>OY776113.1:116230811-116830811 GCA_963675035.1 Allygus modestus
AACTTCAGAGACAGGTCTCAAAGCTACGTACCCCGGTTCAGCACTTTTTAAACTTATAGACTGTAATTTAAATCCGAGATAGTTGGTAGGTATAGCGTTGCGTCGGATTTAGCTTTTTCAACAATTTGATTAAAACCTCTACGAATCCAATCAAACTCAGAGATACCTCTTGGGGGTTTAGTGAATTTGAAAATAGTTTCCAACCCGTACAACCTGAAGTGTTTAACATAGGTTTCAGAGGTACGAATTACATTTACTGGGTTTTGAGAGTTCTTTTTAATGTTGGAAACCTCCATCCTTTAACAGAGAATTAAATAATGAAAACTGAGAAAACAATCTGAACTTTAATATACAACACTCTAACGCTTAAAAAGATCAAATACATCAACCAGATCCAAGCTCACTGATATAATTAAATTAAAATCGAGAGCGCAGAATCAACAAGACAATAATAATTTGTGCAAGAGAACACTTAACGATTACGCAGAAGCAGCGTAAAACACGCCTGATCAGTGTGACGACTGAAGCAGATTGAGTTAATAGAGCCTATGTCTAGAGGTAAATAGTATGTAGGCGAGCACTGTACGTATGAATAACTACACAAGTAAAAAAATACTAACACACAAACTGCACAAGTCAAAGCAGAGCTACAGGTTCAGTTGTGATGAAAGTTAAGGTAATAGAGGTAGCAAACAATACTGTAGTTGAGAACTGCTCTAACCATGTGAGTCTACTGTATTAAAGAACAAGAATAGAAAGTGAGATTTTCGGTGTAAGGATATGTTAGTCAGGTCTACCCAGGTCACTAAGCACGCAAAATTACTACAATACAGGACAATTAAAATTACTACAATACAAGAACTCTAAAATAAATATAATCAAATGTAAGGTTATATTTGCACAAGTGAAAAATCAACAACCGGAGTAGCGCAGGGACTTCTGACCAGTGCGAACGCAAGGGGCAGAGTGAAGTTAACGCTTGCGAATAAAGAGCGCTAAAAATATCTACCAATCAGAACACAGAACGCGAATTACAACCAATAGAATGCATTTTTATCCCGACCAATTACAGAGCTGTAATTGGTCGTAAATGGTCACGACTCTTCAACTATAGTAGACTGCGAGACAAGAAGCTGGAGTTAGATTTGCAGAAGGGATTGAAAGATGTAGAAGGATGCGAGGTTTAGATGATTAACAACAGAAGGACGTGAGGGTTAGATACGTAAAAGGAAACGTAGGACAAATAATTACCACAGAAGGCTAGATGGTTAACAACAAAAGGACAGGAGGGTTAAATAGTTAACCACAGAGGGTAGATGATTGAACATAAAGGGATGTAAGAGATAGATATTTTCCACAGAGGGTAGCAGAAGAGCCACAAAGGGTAGTAATTACTCCCCAATTCTATTCTCCATAAGAGTCTATGTTATTCTATTCCCCCCATAAGAGCCTATGTTATTCTATTCTCCATAAGAGTCCATGCTATTTTATCCTCCATTAGAGCTCGTGTTGGGGCAAAGGTGGCCGCCCTTACTACTATGAATCTTAGAAATTTATCCAGAAAACCAGGTGAAGCCATTTAGTTAGAGATTATAGATCTTATGAAAACTTATAAATCACAAAATTCTAATCAAAATCATTATATGTAGCCGTTTTTGAGAAATTGTTTTTGTATAATTTGTTTGTGGTTTAAAAACATTTTAAAACACCTTTTAATATAAAACAATGACAACACCTGGAGATGTTGTGGATTAGTTTCTACATTGCAAATTGTATTTAATTCAGGGCTTTGGTGTGGTTCCTGGGTTTGTTTGGTCAGACTGACATAACTTCAAAAACCAATTTTTCGGGTTTACGGAACACCAAAACAAATAATTCTACAACTAACTGAAATTTGAAAATGTTGATGAGAGCAATACTCTTTTTGCATATACTATGTACATGGTGAGGAAGCCAATATAGATAGAGGGTTCAGAAAAATTCCATTCAAAGACCTTCGAGCATGGCTCAGTTATTTATCGTAGGCCCCGGCTAATTCCCATTTCAATCTATTTCTCAGCTTTCCGAACATCATGTGTAGGAAATTTGTCGATAAGAATATATGAAAACATCAGTGGAACAAGCGATGACTTTTATTTAGCTACAGAGCGACAAGTCCATGCAATTTTTTAAAGAATGTTTATACCAACTTATGATCGGTTTATCTGTCAGAGAGCCACATACAATTGTATGTTTTCAGTGAATATATAAACCAACAAAAGCTAAGTTGATATAGATTAGAGAGCCACATGCATATGTGATTGTTCCAAAACTATAGTGTACCACAAGTAATATGTTTATATCAGTATGAGAGCCACATACATGTGTAACCTTTCAGTGAATATATAAACCAACAAAAGGTAAGTTGATTTAGATCAGAGAGCCACATGAATGTGTAATTGTTCCAAACTTATAATGTACCAAAAGTAATACGTTTATATACAACAGAGACCAACAAGTAGATTGTAATTTTTGGGGATCAACTCAATCTTAATTAATATATATATATATATATATATATATATATATATATATATATATATATATATATATATATATATATATATATATGTGTGTGTGTGTGTATGCACTCTAGCGGTCGCATTTTTTGTCCGATTTACTTCAAATTTGGTAGGGACGTTCCTTTCTATAATCTGTTGGACAAGTTCGTTGGGCAAAACAATCGGAAAACTCTAAACCCCTTTTTTTGGGGATTAATCTTTCAAATTTCGAGTTTTTGGACCCAAAAAGGGTCAGAAAAGCCCCGGATGTGAAATTAACGCATGTTAAAAGATAGGAATTAGTGTGAGGAAACTTTTAAGCTCCCTCTCGTTATTCTAGCATAAATATTTACCGAGTTATTAAGGAAAATGTGTATCGATTAAACACAGTACGTTGTCTTATGGGGATTTTACATTAGAAAAGCCTATTATTCATTTGTTGGTGTACTTTTATCATCCCCAACAACCTCACGCCTACTTTAAAGCCTAACTGGACCTTCTCCTAGCCTTATAATGTGCAAAATTGTATTCCCACCACTGCAGGTAAATAGAATCAGGAGCATCAGAACAGCCAAAAATCAATATTTTCAGATTTGAATAAAAATTGGAATAAATGTATGTTTTTAACTGATTTTGAGTTTTTATAGTTTTTTTATGTGGAAATTCACTTCCCTCACGTCAGCTTGCTGCGTGCGAACTCGTTTAGTTTTAACATTATTAAATGAACAAACTTTTTAGTTAGGATCACTAGTTACCATGCTTCTGACCAGAGATGGGCGAAGCAATCAGGGATTTGATCGTATAAACTAAATAAGCGTCAATAAAAACCCCCTGCCAAAGTCACGCTTCGCGCTTGAAATGGAGTGAAAGAATTTTCCGGCAAATGGAACAAGCTTTTTTAAGCTCATTTTTACTTACATTACATTCAATCTTGTTGAAATGTACAAAATGTTGAAACCATTTAAATAAATAAGAAACAACAAATCATCTGAAAGACTATATGACTGGACCTCAATTATGTTATAGAGACAGACTGCATATAGAATATATATCGTCTATGATAAAGACCGTGAAATTTAATAAATATGTCATTGATGGCAATATTCAGTTTTAAATGTTCACTCTTCGGCGGGTTGCCTTATATTATTATTATATATATATATATATATATATATATATAGTTATTTTATATAGTTATATATAAAACCCGTACTCACTTTAAATTAGCTCCTGACAAATATAATAGATTTTAATCAAACAAGCTAAAGGTTTATTTCCCCTATTTAGTACTGAAACTCTTAATACAAAATTTAACCATGTTCAATTGGTATTTGTTTTCTAAAAGTAATAATCAACTTAGAATAATTATAGAAATTTTTCAACAAGAGCTCACTTTAATTAGTTTTCTTGACAATTAAATGTGTTTATGCACAAATAAAATATTTATTCATGTTACTAATTTAGTGCTCGATCAGGTAATAACCGATATTAACTATTTCTGAGTGGTTTAGGTTTAATAGAAGTAATAATTACTTAGAAGAACTATAGAAAACTCTTAACCCAAGCTGACTTTAAATAGGTTCCTGGCCAATACAATAACAACGATGCCCCCTAATTAACTGCTGATCCTTTTAATACCAAATTTAACCATATTCTAGTGGTATGAGTTTTATACAAGTGATAATAAAGAAGAAGAATCATAGAAATCTTTCAACCTGCGCTCACTTTATTTACTTTCCCTGTCAAAAGAATGTGCTTACACACAAATAAATTATTTATTTATTGTGCCAGTCAATTGGTTCCAGAGATATTGAAGGTGCTATACACATTACATTGTCCAATGTTATTATTATGGAGAATCATTAAAATGGTGCTTATTTTTTGTTAAATAATACTTAGACAATCACTGCTTATGTATGAACTTAGACATGTGAACTATAAGACGGAGAGTTAAAATAGATATATTATATTGTAAATATATTTATTGTAAAGTTTCAGTAAACATGTTAAGATATTTACCAATAAATTAAGATACAATCACTCTGTCTCTCCTGATTTAGTCTATTTCGATATGTTCTAAAACATCAGGAATTTCGACTCGAATATTTCTTTAAAGTTTCTTCCACCATTTAACTGTCACAGCCAAATAAACAGTAAATCAAGGTCAAATATAAGTTTCTCCTCACAGTAACTCGAGTTTTTCGTTAGCATATAATGTTCCATAAAACACAAACCGCTTCCATTTATCAAGACCGTGCCACGTGATACGTCAGAAATCCCGAGCGTAAATTTCACTCGGTTTTATAAATTGGTTACAATTTCTGTGCAAACGTTAGTTATGTTACATTTCCTTATGTAGTTTTATATATTAATAAATTTTGTTGGATAAATTATTAATCCAACATATCTGTTCTAATACACTCACATTACATGGTTTGGGGTAATGAAAGAAGTATACTGATAAATCCTTCACTAGCCAAATAATATTGTATGCTTTTCCAACTAATCTGTACAAGTAGCCTATCTTGTCAGTGAAATGTAAAACTCGATTAATTTATGAGATAAAGCCAACTCTTGTGTAGTGGTATTAGGTGAAACTGTTGGATTTAAAATAGTGATAACTAATAAAGTAATAATTAAAAAATTCAAAGACAAATAATAAAATAACTGCAAAACTCAGCCAGTATTTACGATACATTTTAATTTTTTCCCTCGAATTACTTTTCCAGTGGGATGTCTCTGAGACCTATCAGTTTGAAGACCGCACTACATCCCGTGTTTAGTGCAGGACGTATTGAGGTGGGAAGCAGAAACAAATTATGAGGATTTATTTTGCTTTTATTACTTAAAACGATTACGTTAATCGTACCTGAAAAATCTAGCAATACTATAGTTAGACAATTACAAATTATCATCACAAAACATTTAATTCCAGCAAATGTTGTGGATATAAGGTAGAACAAAAGTATTAAATATAATTTACAATCTTACTTTAATTAAAATTATAATAGTGTCTTCGGTTGTATCAAAATATTATTTCATAACTGGCCCAGGCTTAAGCTGTATCATGACAATTATGAGGGCAATGTAATAGGGGCTTCCCTATTACTTTTCATTAATAAATAACAAGATTTTAGTGGAATAGTCCTGATACTAAGGAAGTTTGCATGCAATTTATATTTTTTTGTAGTGTTAAGCTTAAACTGAACCGTGAACTGAAATTAATATCCCAGGACATGTTATGTATACTATATGCTTGATTTTGGCTGCACATTTTAACATTTTTGCACTTGAACTTTGAAGTCAACTACTAATATCAATAAAAACTGAATTTCAACTACGTATAAATTGTGAATAAAAGTATGTTTATAATAATGTTGCTTTGCAATTGGACTTGCACAGTTATGTATAATTTAAAATCAAACAAATCAAACAATGGTAACCCCTAATTTGAATGATAAAATTCAGCCCTAAGGTGGAACGATAAAAAATAGTATATGCCATTTCTTACGGGTACGATTCACAGGAAAAACCTCACATTTATCAATCCGGTAGATCTACTGCTGAAAAAATTGCAGTGATAAATGTTCGAGGGAAAGAACCGCTGTTAGAAGCGGTAATGCTTTATTTATTGTTCATCACAGAAACTAAACTTTCCAATGTTCAATAGTTCAAGCTGCAAGTTGTGATTTATAGTCTCAGGCCACTAACATAACTAATTGATACACCTGGAAAAGAAGTTTTTAATACTACAAGATAATGAATGACTCATTTGAACATTTTTGTTTGTGTCGGCTACGATTAGTTTTGTGCATCAGCTTTCCTTCGAATTACCAACAATATTATTAATGTTTTTATGCAAAAACAAGTTTAAATTAAATATCTGTCACTCTGAACTAACAATTACTGCTTCATATACTAAATATTTCTATATTTTGAAAATAAAACAGCACAAAAACTCACACGGATGATAACTACAGTGCATTCAGTAATTACCAGCTCCTTCGTCGTTGACCAACACTTGTTGGAATTAACTAACTGATCTTTATATAAAAGAAGATTCCACTAGTAGATTTGTCAAAGTTATAGTTTTTCATTGCTATGAGGCTATGCCATGGTACTATTAGTGCAATCAATACATTTAACGACTAAACAGCATTTTTACCTCCATCAATAATCCAATGAAGACGATTCTTACGCTAAGATGACATGTTTTGTTGTGATTATAACATTGTCATAGCTAGGGTTGTCATACGTCCCGTTTTGAAAGGGACAGTCCCATTTTCCATAGGGTGAAACGTCGGTTTC
Source organism: Allygus modestus (assembly GCA_963675035.1). Lineage (NCBI taxonomy): Eukaryota > Metazoa > Arthropoda > Insecta > Hemiptera > Cicadellidae > Allygus > Allygus modestus. The sequence continues at coordinate 116,237,660 of OY776113.1, forward strand.
CAAAGTGTCAGTTATTTTATTTTTATTTTTGTTAATTTACTGTTTTGTTGGAAATGAATACAAAATAAACAAAATACATTTGGCTTCAATTATTTCCTCCCCGTCATTGCCACTTAATAACTAAGAAGACAATGGTTATCTTCCCTGGAAAAATAGAGACCCAAGGAGCAGGTTGGGCTAGCAGGCTTTCGACTTTTCTCGATAGTCTTCCTGTTTTGGACAGTAGAGGCAAAACGAGGAGTCTGGGACAACTATAAATTCAGCGGTTTTTAATCAGAAGTGTCGTTTGAGTGACGTGATGCTGACGTATGTGTGACAAGAGGGTGTGATGACGTCACGCTAATAACGTAATGGTGTGAAGACAAACATACGTCATCGGATGTAAGGTAATGTGAAAACGGGTGGATTTATATTCGTTACGAAACTGTTAGAAATCTTTGGAGGGTTAGAAAATGAATTCGGCGATTGCTGAGTGTCAAATAATTGAAAAATAGTTCAGTTGTCAATACGAATGTTTCAGGTATCTGTTTTACAGGAGCTCATTTAAGATATTAAGGACTTTGTCATTTAACCACCTTCATTTTAGTGGCCTTTACAAAGACCGTTTTTATAAGACTCAATTTTTAAACTTTTACAGTAGGAAGCTATTTGTTTATTCAGTTGTCATTTAAAATATTTTAGGTGACTAAGTAATTTTTAATTAATATTCTCCTAACGTTTTCAAACGTGTTCAAGGCCATTTTAATACCTAAAAAGGATCTAGACTGTGGAGGATTGTCCATGCCGACCGATAAAGAAAGGTCAGTTCATTCGTGGCGGTTTGCCCAGGCGACCGATTGAACTGTTTAGGGTATGGGTGGACCGCAGAACTCCACACTGCGCGAACCACCCGGGTTTTTTGGGGTTGCGATGGGAATTAGGTAAAAGGCAGAGTTTAACTTGTACAATTCAACAAATTGTGTTAGTGTTAGTGGGAAACCAGCGAAGCCATGCAAGACAGAAAAGGAGAGTACAGACAAGAATAAGAAATCAGCGCTGAGTCTAACGATTGACACGGGCCAGATCCATTGCCCACTGTAGTGTTCACCTGACGGCCTGAGGCAGTGCTGACTACACAGGGGGACTTGTCTCAGGCCTTGTGTAAGGCAGAAATTGTTTAATTCCTCTGGACCCGGCGGAGATCAGCGTCGAAAAGCCGTCCCACAGCAAGTGAGACCTACGTTTGTGGTGCTCGCTATATCACAGAATTTCCAAGCCCGGGGTACCACTTTAGGGATTGCGGTACTTGGAGACTTCCGTAAACTTTCAGCTTCTCTAAGGTGATCTCCGCTGTGCCCCGCTGAATGTTCTATGCAGCTGCTCCCATGTCTACATATCAAATGATTCGAGTGGACTAGTTCAATCAGTCACATATTATTACATTTGAGAACCAACTTATTATATGATGATTTACAAATAAGTAAGAAGAAATAGCTCTTATGAACGTTTATAAATAATTGCACTTAGTTATTGATCATCTTTTCATGACTAAAATAATGTAAATTTGCAATATTTAATTACATTACGCATTAATAGAATTAAAGTCAGAGGTATTCTAAGTTAGGAATTCTTATGTCGCTATTGATGATGAAAGGAGAAGTGCTGCTATTAGTTTCCGTGGCGGCTACACTAAGCTTGTAGCGCTAGTTTTGAAATCCATTTAATATAGTGGACGAGTTAAAACAGTCACATATTATTACATTTGAGAGAGAACTTATTATATGATGATTTACAGTCCGTTGAGAATGGTTGAACATAAGTGATTCGCCTAACAACAGCGGTATACTCATTACCACAATCCGGCTTCTCATTGGACGAAACAGATCAACCAATGAGGCGAGATTTTTCTGCTGACGCGGCGGAAAAAGTGATAAAACTGGGATGTTCGTTCCACTCAAACCATTTTGCGAGCAGACACGGGACCAGCTGCAGAGAATTTTCAACAGGGCACAGCGGAGATCGTCGGAGAGAAGCTGAACATTCACGGATGTCTTATAGTACCGCAATGCCTGCAGTGGTACCCCGGGCTTGGAACTTCTGTGATATAGCGAGCACCACAAACGTAGGTCTCACTTGCTGTTGGCCGGCTTTTCGACGCTGATCTCCGCCGGGTCCAGAGGAATTAAACAATTTCTGCGTTACACAAGGCCTGAGACAAGTCCCCCTGTGTAGTCAGCACTGCCTCAGGCCGTCAGGTGAACACTACAGTGGGCAATGGATCTGGCCCGTGTCAATCGTTAGACTCAGCGCTGATTTCTTATTCTTGTCTGTACTCTCCTTTTCTGTCTTGCATGGCTTCGCTGGTTTCCCACTAACACTAACACAATTTTTTGAATTGTACCAGTTAAACTCTGTCTCTTATCTGATTCCCATCATAACCCTAAAAACCCCAGGTGGTTCGCGCAGTGTGGATTTCTGTGGTCCATCCATACCCTAAACAGTTCAATCGGTTGGCTGGGCAAACGGCCACGAGTGAACTGACCTTTCTTGACTATTAAAATGGCGTTGAACACGTTTGAACATGTTAGGAGAATATTAATTATAATTAGTTAAAGTCACCTGAAACATTCTTAGCGACAAATGAAGCGTCCGTTGTGAATGGTTGAGCAGAAGTGATTCACCTAACAACAGCGGTATACTCATTACCATAATCCGGCTTCTCATTCGTCAAAACAGATCAACCAATGAGGCAAGATTTTTCTGCTGACTCGGGAAAAAGTGATGAAAAAGTGATAAAACCGGGATGTTCGTTCCATTCAAATCATTTTGGGTGCAGACATGGGACCAGCTCCAGAGATTATCCAGCGGGGCACAGTAGAGATCATCAGAGAGAAGCTGAACGTTCACGGATGTCTTATAGTACCGCAATCCCTGCAGTGGTACCCCGGGCCTGGAACTTCTGTGATATAGCGAGCACCACAAACGTAGGTCTCACTTGCTATCGGCCGGCTTTTCTACGCTTATCTCCGCCGGGTCCCGAGGAAGTCATCATTTTCTGCATTACACAAGGCCTGAGACAAGTCCTCCTAGGTAGTCAGCACTGCCTGCGGCCGTTGGGTGAACACTACGGTGGGCAATGGATCTGGCCCATGTCAATCGTTAGACTCAGCGCTGATCTCGTATTCTTGTATGTACTCTCCTTCTCTCTCTTGCATGGTTTACCTGGTTTCCCACTAGCACTAACACAATTTGTTGAATTGTACATGCTAAACTCTGTCTCTTACCTGATTCCCATCACAACCCCAAAAAACCCTGGGTGGTTCACGCAGTATGGATTTCTGCGGTCCATCCATACCCTAAACAGTTCAATCGGTTGGCTAGGCAAACCGCCACGAATGAGCTGACCTTTCTTGAATGGTCGGCATGGGCAATCCTCCACAGTCAAGGTCCTTTTTTAAGTATTAAAATGGTCTTGAGCACGTTTGAACATGTTAGGAGAATATTAATTAAAAATTATTTATCGACTTAAAACATTCTTAGCGACAAATGAAGCGTCCGTTGAGAATAGTTGAGCAGAGGTGATTCGCCTAACAACAGCGGTTTACTCATTACCACAATCCGGCTTCTCATTGGTCGAAACAGATCAACCAATGAGGCAGATTTTTCTGCTGACTCGACAGAAAAAGTGATAAAACTGGGATGTTCGTTCCATTCCCTAAACAGTTCAATCGGTCGGCTGGGCAAACCGCCACGAATGAACTGGCCTTTTTTGACTGGTCGGCATGGGCAATCCTACACAGTCAACATTTTTTTTTAGGTATTAAAATGGCCTTGAACACGTTTGAAAATGTTAGGAGAATATTAATTAAAAATTAGTTAGACACCTAAAACATTTGTAATGAGAACTGAATAAACATTTAGCTTCGTAATGTGAAAGTTTAAAAATTGAGTCTTATAAAAACGGTATTTTTAAAGGCCACTAAAATGAAGGTCTTTAAATGACAAAGTCCTAAATATCTTGAATAAGTTCCTGCAAAACAGATACCTTAAACATTCGCAGTCACAACTGAAGAGACTGGCCTAATTTAATTACAAGATTTTTCAATCGTTTGACACTAAGCAAGCGCCTAGTTCGTTTTCCAACCCTCTCACGATTTCTAACAGTTTCGGAACGATTACAAATCCACCCGTTTTCACATTACCTCACATCCGATGACGTATGTGTGTCGTCACACCGTACGTCATTACCGTGACGTCATCACACCCTCTCGTCATACATACGTCATCACCACGTACCGCAACCCAATGGTGTACGTCATCACCACGTTACTCAAACGTCACATATTATTAAAAACCGCTGAATTTACAGTTGTCCCAGACTCCCCATTTTGCCTCTACTTTGGACCATTTCATTTACAGCCACCCTATCAAAGCACGAACTGCGTCAAACAAATAAACCAGCACATACACTAGACACAGAGACGAAACACGATGAACATTTAGTTCTGATAAGATTTAGTCGGTGTAAGACTCGGATGGTCCCGGCGTGGGTAGCACACTGCAGCTTCATGTTCCTACCCCAATTCTACCTTATCAGTAACATGTCAGCCTAGTGTCAGAATCTTCATTGGACTTTTGACGGTAAAATACCTGTTTAGTCGTAATTAAATAATTCCGGGGTCTCTAGAATGGAATTTAATCCAATTAAAGTAAAAACGTATGAGTTTTTTGATGTTTTCCTTTGGTTAATAATTTGATTTACATCAAAAGTGAAAATCAAATGTGAAAATCAAATTATGTACTGTAAAATCCAAGAAAAGCTCTTATAATTCGTAATTTATTTTAGAACCTCAAATTCTACTGCAGTTATATGCTTATTTATGGGTAAAATGACTTATTCCGGTAAGTCATCCACCCAAGCGGACGCGGTTGTCTTCAAATGTGAAGTTTTAACTTGAATTATGTAAAATCTATTAGCTTAGTATCAAATTTAACATGTCAAGAGTGCCATTTGATGTGTTTTGAAACTTTCACATCCAAGAAGAGTACAATCTTAAGATTTATATTGACTATTTTGTTAAGAACTGTACGATATGAGGGATATTTTTAATGTGGAATAGCCTCTGGATCACTTAATATTATCTAAAAGGTTTAAATTACCTGGATTTCTGCCAAGTGATCCTGTTATTTGGTTAAACTACCAATGGTTTTGAGCCACAAAAGGGCTCATTATCAAGTTAAACACCAAGCTTGTAATCCTGTTCATGGTAGTGTGAAGCAGTCTTCATAGTTCGATAAAAAAACACTGACAAGAAAAACACATACATGAAAACATTAATTTTAAAAATGAGCCCTGTTGTGGCTCAAAACCATTGGTAGTTTAACCAAATAACAGGATCACTTGGCAGAAATCTAGGTAATTTAAACCTTTTAGAGGATATTTTTAGATGTTGCGCGGCCGCGAGATAACAGACTCCAAGTGAATCAAAAAATAAGTTCTCTTGCCTCTGTTTCATTGATATAAACTGAGTGAGACTGATGATTCAAAGGGGGAACGTATCGTTCCTCCGTACTTCTGGATATGTTTTACGAAGTGGGAGAACTTATACCTGAGTCTTCATCATCACAGTGTGAAGCTTGAATCACTTGCTTAACTTTGTCTTTCGTGGGGTGTTTAAGGTCTCTCACCTACAAATGTATAATAATCCTCTTAACGCACGTCACGCACGTTGTTAGGTCGGATTGCACCGTAAACGAGTGCAGTCACCGAGCGTCACGGTATACCGACCATTGATGACGCACGTCATGCACGTCGTCAAGTCTGATCGCACCGTACAACGATTGCGGTTACCGAGCGTCACGGAATACTGTCCATAGACGACGCACGTCACCATCATCAAACTCTTGGTAACCGCAATCGTTGTAGGCCACAGATTATAAGGTTTAACTTAGATTTTACAGAATATAATTTGATTTTTACATGGTAAATCACATAATCTGGGCTAATTAAGAGGTTTGACTTGGAATTTACAGATCTAGTACTTTACTAAACAAGATTCATGGTTTAACAGTTAAATACATACACTATATTTTTATTTAATCCATGCAATATTATCTCCTATAAGAAAATCAAAATAACATACATTGTATGGTAAAAGTTATTTTAGATGGGGTAACCGAGACTGGGTAGCTGAAAGCATAGTGTGGTGGGTTTCGTCCCTATATGATGAAAATATGTTTTTCATGAGCATTTTTGCAAATCGTGTGATTATGATATATAAAATTTTGTATTTTGGTAAAATACGCTATTTTAATTTATTTTAAGGTAAACTTCTACTATTTGCGCAGAAGTCACCAGCATTTTTGCAAATCGTGTGATTATGATATGTGAAATTTTGTTTTTGGTAAAATACACACATGTGTTTTTGAATTAAGAATAAACACATGTGTCATAAACCAAATAAAATTGTCTTCCATATGAATAACATGGGGAATTGGAAGCCCCGTGGGGCAGAGCCCTGAGGCCTAAATTGAAAATCTAAACTCAGTTTGCACATTTGCATACTTACACGGGCGTTTTATTACATAATATGTGGGGGTAAATCTTTGAACGAAGAAGCCTTATTGTTTACAAAGTTTGCATGTAGCGTATTAATAATATAGATATATAATAGATAGATATAGAAAATAGATAAGAACATCAATTACGTATTTTTGTTGATCTGTCTTTGGATAGTTTGTATGTTAGCAGATGAAATACAATTAAATGTTGGTAAATATGTAGACTGTATATATATTTTATATGTACAAACAGTGAAATTAGTTGGGTTAGTTTGTATTACAAATTTGAACCCGATTAACAAACTTTTAAACATTTAATAACCTTTAACTGCATTTTTTAAGAAACAGAAGTTGGTTTTAAGTGACACCAAAATGGATTTGATTCAACATCAAAAACCAAACCAACAACAAAGTTTAAACTAAACCGTTGAAAACACTTTTGGGCTATTTCACATGCAAGCGTAAAATAACTTTCAAAAAAATATACTTTTTGAATTTAGGTAGTTCTAATGAATATTTTAATATGCATTATGTTAAGGCTTTATTACAATAACACCTTTAAATTGTGCACGGTGAATTCCTATTTTATTACATGCAATTCTAAATTAGTTTTTAAATATAAATTGTTAAGCCATTAGATTTATTTTATAACAAATGAACAATACTTCTTTAGTTTGTTTAAGCCCGTAATTTTTGACGTGCTAATAACAGCTAGTATAGTCATAATATGCGTCTAGGTCAGTGTTACACATGTTTATCTTTACACTTTTAAAAATAAAATTTGGAACATAAGCGACGTATAATCTCCCTGTAAGAAAATATCCGCAAGAAGGTTATTTAAATTCGCCACGGACGGCTCAGCCTACAATAGATGGGTTACTACAGTGTCCCACTGACACACAGGGATTTACGGACCGGACATTAACGAAATTATCTTTATAAACTCACTTAAAAATGCTAAACAATTAATATAGATTCACTACCCTGCAGAACTGTACCAATGGTCTCAGCTGGGCTTATTTTATGTGACGCAGATTGTCATTACACGTGACGAGTTGGTGCCTGCTCGCTACCCTCAGGCCTGTACAGGTTCTTGCAAGTAGCTCCCTCAATGCTCAATATTAAGCAATAAGTTTGGAGATATATTACATCTAAAATATATTATCACATGTTTCCCGCTACTGCAACTAGAAACCATATACTCTATGCCCCGCCTAAACGGTAACTGAATAAAACTTAGGCAGAAACGTGACTACACGACTGCCTGACAAGTACTGTCCAGTCAATATTATTAAAACGTTGAATTCTCTGGATACTTATTATTACTAAAAATAATAGTATTAATAACGGTGTCACTCACCAAATAGCGGGTCACAACCCAACTTAACGCAGATCTCACTTCACAGAAACTCCGTCCAACGAAAACCGTAACATTTCACGCACAAAAACTCCTCGGACACGTTCACTGTCGGAGCTCAAGAGGTACTAGCTCCCCAAAGTGGCGGGACACCTAGGCCGGTAAACGCTAATAAGCCGGGTCGAAGTACAACCAGCCGCTCGCCGACACTGCCTTCTTACCTGTCGCTTGGCTGGATCACTGCGGTGACGAAATCAAGCCGTATTTCACCCCCCTCCCCCCAACTAAACAACTCGTTACATGCCCAACAACATCGGGGTATAAAAGAAGACAAATAGCAAAGAACAAAATCCAATACTTTCACTCAAATTGAGGGAACTGAAATCATTCACCACCCAACGGACAGTCCTCGCCCGTGGTCGTTCAACAATTCTATCTACTTCAATGACTAACGCCTCTTTAGCAGGCACTCAAAAAGAATAAAAAGACGAGAAATAAGTTTCACTCAGTGAAGCTCGTAAAGGGTCCGCAGCTTGATAGCACGGATCTTGAACTTGGACCCATTTTCGTGCGTCACGACTTCGGAACAGCGTTTGTTCCGGAGGTCCTTCCTCGACCAGCCTTTTGCCTTCAACTCAGCCAAGTGGTCTCGGACATTCCTCAGCATCCCACAATGCCTCCGACCGCTGGCCTCGGTGGTCCCAATGGTTATAGGGTCCTTACCCACGCCTCTATTGCCCAAACTACTCGCCGCGGTAACGTTAGAAGTCAAACGAGGACCTTCAACTTCAGGGCCTTCGGGGTCTTCGACACTAACACTGACATTGTTCAAACAGCCCTCATGGCCATAACAAATAGCACTCAATATTTGTTTTTATTAGCAAAAATAGCAAGCCCATGCGGATTGCTTCCGCCCTAACCATCACCATTTCCATTTCTCGGATGGCACCCATGCCGAGAATTATGTCTGTGGTCAGAGTGGGAATATACAAGTCATCTCCTGTCCACCGTTTTCCGCCAACATCTCCCGTCAGCCGAAACGAAAATTAGGTCCTAGACCTCGAGCCATACGCCATTCTCAAAGAAGTCAGGCTGTTCAGTAGGGTATAAACCCTGACGGCGAAGATGATTGGCAATATTTTGACCATCCAAGTTAACAACGGACCCTTTGTCCACAAACGCCACAAACACGCTGCCCATCACCTCTACTTCAACAAAGGGCCTGAGGTCCTCCGGTGGTAAGCCGTTGTTGACGCCTTCTACCAGGCTATTTATTTTCCCGAGCCACTTGGTCCATTCCGTGGAGGTTGTTTGTTGCTGCCAAGCTCAGACGACCTCATGATGTCGGAGCTGGCCTCTCGTTTCCCACCCTGCAGCCACACTCGTTTATCGTCACCCCGGGTCTACCACACCCAAAACATATGACATCTCTTTGCTTCTTGCAACTTCTGACAAAGTGGCCTACCTCATGGCACCTAATACAACGTAGGGTGCCACTAGGACTGCCAGACTTGCCATTGGTAGCCGCGGGTCTTTCTTTACGGGGTCTACTAGAGTTGGACCCCACGCGATGTCCAGAACATACAGAAGGAACTTGCCGTTCCTTCTTAGTCGACTCCTGACATCCTTCAGCTCACCTATCGACCACAGCAGCGTCAAACTGCCGGTCAACCCTCCTTTTGGGGACGTATGTGGTTTCAGCAACCAGCACTACGTTCGGAGGGGGTGGAGAGTGGAAGCTCGACTTCTCACGAAGGTAGGCCTCATAGTCCTTGGCTCTCTCCATCATCTCAGCCAGAGAACTAAAATCTTGGACGCCTAGCCATCAGTTTGTAATCCGGCTTCATGTTGCTATATATCAGGTTTAGCTTATCCTGTTCAGACAATGTTCCACTACGCCTGATCAAAGTCATGATGGCGATGACAAAATCTCTAATCGCCTCATGTTCTCCCTGTGTCCACTTGCGGATCTCCTTATCTAAATTCCTCAGATACCCTGGTAGGAGGAACTGGATCTCGAAGTGCCGCCGAAAAGCCTCAAATGAGTACAGGATATCCATGCAGTGTCGGTTCCAGATTAACACTGGACCATTCCGTAGCTCTGGCAACATCTTCAAAAAGTCCTCTGGATGATCGGAGTACGACGTCATCAGCTCCTCTAGCCGCTCAAGAAAGGACACAGGATCTCACCGCCCATCGAATTTAAGTCCCCATTTCCTGACAATGTTACACACTAAGGGACAATCCAGTGGCAGCACCGCACCCCCAGTGGTCCTCACCCTTTCCTGCCCACGTGTAAGTTCAAGGGTCATGGGGCAGAGAGGTCTCTCATGACCAAGAACAGATCGCCCTGGTACCCCGGGTCTATAGGGTACATTAGAGGTAAGAGCATAGACCGACGGCTCAGGGAGGTCAGGACTGCCCTCGCTGGCTGGAGTGCCTCTCGTCTGCTGCACCACGGAAACCAGTGTGTTTCTGAGAGTCCGCGAATCGGCATTAGGTGAAAGTCCCAGGATCTCCTTGACACGTTCCAGCTCCTTGCCAAGTTCCGAGAGGGAAACCGCCCCTTGATCTGCCACAGATGTGACAAATATTTATGGCACGGGCGCTGGGTGAGCTGGAAGGTCCAGGCTCGCTGATTTAGTTGGCAAGAACACCGGGACTTTGCCCCACCCATCCATGATGGCTCTTCAGCATTTGGGCGGGCCTGTTTCTTCTAAAATGCCGAAAATCTCTGCCTTACGTCAGCAGACCTCCCTCGGGTGTCTAAACCATACTGCGCCATGGTCCTTATCAACTCATTTTTTGAGAGGTCATAAATCCAACCTACTCGAGTGTCTCGGGGCAGCGTCTCCAAAGACATGGTAGTAGGAGCTGTATAAGTCAATAAAGTTAACGTGCTTGTCGTAACGACCGAAGAAATCTCCGGCCATACAGGGACAGTTGCCGTGCCCGTCGGTTTGGGGCCAGCCCCAGAACTAGACGTCACTACCATCGTCATAAGGGGCGTATCTGTCACTTGGCTGTATTACTGCGGTGACGAAATCAAACCTTCTTTCACCCCTCCCCCCAAACTAAACGACTCGTTACACATAACTTTTTTCCTTTTTGAAATAGAAACTTGGGGTTCTACACCATCTAAACTGAGTGTCCGGGTTTGACATGTTATAGGATGAAATTATGTTAGCTGAAATTTTTCGATTCCTATTGTTACTTGATACTGCACTGAGTATATTATAACAAATAGTTCAGTTGATCTGTGTAAAACGATCGCTAAACACTAAAATTAATGATTATCACCCCTTTTTAAAATTATTTTGTAATAGTTTTATGGCCTCTATTCTTTTTTAATAATTTATTTATGTGATAAGCTTTTGCGCAATTTAAACACTGCCCGATTATTAATTTTTTTGTGCCCAATAACGAGACACGTTGCGGTGTTGTAGGAAATGTCTGGAACAGCAAATGAATTAAAATACTTTTAAAAAACTGCGAGTTTCTGACCTGAAAGTCCCCCGGTTTCTTTTGACAGCACAACCCGTGAGTTAAGGGTCTTAGTGACAAAGGGGCTCGTTTAGTGAAAAATTTAAAAGTTGGTTGCGCTCAGATTTTCTTGGAAACCACGTTTGCATTTAATATAATATCAGGTTGGAAAACGTCACTCTAATAAACGGGTAACAAAGATTAACTAACGAGTCTCTTTTTATGTCCAAGCAATACCTAGAAGCCTAGAAGGTGTTATATCCTCTATTCAGAGTAATTCAATATAAAGTGGATTTAGATTATTTTCGTCTCACATTCAAATTCTGGAATGGCTCTATTTGAGGATAGGGCGAAATCGAGTAACTTGACACCACCCAAGCATTCGAATCAATGTTTCCAGGAGAGATAAGAAACTGACTTTGGACTCAAACAAGACTATTTAAGACTCACAAATATTCAACTAAACATAAGGTAAACTCATATCACATATGACGAAGAGTTATTATTTTGTTGATTACTTATTATTATTGTATTATTATTTTATTAACTCATTGTGTTAGGGGTGGGAGGGGCTGGATACACTAGATAGATAGCTGGAAGAAAATCCCTATCAAATGTTGAGTAGTTTGAATAAAAGGTAGTAAGAGCTTCTACTAATGAAATGTCTATTTTCTGCTAAGCTCCGATTGAATAAAAATTCCTGGAATTTGCTTACCCCTAGGTAATTCTGAGCTTTTATCAAGCTGTATAAGAATAAAACAACTAGCATTTTCTGACCCCTAGGAATAGCTAGATATTGTGTACGCTTAACAATTGTAGTTATAGTCTGACTTAGAATAAGCATCCGATTCTTGAGGGGTCTAGGTTGGTAAAAAGTCATAAAATTTTGACTAAAATATTTATGTTATTTTAACGTAGCAGCCTTTTTACTGTGGTCAGATACAAAATACAGTTTAATGAAATCTTGATATTTCCTAGGAAGCAGCTTTCTGGAAGGCTTAAATAAAATGAATTACTAGTCGATTTTTATGCTTGAAGTGGCAGTTATAAAAGATCGGGCGTAGATTTGATGAAATCTCTTGCAAATTACATCCGTCCTGTTTTAATGTAAATATTTTGGAATAACATAAATTTCATATTGTATATTTAACAGATACTGATACAAAATAAAATTATAGCTACACAGCAATAACAGACAATACATTAATTAAACAAAACACCTACTGTAATAACAACGTAACATGCATATTATGAGGATATTGTAAATTCAAAAGCGTGAGAACAGCATTTTATTTGCTGGAGGTCGAGCAGTAGGATTTAATAGTTTACATAAAACCAGTCTTTCTATCGATAGTATGAAACGACGAACAGTGGAACGAGCTGGGCAAAATATGGTAAATATTAAAAAGAAAATTTACAGAAAACAAGCCAAAATACACATATTATTTTTATATTTATTTTAAATTTTATGACCAAGAAAACTTGAAGTAATAATAAAAGAACAATTAAACAACCACATATACGGTTCTTTGATAGCAGACACGGGCTGGATATATAATACCCAGCTACCAATGTGGAATAAAACTCATTCCAATTTGGATATTCGTTTCTGAAATTTTTATTTGTCTAGATTTCATCTGAGGTTCGTAAACATAAATTTTATATTTGAGATGATTTATAGGACTGTTATATCAACTAAGATGGGTTTGGTAGTTTCATGTTAGTGGTTCAACAAACTATTATTGGTTGTTTATTCAATAATGCAGTACATTGATAAAATAAATTACAAGAATTATCAAATAATAACCAACAACTTTTTTTATTACATCCCATAAAATAATAACACTAAATAATTGTTTATACAGGTTTTAGTTATTAACTAAATTAAACTAAACAATTTTATCACTCCCGATATATGTTTTGTATTAACCTGGATTATCTTAAACATTTTCCCAACCTAACTGTGAATTTTTTTATGATCTTAAAATTAAGTTTTTTTTACATTATTTATTTGGTTTGTTAACAATTTATATTTTATATACTCCATTTAAAAAATAAAACGATATAAAATATGTTAATATTCTTTTATTTTGACTAAAAACGCTTAAAAAGGTTTTCAGGGTTACAGTACGTTTATATATATATACATATATATATATATATATATATATATATATATATATATATGTATATATACATATATATATGTGTGTATGCACTCTAGCGGTCACATTTTTTGTCCGATTTACTTCAAATTTGGTAGGGACGTTCCTTTCTATAATTTGTTTGACAAGTTCGTTGGGCAAAACAATCGGAAAACTCTAAATCCTTTTTTTGGGGATTAATCTTTCAAATTTCGAGTTTTTGGGCCCAAAAAGGGTCAGAAAAGCCCCAGATGTAAAATTAATGCATGTAAAAAGATGGGAATTAGAAAGGCGAAAGTCTTAAGCCCTCTCTCGTCATTCTAGCATAAATATTTACCGAGTTATTAAAGAAAATGTGTATCGGCTAAACACAGTACGTTGTCTTATGGGGGTTTTACACTAGAAAAGCCTGTTATTCCTTTGTTAGAGTACTTTTATTACCCCCAGCAACCTCACGCCTACTTTCAAGCCTGTCTGGACTTTCTCCTAACCCTATAATGCGCAAAATTGTATTCCCAGCTTTGCAAGTAAATGAAACCAGGAGCATCAGAACAGCCTAAAAATCAAAATTTTCAGATTTCGATAAAAATTGGACAAATCAACACACAACAAACAAACTAAACAACCACATATACAGCTAGTGTTTTTTCAGTGTGGTGTTTATACGCTGATTTTGAGTTCTAAAAGTTTTTATGTGGAAATTCACCTCCCTCACGTCAGCGTGCTGCGTGCAAACTCGTTTCAATCCTAACTGACTTGGAAAAAGATAAGTCACACCGTTTATAAACTAAAACTACCTAGCTCAAGCTAACCCAGCTTAGTATTTTTACTAATACCGCTAGATAGGTATGATTTAGCAAAAGGTGCATAATAAAGTCCCAAATGTAAATTTGAAAAAGTAATTTTATAACATTTGAGCAGATTAAGAAAGAACGAGGACATAAAACAACATCCCTTGTAAGCACAATCGTGGGCGGTAATGATAAAAGCACTGAATGAGTTCTCCTCTCCTAATTAAGATGGCGAAAGAAACATAATTAGGTTCTCCTCTTTTAATTAAAGTGCACAACTCAAGTTAGTGTTTATGTAATTCAAAAGTGTTTTGCTTTAGTTTTACGATGACGTTTTACATTCAAATTTCTACATTTAACTTAAAAAAATATCTCTTCTTGCGAGAATACAAGTTGACTTTTTACTATACTATTTTATTTTTTTAATGGTATTTTTTCCTGGTTTTTTACTTCAGGAACGAGCGCGAGATAACAGAAAAGGGTATGTTGTAAGAAAAAACATATTGAAATTGAAAAATAAATACATGTTTCAGTAAATCTACATATATCTCTCCCGAAATATATATACCGGTATACAAGTTTAAACAAATTGTATATTCCTCTACTTTGTAGTTAGAAAATGACAATCAAAGTTGTTTATTTATGGCTCCATTTTGGACTCAAATAACAGATTACTTCATTCTTTGTGAACGTAGCGAAGCAAAATAATACCAACGTAACTTCATTCAATACACAAAGAGGAATAGTAATTGAACCATAGTAGGTTGCACACTCGTAGGGAAAGAGATACAGGTAGTTAGTTCATTGTTTTATCGTGCACATTGCTTCAATGGTTTTGTGGTTTAAAACATCATTTTCTAAGATTTTAGTTATAGTTTTTTTTTTTATTATTTACTAGGATATTAAAACTTAGAATTTTATTCTGATTAAAAATCAAATCCATGTTCCCTAGATTATATATGACTTAATGTATCAGTCAGAAGTTAACTGTTCTTAAAAAAGTGTTTCCTTCAATAAATAATGTATTTGAGCTAATGGGAAACGTTAGCTTTTTCGATGCTATTGAAAATTGTTTCTTAAAAGATCTACCATAAAGAGTCAAAAGAATCCCATTAAAAATCCTACTCAATGAATCTATTGAGTGCGCTTAAGGTCGACTACTTTTCTCAGATTTATTTTATCTTTGTTTTCAAAGTAAAGAATGCTTTCACGTGCATCAATAGAAAGCAAAGAATTTTGTGAAATTCCTTAAAACAAACAACCGAAAAACTCCGATATATTCATCAGGACGCTCTGCAATATATTATCAAAATAAATAAATTATTTTGCTCAAGTAACAGTTTTGTCACGTAATGTTATCCTGTTGCTTGATAGTAAGGATGCGGACCGTTGAATTTTAAAACATAAAAAATGACTTTAGTGTATTCATCAAAAATAATAAATAATAAAACAAAATAAAACCAACAATCCTTGAATTTGAAATACATAAAATAAAAAATAAAAACTGAAATAACAAAATCAATATTTTTCTTCAAGAATAGATATGAAAAGCAAGGAAATATTTTGTGATAAAATGTGTTTGTGGACGTTGTCATGATTTACATCAAACGAGCAGTGGGGATAACACATTTGAGCAACATTCAGGAGTTGGAAACCACTCTGCTGCGTTTCAGACACTACCATCAGGCTGGCAATATGCATCCTATAATTCTTCTATTAAATTCCAAAGTTAAGCCCAAGCTCTAGACGAATGAGACAAAACTATCGGTGCTTCATGTTCTACCGAAATCGCGAGTTTTAATTACGAAAGTGTAAACAATTTACTTGTCTTAGTGTGGTAAGATGGTGTGGAATTTACACCAAGTTTCAATACATACTAAACATTTAATATATGCTTCTTTTATTTGTTGCTTATGTCTTTCGTGACAAACTTATTTTGACAGTAGGTAAGAAGTAAGAAGTAGTGTGAGGAATAAGTCTATTCTAGCAAAATTTGCATTACATAGATATTTCTAGGTTGGTTAGTAAGTAAACGGTTAGTTGAACAGATGTAGTCTAACTATTCATTTTATGTACTCAAAATACATTGCTAAGCTTAAATGAAGAAATGAAGAGATGTCATAGAATGTTAAGAAGTAAATTAATATTATAAACAAACAAATATTTAACTATATATTAAACAATAAAAATATTAGCATCTTGCAATGGCACTTCTTTAAGTGTTTAAGTGTATCATCTGTTTTTTAATACTGATTGTATATGTACGCATTGCACATTTATACAAAAGTTAAACATTTTTTGTGATCAGAATGAGGTAGGTACTAAAACGTTATATCATCGGAAAACTATGGTTATCCCATAGAATGGTGTGATATTTTTAAATGTCGCACATTTCCACTGATTATAGAGCTTTCACACTAGAACCTATGTATCTCAAAAACCGTTCCAGTTTTTCATGGTAAGGTGTACCTAAAGAATTCCATGTTAAATGTATCTTGGGAAAATGTCTGTGAATCAATATCTACATTTCAGTCAAAGCCATTAGTCTAACAAGTGTTTGAAGCGTACAAAAATTCCGTTGGCGATGAAACATAAAAAACACAGATCAAGTGACGTACAGAACAACTGCCTGTACGTTGGTACCTGACAAACGCCTTGACACCACGCTCAATGGCACGCTGAGGCGCAGTAAACCTTTCTGCACGTTGGGACCTGACAAACGCCTTAACACCACGCTCAAAGGGACGCTGAGACGCAAAAAACCTGTCTGCATTTTGGGACCTGACAAACGCCTTAACACCACGCTCAAAGGGACGCTGAGACGCAGAACAACTGTCTGCATTTTGGGACCTGACAAACGCCTTGACACCACGCGCAATGGCACGATGGGACGAAGAACACGTGTCTGCACATTCGTACCTGACAAACGCCTTGACACCACACGCAATGACATGATGAGACGCAGAACACCTGTCTGCACGTTGGTATCTGACAAACGCCTTGACACCACACACAATGGCACGATGAAATGCAGAACACCTGTCTGCACGTTGGTACCTGACAAACGCCTTGACACCACGGACAATGGCATGATGAGACGAAGAACACCTGTCTGCACGTTGGAACCAGACAAACGCCTTGACACCACACGCAATGACATGATGAGACGCAGAACACCTGTCTGCACGTTGGTATCTGACAAACGCCTTGACACCACGCGCAATGGCACGATGAGACGAAGAACACGTGTCTGCACATTCGTACTTGACAAACGCCTTGACACCACATGCAATGACACGATGAGACGCAGATTACCTGTCTGCACGTTGGTATCTGACAAACGCCTTGACACCACGTACAATGGCACGATGAAACGCAGAACACCTGTCTGCACGTTGGTATCTGACAAACGAGTTGACACCACACACAATGGCACGATGAAATGCAGAACACCTGTCTGCACGTTGGTACCAGACAAACGCCTTGACACCACACGCAATGACATGATGAGACGCAGAACACCTGTCTGCACGTTGGTATCTGACAAACGCCTTGACACCACGCGCAATGGCACGATGAGACGAAGAACACGTGTCTGCACATTCGTACTTGACAAACGCCTTGACACCACACGCAATGACACGATGAGACGCAGAACACCTGTCTGCACGTTGGTATCTGACAAATGCCTTGACACCACGTACAATAGCACGATGAAACGCAGAACACCTGTCTGCACGTTGGTATCTGACAAACGCCTTGACACCACACACAATGGCACGATGAAATGCAGAACACCTGTCTGCACGTTGGTACCAGACAAACGCCTTGACACCACGCACAATGGCATGATGAGACGAAGAACACCTGTCTGCACGTTGGTACCAGACAAACGCCTTGACACAACACGCAATGACATGATGAGACGCAGAACACCTGTCTGCACGTTGGTATCTGACAAATGCCTTGACACCACACGCAATGGCACGATGAGACGAAGAACACGTGTCTGCACATTCGTACTTGACAAACGCCTTGACACCACGCACAATGGCACGATGAGACACAGAACATCTGTCTGCACGTTGGTATCTGACAAACCCCTTGACACCACACACAATGGACGATGAGACGCAGAACATCTGCCTGCACGTTGGTATCTGACAAACTCCTTGACACCACGCACAATGGCACGATGAGACGCAGAACATCTGCCTGCACGTTGGTACCCACAAATGAGAAGTGGGGAAATGAGACTTCTGGCCCATTTGATTGACAGCTTCCGGTCACTTGACTTTGTGTGACGTAGCTGTGACGTAGTTGGCGACATATTAGTGACATCATGTGAGTAAGGTTAGTTCAAGGTCATCCTAAGGATGTTTAAAAAAATCCTGCACAGTTTTGATTCGTTAGTTTTCATTCGATAAACGTATCGAATGAAAATTATTGAATGAAACCTGGTCAAGATATTGTCTTTAGTTTTTACTTAGTTTCCTCCAATGACGTACGCGCAAAGTCCTTGGTGTTTGCAGGTTCTTGTGTATAACTTAAAAAAATATTAATTATGTACATTTTACTCCATATTGTATTGACATTCCTGTTTTTTTAAATAGTTTTTAATTTTGTCAGGAAATTCAGTTATCGAGACGTAATTAGACTTATATGGAATCCTATAATTTAATATGTAAAACAAATTAGGCAGTAAATAATAAGAGACATGTTTGTTGGAAAGAATACCACATGATTAGCAACATGGATAAACATATCTGATTAGTGATTATATTTTACTCGTGAGCAGAAACTTGTTTTAATCAATAATGAAATAAAATACTTTATTACAAAAACATAACGTTGCCTTTTTTATATAAACAAAACCTCCTTTTTTAAACTATCTGTTACTTAAACTTTCCCCCTCCAAATACGAAGGCTTTTTAGTCGTAAATTAATTGATGTAGCTAAAAATGTAATTAAAATAATGAATAAATATATGTTTTTATATAAAAACTCAAAACTAATCCTTTATACATATCAACAGTATAACCCATCCTATAAAATTATGTTTGGCGTTAAAAGTAGAGGAACATTCAAGGAGCTTGAATACGAAGGATACTTAGTTGATAATACACCTTTCTACCGAAAATATAAAAACTAAAAACTAAGCCTTTTTTTCCATAACCCTTACAATTGTTGTTATATAGTTTGCTTTCATGTCAAAAATTGAGGAATGTACCGCGTAAAGCAAATATGCCAGCCATTGAGCCGTAAATAATTTGTTTCGATGAAAATCAATGTTAAGTATGTGAAAAATTATTAACTTTAGCGAATCATCACTCAAACAGAACAGAAACGGAAATAAGCTGCTTTTTCAACGCACGCTGTAAATTCCGCCGAAATGTGGAACCTTAGATTCATTCAACACGTGAACCACAAATCAAGGTCAGACAGATAGACAGAGGGTAGGACAGCTGTACCCACACCTGCTCGTACAGTTAAGTTTCCTAAGTTCAAAAATAAATAATACAAGGTATTTGAATGTAACTGTTAATGTAGATTTCTAGACTTGTGTACAGAGAGAGAGATTTCAGTCTCACGACCCGACGGACATTTAAAAAATATTTCTCACTCGGGACTTTTTGAAGTACTGTAGAGCAGAATGGAGTTGTAGTGAGAGAGCGCGAGTTTACTGGTTGCAGACCACAGCTAGAATGAGGTGGTAGCCGGAGTAAAGCGGGTCCTCCCAAGCCGCACAATTTTAGTACCCACTCGGTTTACTCTAAAAAAAAGTAATACAAAAGTTATATAGGTTTGTACTTCAAAATAGTTGTTGTTTGCTATTGCTGCTATACCCTTGGTCGGATCTGAATTCTGGTTGTACCTTATTGTTCTTTTTGCCAAGCCACGTAATTTGAGTACCCACACGGTATTCTTTAGATTATAAATAAAGAAGTTGTATATTAATAAGGTCCCCTTGAAGTTAACTTTGATATTGGTAACAAATAAATATATATTACAATACATTACCAAACGAAAATTTCCCAAGGTCCCAAAGTCCCCAAGGTCATCTGAACATGATACCAAAACGGGGAGTAGAGCAGTAAGTGATTATCACTTGAACCACAAACTGCTCTATTCCCCGCTCTGTATTAGGGGAAGAGTATTAGTTTAAAGCTCACAATTATAGGCATAAACCTGATAACGGAACACTAACTTCCCCCCCAAAAAATATCCCCCAAAAAGATAGTTTCCAAATAAATTCAAGGTCGATTTTACAAAGGTCAACCTCATACTGAAACCCAGTCGGACGTAGATCAGCAAATGGGCGTCAGGCTACTGAGAACCAAAGTTTTGACCAAGGTAGTTTACAAAGACCGACTTAATATTCACCATAGTTTCTCGTGCGTGAGGGTTAAGATAAGTAATGTCAACCGGTTTGCATGGCCGTATTGACAAGGCCGGTTTTCAGGGCCGAAACGTTTTGTAAGGGTTGGGAAAGGGGTTGATTTGAGAATCATATTAAATTACTTATTAAAAAGCCCACGGATATAAATAAAGATTTTACCCAGTATAGAATCGTGTAAGAAAGGTACATATTTCATCAGTAAATAAAATACTTCAAATCAACACAAAAATATAATTGCAAACATCAACACTAACTACATTCCTAGCAGCAAACTACAAGCATTTATCTATTGTGCTTAACAATCTAACGTGCTTAACAAACTAACATACTAAGGTAGAATATTTAGTATACAGGGGTACCAACTCTATACTAAAGATGCTATTACGGACAGCTCGAGCAAACAGCTAGCAAGGCTGTCGGCCTGAGACTGTGAGACCTCTGCGTACTGCACCCGCTTTTATAGGCGGCAATCCGTGGTTGGGGAAGAGGTTTTTTGACAATATATTGCTGAAACGGAGTTTAATAAAGTCGAGACTCTGCACCTCCGGTGGGATCTAACAAAACCTTAATGTTCATTTTCAAATTAACACTAAGCTGCTTTAATTAATTATACTAACTTTTCAAATTGATGTCACTTCTCTCTCTCTCTATATATATAAGATATATATATATATATATATATGTAAGATTGTGTATTGTATATATATATATATACACGGCTATGCCCGGAGAGCCAGTCACTGAAATTATACTCGGGGAATGCAGTCAGTAACACCCCCACATATACTTGGAAAATATGCGATATATATATTTTTGTATTTGCTCAAATATTGTCGTTGGCCATTTCCGATTATATATATGTCGTATATATTACAAAAATAAAAACTTTATATACGTAAAACTTCCTATGCTAAGCCAGTCACCGGCGTTTTTGCCGGGAAGGCCAGTCACGTAAAGTTTGTACTGCTAAGCCAGTAACAATATATTGAACGTAAGTGCCCGGGATGGCAGTCACTGAAAATCTGCACTGGGAAGCCAGTCAGTTACATCCTCAAATGTATCTTTGCTTATCTGTTATTTAGTTAAAGCGATAAAGAATATTTCACTGATAATATGTGTGGCATTATATTAAGGGAGTCTTTGAAGCTCCCACGTGTTCCATCAAATTTATTTATAAGTTATAAGTCTTATAAATCTTGAAAGGTCACTCTGTAATTTTACAGAACTCCAAAATGTAATTTTATTCATACAGAAATAATAACAGAAATAGTAATAATTAATAATGGCTGAGCAATATATGTTTTTGAAATAGGTCATTTAAAGAGAACTTATAATAAAACAATTAACATTTTATGTTCCACTAGCTGCTATCGTACCCGGTTTCACCCAGGAATACAACAGTTGTGTGTGCTGCATTCTGTGGTTAACCCGTGGAACTACTAAGAAACATGATCAGCTGTTTTAATTCTCAAGAGATCAAACTAAAGTGGATGTCTATAAGAATAACACAGGATTGGAACTTTGACTCCCCGTGGGGCGGAGCCCTTTGGGGATTTCTTAAAATCCTTTCTTAGTGGTTACCTACGGTATGGAAAGAGTACACTGCCAAATTTCGTGGTAGTATTTGTAGAACTTTGGCCTGCAGGATGATCGGTTTTTCAAATTTATAGATATAGATTTTTACATTCGCATTCATAGCTATTCATATCAAGTCAGGTACCTTACAGATTAGTTTACGATTATCTTATTACGTAAAGGTGTTTGCCTTTTTATGGTATTTTAATTACGAAAAAATAATTAAATAATTAGTGTTTTAACTAAATACATTTGTGGAGATTCCCCTAGGGTATTTAAAAGGTTTATTATGTTTGTTTTTTGCCTGAAAAGGTTACAAGGCGATCGTCTTTTTGCAACAGGCACTGATAGTAATGGAAAGTATAGGTTAGCTTGTAACGCTAATCATATGGATGTTAGCATATGATATATCTAATTTAAACGTTATCATTAAAGCACACAACTGTCCCCATTTTTTCTCACATTGTAGAAGAAATTCAAGCATACCGTCATTAGAAAGGTATTGTTGTATAGATGTGCAGAAACACCTTATAACTTACACCAGCCCTCAGGGCTACGCACCACAGGCTTTCATGGTTTCAATGATAATCTTATGGAAGAACAGTAATTAATTGAATTGTATATTTGAAAGTTGATATAATAACAAAATGCTAGCACAACAGCAAAAGTAGATGTTTCAGGACTAATGTAAATAAAAATGTCACTGACTACTGGAATAGTGACACCATTCTCTTATCCGCTTAACACCAAATACAAAAATAAACCTGGATGTGAGGGGGAGTGGCGGATGAAGGGAAGAGGGAGAGAGAGAGAAATATAGGTTATTCGAGAAGTTCAGCATAAGGGCAATGGTTAAAATGCATTTGTAATTAACTGCTCACGCAGGATGGAACGAAAATTCACACAAACAACCATTATTCGTGTGCACTACTTTAGGTTTACGTAGAATTATTTTTTGTCTAATTTCAACCTCTTGGTGATCGCTAGTATTTTTGTTGTGGTTTACATGTACTTTTCCAATATAAGAATTATTACTATGTTACATCATTATTATTATGTTGGCCATATTTTCGTAAGATAGATTATTTTATGAACATTTAAGCAGATGCAAACCCAGCAAACAGCCCAATAGGACCGTTTCTGAATTATTGCACAGTGCAAAGACACATAAATAATTGCAATTATATCTGATGTATTCCTTTTAACTATGCAAGTACACATTTAAGTAGATATTTAGGTTGTAGTTTACGTTTAAATGCAATATTTGTCGTAAATAACGCACTGATTTATTTCATCCATTTTACGCTAGTCACCGTAATTTAGGTTTGTAATACTTACCGGATCTGTTCCGATTATTAAGCTCATAGACTCAGTATTTTGTGGAAATGTGCATAATTTATTGTCTTCGCCGAATTGAATGTTTTAAACGAAGAACGTTGCTTTGTATGACAAGAAGAATTAAATTTTCTTTACTTATAGTGCTTAATCATTTAAGTTGCAAGCGTATAAGGGTCGTAATTTACATTATAATGTCATTTGTCTTATTGCTAATTAATAAAAGAAACACACATATTATCTTTTTTATTTTCATATTTTTATTTCTTAATTTGTTTCTTTGAAACAAATTACCTTAAAGTAACAACATACACACCTTAAAGTAATAGAGTATTATATAATGTAGCAGCTTGGAGACACGATGTGTATAATTTGTCATGATAAGGTATTACTACCGCTAGACAATACTTATCGTCAACATGGATTCACTTAAGGATAATCCAAATTTTATCACCAAATATGCCAAAAAACCCTGATATAAATACATTATTAAATATATGATATTTGTCAAAGTATTTGTAACTATCACAAAACCATAAAAAATATCACTATTTATGAAAGTTAAAGGTAAGTGGTTATGGTATACATTTCCCCAGAGAATGTGTGATGTTTTTGTAACTTTATATAACAATAGGATACGGTGTGGTGAACGAAATATGCATGTAAATGATCTGTTTAATGGATATGCAAAAAATAAGCAAGAAGATAAGTCCTTTGTGTTTTAAAAGATAACTTTACAAGTTAACAGGAAAATTTATTACTATGAAAAACAGGCATTTTATATCAATTATTGTAATACAAAAAAATCACTAATGTTCAAATATATTATATAAATATGTTAGTAGGAATTTAAATTGCAATTAAAGTATTTAAAACTAAAGAAATATTTATATTTGTTAGTAAAAATAAAGTTTGAACTTAATGTTAGTACATGGGAAAACTACTGTTTTTCTAGGAAAAGCAGCGAATTTTGCTGAAGTTACCGGTACAAGAAAAACTAAACTATTATGCAATAGTTATATGAAACAAACAAGTATTGTTTCTTATTTACTCGTTTCTTCTTTTTGATATGTCCGCTTTATATTCAATCTTTATTTTTATTAGTTATAGTTACACATAACCTAATCCATGTACATATTTAAGCCCTGTACATTGGTTCTAATCATTAATCTCACAAAAAATCTAACAATTATACTTTACCAAGTGAGTGTTACCTTAGGAAATGTTTTTTTTGAACAGCTGTAGTTAAGTTGTTTCGTAAGCTCGTGATGAGGGATGAACATTTCCAAAAATATTGGGAAATGTCCTGCAAAAAATAATTCCGTTTTTCGGGCGGGATTTATTTCACCTCGAGATTATTTCGGGGCGGGATTATGTAATCAAATTGGTAATCTGTGGTGCGATCGTCTTTTACGAACATTATTACGCGGTACGATCGTTATTTACGGCCGTGATTATGGTCGCCGTTTATGGCCAATATTACATGGTCCAATCGTCTGTTTCGGCGAATAGCGGTGCGATCGCCATTATTTTTTTATAAAGTGCGGTGCGATCGTCATTTATGACCGATTGCACCTGTTGCGATCATAAATTACGGCAACTATAACGCGGTTAGGTCATCTATTACTATAAGCGTAATTTCTGTATTTGTACTGGAGGGCAAACATGGTCGTGATTATGATTATTGGGACTTTTCATATATTACAAGAATATTTTCGCCAAATTATTGGGGGTCAACCACTCCCTTGCCACCCCCGAACTACGCTGATATCTATTACGTTGATGGTGCATGGTCCTATTTTACTGCCTATATTATGTTTTTCGATCGTCAATTATGGCCGATGTTATACGGTGCGATCGTCATTCACGGCCGATGTTACACGATGCGGCCGTTATTTAACCGAGAGATAAGTCAACCTAGGACCCTTTAGATCAGACAATTTGCTTTAAGGGGATTCCAGAGGTGTTCCTGAGTTTAGGCAACCACTCATTGGTTAGAAAGAGATGCAGAAAGAGACTACATTGATAAGAGACAAAGCTAAGTAGGGGGCATTAGGGCATACAGAACCAGCACAGGCGTGTGAGGAGGAATGAGGAATCCCCCCCCCCGGTGACCTTGACCCCGGTCGTTGACCCCCCCTCCCGGTCGTTGACCCCCCCCCGTGACGTCACCCCCCCCGTGACGTCATCCCCCCCGTGACGTCATCCCCCCCCGTGACGTCATCCCCCCCGACCTTCACCATAGCCAAGCTCGGACCCCCCCCCGACTCGTCTAACCTTACTCTAGCCTGCATCTGTAAACCTCGCTTTCGTTTCTATTATTTCTTTTAGTTTTATAATGTGTATTTTACCATAGAAGAGGTAATTAAGGAAAAGGGTTTAAAGGTATATTTATTTATTATCGAATTTTTCCGCAATTACATTTTCTAATTGCGCTAGTAGGAGTTGGCTTTGCTCCTCCAGCCTTCGCATTTCCTCATCCATCTGCGCGGCTGCGGCGATGTCCCCAACGGGAGCGGCGGTGTCCTCGACGGGAGTGGCGGTGTCCCCGACGGGAGCGACGTCCGGCATCCCAGACATGTCCTCCACGTCCTGGAGCAACGTCCTGAGGTCCTCCTCAGGGTACCGGGGAAGGGCGGTGGCGTCCTCGACGGGAGCGGCGGCGTCCGCAAAGGGATAAGGCGGGGGTCGCTGCGGCTCGGGCGGAGTCGAGGTGGGTAGAATCGCCCGTACCTCAGCCGCCTCGTGCGTTCGTGCATGTCTCCTCACCTCAGTCAGACTTTGGAAGGCCGATCCGCAGACGGAACAGTCATACAGCGGCGCGTGACCGTGAAGCCTCCGCGCGTGTCGGAGCAGGTTGTCTGTGCGGCTGCAGCGTCTTGAACAGTAGGGGCAGGGGTACATAGTGTCGGGCGGTTGCGGAGAGACTGACGATGGCGGCGGCGAGACGATTACACAAATAAACAGTCGGAATTTTCCCTAGATAACAACAACAGTCGGAAATTTCCTCAAAACAGATCGGGCGTGACCCCCCCCTGGACATCAACGGTGTGAGGATATACCTGCCTCGCAACATAGCCTGGCGTGAGGATATACCTGATCCCCCCCCGGACATCAACTGGTGTGAGGATATACCTGCCTCGCAACATAGCCTGGCGTGAGGATATACCTGATACCCCCCCCCGGACATCAACTGGTGTGAGGATATACCTGCCTCGCAACATAGCCTGGCGTGAGGATATACCTGATCCCCCCCCCGCGACATCACCTGGTTCGAGAGGGCGGGCGTGGGCGTCTCCGGAGGAGTGCAATAGACCCTTGGTCCGGCGGCGCACGGTCTCAGTTTCGTCCGAGACTTCTTCACGAGCGGTCACAGCAGCGGCATGAGCAACGCGGCCGAAGTGGATCGAACGATCCGCTGTTTTATGGAGGAGTGGAACGCGATCAACGAAGAGAACGCCAACGCCGCCACCCCCATACCGCCGCAGCAACAACGGACGACGGCTAAAAAGAGGAAGTCCAACGGCGGGTGGACCGCGAATAAAGAAGTGCCTGGTGATTCCCCTACACTGAGTTGGACCGCGGGCGAGCGCCAGTATACGGTGAAGAACCAAGCCAACAATGGCAACGTCCTTCTGAAGATGAACGTTTTCCAAGGTGGTCGCTCGACTTGGGCCTGCGGCCTGTATTTGGACGAGCAGCGGGATGACGAGATCTGCATGATTCTGACAGATCTGCTGACTAGGCTTCAGAACCTATGGTTGACCAACAGCGAGACGGGAGAGCCTAGATTCGACGGAATCGTCAGGACCGTCAGTCCACTGTCCACCTGGAGGAAGATCTCGGATCGGTGCGTTTCCACCGCCGCCGCTGTCGCCATCCCCGAAAAGCGGAAAAAGACGAAAAATAAATGAAATAAATTAAGTAATTCGATCCTTCCCTTTCCTACTTTTCCTTAATGTACACTATTGTAAAAATAAAACAAAAAAAAATAAATAACGTAATAAGGCGAATGAGCGTGTTCCTCGAGATACATATCCAGCCTCACCACTCCTCCACTCCGCCATCCCTCCACTCCTCCTCCACTCCTCCTCCACTCCTCCTCCACTCCTCCTCCACTCCTCCTCCACTCCTCCTCCACTCCTCCTCCACTCCTCCTCCACTCCTCATCCACTCCTCCTCCACTCCTCCAGTTGGCGTTTTCATCACTGCACCTCCTCCGCGGTTGCCTACAAAAGGCGACTCGGTAGCGAGAGCCGGTCATTCTGCATCCAGCCGCTGTGTCATGCTCAACACGGACCAGAAGATGGACCTCAGGACAGCCCTCAACAGCTGCAAGGCCGCGGGTTACACCCGCATCGTAGACCTACAGGAGAACGTGGTGTATCCCATTCGCTCGTTTGAGCGAGTGGACACACCATACGGCGAGGCGGTGATGGCCACCTTGGAGGGTCTTGTCGGCGATGACCCGATCCGGATTTACATGCCCCGGCGGTACCTCACGGTCCTGGACGATAACACCATCACGCAGTATAACGTTGGCGTGAGGCCGAGGATGAGCCTTGTGAAGAGGAGCAGCTCTCCAGGCAGTAAAAGTCCTCTCCTAGAATTTGTATAAATAAATGGTATTCCTTATTCCCTTATTTCCTTCAATATTTAAAAAAAATTAAAAAGAAATCAAATAAAAAAAAGCGAGAAAAGAATTTAGTTTTAAGAGCCGAGGTGGCGGTGCATGGCAGTCAGTAGACGCCATGGACTTGAGGTGGAAACACCCGTTCACCGCCATCGTGGCCGGGCCCTCAGGCAGTGGCAAGTCGCACTTCGTGGCTCGCTTCATAGAGCACGCCGACCACATGTGCGATACGCGGTTCGCCCACATCACTTGGCACTATGGCAGTGGTGGCGGTGGTGGTAAGAGCCGTGCGGACTCTGCCGAGCGCTACGTAGCCGGCCTGCCAGACCTGGACGACTACGACGGTAGCGAGCCCGCCCTGGTCATCATCGACGACATGATGCGCGAGGCCGGCCCCAGCGTGGCGGACCTGTTCACCAAGGGCTCACACCACCGCAACATGAGCGTGTTCTTCATCACGCAAAACCTGTTTCACCAGGGCAGGGGCCAGCGCGACATATCGCTGAACGCCCACTACTTAGTGTGCTTCAAGAATCCCAGGGACCGCGCTAAGATCAAACACCTGGCCCGTCAAGTATACCCGGAGAACCCCAAATTCGTGGAGGAGGCTTACTTTGACGCCACGCGTGATCCGCACGCCTACCTGCTCATAGACTTGAAACAGTCCACGCCTGAAGAGATGCGCGTACGTTCGGCCATTTTCCCAGACGACCCGGTGAACTACGTGTATCTGCCTAAGAAGAAGTGATAAATAGGCCGAGCGCGTGCCAGTGTCAGTCATCATGTCACACCGCGTGAAGAAAGACGCAGCGCTGCTGAGGGCCCTAATACACGCTACGCCCAAAGAACGCAAGGCCCTGTTAAAAGCGTGCGACAAGAGTCGCATCAAGTCATTGTGCGAGTGCGCGTATAACGTGCTACGCGGAAACGTACCGCTTTCCCCCTGTCTCAAACGCAAATTGAGCAAACACAAACAGGCGCTCAGACGGCTGGTGAAACGCGGCGAGGGTTAGGCCAAGAAGCGACACTACCTCGTCCAACGGGGCGGAGGGATACTCCTACCTCTGCTGTTGAACGCTGTTCTGCCCGTTCTAGCGCAGAAGCTAATCGGACATGGAGTACGCTAGGAAAATGGTGGTTGTACCACAGGAGCTCATCGAGATTTTGCGAGAAGGACCGGGACCAGGGCCGGGGCCAGGACCAAGAGGAGGAGCAGGTAGTGCCAATAAGCCAGCCAGCCTGGACGCTGAGATGCATCGCATATTGAGCGACAAGCGGCTGGACGATACGGAGAAATGGAAACAATATCAGCAGGTGTTACAGCGGTTCCTGCACTTTTCCGCGGCTAAACGTCAACCCATAGGTATGTCAATCATCGAGGGCGAGGAGAGGGAGGAGGAAGCGGCGGAGGGTCCGAGTCAGATGAAGCGCGAGTCTAGCGCCTCGGCGGAGGAGGACATTGTGGAATCGTTCTCAAAAATCTACAGGTCGGTGGCGCGCAACTTGTTGCGATTCATGACCCGGCAAGGCAGCCCCATCGCCTGGGACGCCAGTGGGGCGGTGTTTGTGAACAAGGTGAAGATCCCCGATTCCAATATAGTGGACATCACGCACAGCATAGTGAGAGCGCGAAGGGCGGACCGATTGCCTACCGGCTGGCATCAAGTGATGGTCGCCTTGAAGGACATGAACGTGCCCAAAGAATACGTGAGCAATCCCACGGCGTTGCGTTACTTAGGCGTTGGGCTGTACTCGGCATCGAGCCCCTGGGAAAACACGACGACAGCCTCGTCGACACCCCTCTCACCGAGGTTGACGCCGATACTGGACCGCTTGAGACCGCGACCTCCAGCGGCCCGAAGAAGGATAATACCCGAGGAACCCGACCGGGAATCGTCATTGGACAACTGGGAGCTGTTCTCACCGTAATGGAGAAGCTGTACTACGACCCGAGCCAGCCCGGTTCCCACGGCGGGGTGGCCGCCCTGGCCAGAGCCGTGCGCCTACCGAAACGTCGAGTAGCCGACTGGCTGCGCGCCCAGGACAACTACACGCTGCACAAGCCGGCGCGCAAGCGGTTTCCTCGCAACCGCTACGTCGTGTTCGGGCCCCGGGAGCTGTGGCAGGCGGACCTGAACGACATGCGCGGCCTGAGCCGGTACAACGACGGAGTCAACTACCTGCTGACTGTGATAGACGTGTTCAGCAAGCGGCTGTTCGCGGTACCACTGAAGAGGAAAAGCGGGCCCGAGGTGGCTGCCGCGTTCGAGGGAATATTCGCTGAGGCGACTCCTCGCTGCCTACAGACCGACAAGGGGCGGAGTTCACCGGGGCCGCGACCAAGCGAGTGTTCAAGAGTCACGGTGTCAACTACTTCACCACGCAGAACCCCGACGTGAAGGCGGCGGTGGTGGAGCGAGTCAACCGCACGCTCAAGACCCGCATGTGGCGCTACCTGACCTACAAAAACACGTATCGCTACATCGACGTGTTGGACAGGCTTGTGGACGCCTACAACCGCAGTCCGCACAGGAGCCTGGGTGGTGGCCTACGACCCGTGGACGCGGACAGCGGCGATGGTCAAACGGTGTACAAGGTGTGGCGTCACATGTATGGAAAGGCGATCCGGCGACGCAAGCCCAGGTTCGAGCCGGGCGACACGGTGCGCATAGCCAAGGAGAAGGGCACGTTCGTCAAAGGTTACGAGACCAACTGGAGTAAGGAGCTGTTTGTGGTAGACCACGTATACGGGTCGCATCCTCTGCCATTGTACGTGCTGCGCGACCTGAACGGGACGCCGCTGGAAGGGCGCTTCTACGAGCACGAGATGCAAAAGGTAACGGTCGCCCCGGACCGCCTGTACCAAATAGATAAAATACTGGACACTAAAAGGCGAGGCCGCAGTAAGCACTACTTGGTCAAGTGGGTCGGTTACGGAGAGGACTTCAACTCGCGGGTACCTGCATCTGAAGTGCAACAGCTGCTATGACGACAAAGTGCAGACAGCTGTACCTGACGTTGCCCAGTCACAGCTCAATGGACTATTATCCAAACAACACCGTGGCTAACTACATCACCCATCTACCGTCAGTCGTGCGATTGGGTGGTGATGGTGAATGGGAAGTCGCTTTAGTTGAGGTCCATTACCCATGCTCGTTTGTCACAGTGGGGGAGGACGCTCGCGTATATATCTACACGAAGGATGACACCGACAAGCCTGAACTGACCGCTGTAAAGGTGGAAGCTGGAAACTATAAAGATATCGATGAACTGGTCAACGCCATCAACGCCATTCCAAAATTGGACTTGTACCAATGCCAGTTTGAGTACGACAAAGAGATTGGGAAGGTGGAATTGATCTCAATAGACCAGACTGTGGTGCAACTGGAATTTAGCCCCACCCTAGCGTTACAGTTGGGTTACGACATGCACAATGTGGATTTGATCAAACATAGAAAAGCTATAAGACCACCCAACTTACTAGCCGGGATCCCTTCGCACATGTACGTGTACTGTGACCTGGTGGAGCCCCAGCTAGTAGGTGACACTGTAGCGCCCTTGTTAAAGATTGTGAACATCGACGCAAAAAACTACATCTACGGTGCGAGTACCACCATACACTTCACCGACCCTCACTACGTGCCGCTGATGAAGAGCTCCTTCGATAGTGTGGAAATCGATTTAAGGGACAGCGTCGGACGCCACCTGCCATTCCACTTCGGGACTACGTGCATGAAGCTTCACCTGCGCAGAGAGTAGCAGCAATGAACCCGAACGACCCCTATCTGGCGTACTACCGCCAACAGCAGTCTGGGCACGGAGTGTCCACGGTATTCAGAGGAGCCGCTTTCCAACGCGGCCACGGCATCGGCAGTTTCCTAGGTGGGCTGATGCGTACAGTGGTCCCGTTGATCAGATCCGGCGCATCGGCGCTGGGCAAGGAGGCGCTGAGGTCCGGTGTGGGTTTCTTGGGCGACGTGGCGGCGGGCACAGCCGACCCCCGAGTCGCGGCCAACACCCGGCTCAGACAGTTTACCAGGTCGCTGAAACGCAGGGCTGATGAAAAACTGGATCGCGTGCTGAGCGGTGGTGGCGCCTATAAGAGGAGGCGTGTACAGCAGGTGTTACTCCTCAGTCTCTAGCGAAACTCCTCGGAGCGAGGAAGAAGAGCGCTGCGCCCAAGAGGAAGCCCGCAAAACGTGTCGCTAAGAAGAGGAGAAGCAAGAAGAGTGAGAGTACCGTGAAGGACATTTTTGGATAATGGCGTTTCTACATCAGAAGTCGTGCGAGTGTGTCAAGACCGAGTTGGACCTGTTCTCGCTACCGCTTACGCAGACCAGTATAGAGAGTGGTAAATGGGTGCAGTACAAGCCCATCTCCTCCCTGACAGACGACTCACCCGTTGAGTTCATAGTTCCGGGTCATGGGGACGAGTACACGGATCTGTCACAGACGCTACTGCATGTGAAGGCTACCATTAGATCGGCTAATGGAGGCACTGTAACGGGTGATCAAGCGATAAAAGAGGTGGGTCCGATTAACAAATGGCTGCACTCACTGTTCAGTCAAGTGGACCTGTACCTGAACAACAAACTGGTGTCTCCTCAGAACAACACGTACGCCTATCGCGCCTACCTGGAGAACCTGTTGTCCTATGGTGGTGATGCCAAGACATCGCACCTCACCGCGGAGTTGTTCTACGAGGACTATGCCGGGTACATGGACAATACTGAGGAGGATAATTATACCGGGCTCAAGAAAAGGAGGGAGTTTATCAAGGGAAGCCGGTACGTGGACATGGTCGGACATCTGCACGTCGACCTGTGCAACCAGGAGAAGTTCATGTTAAACGGTGTGGAGATGCGCTTTCGTCTGATCAGGTCAAAGAACTCATTTTCCATCATGTCCAAAACCGTGACAGACTATAAAGTGGACATCGCCGAAGTCAACCTGTTTATGCGCCGTTGTAAGATCAACCCGAGCGTGCTGTTGGCTCACAGCAGGACGCTGGAGTCGGGCACAGCCAAATATCCCATTACGTGCGTGGAAGTCAAATCCTTCACGCTACCCTCCGGTATCAGCAGCAAGACTCTGGACAGTGTGTTTCTGGGTCAACTGCCGAAACGCTTTATAGTTGGCCTGGTCAGCAATCAGGCGTTCAACGAGGACTACAAGAAGAACCCGTTCAACTTCACCCACAGCCACGTGAACTTCTTCGCGCTGTACATAGATGGTGAGCAAGTGCCATGTAAGCCGCTTCAACCGGATTACACGTTCGGTCATGAGTTGTGCGTGCTCACCTACCACACGCTGTACACTGGCACCGGCATCAATTTCTCAGACTGTGGTAATGAAGTCAGTCGCAACGAATACCCCTACGGATACTGCCTGATGGCGTTTCATCTGACGCCCGATATGGCAGCCTCTCAATCCAGCCACTGGAACCTGGTGCGCAACGGTAACCTGCGCATAGAGATTGGGTTCTCCGAAGCCTTGGCGGAGGCGTTCAACTGCATAGTGTATGCCGAGTTGGACAACGTCGTGGAGGTGGACCGTCGTCGCAACGTCACAGTCGACTTTGGCGGGTAAACGAGTTGCCGCGTGCGGACCGTTAGGTGATGGCGGCGCGCGCACCCAAGGTTATCCCACTAGGCGCGCTCCCGCCAGCGCTCAGTCGAGTTCAGTCAGCCGTACGGGATGGACGTGCCGCCACCGATCTATAACGAGCCGCCACCAGCGCGCTGTCATCACGGAAGCGTGGTGATGGATATGCAGTGTTTTAAAGACAGTGATAATGACTTTCTACTGAAAGAGGTTTGCGTGGTGGACGTGACTACCGGCACGCTGCTCCTACATCACATCGCCCACCCACCCTTCAGTAAGGACCTCCTGACTCCCGAGAAACAGCGCGAGAGCGTCTGGCTTACGCACCACTGCCACGGCTTGGAGTGGGACCAGGGAGACATCGCGTACATCGCCCTGCTGGACAAGCTGCGCTCCTGCCTCATCCACCGCCCCTTGGTCTACGTCAAAGGATCGCAGAAGAGGGACTTAGTACAACGCCACCTCATAACCGATCCCGCCGCCACCACCGCTCAGGACATGGAGGATCTGGGCTGCGGGTCGCTCAACGGTCCACCCGCCTACCAGACCCTACGCTGTCGCCACCATAAGAGCTCCCACAACCGTTGCGCCCTTCATAACTGCATAGTATTGCGGGACTGGCTCGTGGCTAACGACAGGCCAGACCCGTCCGTCTCAAGCTGCCTGTGCTGCTTCCGCCCACGATGAATACCGTCCAGATCAGAGAATGCCTGGTGAGGATCCCCGGACTGAGGAACGTTGCGGTCTACGCCTCTGACCAACTACCGGACGTGCCGATCAAGCCTCTCACCGCCATCGTGTCCAACACGGTAGCACACACCGAGGGAGGCGAACACTGGGTGGCGTTTTACTGCTCGGAAGAGGACAGACTCGAGTACCTGGACAGCTACGGAAGGCCGCCATACCAGGCCGACTTTCAAAGGTTCCTGAGGCGCAATCCTCATCACCACCACTACGTCTACAACAGGTATCGACTCCAGGGCTACAATACCTCTGTTTGCGGTTACTACTGCCTCACTTACCTGTACTGCCGGGCTGTTCTCCGCACGTCACTCAACGACTACGTCCAGCTCTTCGACCCTGCCGCTCCCGCCGCCAACGACGCTCTGGTCCGCAGGCTCTTCCACTCCATATTCGCTTAAAACTAGTTTGTAAGGTTTTTTGTAGTATGTGTATGTAACCTTATTACTGTACAATACATGCCTCATAATGATAAAGCTTGTGTTTTCATTTCTCCTTTCTCCTTACTAAATTAAAAAAATTAGCAAAACTGAGGCAGCGGGGCTGGACCTCAGGTTTATATACCAGCGGCGCGTGTCACTGGCTGAGCCCCCGCCAAGCGGCAGTGAAGGCCGCCAAAGAGGGCACGCCACGAGACCCCTCGGACATCAGCAAACCACTGAGTAATTCGAGGGTGACCCCTCGGACATCAGCAGACCGCTGAGTAATTCCTTCCTGGGCAACTCCTTCAGGGTCGTCCCCGACACGCGCCGCCAACCGCTCCCGGTTGGCGGGGGCTTTTTAAGCTGCACGGCTCGGGCCAAACGGCCCATAACGCCTTTCCGAGCCTAACGGCTTGTGACTTTTGAGTGAGCAAAGGGAGGAAATAAACAACTCGGGTTCATGCTGTACATAAAGCTATTATATTTTCTTACAAATACTATTTACAATTTTTTTCTCTTATAACTAATATATACAACTAGACGGGGAATTCCTCTTCTTCCTCGTCTTCGTCCTCGGGCTGGCGCTGTCCCTCCTCCTCCTCCTCACCGTCCACTTCCATCCGCTGCGGATGTTCTCCTCTCCTCCTGGCTGGCGGTAGCGGCGGGACGTCCTTGTGTCCCCACGGCAGAGTGTGGATGCCGTCGGGAAGGACGCACCGCTTGTCGTCAGCTGGACTGAGGCTCAGCTTATCCACCTGCACGGTGTACACCCGGTGCAAGTGGGACTGGAACCGGACGTTGGTGGTGTGTTTCTGGACCCCGTCAAACAGACACTCTCTGTAGTCGTCGGGGGTGAGGACGTTCTTGACAACGCCCTTCGCAACCCCCTTGGCTCGCTTGAGAGCCTTACTGCCGCCTGTCGCTGCGTCCTCGATGTCCATGAAGTACAGCTTGGACCGCAGGCCGAGGTACTCGTATAAGGACAGGCCGTTGCACTCGTCCTTAAACTTTCCGATGACCTTGGCGTTGACGGGGCTGTAGCAGGGGTGAGACCTCGGATAGCCGCTGGTGTCGAAGTCGTCCAGGTGTTCCTTCATCTCGGCGTAGACGTCCTGGGACACGATGTCAAAGACGAAGCTGTCCGTGTCCATGTAGTCCACGGTGAGGCGGTCACCGTAGCGCTCCTTCATCTTGCGCAGGAACTCGTACATGAGCCACTTGCTCAGCTCCAGGACTGACATGCCTACGTAGACGGGCTTGTCCAACACAATGTTGACCTTGGACAGATGCACCAGAGCCACGCCCTCCGTGTAGTACGTCCGGTCCAGGAAGTTGGATCTGGCGACGTACTTGGAAAACTTCTCCGGGGTGCACACCAGCTTCACGTTGAGGCGCTTCCGTACATTCTCGATGGTCTTGCCAAAGACCGCGTTGTTCATAAGCTTGAAGAAGTCCTGTTCAAACTTCGTTTTGGCCTTCTTCCGCAGCTCCGTGTTCATCAGGATGTACGGTTCCAACCACCGCGACTGGTGAAACGAGATCGCCCGATGCACCACGACCAGCTCCAATCCGTTTTGCAGCGCCTGCTGCAAGACCCTGTAGTGACAGATGTAGTGCGTCTTGTCGTCCAGGGTCGTCAACAGTTTGGGGAACTTCCCTGTTGGCGGACGCTTCGTCTCGCAGCAGTAGGGAAGGTCCTTGTGCAGGTCGTGTAGGCGCGCGAGGTAGTGGAGGTCCACCTCCAAGATGTAGCCTCGATCGGCCTCCGCGTCCAGCGCCGTGACGTCCAACGCCCGGATTTCCTCACGGCTGAGCCACTGGAAGTCTCCGGTTGGCAGGCGCTGGGACATGGCCCAGCCGTAGAGGTTGTTGGTGTCCAGGTACAGGAGGAAGCGCTTGGGCTCGTCCGGGCGGTAGTCCGGGCACCTGTCGTGGTTGGCCTTGGCGTAGCGGGTGATGGCCTGTGAGATCCCTCCCCGGATCCCTTGCTCCACGAACAGGTACATGTCGAAGTCCTGCAGCGTGTCCAGCTCCACGTCACAGGTCTTGAGCATCACGTCCCAAGCGTAGGACGGCAGGGTGTAGTAGTGGGCGGGGTCCAGCCCGTACTCGGCCAGCGAGGTGTCGCGGAACTGCTCAAAGACATCGGTGAGCAGGGCGATGTCGCACCGCAGGTACTTGTCGGCGTAGTCCTTGAGGTTGTGACACTCAAAGGCTCGCCACACGTTGAGGGCGTGCTCGTACTCCTCGTCCTTGATGTCCTCCAGGGTCATGGAGTTCCTGAACGCCTCCTTGGGCGGCAGCTCCCTGGTCCTGTACAGCGTGTCGTAGGACGTCACGAAGTCGTAGGGGAACACGCCCTTCCTGCGCACCAGGTCGAACAGCCGGTCGTCGGGGAAGCGCTTCCTCGTCTTGCGCATCCTGTCAGTGGGCAGTCCCGCCGCCAGGTTGGCCAGGCTCATGGACAAGAACCTGTACGTGTCGAGGAACCGCACCGCGAAACTGCTCTGTCGTTGGTTGTCCCCGGGCTGACCAAAGTGAAACCACTTGGTGAAGGCGATGTAGCGCTCTTCGGTGTGCGCCAGCACGTCCACATCACTGGGATCGATGGCCAGCTCCCGCACTACGAAGTGAGCGTCGTAGTTGGACAGGTTGTGGAAGTAGCAGTTGATGTGTCGCTGCTCCCGGTACCTGAGGTTGCACGAGCGGTGGGCGGCTCCTCGGAACTCGTAGGGCGGGGCGTGGTTGTGGTCCCGCACCTTGACGTCCTGGTCCGTGAACTCCTTCCCGCAGAGGTAGCAGTGAGTCGCCACCAGGTACTCGTCCATCTCCTGCCGGGTCAGAGAAGGGTGCAGAGCTCTCGTGCTGAACAGGAACTCCCACAGCGCCAGCACGTCCATCTTGAGCCTCTCCATGAAGACCTTGGACGCGTCAGCCCCGAAGTAGACGCGAGGCTCAAACTCCTCCAGGCCGAGCGAGTCCACGATCTGGTAGGCGAAGGCGTATGGGACGTGCAGTTGCAGGGGCCTCGTGCCGGGCGGTGCTTCTACCGGGTCAACAGCAACGGGCTGCAGAGCACACTCAAAGTCCGCGTAAACGCAAAAGCGCTCGCGCCGAGTGTACTCGGGGTGGGCGAAGCGGATCTGCTGCTTCTGGGACATGTCCAAGCGGAGGGGGGCCTTGGCGGTGCAGTATCGCATGTGCTCCTCCAGACGCTCGGCACCGGACAGTTGCAGCTTGTTGGGCTGGTTGTCAAAGTAAGCGAAGCATCGCTTACACACGTGGATAGCGCCGTGGTGGGACGTCAGCTGAGGTCGCACCAGCCTGCTGACGTTTGCGATGTAGGCGTAGTGACTGTCCCCGCCGGTAGTCACGTACAGCAGGTCCCGGTGATCCTCCAACTCCCGCTTGCATATCTTCAGCGGGAACACGCGGTCCTGGAACTTTGGCGATCCGTCGGGGCGTCTCCCCACCATGGCGCGCTCGATCACGTACACGTTGACGCTGATGGGGTTGGCTTGATGTCCTTTAGCGCCACGGGGAAGCGTAGGCCGACCCAGTCGTAGCGTGCCATGACATCCGGTGTGTACGATGCAGGCCTCTCCGGGTGTCGCGCGACGAACTTGGCTAGGACGGCATACGCGAAGCACATGTCATCGACGTTTTGCACGTTGATAACGGCGTGCGTGTCGCAGATGGTCCTGGGAAGCTGGACGAACCGGGCTCCGCGTTCTCCCAACGGGGTGTAGAGGTTGACGCGGATCTCCAGGTCGCGTATCCGGAGATAGCTCCACCCGCTACCCACTAGCAGGCACTGCTCCTTCTCTTCCTCCAGTTTGTGGAAGGACGCCGACAGGAAGTCCTCCAAGTTGGACGCGGCGGTGAGAGGCACGTTCTTCGTCTTGAAGCCCCGCAGACAGGTGGCCCCGTGGACGTTGGCGAATTCGCATTCCAGGAACATGTTGACCTTGATGTTCGGGTGTCGGGTCCTGACGTCGGCCAGCAGTTCCAGGACGCTGTCGAACAGCAGCACCAGCGCGTCCTCCACGGTCAAGAAGTCCTCCATGGGCCGGGACAGACCGAAGGTCAGGAGCCGTCCGCGGAACCCCCGTTGGATGGTGCGGAACGTGGGCCGTCCGTCGCCGCCGCCACCACCCACCATCCCGTTGGGTACCGTGCCGGGTCCGGGCTGAGGCTCGTGGCTGGGTCCAGGTCGAGGCTCGGAGCTGGGTCCTGGGCGGGGCTGGGGCTCGTGGCTGGGTCGAGGCTCGGGTGACAGGACGGGCAGGTGCGGCATCTCGGCCACAGCGAGGTTCCTCAAGACGGGGCAGTTGTGGGCCTCGTGACGGTCCCGGTTGTAGCGCCGGGTGAAGCCTCGGTCGCAGTAGGCGCACGCGTACCTCATGCCGCGGTGAGCGCTCTCCATGTACCGCTGGAGATAAGCGGCCCTGTGGAAAAGGGCGCCGCAATTGGGACAGCGGACCTCGTTGGCGTGCACCAGCTGCACGTGACGCCGGAGCAGGTCCTCGCGGGAGAATCACCGCCCGCACGCGTCGCACTCGGGCCGTGGGTCTCTGACGGGTGGCGTTGCAGTGGAGGAAGAAGAGGAGGTCGAAGCTGACGGGCTCGCAACGTGGACCGCTTCCATGTGATGGCGCAGATCCTCAGGACTCGCCAGGGCAACGGAGCACAATGGACACGGATGGCCTGCGAACAGGAAAACAAGTCCTATTAGTGACCCCGATAAATACGAGGGTGAGGAACTGGCGACCTCTTCCTCATCTCGATCACCAGTTTGAGCCCAGTAAATACGAGGGTGAGGAATTGCACATAAGACTGGCAACCTCTTCCTCATCTTGAGCGTCAGTTTACTCAGGCCCAGTAATACAAGAGTGAGGAATTGCGCAGAGGCTGGCAGCCCCTTGTTTACTACTTGAATCTGTTTACTCGACTAAAGCCGTTTACTCTCTCGAAAACAGGTCATTAGTACTGGCGGTTTCTTGTTTAACATAAAAACCATGCCTGGCGCTTGATCGTTAGAATGGGAGAGGAACTGTATAGAGGACTAGCGACCTCTTCCTCATCTCAATCGCCAGTTTACCTGTATCCAGTATATACAAGGGTGAGGAATTACACAGAGGCTAGCAGCCCACCCTTTCTTGTTTAACATAAAAACCGTACCTGGCGCTTGGTCGTGAGGAGTGGGAAGATGAACTGTGGCGAGGTGGCGTCGCAGGTTATCGCTTCGTCCGAAGCGTCTGCCGCAGACGTTGCAGTTGAAATGGCGGTCGCTGTGAGTGGCTGTTGTGTGGCGAGTCAGGTTTCCGGCGTTTGCGAACACGCGGCCGCAGACCACACACATGCGGGGACCAGCCGTCTACAAAAACATCGGGTATCTGTATTCACCGTCCGCTACAAAGGCACAGTTGTCGCAGCAGAAACACTTTGGTAGCGATACCCCTGGGAACGAGGCGAGTCTAGCCCTTTTAATAATGTTGGATAGAAATAGATGGCATGAATCGCTCCTATGACATTCCCAACACTGGTACACGTCTTTGTCTTTGTTACGCTCACACATAGCGATTTCGCCCTCGTCTGTAATTCCGCTGGGCACTTGAAAGTTCGATTTAAAAGCGAAACCAAATTTTATTTCACTCAAAACGTTTTTAAAAAGGAGTGGAAGCGAGTCTATTTTACT
This sequence comes from Allygus modestus, assembly GCA_963675035.1. Lineage (NCBI taxonomy): Eukaryota > Metazoa > Arthropoda > Insecta > Hemiptera > Cicadellidae > Allygus > Allygus modestus. The sequence goes on from OY776113.1 coordinate 116,278,383, forward strand.
TTTTAAATTTGGTTCATTAACTTTAATCGTTAGAAAACACAACTGTTCCAAGGTCATTACGGTTTCACTCATCTCCATCTGAAAAGAGACAAGACTCAGTGTACTGAGATATGCAAAAATATTAAATATTAATTTTAGCTAATAAGATTTTAGAGCATTGGTAAACTTGCTGATGAAAAAGTAAATTACATGTTACTTACATTTTAAGATATCCAAAGAGAAAGTCGCAACAGTCGCAAAAGTAATCACCGCGATAGTAACGAAAATTAAAAAAATAACAAATAATTGAAATAGAAACGCTAATTGATAAATATGTTGTTACTTACGTTAACTTTTACGGGAATCCAAAGGCAATGAACAGCAAGTTGTGTAGATGTATCGCAGAGGCAGCACTACTTCGTCCGCACAGTAAGAGCTCCAAAGACAAACTGGCGAAACCTCTGAAGACGCGCTCATAAATAGCACTCCGGTCGGGAGGAGAAATCGGTCGTGGAACTTTCCACTGGAACCGCTAATGGGTAAACAGGCTGGGACAGTCACGTAGGCCCTAGCACGCGCCTCAACACGTGACTCCGCGGAGCCGCTTATGGGGGGGGGGGGCTTGCATCCTCGCATCCTCACCGCGCCTTTGCTAGGTTTGAACCATCGTGAGGGGTCTGGAAAACAGCCAAGATCCCATGTGGAAAACGCGTTTAAAAATTAATAGTGGGCCTGTTTAACGGTGGATTCTCAATTTTCTTTAAGGGATAGTTTACTTAGGCTGCCGCCTGACATGTGGAAAATTTCATCAAAATCGGTCGGTAAACAGCTGAGATCCCATAAGGAAAACGCGTTTAAAAATTAATAGCGGGCCCGTTTAACGGTTGATTTTCAATTTTCTTTAAGGGATGGTTTACTTAGGCCGTCGCCCGACATGTGGTGAAGTTTCATCAAAATCGGTCGGTAAACAGCTGAGATCCCATAAGGAAAACGCGGTTATAAATTAATAGCGGCCTTGTTTAATGGTGGATCTATGGGGTTCTTACGTCATTCGCTTCCTTGGGGATAGGCCTACACTCTGGAAAAAGTCCCGTGGGAATCGGTGGATAAATAGGCTAGTTATTAATTTTCGAAAGTTTTTTCCTCGGGGGGGGGGTCCGAGCTTGGCTATGGTGAAGGTCGGGGGGATGACGTCACGGGGGGGATGACGTCACGGGGGGGTGACGTCACGGGGGGGAGGGGGGGGTGTCAACGACCGGGGTCAAGGTCACCGGGGGGGGGGGATTCCTCATTCCTCCTCACATGCCTGTGCTGGTTCTGTATGCCCTAATGCCCCCTACTAAGCTACCTGATGCTGGTATGCCCTTAACGCTTAACGCATCCACAAAATGAAGCTACCTTGGGCCGCGTTCAGGGTTCAGACATTCGTTCATGGAGTCATTTCGACAACCCCCCCTCCCCACCCCCAAGAGTTGAGGGGGCTGCCAAATCAACTCAAGCCTATGGTGCCACACATCGTAATCAGGCCCTGACCGTGTTTAATTGTGTTCAGTTTCATAATAAGATTAAAGTAATTTGAATGTTAGTGACAGCTATTCAACCCTCTTTCATATACCATTTTAGATGGTACTTTAATTTACTAGGAGTACGCTCTAATGTCGCGTAAGAGGATGAATGAAGAGTTAAATTACTACCTTATTTTGATAGTTAAATGACACTTGAGCAGTTTAATATAGTGAATTGCATGATAAAATATTGACTTTTAGCGAATTTACTGAATAGGGAAGAAGCTATTACCATAAGTCTCATGGTAAGACTTAAGCCCGAGGCCATGATACTTTTTGTTTTGAGGTCCCCAGATGCCAAAAACACAATTCGTTCAAATTTATATACATATGTGTGTGTGTGTGTGTGTCTGCGAATGCGATAACTTGAGTAAAAAACGTCCAATTTCGATTAAATGTGTAAAGTGACATTCATGACCTTAACTTCAAAAACCAGAAAAATCGGACCATGGGAAGGGGAGTTTATGGGGTTTATAAATTTTCCAAAAATCATTTTTTTGCATTTTTTACCCTAACGTTTGTAAAACACTCAATTTTTGTTTTGACCATTTTATAGAGCTAAAAAAATAAATTAAATAATATAGTATTTTGAATTATTAACCTAGGTTAAGTGGTTACCGAGAAAATCCAAAAAACCTGCTCATAAAATCTCTCATCTTAATCTTTTGGGAAAAAGGTTTTAGCGAATTTCTCCTGTAGGGAAGAAGCTATTACCGTAGATCTCATGGTAAGACTTAAGCCCGAGACCATGATAACTTTTTGTTTTGAGGCCCCCAGATGAAAAAACATTACTAATTAAAATTTATACATATATGTAAATATATATATAACCGTATATGTGATAACTTAAGTAAAAAAAGTCTGATTTCGATGATATTTGGCTCAAATGTGTAAAATGACATTTATGACTTAAAGTTTGAAAACCAGAAATGTCGGACTATGGGAAGGGGGGTTTATGTGGGTTTAAAATTTTCCAAAAATCAGTTTTTGGGTTTATGTGGGTTTAAAATTGTCCAAAAATAAGTTTTTTTTGCATTTTTCACCCTAAAACTTTTTAAAACTTAATTTTGGGTTGAACCATGTTATAGAGCTTAAGAAAACAAATAATATAGTATTTTGAATCATTAACCTAGGTTAAGTGGTCCCAAAAAATCTAGGGAGAAAATCCAAAAAACCTACTGACAAAATCTCCCATTTTAATCTTATGGGGAAAAGGTTTTTGGCTGTTCCTCAGTTAATTTTAATGTAAACTTCACATTCGCTTTTACCAATCAACTCAGCTCCACAAAACAATCATTTTGGTGTTTAAATTGTGATGCTACGTCCAACCGTTGTAGAGATATTTAAAGTGCTAAACACAGTACGTTGTCGAATGTTTATGCTTATGGAGAATAAATAAAATTTGTTATCTCCATTATTTATGAATGTATATTGATGAAACTTGGTAGTGGCTTCACGTTGTATTGGTATATTGATATTTGCACCAAAATAATATTTTTTGTTGATTATCCCTGTAGCAGCAAACCTGTGTCTCAGCTCTAATGTTATTTTTATGGGGAATAAATAAAATGCCATAGATAACTTATTTACTTAAGTATTTTTATGAAACTTGGTAAGTGGTAGTGAGAAACATATGCATGCATTGGAAATTCTCTGAGTACACAGGTTTGCTGCGACGGGGGTATTTGGCTTTTCTCAGTTCATTTTTAATGTAAATTTCACATTTGCTTTTACCAATCAGTTCAGCTCTACAAAACAATCATTTTGGTTTTAGCGAATTTCCCCTACAGGGAAGAAGCTATTACCGTAGTCGGCATGGTAAGACCTAGCCCCGGACCATGGTAACTTTTCGTTTTGAGGTCCCCAGACCCCAAAAACACCGTTCGTTCAAAACTGTATATATATATGTCCGAAGGCACGATAATTCTCGTAAAAATGATACGATTTTGATGAAATTTGGTATAAACGTGTAAAGCAACAATTATGACTTAAAGTTCGAAAACCAGCCAGATCGCTCCATCCGAAGGGGTATTTTGGGGGATTTTTGTACGTCAAAAATGTTTTTTTTTGAATTTTTTACATATAATTTTGGAAATAGTAAAATATTATTTTTTACCATTGGATTCAGCTTAAAAAACACCCACAATTTGGTATTTTGATCATTCCTCTACGTCAATTGGTTACCGAGATATTGAAAGTGTTAAACACAGTACGTTGTCTAATATTATTCTTATGGAGGAAAATAAAAATTTTATATCTCGCTTATTTATGAACGTATATTGACGAAACTTGGTATAAGGCTTCATCTGGTTGTGGTTTATTGATATTTGCTCAAAAAAAATTTACTGCCAAAGGCTTCTGTTGCAGCAAACCTGCATACTCAGCCCCATGTTATTCTTATGGAGAATAATTAAATGCTATGTCTTCCTTAATTATGAACATAAATTAATGAAAACTGGTATATGACTTTACCTAACTGAGTTATATTGATATAGCATAAAAACACATTTTTTGTATTCCTTGTTGCAGCAAACCTGTGTACTCAGCCCCAATGTTATTCTTACAAGAGAATAATTAAAATTGTAGCCTATATACCGCTTATTTGTGAATATATTTTTATGAACCTTGGTAAGTGGCTTTATGTAGTCTTAAGATATTTATATCTCCATTGGAAATTCGCTGAGTATGCAGGTTTGCTGCGACGGGGGTATTTAGATTGTGATGCTACTTCCAACCGTTGTAAAGATATTCAAAGTGCTAAACACAGTGCATTGTCCAATGTTTATCCTTATGGAGAATAAATAAAATTTGTTATCTCCATTATTTATGAATGTATATTGATGAAACTTGGTATGTAGCTTCACGTTGTATTGGTATATTGATATTTGCACAAACAAAAAATTTTTGTTATTATTTATTGATTAGCAGCAAACTTGCATACTCAGCCCTAATGTTATTCTTATGGGGAATAAATAAAGTTTTATATCTCCCTTGATTAAGAACATAAATTAATTCAACTTAGTATGTTGCTTCACCTGGTTGAGTTATATTGATAACTGCCCAAAAACATATTTCTTCTTTTTTTGCAGCAAACCTGCGTCTCAGCCCTAATGTTATTCTTATGGAGAATAAATAAAATGCGATAGATCACTTATTTACTTATGTATTTTTATGAAACTTGGTAAGTGGCTTCATGTGGTAGTGAGAAACAAATGCATGCATTGGAAATTTGCTGAGTACGCAGGTTTGCTGCGACGGGGGTATTTGGCTTTTCCTCAGTTCATTTTAATGTAAACTTCACACTTGCTTTTACCAGTCAGTTCAGCTCTACAAAACAATCATTTTGGTTTTTAGATTGTGATTCTACGTCTAACCATTGCAGAGATATTCAAAGTGCTAAACACAGTACATTGCCCTATGTTATCCTTATGGAGAATAAATAAAATTTGATATCTCGATTATTTATGAATGTATATTGGTGAAACTTGGTATGTGGCTTCACGTAGTACTGGTATATTGATATTTGCACAAAAATTAATTTTTTTGTTGACTATCCCCGTAGCAGCTAACCTGCATACTCAGCCCTAATGTTATTCTTATGGAGAATAAGTTAAGTTTTATATCTCCCTTAATTATGATGATAAATTAATAAAACTTTTTATGCAGCCTCAACTGGTTAAGTTATTTTGACAATTGCATAAAAACATAAATTTTGTGTTCCTTGTAGCAGCAAACCTGCGTACTCAGCCCTAATGTTATGGATAATGAATAAAATCCTATAGATCACTTATTTATTCATGGATTTTTATGAAACTTGGTAAGTAGCTTTATGTGGTAGTGAGAAACATATGCATTATGCATGCATTAGAAATTCGCTGAGTACGCAGATTTGCTGCGACGGGGTATTTGAATTATTCATAATCATATTATAGTAAAGTATAAAAGAAACAAAATGAGGTGTAATAAACATTTAAATGATGTATCAAATAAATATCATAAAATCATGCAGTTGACTGTAAAGGATATCAACAATAATTTTCAAATCTTATAATACACTTTAGAGGAAGTAGCACTTTGTAGCAGTAATTCAGAAAGCTACATCATATTTTGATATTACAGTAGAGTCTTATCTGTATATAGTATTGCCCATTAGCGTGCATTTTAATAAAAATTGCATACTAAAAGAGTAGAAATATTGTGTTATTGTTTTATATTTTAAATCAGGAGTTCTGAGTGAACAATTTTAAACTATTATATTGTGAAGTGGAAATATATCTTTATATTTAAATTAAACAAATATATTCATAATATAAATTGAAGTCTCTCTCCGCGTCTGAATGTTTATCTGTTACCTCCTCCTAAACCACTCATCCGATTTCGATAAAACATTGCATGGTCATTCAGGTTAACCCTGGGAAGCCACTAATCAAAGTCCTAGAACTATAGGGCTTTGCCCCACTGGACTTCAATGTTACCATGCTAATCATATGAAAGAAAATTTTGTTATGTTTTTTACAGGTAACTACTATAAAATGTTGTAAAAACCTGTCTATTTATTTAGGTAGCAAGCTGTAATGTAAATGGTATAGATTTTTTTAGTGTCAAAACAAATCAAGACTGGAAAACATAATCTCTCTCTAAATTACTTTTGGTTTCTTTTTACTTTACGCGCTCCTTAACCATACATCGAATTGCGATGAAACATTGCATAGTGATCCAGGGGTATTATGGGAAGGTTTATGGCCAATTTACTTAAAACCTAGGGCTTCGCTCCACTGGACTCGCTTGGAAATCCTATGGTCATTAGGGATCCTCTTGAGCAGTAGCAATGTACCTAATATATCAGAGTCAAACATAAGCCTAATCATGTTCTGCAGATGTTTTAGGGCTCTGCCTTCTTGACATTCAAAATACCTATTCCAACCAGCTTACTACTGCTGCTACTACTGGACTGAGGGGTAAAATTCAGTAGAAAAAAAGTTGAGAGGTTAACGTCAGACATAAACCTACTCCTCATAATATAATACTTAGCCCCACTGGAATATGATACCTGGTAAAATGATTACCCCATAAATTTAATATTTTGTTTTGTAAATTCCAATACATTGTTAAACATTACCACGGAATAAAAAATAAATAAATAAATAATTATACTCATGTCAAACATTATACACCAATGACCCGGAGCTGAAGGAGCTGAAATTTGTTAGAAAAATAGATAATACACCAGAATCAAAATACACATTCCCTAAATCCAAAGACCCTTTGGGGTCTCGCCCCACTGGTACTTCACGCTATGTTTACCATCTTGCACCTACTACTGGACTGATGAAGCCGAAGGTCAGTAGGATGATGGCTAAAGCACTCAAATCAGGATGGACAGACTTACTCCAAATGCATTTTTTGTAGGGTCCCACCCAACAGGCCTTTATTATTCCCATATTCTAATTATCGCTCACCCAACTACAGAAAAAAGAAAGCTGAAATTTGAATCAAACTTTGTCCTCCCACATATAGTTTGCACCCGTGCAAAGCCAGGCTTGGTCGGGTAGTATACTATAAGGGAAAACTTTGAGTGCTTGAAAGAATTACAAAAATCACGTTTAAAAAAGAACGTGGCAAAAGAGAAATAAACTAACAATAACTGCTTTAAATATTTAATTCTCAAACAGTATTTTATTATTCCAGAACTAAGTGTTAGGGGCCGTGCATATATTATGTCACGCCTTCCTGGGGGGTGGGTGGGGGGTGCGGCACATCGTGACAGACCGTGACACGGGGGAGGAGGGGAGGTTACGGGCTGCGTGACATGTCACTGTTAAAGTATGCAAAATCGCCAGTTACAGAGACGAAATACCGTACGCCACAATCCAATACTTAAAAATTAATGTGTGACGTGACATGGGGGAGGGGAGGAGTAATGAGCAGCGTGACAGAGCGTGATAAAGGGCGGGAGGGGGTCAAAAAGGGCTGAATATAGCGTGACGTAATTTATGCATGGTCCCTTATATGAACATTAAAGATTGGACATAAATCATTTCAAATTGTGTTTGTGTTTTTTGCAGTTAAGCCATATTTCTCTTAATAAACCATCGGAACGAATAACTGAGCTATCATGGTGAAGATACTTTTACCATTAAATGTGTAAAATAAAGAATTCAAAACCACAAAAATTACAACATAAATAGGCAATTCTCACTTATTTTGAATGAACTGGTAGCACCATCTTAGAAAGACACGTTCAAATAACTTAAAACAGGTGTCTCAATGGAAGTTGCAGTACTGGACAACTAAATTGATAACAAATATATTTACAAACAAGTCTTGCCAATAGGCCTATGCAAATAAAATTAAGAACAAAAGACAAACTTGTAACCACCCTCCTTGGGACTGAGCCCTGGGTCAGATAACTGAAAGGTTGGTTAAAACAAATAATGTTTGGATAATTTGTCATACTAAGCACTAAAATTATAAAAGTCAAACGACAGTTAAAAAAAGTGTATAAAAACAGGTACCAAGATCCAACTATGGAATACTTGCTATGGAAATATATGATCGACTTGTGGTCTGATCCTTTTTTACGGTGCAGTATCAGGAATACGGCTGCGGCGGCAGATGAGAGTTAACTTATTTCCTGGAAATAAGAAGGCGGTTAATACGATGGAAGTTTAAAGTAAGGACGGTTAAAAGAGGTCTACTGTAATCAAATGAGCTCACAAAGTGAGCGAGACCTCATACCTGACTTCAATGCTTCTATAGCTAACGAAGTGATTCAAACTGGAGTGTCTTATGCACGATAACTACCGCGTCCATATCATAAAAAGTTTAAAAAAAAGGAAAATGACCGCATATCACATCTTTTAAGCATATGGAACTTACTAAATCACTTTCGTGTAACATTTTGTCAAATTATTTTTTTACAAAGGTATCTTCAGACAAATATTAGTTGCACTCTGCTAAAAAGAATTAATGTTCGCACACACATTTAATAATAAATAATATCAAGTTCAGTAATACACTTCACAATCTAGCCAAATGTATTAGGTGAGCGACTCGTATTGTAATTTGACATTGTAAATAATCAATTGGAATAACATGAGCGGAGTCGGACTAAGTTACACATCCACTGACTCGCGTTCATCTTTGCTCGCCTAGACTCGGCCAAAGTGGGAAGATGGCATCCCAGGTATGGTCCCCGGGTCAAATCGGATTGTGTTTCTTTATTTTAATTATGTTTTACATTAATTGTTTAACGCTACTTTGGTTTGTATGTACACCAAACGATTTGTAATAGCCTGTGTTAATTTAGTTTATTTTGGAGTTAATTTAGTTATTTAGTTAACAATTTACAGGCATGGTTGGTTGGTGGGAATGTGTATGAGTGCTTAGACCTATGTTAAATACCTTACCGAACTCAATGTTACTTAACGTAATAAGCACACATGTCAAACCCACCAATCACACACCAGAATTTATTTCCATTTGCTTTTTACCCCTAATTAGGTTAGGTTTGAATGTGCTATCAGAACTAAATATGCCTATGAGTATTCCAGTCAGGCATTTTTTACTTAATTTTATAAAAAACCCAATAATTTGGTTTACGTTAACTAAGTTTGGTTACGTTTTATGTTTAGATATTGAATAGGGCCTATATACTACAAAATAAACATAGGCTACTTTAATTTTTTTTGTCAGTGGTATCTAGTGCATTAACAGCCAAAAGTGGTATTAGTGTAAATTAACAGCCAAAAAAGCCATGGTATCAAAGGAAAGGATCCGAATATTTGCTTTCATCAGATGGTTAAGAATAAGTATAGCCTATTAACGTTTGTTAAACAGCCAAAATTACCCGTCACGAATAAACACACCAGATTGGAAAGAGGATTTTCTTGACTAATGCAGGGTGGTGTGAACTTTAAAATTCCAGGAGAACGGAAGGGTACACTTTCAAAAGCGGAACAATACTCAAAGCCGAATAAATTCATTGATATATTGATTAGATCGACTGTAAAATATTTTATCATCTGTATGTTAGTTATAACATAATATTCGTTTTTTAGATTGTTTTTAAAATAAACTTAAAATAAAAATGAAATAAACCTTACCTGAATAAACAAAATAATTGATTTACAAAACATAAAACTAAAAAACTAAACAAATTTAAAAGGTTTCTAGGAAATAGCTTTCTGGTATACAGTAGCATGTAAAAAGAATACCCCCGTTGCAGCAAACCTGCATACTCAGCGAATTTCCAATGAATATATAACATAACACATTAAAACACTTATCAGGATTCATAAGAAATATAGGTACTTTGGTATTATACGGATGCCACCCTTATACTGCACGCTGCGGCAGTTATGTTAGGATGGGTTATCATAAAAATGATTGTAGGACTTTCCTTGTTTCGTTACGAATCGAATGATACCTGATGAGTCATACTTCAAGCCGCTAAACCCCCTCCAAATAGGCCAAGGTCAGGTCGTTGACCGGAGTGCGCGCATCAGCTGTCACCGCCTGTATCTGGGTCAGTGTCATGAGTGATTTATTGCCGTCACTACGTTACATTTGTTTTCATAATGAGTGACGTTCTTTTGGTGTGGGATTTACCTCGAAATGAAGAGGAAAGCGTACGTATTTTTATGATAACCCATCCTAACATAACTGCCGCAGCGCGCTGTATATTTGGCAGAGTACATATGGCGATCGGGTGTGGCTGCTAGCGGTGGCGACGCATTCAACACGATCCTAGCGGACATCGCTGTCTTTTGGGAGGCACAACACAAAGACCGCTCATCAGAATGATGTAAAATTTGTACAGTAAGTCAATAAAAGTACGTTTTTTCGAATTATGTAGTTATCCTTTGTATCCGGTAAAAATTAACCTCCAAAAATAGTGGCATCCATATAATACCAAAGTACTGAAATATATTCACAAACAAGCGATATTTGAAATATTAATTATTCTCCATAACAATACCATTGGGGATGAGTACGCAGGTTTGATGCTACAAGGCACACAAAATAATGGGTTTTTATGCAAATATCAATAGAACTCATCTTAGTGAAGTCATATACCAAGTTTCATCGATATACATTCATAAATAAGCGATATAACATTTCAAGTATTTTCCATAAGAATAACATGGGGACCGAGTACCTAGGTTTGCTGCTACAGGAACCATAGGTGAAAATTTTTTTTGTGCAAAAAACAATAAACCATAACGAGATTAAGCCATATACCAAATTTCACCAGTTTATGTTCATAAATAAGCGAGATATACAATTTTTATTTTTCTCCATAAGAATAGCATTAGACAACGTACTGTGTTTAGCACTTTCAATATCTCGGTAACCAATTGACGTAGAGCAATGATCAAAATACCAAATTGTTTGTTTTTTAAAGCTGAATTCAATGGTATAAATTACAATTTGATTTAAACTCAAATTAGATGTGAAAACCCCAAAAAACTCTTTTTTGGGGTACAAAACCCCCCCAAAAACCCCTCTTCGGACGGTGTGATTCATCTGGTTTTCGAAATCGTTCAAATAAATGGTACTTTACACATTTGTACCAAATTTCATTAGGATCGGACCTTTTTTACGAGAGTTATCGTGCTTACGGACAACACCATTCGTTCAATTTTTTATATATGTATGTATATATATATATATATATATATATAAAATTGAACGAATGGTGTTTTTGGCATCTGGGGATCTCAAAAATGGAAAGTTATCATGGTCTCGGGCTTAAGTCTTACCATGAGACCTACGGTAATAGCTTCTTCCCTGTAGAGGAGATGCGCTAAAACATACGATTTCCATAGATCCGTTAAAAGGTTGTTCCCGAGAATACATATTTAAGTATGATTGGAATCAACGTTTCTTATCTGGACAAATTTCCGACGATATCTTCCACATCTTTGAGACCGAACATAACCGAAACCATAACCGAATAACCTAAATAATAGCAATACCGTATCAGACAATTTCATTCTGTTTTAGAGAATTTCCCCTATAGGGAAGAAGCTATTACCGTAGGTCTCATGGTAAGACTTAAGCCTGAGACCATATGATAACTTTTCATTTTGAGGTCCCCAGATGCCAAAAACACCATTCGTTCAAATTTTTATATATGTATATATATATATATATATATATATATATACATAAAATCACTCTTACAGTTGGTTTTATGAGTAGTCCATCCCTTGTGGTCCAACTTGTTACTGTATATATTCGTTCAGTTCAAAGACTAAGTCACTGAAAATGATTTATTAATGTGTTTTATAAAATTTCAGATTGATATATAGTTGTATACACTAGTATTTTTTCACTTATAACAGATTTTAAAGAAAAGCTGATACTCTTACAGGTTACCACATCAAGCTGATATAGAAAACCCCAGAGATCCGCCATGTTTAATCGTATAATACATTTAAGAAATCCCATATTTAGATGATACTTCTAAATGTCTCTCTTCAAGTAGATACTGGGGAAACTGTCAAACCGCCATCTTTATAAAACTTAAATTTTCTTGATACAGCAGTGTATATCACAGTTATACAGTTTTAAACCAGCATTGGGTTGATACTACCCAAATATTAACTGCGTACTTGGCTTAAAACATTTAGAGAGCAGTGAGCAGTGTCAAGGTGACACGTACGGTTCACAGAGAAAAATGAATAATTGTTGAAACTACCAAAAATATAATAAACTAAACAATCTAATTTGTGTATGGACAACTAATTTCATTGTTTGCTTTGAACATTGTTATTTGCAAAACATATTGCACTGTAAAAAAATGCTGGGGTATTTTAAACACAAAGATGTTGGTTAAACTGATTGTGTGAAAATAGACACTGAAATTGGTTTACTAGAGGCTTGAGTAACCAATTCGCATTCGTGGTAAAACTATGCTGTGTCAATTTGGCATTTGTGACACGAAAGTGTGTTGGTCTTCTAAAATATATTTTAAACACGGTAATTTTGTGTGGAATTGTGGGTAATTAATGTGCGTTGCACCCGGGATTGGCCGTAATTCACAAAAAGCCAGGAAAAATATGCGATTAAGTGTAATTTTGTATATGTTGACGGTTGTTATAGTAAATGAATACAATTTTGTTTATTAAAAATACAAAACAATTATTTAAATAGCACAAATGATCAACGGTGAAAGATAAAAATCTGTATTACACTATTAGTACTATTACATTTAGTCTAAGTTTGGGTAGGGCTTCGGGTATGTAATAAACTAATAAAGCAACTCAAGATTAGGTTTTTAACACTATGATATGTATTTAAATTGGCAGAAAAACTCTTTCAAAAAGGATCCATGAACAAATATTTCCACCTAAAAAGTAGAAGTAGAAGTACATTTTTTAATGTAGTTGCAGTTGCAGATGAATGAAATTATCAACTTATTACTGAGAATAATTATGAATAAATCCTACTGTTGGTACACTGGTGAGGCAAATTTATCGTTCTTTGAACTATCATGATTCGTTGTTTACTCCTATAAGTGATTCTACTCGTGAAAATCACTGGAGTAAAAGTAATACAAGTTGGAGCAAATTCATTTTTTCACTCTATTTATGCATCTAATCTTGCCGTGAAATATGATAAATCATGAGCAAACAAACGAATACAAGTTTATTAATGTTAAAATCATTAGTAGGTATTTGTTTGAGTTACTTTGCCAACTAGTTCGATTTCAGCGAGTAGTTCTTTGCCTCACCAAAATTTGGAAAGAACGGCTCGTAGTTTTGTTCATCAGTGTTACCTCCAGTAATACCAATAGAACTCCTTGACAGCGACAGACGACACCCGGCAGCATTATTTTTGTTAGTTTGTCAGTTTACGTTCTTTGAGTTTTAAATTGCGAATGTGGAACTGCAATGCAGTAGCCAAATACTACTGTTACTACATGTCGTCAAGATGGGTGATAAGGTAAGTGAAGATTTAGCTGTAAAGGTAGTGATCAGTGTTATTGTAGGCTGTAAGTAACCCCTACAACTCCGTGAAGGAAGCGGCGTGCTTGAGTTATTAGGGTGATTGATGTTAGAAGGACATCCTAGGAAAAACAATTTTGTTTGACAAAATAACTTAGGCCTTGTCAATTTTTCCTACTTATCCTCTACTCAATAGATTGCCATGCATACATAGTGTAATCCATCTTACGTTCAAGTAAGGTTATCTGAATTTCAAAGTAGGTATGCCTAGCTCACAAACTTAACTTGGCTCGATTTTGTTGGGGTCATGTATACTCCATAATTACCGATTACAGGCCTAGCCTACTCTCCAAAGCCTGTACGACTCGAGGTTAAATCTCACTTTTGTACTCCTTACATTAAAACTTTGAAGGGGTCTGAGAACTTAATTTGCTAATTTTATACAAACATGTTATAACTCCTCTAGTATTTTGACTGCTCCAGCTTTAGTGAGTTTACTATAGACAAGTTAAGTTTGTGAGCTAGGCGTACCTACTTTGAAATTCAGATAACCTTTCTTAAACGTAAGATGGATTACGCTATGTATGCTTGGCAATCTATTGATTAGAGGATAAGAACCTGTAGGTAATTATGGAGTATACATGACCCCAACAAAATCGAGGTAAATTTACACTTTTCTTATAGATTTTGACCTGAAAAACACGATAAAAGTATTCTTTTTCTGCGGAAAGACCGTTTTAATGGTGAAAATAGTAAAAAAAACTTGGACGGTTCCAATTTCTTCTGCTGACTAGTGGTTTGAGGGGAGGAACGTTCAAATTGCAACATGGAACTGTCTGCAAGAGTTTTCCAATCTAAGAACTTATTAATAAAGAAAACACATAAATACCGTTTGATCAATCATCATCCACTAGAGATAATCATAATATGTTCTTAAAATAACTATACGTCAGTAAATAACAACTTTTAAGATGAAAATTAACAGTACGAAATTAAATAAACGGTGTTAACGTCCATTTTGTTATTTTTTCTGCTTCGGAGCTGATTTTTCTACTTGGAGCAGGTTTGCCAACTCGAACCCTTGAATATTGCTCGACTGCACCTGTATTACCTAACCTAACCTAATTAGGAGTATAATAGGTACCAAAGTATACTTATATTCGGATTGTTGGTTGGTGGGCTTGCCACGGGTACTTATTAGGTTAACTAGCGTTGGGTTAGGTTAGGATTGTTAGGTTAGGTGTGGTTTGTTTTTGTTCGTTTTGCCATCCAGGTACGGCGGCACTTAACCTAACCCAAGCTAGTTAACCTAATAAGCACCCGTGGCAAGCCCACCAACAAACCATGCCAGTACTAAGTGTACGCTTTAATGTCACATACCGTACGAAGATGTAGCGTTTTTTATTAACCATTCATTTTCGGATCAAGCTTCTTCGCCAGCTCACTTCCTACAGGATGAGCTTACGCGCTCCGCGCTCACTTGCCTCCATGGTGACCTCGTTTGCTGTCACGTACCCTACGAAGATGTAGTGTTTTTTACTAACCATCGCGCTCACTTGCCTCCATGGTGACTTAGTTCGCTACGCTCATTTACTTTCAGAATGAGCTTGTTCACTTTGCTCACTCACCTCTCAACACTTAGTCACTTATAATGGGTAAGGGGTAAATAAAGCACAAAACATAACTTTTTATTAGATACATATTATCTACGACATTTCATTTATATATATTATATACTCTATGGACGTTTTCCTGATAGTCTGTAGAAACTAGAAACATTGAAAGTTGTGTTCTAATCTGTGGTTTGTAAGTATTGTCTGCTTGCATCGAAAATAATAATTTTAAGTAATATTTTATATAATTAATAATGGTTCCCGTGCAAAATAAATGTTATTTCTGGATTCTAGAGGTAAATATCTTTAAGAAAAATGCAAATTTAACTCAATATAGTTGGGGTCATGTATACTCCATAAGAACCCTGTAATCAAATACCTACTTAATTTTATTGTTAGCTCAAGTAAACAATTCAGGGCTTAAATAAAGTAGTTTCCGGTCCGCCTCCACATATATGAAGACGTGAGTGATGCCAACTTTTTATTATCAACAATAACATAACATAACTAAACTTCTGTCATATTAACACCTCGCTTTGAGAGTAGTTTACATCTCACCTAACCTCAATTTATCGAATAAGAGTCGTGCCGACTGTACTGTTCTGAGTAGGCCTACCGTACCTCCGTAGCTCCTTAACCTATTAAGCCCCTTGTCAACCTGACCAACCAACCATGCCAGAAAGTATTCTTGCTGATACGCAACTTGCAACTCGCAATACACAATGACAGTGAGTAAAATTGTTGATGGCAAGACTTATCGCCATATTGCGATATCGCTAGCAAACGAATATTTGCTTAACATAAGATAGAGAAAATATTGATGTTAGTCAAACTGTTAACATTACCCATTACGGAATACACACAGCATAAAGGTGGGAGAATTCTTTTACATACGTAGGGTGGTGGAAACTTACAAATTAACTTACAGGAGAACATTAATTTTGTGACATTCAAATATCGCATGAAAATATCGAAGTTTTAACAATCGATATATATATCGAATAATTAAACTGTATTCTATTTTTAATAATCAAATGTTTTTAAACATTTTTAATTAAAATTGTTTATTTACATTTTAAAATAAAGTAAATAAAAATAGAAGTAGAAAGTGATTGTGAGTTTGTGAATTTTACATGTTTCTGTAAACATGTGTTTAATCCAATAGAAAAATGTGTTAGTTTTCTTCAAGACAAAGAACTAATAGGTACCTAATAATCCAAATTGTGATGTGTGTGGAGGCAAAACAAAAAACACTAATACGTGGTGAAAATTCGGTCAAATTTTGATGCAAAAAAAGGTCAATGACGAACACGATGTAAGAAAGAACGCTTTAGAAAACACTTTTTTCGAAAATGCCAAGTTTGGATTGATTAACATTCTAACTTTAGTTTAATTTTTTGTATACATGTTGTAAATTATGATTTTTTAATAAGAAAAACAAGCACATCAACATCTAAAACCAGCAGGAAAACTATCGCTGATTGGATGTCGTTTTGTAGATAGCTACATCGACAGAAAATTTGAAGAATAAGAGTAATCGATATATCAACTGTTAAAACTTTTGATATTTTCATTCGATAGTATGGTAGCCCAGATCCGGAACTGCACCCGTTTAAACGTTTAGGTATTTTAGTTCAGAAAAGGTAATTTGTAACTTTTATTTATAGAATGGAACCAGACGAGAAATTCAATGATTTCAACGGTTCACCTACTTACCTCCAACAGCAAGTAGAAAGAAAACTGGACAGAGTGAGAGTGGGAGTGGCAGTTCTACAAGGTAAAATCCAATATAACAATCCGAATAAAAAAAAAAGAAAGTTACAGTCCCCATCTAACCCCATCTAACATACGCTACTGACAGTGAGGTGCCTCCCTCCTATCTTAAGATTTAAATTATAAACCCTTTTTCCAGGCCTATTACAGTGTCAGGGGATATTTAGTTTGCCGGCAAGCTAAGTAGCCAAACAAAAATACCCTTGCTGCAGCAAACCTAATATTTAATACACAAGCAGATTTTGTGTCACGCTGAGATATCAGGATCCACTGTACCGATTGTTATGATTGAAGTATCTATGCGGAAATGTCTCAATGCGTAGGTCTGCAGAAAATCATTAAAATCTACATCGGCCCTCAGGCCCCAAAGGCCTTCAAAGTTGCAATGTTAATCTTATGCAGTGTCTCCAGTTCGGCCAGGGACAAATACCATACAAGTAGTTAAATATTATTGTATTGTAGGTAAAATTATTGCACGTTTGCAAAGACACCTAAAACTTACACTCAAACGTTAAAATAGACAAACATTCATTTTTTTTAAATAGAACAGCTGTAAATTTCCAAACGAAATAAAGGTTCGAATAAATAAACAAATGCTTAACAAAACTCACGATATTTTACAAAGCCTATGTAGGGTATTTATAAAAATAAATGGCAAAGAATCCAACAAAAAATTGTATTTAGTACTTTTAAAATATGTTCTGAGAGCCTATTTATGTATGTTTAGAATTTAATTCATGAAGTAGTCAGTAATTAGTTCATCATTAGTAATCATTCAATTAATTAGTAGGTCATAATCATGTATAGTTTAGGCTGATCCCAAATTATTATACAATTTACCGTATCGTACGTGACCTATCGTACATGGTACAACGGGCTGAATTATCGTACAAAACGATAATAATCGTACAACTGGAGACACTGATCTTATGGAAGAACAGTAATCATTGAAATTGAGAATTTGATAGCTGTTGAAGGTAACAAAACACAGTACAGAAGAAAGATCAGCTGCTTCAGGCTAACTTTTGGAATGGCAACACAATTTAAAGTCACAACCGTATTTGCTTGAATTTGTGAGCAGCTGGATTTGCTAGTTTGTTATAATATTATAAAGAAGAGATGGTTTTTGTCTGTCTGTCTGATGTTCTGGGTGAACACAAAAACTACTGAACTGACTGGGCTGAAATTTTACATAAAGGTAGATCTTGAACCCATGCAACATATAGGCCTATTCACTTCCTTAAAATCCCCTCGGGGCTAAGCCCCGTGAACGTCCTAAGTTTCAATGTTTACATTTCAGAAGAAAGTAAACATTCAGAAACTGTAATGCGAACAGCTGTGGATACTTCCATTTGACAGCTTTAAAGAGCAGAAGCAAGAACAGCTGTTTCATGCTAACTTAATTGCAGATTGCATTGACTATATATTGGGTAAAGAAAACACCTGTGCGAAGAACGGGTACATCAGCTAGTTCTCCATAAGATTCACATACTTATAAACAAGGGGAATTTAAATATATATAAATAATTAAAGAAATTATAGAATAAAATTTAAAACACAATTACTCCTTTACTTTAAAATAATAATTATGAAAGCAGAGACAGATCGAATCAAATCATTACGCTCCCACGGGAAGTCACGACTCCTCGGCGAACAACAGGACGTATAGAATTACGATCCTCGATAATGATCAAGCTGAAAATCAAAACCCTTGAGAACAACGTTAAGAAAATCAAACAATCCCATGATCCAAGCATGCTAAGAGAATAAAATTACTTACGGTCAGCGACACGCCCATTTCGTCGAACTAGTAGGCCGATCAGGAGGAGGATGACCAATAATATGGAGGTATCGGATGCATCGATCACCGATTGGTTAGGAGGCGTAACGATGACGGATTGGAGGGGAAGATGGCGATAGAGGGAGAAAAAGAAAAGGACAGTCTTCGGAGAGTTTTGGGAGAGTAAGGTAGACACTGGGAAGCTTCTTCTGGGCTGTTCCGGACCGAGTAGGAACAGAAAGTCTTCAGGAAAGTGAAATGCACCTGAGGGCACCCGGGAGTTCGATAACTTCTACCAGTACCTTACGACACTCTATCACTTCACTCGACGAGATTCCATCGCACCCGAGTCCATCTTCTAGGTCCATCTTCTGAGAACATCAGTGAGGACACCGACCGACGTCTACCCACCCGCCGTCAACCCCAGGGGGAGCGGAACTCCGAGGATGGCGATAGAGGGAGAAAAAGAAAAGGACAGTCTTCGGAGAGTTTTGGGAGAGTAAGGTAGACACTGGGAAGCTTCTTCTGGGCTGTTCCGGACCGAGTAGGAACAGAAAGTCTTCAGGAAAGTGAAATGCACCTGAGGGCACCCGGGAGTTCGATAACTTCTACCAGTACCTTACGACACTCTATCACTTCACTCGACGAGATTCCATCGCACCCGAGTCCATCTTCTGGGTCCATCTTCTGAGAACATCAGTGAGGACACCGACCGACGTCTACCCACCCGCCGTCAACCCCAGGGGGAGCGGAACTCCGAGGTACCGGACCTACGACGCGGCCCGGAGGGACGAGGACAGGAGGAGGACAGGACGACCGGGCGCAAGGGACGTGAGGTGTCACAGAGATCTCCAAAAATATCTGGGTATGTTCCCACTTCATTAAAAAAGGTGCACAGATAGGATATATTAAATAAATTATTAAAAGACGAACTTAAATAAAAGAAGCCAAGAAATAATAGCTAGCAGGAGTTAAAAATAAACTATAATAATAATAAAAATTGTAAATGCAGGAGAATTATAAGATATCCCGAAGAGATAAAATATCTAACTAATATAAACAAAAGGGGTGATATCAGAATGCAAGTTAAGAACCCGCCATGCTATGTGGGGTTGAATGTATAAAGTATTAGGTTATTAATGTGTTGGATATACATAAAGGGGTTGTTAGATAATTCTGTTTAATGTATATTGATTCTTTATTCAGTATACCAAATGAATGTTGGATGTACAAAATATTAGATCATTAATATGTCAAAATATAAAGGGTTTATTACAGGATTTTAATTTTATGTCGGATATATAGAAGGGTTTTAGATAACTCCATTTAGTGTATGCTGATTCCTTATTCAGTATATCAAGTGAAAGTTGAATGTATAAAGCATTAGATATTTTATATGTCAGATATATAAAGGGTTTATTAGAAGATTTTATTTAGTGTGTTTTGCTCCTTTGTTCAGAATATCACAGGAACTATTCGTGAATATTGATAATAACTAAACAAGGGAGAGATAGAAAGCTTTATTTTATGGGGTTATTTTATGTATGTGTTTTGTGAATATTCTAAGGAACCTTTATGTCATGTCTTGATTATGTTATAAATGCATAAGTCATTGTGGTTCAGGCCTTTGTCTTGAGAGACCATTATTATACTGTAAGAGTAGAGGTTAGGAGAATTAAAGTGCAAAGTGAATATTTTAAATGTATTAAATGCACATGGAGTGAGAAAGTGGAACAAACTATATGTGTTTATCAGGGATTAAGGACTCCCTAGATACATAAATTGTCCAGGAGGCTTAAGTGCACCTTTTATAGTATTCTGTTCTATCATTTATTATAGTTGGATTATATTTATCATGTATATTAAAGTGTTTTCATTTCCTTGATCTGTGTTCATTCCAATCCACGGTCCTATGAGTTACCTCTAACTAGCTAAGCGAGTATAATTTCAAATTTATTCAATTCAATCAATTTAACCCCTCAAAAGGTTTACATGGTGGAGACAGCCAGTTTTGATTTAATTATCAAGGATGGAATGAACACAGTGAGAGCACATGTATAGAATATAAGAAGGTGTTTTACATATATTTAAGTGTGACAGTGTATATTTTGGTAAAACCAGGAAAGGGAAACGAATTTTAATAGGATAATAATATAGGGATTAATAAACTAATAAACCTGTAAAAACAAAAAAAAAAAAAAAATTTTAATATTAACCTAAAACCAGAAAACATAATACCCCAATTACTAGTTAGGAAAATTCCCCCAAATAAATAAACGATAATTATAAAAATAAACGCCACACGCTTAGGGAATCACGATCTTAAGAAATGAAATGCCGGAAACAGGAATAACTTTACCGACAGACATATATAGGGTGAGTAAGGAACACCTCATATATATCCTAACAAAGTTTAACATAAAGTGTAGGGAAGAAGACACCGTAGCCATTTTACGTCCCGTGGTAGCCGATCTCAAAGCGTTTCTTAAAACACCGATAACAGAGGAAAGGAAGTACATTATAAGGAAACTATTAGGCAGGAAATATCTCACAGAAATCGAATTAATTAAATATCCATCACTAACAAGAATCCAACAATTTCTACAAGATAGGGAAAACTTGTACGACAACCCGGCAAGCGACGAGAGTTCCGACACGGAATACGAGGACATAAATTTCCCCGACACACTTTCACTAAGCTCACAAACAGCAGTAGAAAGTAACGAAGGCCCTTCAAGAAACAATTTACCAAACCCCGCACAAAACATGGCAACAGTTAAGGAAAAACTACCCCTCATATCAGCGGGTACTTACCACGGCCTACCGTCCGAAAATCCTAATGAATTTATCGATAAGTATGAAATCGCGGCGCAATCTAACCACTGGCAGAACGAAACCAAACTAAACATATTCCCAGCCCACCTAACAGGAACAGCGCTTACATGGTATAGACATTACACAAAAAATGGTAGACCCGACAACTGGGAAACCCTAAAGGGAAAATTTATAACAACATTCACCCCAGCAGCCCAGGCAACCACGCTTCAGAGTATCTTAGATAAAAAGGTACAAGGTAGGGAACAACCTGTCCTTACTTACTATCTGGAAATTCTAACATTATGTAGGAGACACGAACCGGATATGTCAGAAAAAAGGGTAATACAATACATAATCCAAGGATTAAAACCGGAATTTTGTGACAAAATCTTAACTGAACCTTGCGAAACCTTAGAAGAATTAGAAAACAGCCTTAAAAACATAGAGTTACAATTGGAAATTAGGGCAGTAAACAGGGAGAAATATAACAGGATACAAATGGAAGGACAAAGCAGAGGAAACACTAGGGACAGACAGGAAATAAATCATTTAGAAGAGGAAATAAAAACCTTAACCCAAGTAATAAGTAACATGAACGTCCAGAGGTACCCACAACAACCACCGCCACCCAGCTACCCCAATTATCAACGACCACAACCACACCACCCGAGGACCGTGACCACACCACACCACACTTATCAAGCACGTGACGTCAGGGCCCCAGACATAAACAACAGGGCGTCGACCTGGAGGAGCGACGGAGCACCGACACACAACATGGCTGGCGGCAGGCGACCTTGGCCTACTGCACACCAGGCGCACTACACAGGACATCCACTCTCCGCACACGGACACCTCACCCACATGCGTAGGGGAACGGGGAACACATACTACGGGGGAAGACAGCAACTAACGAATTACAGCTATAGGAATGGCGATTACCAATGTAATATATGTAAAAGGACCAACCATCGTACACAGGACTGCAAATATAAAAATGCGAGGACACAGAACACCCGAATGAGAAACACGTATTGTGATCATTGCCGAATGACAAATCATTCTAGGGAAGAGTGTTTTAAATTAGGGAAATTCCAGACAAAACAAAAAAACGCGTAATGAGGGAGCCACTTTATACTAACAGAACAAAGGGGTCTCCCACACCATTTAACATTAAATCTCAAAACAATGGCAACAACCGATTCCATATCACGGATTACAAAAAGGAATTTCCGACACTAGAAGAAGCTATAAACAAGAAGCAACCAAAGAGGAAACCCACGCAAACAGAAGAGGGAAGAAAAGAAAATATTTCCACACAATACCACGGGGGAAGAAGAGGGAACTACGAGCATCAAAACAGAGCAATTACAGTCACCACCAGACAGGCCACAAATAAAAGGACAACAAAGCAGACCGATAACGGAGGGAACAAGGAAAATGAACAGATTCTAGGAGAACAGGAGAAGGAAGAAATACGGAAAATATTAAAGGAACAACACACAGTACATGCGTGCGATATCTCACAAATAGCGGAAGGAAGGATCCATAAACCGAGGAAAAGGGGAAAATTAGAGGGGAAGAAAATACACGAAACATTGTTTAAAATACAAGACAAGGAATCAAAAAAAACCCCTGTACTAACCTTAAATGCGAAGCTAGCTAACCGCCCACACGAGACCATACAGTGCATAATAGACACGGGCTCCAACATAAATTTAATAAATTCAAAGTTAGTAAGGGAGGAAAATATCAAACACAACAGGGTACCTACAGTCGTATCAGCCAATAACACCCCCATCAACATCCTAGGGACCACGGAAATAATGTTGGAGATCAGTAATATCATAGTCAAGGAAACGCTATATGTTACACCCGATACAAACAGTTCCATAATTTTAGGCAATCGATTTTTGAACAGAAACAAAATTGAATTAAATTATAACACCAAGGAAATTGTATTTAACTTAGGGGATTACAAGCATAAAATTAAAATGGATAAAAAATGGCTATTTGAAATTGAAAGCGTAAAATGTCATCAAACCACCAACAAAACAAACATTATTGACATCAGATGTGAACAGGATTTAGTCATCGCACCACATCAACATAGGAGGATACAGATACAACAGAGGATAAGCAAGGAAGCAGTTTTCGAGCAAGAAAAATCATTACAGGAAAAGAAGAGGTGCCACATATATCCCATAGAAGGAGCAGATAAAACAAGCAATTATTTAAATATTTACAATGCATCAAACACACCTAAACACATAAATGCCAACACAATATTAGGTTACTGCACGGAGCCACACAACACAAATGTAGGTCGACAGGAAAACGAACCCCATCAGATAAAATACAACAATAACCCAGGAAAACAAATCCTTAAAGATAAGGACAACATATGTTTCGACATCTCACCCCACCTCACGACAGAACAACACAACAGGGTAATCAAATTACTACAGAAATATAAGGCTATGTTTACGACAAAAATTAAGGATCTAACCCCAGCTAAACTGCCCCCAGTCTCACTAGAAACCATCCCAAACTCACAACCAGTAAATACACCGCCTTATAAACAAAGCAAACAGGAGAGGGAAGCTTTAAATAAAATATTACAAGAACTACAGGAAGCGGACATACTGGAAGAATGTCCCGAATACTGCGAATATTCAAGCCCGGTGTTTATAACACACAATAAGGATAAAACACCACGCTTGGTGGCAGATATGAGGAAAATAAATCAAATTTTAAAACCGTCCATATACCCTACTCCGTCCGTAAATCTGGTACTAAACAGCTTAAACAACGCAAACTCTTTCACAAAATTGGATTTAAAAGGGGCATATCACCAATTATTGGTACGAGAGGAAGATAGGCATTTATTAACAATCAAAACGACAGACAAGCTCATGAGATATAAAAGATTAGTAATGGGGCTAAAAACATCGTCTGCACTATTCAGTAAAGCGATATTAGCATTACTGAATAAACACCTATACAACAAAGTAGTATGTTATATAGATGACGTCATAGTATATGGCAAGAACTTTGAACAAGATCTACAAAATTTAGAAACTATTTTAAATATCTTACATGAGGCAAACTTGAAGCTCAACACAAAAAAATGTAAATTTTTATACGAACAAGTAGATATCTTGGGATACACAGTATCGACCCAAGGTATATTGCCTCAAAAGTCTACCGTAGCAGCAATACAAGAATTTAATAGGCCAAATTGCATTAGGAAAGTAAGACAGTTTTTGGGCTCTTCATCATTCTTCAGGAAACACATAAAAAACTATGCGGAAATAACACTACCCCTCACCAACTTAATAAAGGATTCAAATAAAAATATACCATTTAAATGGTCAGACGACTGCGAAAAAGCATTTATAGAAATTATGAAAATTTTGACAAATCCACCCCTACTAAAACATTGGAACGACGACTGGGAATCAAGCATTTATGTGGATTCAAGCTTAAACGCGCTCGGGGCTTGCCTCACTCAAACGGATCCCGAAACAAACAAACAACATCCGATTGCTTATCTGTCAAAAAAATATACGGAAACACAACAACGGTACTCAAACGCCGAACGAGAGATGATGAGCTTAGTATACGCCGTAAATTACTGGCGAGAGTTTACACTAGGACGCAAGATAACTATCCACACGGACTGTCAAGCACTAGTTCATTACAAGAATTTTAAGCATACATCATCCAGATTAAACCGACTGGCGCTATCACTAGTTGATTACGATATAGATGTCAAATATAAGAAAGGAACGACGAACACGTTAGCGGACAGTCTTTCGAGGAATCCACCCCAAGACACACTCGAGGAGGACCCCTTCGAAATCACCTTAAACATACAGGAAATTAAGACAGAAAATTATGAAGAATTACAAGCTAAGGATCCATACCTAAAACTTATCAAATTAGCAAAGATTTCACCGGACACAGTCCCAAAAAAAATACGAAACCAAAGTCGAAAATACGAAGAACGAAACGGATTATTATATTTCAAGCAATTCAATGGCAGGACGAATAACTACTTACTCGCAATACCGCGGGATAAGGTACAGGATATCGTACAATCATTTCACGATAATGTATATTCCGGAGGACATTTCTCGGCATTCAAGACCACACAAAAAATTAAAGAACGTTATTATTGGCCAGATATGACAAAAGATATCCAACATTATACTAATACATGTGAACAATGCCAATTAAAACGAACTCCCACTTACAAGCAGTACGATAAATTAACTCCACAAGTACCACCCACGACGCCATTTGAAAGACTAATTATTGATTACATGGGGCCGATCACACAGAGCAGAGGATATAAATACATTTTAATGATTACTTGCCCGACAACAAGAATGATTTTCGCAAAATGCACGAGATCAGCTGATACAAAAACCACAGCGAATGTTTTACTGGATTTATTCTGTCAATATGGATGTCCCAAGGTCATCACGCACGACCAAGGCACCCACTTCATGGGTAACGTACTTAAAGAACTCTTATTAAGTTTAGGAATTCATCAACACCCGAGTCCACCTTATATGTACAGGATACAAGGCCTAACGGAAAGAATGAATCTTATTTTCAAAAAAACGATAAGTCACTATATTGAAGGCGAACCAAACAAATGGTCAGATTACGTAAAATATGTCACCTTCACTTATAATACAAGCGTTAACCGATCCACGGGGTATACGCCATTCTTTTTAATGTATGGCAGACAGGCAAACATGCCATCGGATTATTTACATATACAAAAAGACCAGGACCCTGACATAATCAGAGAAATCAAAAATATTCAAAGGGTACGACGGGAAATCCCAACGATACTTAAAAAAGCACAAGATTCCCAGAAAAAACATTTCGATTCAACAAAACGAGATCTAAATCCACAAATCGGTGACGAAGTTTTAATACAAAATCCGAAGGATTTCAAAGGAGCTTATAACAAGTTCAATAATGTTTACAGAGGGCCATACTTCATTACGGACAAAATAAATGACACTACTTATATGGTTTTACTCGAAAAGAGAGGGAGACTGATCAACGAACCAGTACATATAGCTAGAATGAAACCATTCAGCCGCAGATAAATATTTAAAAAACCCAAAGACTAATACCTTAACGTGTACAGGAATACCTTCAGACAACACTCAAACGACTTAAAAATAAAGCCACTCAGACACCAGCTTAAGCCTAAAGCGTAAAAATTACGCCGGAATAGAATTCCTTCACTTATAATTAATATAACTTAGAAAAACCCACCGGGGGGGAATTAACCCCTAGCAACAAAAAAATTTGAAGCAACTTATATTAAGACCCGATGGGAAGGAGGTCTAGCCACCTTTTTAGCCCTAGACTTAACTATAATAACTACTAGTCAACTCATAAACACACACACAGTCAAACAAATAGGCCTATGTCTGAAAATATACCTTATACACAAGATAAGGATTAATCTATTTAAGAAGGATCGATCAAAAAACAACACCATATAATATTCAAGAATTACAAAATGCCGATCCCGAATCAAAATAGACTACCGTTACATATAATTTAATGGATGGCAATACATCGAGGGAAATGAGTAACTAATGCCACCCCCGAAAAATCAAAACCCATCCTTAAAGAAAATATATCACCTCAAGAGTTACATCAACGCATCTTCAAACACGAAATCTTGGTCAAAAATCAAACAACATACAACATTGTTTAAGAGTTATCATCATACTAACGCCGCCAAGAATTATATCGGAGTATCTACAATCAATAAATAATTAAAACGAATTAACACGAATTACCTCCCAAGTATATAAAAATTAATATAATTTATAAACAACTATTGAGTCTCACAGGAATATAAAATACTAGTTAAAATGTATTTTTGTGACAGCCAATAGTAAATTCTAATCCCGACGAATAAGGTGGACTATCAACAATTACCATTAAAAGGAAATTGGAATTCGCAAGTAAATTAAAATATACAAAATCATAGAACTAAAAATAGTATTTAGTCTCTGCTAATTTAATAAACAAAATCCAAAGGGAGTTTAGCGAGCAAAAACGAAAAAATATATACATATATCTGCAAAGGGAAAATTTCCGCTAGAACCCAGCCGCCAAGTAAAGGAGTTGGAACATTTAACATTACCCACAACTTGGAATGCTTAAACATACCCATGGGAACACACCAAGATATTTCAAGAGGGCGATCTAGTGATAGGACACATTCGACACTTGATTTACACTCAATCTACAAATAATTGAAATAAAAATACCTCGAATAAGATTATCCAAGAAAAAGGGACAACATAACACTTTTAAAATCACAAATCGATATATCACTGACAATGCACAACGCCAATCAATAGTACGAGTTACCATAAAACAGCAGTAGACACGAACGGAACCATATCTCGCAACATAATGGGCACGACACAACCGTATTAATCCGACAGGGACACAGGCGCCCACGGATTCAAAATGGCCGACTTTCCAAGACAACAAGACACAGCATTCTTGGAGATAAGACGACGCCAGGCGATCCAGGCATGTAGCACTGCTCACTACACACTGTCTAACCACGAGGAACACTCATCACTTTCAGATGACAAAATAACGTAGCCAAACCAATTACTGGCAATTAGGGATATATAACGGCCTGATCACCCGTGTTATGTCTGTAACAGCACAGCAATTGACAAGCTAAACTAATAATCGATTATCGATTAAAACTTAGGAAAAATAAAAGCTTAATACAACCACTATATAATATAACACTACAAACTGGACAGGGACTGAATAAACAAAATAAGACACAGAAAAAACTTAGAATAACAATGAAAAATCCCTACACACAAATAAAATAATAATATTAACATAATTTTGCGGCACAGATATTGGACGAACCTCACAAGATGAAGGCGTCAACGTCGACAGCACTCCTAATCACCACGACAATTATACTATACACACTCTCAGGTACATGGGCAGAAAATAAGACTAGGTACCAAATATTCTCAGGCCATCACTTTCAACAACGGACAGATTACATCCCATACGAAACAATAATCCCCTTGATATTCTCAACTCAATTTTTCCTTGAGCCCCAATCATACGACTGGACGACGGAATCGAACTGGACGAACTGCCGACAACACAAAGATGACTATTGTTTATTTCAAAGAAACCTGATGACATTGCGTGACCTCATAAATGAACAAATTAAATCCCAATACAGCGACGCTACATTGACCAATCAAACTATCCTAAACTCAAGAAACAGAAGAGGATTATTATTCCTCCAGAATTTCTTCGAATGGTGCTGCAATGTCGCCACGAAGGGACAAATAAACAACATCTATGAAAACCAAAAGGGAATTGAAGAACATACCAACCAAATTATCGATTCCGTAGGGACCCAGTACCAAGATTTGGTAAAAACCACGAGTAACTTAAATAACTTTAGTAAAAACGTGGAACATTTAGCAACTAAGGTACATCAGGGATTCAATGCCGTAAAACAAAATCTACTGGGAATGAAATCAATAAATAATGCAGAGATTTTACATGAGATATATGCTACTATACAAGAAACATGGAACTATATTTTATACAATTACTACCAAGATACTAAAAGGGAAATACTAGAAAAATGTCACATAAACCTACTATCTGAAAAAATGGTACCTCCACAGAACTTAACTACAACGTTGCATGATTTAGCAAATAAAGCGAAAACTAAAGGCCTCACTCTAGCAATACCATTAACAGACGTATACTTATATTACAGATTGAAGATAAACCATTGCAAAATAATTCAGAACACACTAGTGGCAAGGCTGAATGTGCCCTTAATAAAATCGAACGCACAGGGCGAAGTTTACAAAACAATAAACACTCCCCTGATTTGGGAACACAAAATATGTTCCCTGCACATGGAAGAAAACATCATTTTCAAAACCAAAACATATACGAAAGTAATAACCATGACAGATAGCCATTGTAACGAAAAATCGTACCCATTATGCAAAATCCCAAGAACCACAATTATCGCAAACAAAATGCAGCTATGCCTACATTTAATTCTCAATTCCGCATCAATCGATAAACTACAAGAAAACTGTCATTTTATATGTGAAAATCAACCCCAATACCCCATAATCACCGAATTATTCCCAAATCAATACTTAATCACCAACGTCCAGCAAGACCTAGATTTAATATGCGACAACTCAACTAATACCAGGAAATTACCAAAAATGAGCACAGGAACTCTACAGGTAACAATACCGTGCGAATGTGAATTACTAATGGACAATTTATTACTATTAACAAAGATACGACCTTGTGACAGAACAGACAATGACCCACCACATTACGTAAACCTGATACCAGCAGCTTGGACAAAATTAAAAACCCTAAAATTGTTCACACTCGAATCAGGAATTCATCACGAGTTTGACAACCTAACGGAAATATTAGACACGGATTGGAACATCACGAACCCAACATTTGTTTTAACAAAAATGGAGAAAATACAGCACATATCATTGAAAAATAATGACTTCGACCTATTTAACAATACAAGACTACTATTTTACATGCTCCTAACATGGAATATTTTACTGACTATACTATGCCTCATCCTAATATATTGCCTAAACATACAAGCCATAAAACTCAGAATGTTGCTACCCACGAGGGACTACAACCAACGTCAACAATAAACAACCTCACAACACATATTACAATTTGATTAACTTGGGGACCAAGTTAAAATGGCGGCGGCGGAATATAAACAAGGGGAATTTAAATATATATAAATAATTAAAGAAATTATAGAATAAAATTTAAAACACAATTACTCCTTTACTTTAAAATAATAATTATGAAAGCAGAGACAGATCGAATCAAATCATTACGCTCCCACGGGAAGTCACGACTCCTCGGCGAACAACAGGACGTATAGAATTACGATCCTCGATAATGATCAAGCTGAAAATCAAAACCCTTGAGAACAACGTTAAGAAAATCAAACAATCCCATGATCCAAGCATGCTAAGAGAATAAAATTACTTACGGTCAGCGACACGCCCATTTCGTCGAACTAGTAGGCCGATCAGGAGGAGGATGACCAATAATATGGAGGTATCGGATGCATCGATCACCGATTGGTTAGGAGGCGTAACGATGACGGATTGGAGGGGAAGATGGCGATAGAGGGAGAAAAAGAAAAGGACAGTCTTCGGAGAGTTTTGGGAGAGTAAGGTAGACACTGGGAAGCTTCTTCTGGGCTGTTCCGGACCGAGTAGGAACAGAAAGTCTTCAGGAAAGTGAAATGCACCTGAGGGCACCCGGGAGTTCGATAACTTCTACCAGTACCTTACGACACTCTATCACTTCACTCGACGAGATTCCATCGCACCCGAGTCCATCTTCTGGGTCCATCTTCTGAGAACATCAGTGAGGACACCGACCGACGTCTACCCACCCGCCGTCAACCCCAGGGGGAGCGGAACTCCGAGGTACCGGACCTACGACGCGGCCCGGAGGGACGAGGACAGGAGGAGGACAGGACGACCGGGCGCAAGGGACGTGAGGTGTCACAGAGATCTCCAAAAATATCTGGGTATGTTCCCACTTCATTAAAAAAGGTGCACAGATAGGATATATTAAATAAATTATTAAAAGACGAACTTAAATAAAAGAAGCCAAGAAATAATAGCTAGCAGGAGTTAAAAATAAACTATAATAATAATAAAAATTGTAAATGCAGGAGAATTATAAGATATCCCGAAGAGATAAAATATCTAACTAATATAAACAAAAGGGGTGATATCAGAATGCAAGTTAAGAACCCGCCATGCTATGTGGGGTTGAATGTATAAAGTATTAGGTTATTAATGTGTTGGATATACATAAAGGGGTTGTTAGATAATTCTGTTTAATGTATATTGATTCTTTATTCAGTATACCAAATGAATGTTGGATGTACAAAATATTAGATCATTAATATGTCAAAATATAAAGGGTTTATTACAGGATTTTAATTTTATGTCGGATATATAGAAGGGTTTTAGATAACTCCATTTAGTGTATGCTGATTCCTTATTCAGTATATCAAGTGAAAGTTGAATGTATAAAGCATTAGATATTTTATATGTCAGATATATAAAGGGTTTATTAGAAGATTTTATTTAGTGTGTTTTGCTCCTTTGTTCAGAATATCACAGGAACTATTCGTGAATATTGATAATAACTAAACAAGGGAGAGATAGAAAGCTTTATTTTATGGGGTTATTTTATGTATGTGTTTTGTGAATATTCTAAGGAACCTTTATGTCATGTCTTGATTATGTTATAAATGCATAAGTCATTGTGGTTCAGGCCTTTGTCTTGAGAGACCATTATTATACTGTAAGAGTAGAGGTTAGGAGAATTAAAGTGCAAAGTGAATATTTTAAATGTATTAAATGCACATGGAGTGAGAAAGTGGAACAAACTATATGTGTTTATCAGGGATTAAGGACTCCCTAGATACATAAATTGTCCAGGAGGCTTAAGTGCACCTTTTATAGTATTCTGTTCTATCATTTATTATAGTTGGATTATATTTATCATGTATATTAAAGTGTTTTCATTTCCTTGATCTGTGTTCATTCCAATCCACGGTCCTATGAGTTACCTCTAACTAGCTAAGCGAGTATAATTTCAAATTTATTCAATTCAATCAATTTAACCCCTCAAAAGGTTTACATACTGTATTTAGAACTTTCAATATGTCAGTTACCGATTGACATATAGCAATTATTCAAAATGCTAAATTGTTAGCTATTTTAATGGTGTGCAATAAAGTTTCATTGGCTCTTGACAGTGGCGTAACTGATTTTTTGGGCCCCCCCCGCAAACTTATTTTTAGCCCCCATGTAGCATAATCGCACAGTTTCAAAGAATCAATTCGAGATGACCAGCGTGTTGGGCAACTTTTTTTTTATTTTTAAGTGTAAGTATTTTAACTTAAAACGTCATACCTTGTAATACTTTGACTAAAAGAACTACACCAAAACAATTATGTTTTTTGGAATATTTGAAAAAGTATACCGGTAACCTAAAAAAAAGTTTAAAGTGTGGGTGGCAAAATGAACATTGCTGTTTTTTTTTTTTTTTAGACGACTTATACAGTGAAAAGCAGCATAACTAATTCAGAATGGCTAAAGTTATTAACATTTATCAAAATTAAGTTGAACTATTTCATCCCAAAATGCGGGCCTGCCAGAGCGCTTACCTCGGCTCGCGGGCCCAGCAGTTACGCCACTGGCTCTTGAACCAAAAGAGACACAGCCACTGGATGCCTTTAGTTGTCCTTGCTTTGTATATGTACTGCCCTCAAAAGTTTTATGGGCTTCTCTTGATGAAGTACCCAATAACTATTGGTATATCATTGCTGACCAGATATATAGTATTGAAAAATATTTTTCAGAATGGCCATTCTGGAAGAGCTAGTAAGCAGTTCAAGTGATCTTCAGCCATATCTTTCAGCCGTGGACCAACAAAAGACAGAGTTCAAGTGATCCCCAGCTAAATCTTTTGACCTGTGCAACAGAAGAAGTGTCTCCCCGTACCTGTTAGAGTTAGATTTAAAGGGCCGTTGAAGCCTTCACGATAAAATCATTGCATTAAACAATGTGTGCAATAAAGTGTTTTATCTTTAAATGTTTAGTATTTTTGAATATACCTATTTACATATAAAGTTGGAAGATCCAGTGATTTAGAATCTTGAAAATTTCATTGCATCTTTTGGTACGGTTGTGAAAAGTGATAACTTTTAATCCAGGTTAATTTTTTCAATTAACCGTTTTTAACGTAACTTAATAGGAATGCTTAATTTATTTACAGATGAAATATTTTTTGCAATATTATATATTAAATATATGAACAAACTATAAAATTTGAATAACCCCTCAAAATTTGTCCAGTTTAAAGATTATGTTTAACAGTTTAAAAATATTTTTTTACTGTTTTGGTCACTCAAGATCAAACCTGTAATGTGAAGACGAATATCTGGTGTAATTTTAAACTATGTAGAGTATAAGTGTTTCAAAAGCAACTTTACGGTGGGTTACCTTTATTAGTATAAAGTTTTAAATTTGGACCCATCTTAATGTGATATATAAATTTTTACTGAAACTTGGTGTATAAAATTGTTGGTGGACAGGTGATGTCGAGTTGAATTTGTCTGTGCAATATTTCCCGGTGATTTAACCTTTCTCAAGTGATGTATACCATTACAGACATTTAATTTTGCACAAGAAATAAGCTGTTCACTGTTTTTCTTTACACAGAAAAAATACAAATTTACCTGACAGGTATTTTGGTTAATATTTCACTCAAATTTGTGTAACAAATATAACACAAATGTTATGTGTTGACTTATTATGCTGCGTGTTATTTACAATAAAATGGTTATATTAATACAAATTTGGGTAAGTATTTTAACACAGTATTTCTGTGTTGCTTAATCATAGAGTAATTTTTTTCACACACAAAAATGTGTTAAACATTTAACACGGAAGAAATATGTGTTACCGAGTGACACAAGGAATTGTGATGGTTTCCAACTCAGGTAAGTGGGTGAACTTCAACACAAGCAGCTGAGTGTTATTTCGACACAAGAGTGTGTGAGGTCTTACTGGGACATCTTGGTATTAAATTTGGGTCGAATTAACACGATTATTTTTTACAGTGCGAAGGTTAATTTCAAATATAGTTTGGTAAAAAAAAAATTAACAGAGTTTAGCACTCATTAATTTGTTGTTTCTTAAATAAAACTTAAATCATCTCAAATGATTAAATGTTCTCAAATGTTCGGGATAGTTCGCCTCACCATAATTCGTGTTCACCTGTGCTGTTTTTGTCGGGTTTTGGCACAAATCAAAGGAGACGAGCGGAAGTGAATGGGCGAGCATGGTATTGCATTGGTATTGGGCGAGCGTGTACTTGATTAGTTTTCTTGTACACATTTGGTTGATTTGGTGCAAGACTCGTTCCAAACATCGAGAGAATCATTCGGCGATAGTGTACTGATACAAAATATTTCGTGCAGCTCCCACACTTCTTGCGACTACCGAACATTTGTAGTTAGGCCAAATGATCAAGCATATTTGCGAGAAGTGTGGGACAGCCTTTATTGATTAGGCCTAACACAAATTATTTTAATTTACCTTCAACCTAACGAGTTTGCTGCACCCATAAGTTTAAACATTAGTTTTATAGGCAAACAAATATTTAAATAACAGCAAATAATTTTTAAATCAGCAAAAGAAAATAAACTTTTTTAAGAGTAAAAAATAGCTAAGTCTACAAGAACAAATGTTCCAAATATACTGCTTACAATAGTGACACAGTTCAATGGCTTGTGTTGACCATTCCATTTGAAAAAAACCAAGAAACCTAATGTAATAATTTAGTACCTATTTGTTAAGACATAATTTAAAATACAATACTCAAAAACATAAATGATATATTGTCAATTTTGGTTAGAATACCATCCTCGTGTTTATAAAGACTACCATAAAAACTTATTACCATACGTTCACCCAGTAAAATATATTTAATATACCGAGTAGCTAAATGTTTTCCGCAGGGATATTATTATGACAGATAGTATTGTTAACTTCCCCTCCAACGCTGATCATCCCACTTGTTTTAGAAATATAAATTGCTATTGAAATATTCAGTCTCTTAGAGGTAATAAAGTTTAAATTCATTTGCCTGATAAAAAATTAATACTAAAGTGATCAGGCCTACTTTATAACATTTTCACGTGATTTTGTATAGCAAGTTAATGAAATTGTATTACTTTACTTACTAGCAAAGGAAGTAGCTTAAATAAAACTCAAATTTTTGATAAAATTACAAATTTTATTGAATACCTTATATGAATAGAAAAGTAATATAAAAAAAACACTGCATTCTACTGTTGTTTTAATTGATTAAATTTTATGTCATAAATTGCTAACTTTATTATTTTCAAAGCGCCCTCCAGTTCATCCAGGAAACTTCTTCTGCACTGCCACTAAAATCAAAAACCAAAACAGATGTTAAAACTTATGTTAAATAGATTTAATGCAACATAACAAGCAAAATTAATACACTTGCTTTAGGCGACAGGTATATGTGTCTCTAGTACGAGGCACCATCGCAAACAATTCTTCATATTAACAAATCTGTAAGCAAGTATTCAAATTCAATTATTTCTTTACAAGTTAATAACTACCACACTGTACATTCGGTAAACCGTGCTACACGCATGGATGAAATGGGAATTAGCCTATATTTAAATTAATCTATATATAGTTAAATATTTTCATGCATCATTGCATTCTGGGCGTGACCAAAAGCTTCCGAAACCTCTTAAATGCTCAGAAGTCGTATTCCAGATAACTAAGTAACTTATCCATAATTTCATTAAGAATAACTGAATTGGTTACCTATTTTATTTTCATGCAAGTACATTTGCCATTGGGGTGTGGTCGAGCTAAAGGAAACTTTTAGCACGAGAGTTCAATATTCCCTATACGTAGTTCCCACTGACTTGTCAGAACGAGGGGCGGATCCAGGGAGTCACACTGGTGGGGGGGGGGAATGCCAGGGGTTAGGGGGGTTATGGAATCCCCCCCCGGGGTAGGGGGTCTGGGAGTCCACCCCCGGAAATTTGTTAAAAACTTCATATCAATAATTTTATCAGCTGACAAAATAGCCGAACGTGTTTTATAGACCAAAGTGTGAGTTATCGGCCTAAAAAGACGAATGTATTGAATTCATGGACCAAAATCAGCTATTTGACCTGTTTTTCGGATTAAAAATGGCAATTTTACCACATTTCATGTTCGCTGTAACTTTTAAACCGTAAACGACAAGTGAACATAGTTTATCGGCCAAAAAAACCGCAACAGTTTATATCCAAAACGCAATTTAAAGGCCAACATGCCAGCGGAAGTCTCAAAGTATGTTATCGTTGAAAACAAAGATTTTACCTAAACTAAGATCGAAACAAATTTGATCGGCCGAGATACGGCGATTTTAAACGATTTTAAGGGACACCCCCGAGACACATATTACCAGCCTAAAATAGCAGTGCTTCCCGAAAGGTGGTCTGCGGACCCCCAGGCCCCAAGACAGAATGTTTTCATTCTTTCTGTAACGGAATATGTAAAATCCCAAAACTTTCTGCAAGCCTAAAGCGATTTTTCATGCGCCTACCGCAACCATTGGAATCATATTATAAAGCCCCTTGTAAAAAACTAATAAGTACGAAAATTATTTAAATAAATCATCTTATTGGAAAACTCCAAATTTTGGCAATCCAAAAGAAAAGTAATTTAATAGCAAAAATTACAACAATAGCCTGATTAGCTTGAACATATTCAACTAATATCTATAATAATAACAATAATATTAATCAGCTAGTACAGTATAATCAACCAATGTCTAAAATACGCACTTACTTCTAAATTAATTTATAGACTGAGATTCAAGGTCTGTAGGCATAATTTGTTGTATTAAAACAAACATTTTTTTTAATAACATATTTGGAAACACAGTTAGTCAACTTGGAGTCCCTTACAACCAAATAATTAATATTTATTTAGTACTTAAGTACTTTCATCTATGTTAGGTATTTTCGTCAAGGACCCTGCATTGGAAATAATTTTTCGTCATACTATGCGGGAACACATGACTTTCGATACTAAAATGCGGCTGGAAACTTGCTGTTTTCATTTAAAATAACATATGTTCCTTTGTTGTCTTTTCCAATCACTTCTTTTCCGATCACTAAAATTAGCTACATGTTAATCTTATGGTGAAAGCCTAGTTTTGCCGTACAGTTCTTTTCCGATCAGTTTTAGAAGTTACAAACGCGACGCAACAGCTGACTTTCATTGTTGTCAAATCATTGGCCACAGTTAACCTCTTATTGATGTTACACGTGTGAAGCACATTATGGCATTGTGTTTTTGTCATTTATAAAATAATGTAACAATGAAAATTGCACGATAAATATCAATTTGAATTTTGATAAAAAATAGCTTCGAAGAAATATTTTTAAAGCTAAGTAGCCTAGGCTTATGGTTTTTGTTTCATAAAATATGTAAATAGCCTATAGTAAAATAATAATCAGGCCTATGTGTTTTTTGAGTAAAATAAACCTTGATTCTAGAGTAAAATTATTTCTTGGTTTGTAATTAAATGACTTTTTTGTAGTATGACGAAAAGTATCGTTCAATACTCGTCCAAAAAGCTCTTTGCCAGTGCTTGATCTAAATTCCGTGCTCGACTTCGTCTCGCACGTTGACACGATCTCGCACTGGCAAAGAGCGCTTTTCCAGACTAGTAACGAAATATACTATTCCAATAATTTTGCTCGTAGCAGACTTGCATTTAACAGACAATGCCTGGTGATGCATCGCGTAATAGGGTTTTTAATTTTTTTATATAATATTTCTAAACAAACCAAGCAAAAGACGGCTCAATTGGATGGTTGGTAGAATCAAAAACAGACAATGTAACGTCACTGATTGGAGCCGCACGATCATATGATATATCCGAGCGATGCATTGCATAGTAGTTGAACTATGAATATCCCGATTCTCTTTAAATATCGTATCGATTAAATACGTACTGCCGTATCGTATGGCTTGCATAGTGGGATGTGCTGCTGCAAGTCAGAAATATTTAATTACTTAAACTCCCAGATAATCCTGGGTTGCAGTAGAAAAAATTGTTGAATCGGACGGCAAATGAATCGCCCAAAACCAGTATTGTAAGATAATCCTTCTCCTCCGGGACCCTGGATTAACACAACCCAGAAACCCGCTAGTCATAGTCCACACTAAACAATCTGTCCCTGCCACCTTTCCAAAATTGAAATTAATGTTCACAGCAGTTAATCAATACATGAAAATACAATTGTACCAGTCAAAAAACATATCCACCTTCACAAATAAATTTGTTTGAGGAAACTCCAAATGAAAAATATTTTTGGCCAAAACCGGCCAAGTGCAGAATGTATTAGCTATTAGTAATGTATGTCTGATGCAGCCAAAAAATTACTACCTGTTTTACGATCAAAATATAAATAAACGGTATCAGGAAACTGACACATACTTTCTCCCTTTTAGCCCAACTTTAATGAATAAATTACTTTTTATTTACTAAATATAGAATACAAAGCACGGTCGAATGTACAGAAAATCTTGTTAACAAGTTGTTTTAAAAACATTCACCCAAATCCCTGCTTTGGAGGCACGACAGAATCCATTGCTACACTCGTGGTTTTAAGAGGGGAAATGCCCCCTATTCCCCCCCAGGGTTATTAAGGGGCACCATATTTCGAATTTCCTCTGTTGGTCAATGCTAACTTGACAAGCATATCAAGTTTGAATTAAATTTATCAGTAAATAAGGGAGAAATAATAATTTTTGTATTCCCCACAAGAATAACATTGGACAACGTACTGCGTTTACTGCAAAATGAAAATTTCAATTTTCTCCGAAACCAGCAATCGTAGAATAGTAATTCAAAATACTAAATTATTAAGTTTTTTGAGCTCTTTTTAATGGTGAATAGTAATATTTATTTATATTTATTTATTTTTATGAAAAATCCAAAAAACTGAATTTTTGATGTTTTAAGTCCTGTAATTTCTGAACCTGAATTTTTACAGGAATGCGGTTGGTGTCATTTTGTTTGAAAACATAAGTTCTACAAACGACTAAAGTTTAATCAAAATCGTTAGAGCCGTTTTTGAGAAATTTTGATTTTTCATGTTTTTTGGTGGTTTTTGGGGGATAATTACCCTTAAAAATCAAAAATTCAAAAAAATGAAAAAAACGCCTGGAGATATCGTAGATTAGTACCTACATACCAAATTTCATCAAAATCGGCCCATTGGTTAGGGCTCTAGCTCTGTACACATCCACACAGACACACACACACACACACACACACACACACACACACACGGACACACGGACACACACACACACACACACACACACACACACACACACACACACACACACACACACACACACAAACAGACAGACATCTCGTAAAAACCACTTTTTTGTGTTCAGGGAGCACCAAAACGAATATTTCCACTAACAACTCAAATTCGAAAATTTTTACGAAAACAATACTTTCTCCATGTACTATGTATAAGGGGAGAAAGTAAAAAGAATTAAAAAATGCTAAACTTAATCACAATGTACTAAAAATTGAACAATCCTCCAATAAATGTGTGGCAGCATGGAATCTTATTAAAAACTCAAGTCAGATTGAATCAAAAAATAATTCCTGTCCTATTTCACTGCAATGTTTAAATAACTATTTCATGGATTCCATCAAACAAACTTTTTCCAGTATACCAAAACCTTCAAATAATTCAGCTCAGTTAATTCAAAATCAAAACAAAACATGTATGAATTTTGTGTGGAGAAATATTTCTTCAGAGGAAGTGTTTCAATTATAAAAACATGAAAAATTCCAAAAGTTTTGATATATATGACATGTCAAATAGCTTTGCAAAGACAACTATTTTTACTTATTTAGAACCTCTAACTTTTTGTTTTTCAATGTGTTTGCAGCAGGGCTACTTTCCTGATGAACTAAAACTGAGTAAAGTCATTCCTGTTTATAAGAGTGGGGATAGCTCGGATCCTAGTAGTTATCGCCCAATCTCGTTAATCCCTGTTCTTGCAAAGATTTTTGAATACATCATCTTCCACCAAGTATATGAGTATTTTGAAAAAAATAAATTGTTTAGTAACTTCCAATTTGGGTTCCGCAAAGGCAAATCTACAATAGATGCAGTTGATACAATAGTAAATCAAATTTTATCCTGTTTTGAAAATAACTCCTTTGCTTGGGCCACATTTTGTGACCTAAGCAAGGCATCTGAATGTGTATCTCATAGAATTCTTCTTGAAAAATTAAAGTTTTACGGGATTGGCGGGAGTGAGCTGAATTTGTTTGTGAGCTATCTTCAAAACCGAAGTCAGTCTGTTTATGTTAATGGTGATTGGTCCAGAACTACAGTAGAACTCCACTTATCCAAATTAATTGGGGATCGGGCCAATTCGGATATGCAGAAATTCGGATAATCAGGTATACCTCGGGAATTAAGCAAAAAACATCACCATACATAAAAAATCAGAATTTTATCGACAAAGTTATTATAAATGTAGTGAACAGAAAGTGAGCAAACTGTATCAAGAATATACGTCATAAAAATTAAATTACACGAGTTAAATTGAATACAGTATATACAGTTGCTCTTTTCAATAGGCCTACATACTGTACGTATTTCACTGTTCAATGTTGGTTATTTCACTTGAACATCTCGAGCAAAGTGAGTTTATCACTTAGCGAACGGACAACACGTTTACGTTTTGTACTCATTTTGAACGATAATCTTGGTGAAAGAACAGTAGCGACTGATGATGAGCAGGGCGGGAAGGGGGTAAGACTCATTGTTCCCTGCGAAAATATCGTCCGGAAGGTAACAGCGCAGGCTTTTATTTTAGCGCTCACGGCGCATTATCGCTACACGCGCTCCCGCTGTTATTTTCTTGATTTTTATATTTCTATTATTTCACTCAAAATCGATTCGGATAATTGGATATTCGGATAATTGGGGTTCGGATAATTGGATTTCTACTGTACAGAGATTACGTGTGGCATCCCTCAGGGGTCGATTCTTGGTCCCTTACTTTTTCTTATTTCTATTAACGATTTACCTGCAAACCTAAATGCCTTTACATATATGTACGCAGATGACAGTTTTCTTGGAATTCAGATGTTTTTGAGCTCAAAAAGGTAGCTGAATCCACTCTGGAAGAAGCAGCCAATTGGTTCCATGCAAATAATTTATTTTTAAACGATACAAAAACACAACCAGTCATTTTTACTTTTAACCCTTTGCGATCGGAAGGCCAGCACGAGTGGCCACAACGCAGTCGGCAGCCAGTCGGAATTCTTTCCGTACTAACTTGGTTCCGACGGTCGGGCGGCCAGCTGTACTGGCCACGTCCCACTACGCGTCACCTCGGCATTTATCATGGCGGCTCGCTCCCCGCAGCTCGGAATTATTTTCACTGAAAACCTTCAATGTTAGCATAGGGGATTTAAATTTTAATAAAACATCTCTCAATTCGTCTTATCTTTAACGATTGTTCATTATTACTTAGTTAAATATACGGGGGGAAAAAAAACATAACCCCATTCTTACGGGATAAAACAATTTTATTTTAGGCCTAATTATAATATAAGTGTAGGCCTATACGTAAACGTACAAGTGTTCTTATAATCATGTACATTAAAACTTGAAACTTAATTAAAAATACAAATAAACACAACTCTCTCGAGAAAATCACCAAAACACAGTTAAAATCAAATAAAACTGAACCAAAACAATGATGATTAAGACAGCACTTGGGCCAGAAAAACAGGTGTTTATTTTAGTTGTTTACACCACAATTCTGACGATATAATGTTGCAAGCCTGCTGATCGTTTAGTTTAACAATTCCTCACTAGGTTGCAGCACTCTACAGGCATTATACCACAGTTGGAATATTACAAACGAAATCATTGTTGTCGGCCAGTCCTGCTGGACGCCCGAGCGTTCGTTGGATTTCATGTTGGCCAGCACCGCTGGCCGTCCGATCGCAAAGGACAACTGCTGTGGAAAAAAATCCGACTTCCGCGCGCTAATGGCGGCGGCCAGTAGAGCTGGCCGCGCGACCGCTGAGGAATAGCGGAAAATATGCATTCCGATCGCAAAGGGTTAAAAAACTGCCTCCTGGTATTCATCAAAAAACAGTAATTGTGAAGTACTTGGGGATAACTCTTGATTTGACTCTAAACTGGGGCCCTCACGTTTATCTCGTAACAAGAAGAATCTCCCGGGTTTCTTTTTTGTTGAAGAGATTATTAAATGTGGTTCCATTAAAATATGTCATCACTTCATACTACGCATTTTTTCAATCAATTATCAGATACGGGCTTTTTTTTTGTGGAAATTCATCTAAAACGCACAATATCCTTTTGATTCAGAAAAAAGTTGTTAGAATACTCACAAACTCATCATGGAAAGCTCACTGGAAATCTCTATTTAAAGATCTGAAGATTCTGTCTGTCTACAACTTATACATTTTTGATTTAATTTTATAAATCTTTAAAAATCTGAGTAGTTTTAATTCAAGAAATAATACTCACTCCTACTACAAACAAAATCAGTCAAAAATTGATGTACCTTATCGAAGAATGTCCAAAACTCAGTCTAGCCATGTCATTATAGGAATTAAACTGTATAACAAATTACCACAATCTGCTCTTGACATTCCATTTAATTCATTTAAGAAAATACTATTTGAATGGCTACTTTCAACCCCATTTTACTCTGTTGATGAATCTTTAGAGCTAAATAGTAGAGACGTTTCGTTTAGACGTGACAACGAGAGCTCCGTGCCGAGATGTTCTTACCGAGATGTTGTTAGCGAAATATTTCGTTTAGACGCGGCAACGAGAGGAACTTACCGAGATGTTTTTTAGCGGAATGTTTCGTTTAGACGAGGCAGCTATTCTCGTACTGGGCAATCGAAATTGTTAGCGTGATGTTTTGTTAACTAAATATGTCGCCGATCAATATAATTATTTTTAAAGAGATTTTTGCATTCTATATTCTGTTATATTTGAGCAATCGACATCTGTACCGAGATGTTTTAACAAATTGCTACATTTGGGAGTTATTAAATAAAACAATGCATTGATTACGATGAAAATCACTGCATCATGCACGTGCATTTTCACGTATCATGCATAGATACGTGAAAATTAAAAAATAAAATAAATAAAATCTAATACGTAAATTAATAATGGAGAGTAGAAACAAATGTTAATCATTATTAAATATAGGCAAGCATAATTATACTTTTAATGCTCACAGAATTTGTGAACGTTTTAGGCAGCAGTATAATTCTGCTACTTTCCCACTTTTTATACTATATACAGTAGAACTCCAATTATCCGAATTAATTGGGGATCGGGCCAATTCGGATATGCAGAAATTCGGATAATCAGGTATACCTCGGGAATTAAGCAAAAAACATCACCATACATAAAAAATCAGAATTTTATCGACAACGTTATTATAAATGTAGTGAACAGAAAGTGAGCGAACTGTATCAAGAATATACGTCATAAAAATTAAATTACAGGAGTTAAATTGAATACAGTATATACAGTTGCTCTTTTCAATAGGCCTACATACTGTACGTATTTCACTGTTCAATGTTGGTTATTTCACTTGAACATCTCGAGCAAAGTGAGTTTATCACTTAGCGAACGGACAACACGTTTACGTTTTGTACTCATTTCGAACGTTAATCTCGGTGAAAGAACAGTAGCGACTGACGATGAGCAGGGCGGGAAGGG
Source organism: Allygus modestus (assembly GCA_963675035.1). Taxonomy (NCBI): domain Eukaryota; kingdom Metazoa; phylum Arthropoda; class Insecta; order Hemiptera; family Cicadellidae; genus Allygus; species Allygus modestus. Next base: position 116,322,401 of record OY776113.1, read on the forward strand.
GGTATGACTCATTGTTCCCTGCGAAAATATCGTCCGGAAGGTAACAGCGCAGGCTTTTATTTTAGCACTCACGGCGCATTATCGCTACACGCGCTTCCGCTGTTGCTTTCTTGATTTTAATATTTCTATTATTTCACTCAAAATCGATTCGGATAATTGGATATTCGGTTAATTGGGGTTCGGATAATTGGATTTCTACTGTACTCTCATTTCAACATTTGTTATTACTTATAAAATTGTAAATGAAAGATGTTTTTAGAATTATTATGTAGAAATAAAATATAAGACGTTGCCAAAATTATAACACACGATTAAAATAAAATAAAAACAAATATTTGATCGAATCATTAATTAATTTAAACTTAATAATAATTAAATTAATTTGTTTACACACGATATAGGATATAAGGAAAACATTGCCCATTGAAATTGAACTCCCAATAAAGCCAGTATAAAGAGCCTATATTTTACAACATTAAGAACTTTTTTGGTAATTTTCTCCTATATAGAGTTTAATAATATGATACATAAAAACAAATATGAGAACAAAATTAATAAACGGTATCAGGAAACTGACACATACATTCTCCCTTTTAGCCCAACTTTAATGAATAAATTACTTTTTATTTACTAAATATAGAATACAAAGCACGGTCGAATGTACAGAAAATCTTGTAAACAAGTTGTTTTAAAAAACATCCACCCAAATCCCTGCTTGGAGGCACTACAGAATCCATTGCTACACTCGTGGTTTTAAGAGGGGAAATGCCCCCTATTGCCCCCCCCAGGGTTATTAAGGGGCAAAATATATCGAATTACCTCTGTTGTCAATGCTAAATTGACAAGCATATCAAGTTTGAATGAAATTGATCAGTAAATAAGAGAGAAATAGTAATTTTTGTATTCCCCCTAAGAATAACATTGGACAACGTACTGCGTTTACCGCTAAATGAAAATTTCAATTTTCTCCGAAACCAGCAATCGTAGAATAGTAATTCAAAATACTAAATTATTTAGTTTTTTGAGCTCTTTTTAATGGTGAATAGTAATATTTTTTTATATTTATGTCTTTTTCATTTATGACATCCTTGAAACAAAAATCGACGTAAGATTAGGAAGTTAGCATTAGCGGCTGAAGAGGGCCCAAGCGCCCTAAAGCAGCCATAGTGGGCCAGGGACTTTCCCGCTCACTGGAACCTCACGAAACAACAACAACAACAGTTGTGAAAACGGGAGGGGGAAACAGCAAGGGACAGACGTGTTTACACGTCACGCTGCGCCGCGCCACGCCGGCTAGGATCCAACAATGTATTGCTACTGCTACCGGTTTTCCCGGTCGCCGGACACCCTGTTAATCCATTTCATTTGTATTTTTATGTACATTTGTGAGGCCTGAAAATATTTAGTGAATAGACCGCGCCACGCCGGCTAGGATCCAACAATGTATTGCTACTGCTACCGGTTTTCCCGGTCGCCGGACACCCTGTTAATCCATTTCATTTGTATTTTTATGTACATTTGTGAGGCCTGAAAATATTTAGTGAATAGACGTTTATATTGACGTGGGGTGAAATAATAAAGGTATATCTAAAAACAACTAATTACGGGTGGCTTATTTGCAAAAAATGATTTTAGTGCCTGATAAAAATGCGATCCACATCTATAACGGGTTTATCCTCTCGCCGCGCGCCGGCAGCAGACGATTTTGCTTAACGAATGCAACAATCGAGAGTAAACATCTCGATTATACAAACCTCTCGCTAAGCAATCGAAACAATCGATAAGCGGAACCTCTCGAGAAGGAACATTTAGATTGTTTTAACTTCTCGCAATCGCGCAGGTCAGGTGACAATTTCATTAAAAATTAAAAATAAGACAAAAATCCAGACTTATCTGGTCCAGAGTGGCCAGACTTAAAATAAAACAATGAGACAATTACAGAAAACATATTTAAACACACAAAAAAGCGTATTTAAAGGATTTTTAACATTTTAGCTTGGCGGTGCATTCACATGCATTTTTGTAAAAAACTCAAACATTTCTTGACCGAATTTGCTGGGAAAGGTCTTAACAGCTGGGGGAAAGGTGCCCCCAGCTATCCAATCCCAACCCAGCACTTAAAAATTGGCCTGAGGCCAATTGGACTTTAAGTTCCCTGGGGTAACTTAAATTACAGAAATAGCAAAACTTAAAATGCCTCATTATTTTCTTATCTATAAAGTAAATTAAATGAAACTTGCAGGGAACATGTATGAGCTTTAATTAGAACTAAAAGTGACCAAACTTGGCACTGGGAAAGTCCCAGAAGCCCACTTATTCAACATAATCAATTGAGTCATAATGGCCTAACTTAACAAGTCACAAAAACACATTTACACTGAACCAAAATGAATGATTGACCTCGCCAAGGTGTAGGCCAATCCAAGAACACAAAATAAAGTTATTTGGAGGCCTTAGGCCTAATATTACAAAAACAGTGGACAAAATTCATTTTGTATAGACTCCTCAAACAGCAGTTTTCAAAGTCTCATATCTTGGGTAATTTCTATACTAGGACCTCGGGAGTGGTCTTAAACTAAACACAGCAATCGTTACTACAAAACAATGACAAAATATTTGGTCTGACCAAACCGGCCGTAGGCCATTGAAAACAGAGAAAACGCTCGGAGTCCAACTGAGTTGAAACACTGAAAAGGTGATCAATCATGAACCCAAAGCACAGAAAGTGCATAATCCTTTGCTTTAAACACAGGGCAACACTGTGAACCCATAGCCTATTTCTGGCTGAAAGCAATACAAAGTAGTCGCTACTCGGTACTAGTCTGTACTAGTATCGGGTATAATCGGTACTGGAAAGTAATCGTTTAGTCCATCTTTAAACTTAAAAATAAATAACAAAAATAAACTCTAAACCGTCTATGGACAACAAATATCGGGCAGCTGAATCACAACACTTACGCTAATCACAGTTCATCATCAACAGGAGTTGTAGTCCGCCGCGGCACGGTGTAGAGGGCCGGCCTGGATTGCATGGGTAGGCGGAAGACGAAGAAGGCGTCACATTCATGGACCCTGTAATGTAACACCAATTCCTAATTTCTATGTACATTGATTTATTCTCAGTAGCTCAAAAGCTCTAAGTTCATGTGTTGTTTTGGAAAAGCTTTAACCCTTTGAGGTCGATTAAATTAAATCACCCAGACCCCCTGAGACGAAATTAATTTTGGTTATTTTGTATAGATTTTACTATTGTTACATTTAATTACCCAAATTAATTTTAAAATGCATTTATGAGGGTTTATTTTTAAGGCACTTTGATTACATACTGTATATTGATGAAATAAAAATAAAAATGTATACCTGTTTTATTTTTTCTTCCATATATTTTTAGTACATATGTACTATATGTGACAGATTACGAGAGTAAAAACCCATTTATATTTATTTGTAAGTAAAATGACACACACAAAAAACATTCAAAAATATCGTCATCACTAATTTTATTAGTCATAATTATAACTAAACAAAAGAGTAAACATAACCTAAACAATCAGACCTTGCAGATGACACAAGACAGTATAGTTCATGGAGTAATAACATTTATTTCAGAACAAAATAATCCATGGAGTAGATAAAATAAACGTTACAAGTAATAAGGAATATATAAGAAGCAAATAGACATAAAATCATTACATTATATTTAGTTTTAGCGCACTTCATACGGGCTAAACGTCACGGCGAGTATAGGTCGCCATTCGAGCGTTCGGGAAAATGGCGCGCGGCGACCTATACTCGCCATTCGACCGCAAAGGGTTAATTATGCCAAAGTTCACTTTAATTTGCTGATATAACCATCCAGAGTTAATTTGCCCAGTGCTTAACATAAATTTAAAATACTGAAAATAATAAAAAATATTTATAACAGGAAAAAATTTATATTTATATTTTTAAGACTGAAGCTTAATGAAAATGGTTGTGAACTAATTAAGTAGACTAGATAAAATAAACAGCCTGGTAGGAAAACATCTAAACAACAAATTATAAAATAATTAAGATGTATTGCTGGATGAATCTTTCAGTTATTCACAACATTTACTACAACATTTTTTATCCAAAATTAATAAGAAGCATTTTAAAACAAGGGGGCACATCTGAGCTAAATGTAGATACCAGAACATTTAAATTTTAATATGCGTAAGGAAAATTATTCACCAAAATGCAGGCCAACTACACCTAAACCGGAAACCAAAATTGGCCAAAGTTTTGTGAAAAATGATCTGTGGGCTCAGTTTATTGACAGAATTGGTCCAAACTTTCTGAAAAACAGGGGCTTAGGCCCCTGCAACTAAATAATAAGCCACAGTTCATTTAAATCATCTCCTTTGGGACTCAGCCCAAGAATCCCCTATGCAAGAAAGTAAACTATCCTAAAACATGTTCTACGCCAAGAAAATCAAAGTTAAAAGTGGGGTAAGGCAGTTTACCCATAGTTGAGGGACATTGACAGGAAACATAATTTACCAAAACCCCAGCTTGAAACCCACCCTATTACTTGAACTTAGCCTACAAAACCGTACAAAACATAATTGAGAACACTGAATGAATGATAACTTTCAGAGTATTGCAGAAAACTTAATTAAATGTTTAGCGGTCTCCTAAGAAGCGGTAGGTCTCCTAGTGGTAGGGAAATGTAATTTGGAATGTATACAACAGTAATATAACACAAGAAATTAGCTGCGGGGTCATAAACCAAAGTTGTTTGCCGGCAAAGATGCCTTGATAGCCAAATCTTGAAACATTTGAGACTTTGTTTTATGGCCCAAGGGCTCTGAATAAGAAAGGAAACATTAATTAAACCTTCGGAAGTTCAGAAGGAACTTTAAAATCCAGAAATGCTTTTACAACGAATGAAAACTGAAATGAATATGTGCTCTCAGAGGTTATATTTACTTCTGCCGCTAAGGTTAAGACTTGGACATTGCTATCTACTTGACTTATTAAATGGCAAGCTTACTTGCTCTTGTGTTAAATGAGATATTCAACAATATACGTCTAGTTTGACGTTTGTAGACCTTAACACATCAATAGGTATCATGTTGAACTAGCAAGGCTTCAAACTTTTGTTTGGCTAAAAATTAACAGGTAAGTTAGTTAAAAGATCCAAGCCTCCTAACGATAAGCCTAAAGACATCTCTAAGGCTATTGTTATTAGTTAGAACGTTTAATAAGTGTTATTTGCTACTTACCGTAATATTGAACAGTTTATTACAACACATTCAATCGGCAACGGCATCCATCTCGTCATCTTCACATTCACAATTACAGTAATTAATTATCATTCTCAAATCGGTTTTTCCCGAGTTTTCTCCGAAGTTAATCACTACGGCACAGGCAGGGAGGCAGGTAAAAGTAAGGCAGTGGCTACGTACACGTCCGACGTGAGCCGCTACTGTTCACGTCCGTTCCAAATTATGCACCGTACGTTATTTTTCCTGTGATTTTTAAAACAAATTGAGAGCCAGAAAACTTCCTAACCTAACCTAACGTAATCTAACCTATCCCAACCTAACGAAACATAACGTAACGTAACCTAACCCAACATAACCTAAGCGGTAGCGAAGTGAATTTGCCCTTATATTGGACGTGTACGCAGTCACTTCGTAAAAGGCACACAGATTTTTTGAGATATGTTCTGGGAGAATTGACAGTAGTACAAAAACAAATTCATATATATGAATATGAATAATTAAAAATCGGCCCTTCTATACTCTTACTGTGTTTTAATTGCAAAATATGATGTAGAGGTGGGCGTTATTTAACATAATAGGATAAATAACACTATTACTGAAGTGTCACCTATTACCTTGGTAATAGGTTACTGAAAATACCCTATTATTTGTTTAACGTCTTCTGAACTGTTTGAACGAGCGAGTGAAATAACTATCCAGCTGAGAAGTTGAGATGAGTGTCTTGGTGTCTTCCTATTAACAGCGATCATCACGGAATAATAGTACTAGTCTGTCTGGCTTACTATTACGGCGAGAAATATTTAAATAAAGTTATCACGGGTGTAACGAGTGTATTACCACAAAGCTAAGGAACGTTCCTGAATATTATTGCAAAGTAACGGTATTTCCCATCTCTAATATGATGTACCGTATTTAATCAATAAAGCCGCCATATTAGTTGTTGGTTATGTATCAACCCTAACACTGTAGTTTATGTAGATTTCCAAGGGAGTATGCAACTGTTAAGATGATACCTAGGGCTGTTTTGTTGATATATCAACATCTAAACAAATATCAGCACGAGTAGGTAAGTTTCAATACAAATATCAAAAATCGGCCCGCAATTATACCTATATATATATATATATATATATATATATATATATATATATATATATATATATATATATACCCCAAAAATGTGTTTTTTGGGGTTTTCACATGTAATTTTAATTTAAATCAAATTTTAATTCATACCATTGAATTCAGCTTAAAAAAACAAACAATTTGGTATTTTGATCATTGCTCTACTTCAATCGGTTACCGAGATATTGAAAGTGCTAAACACAGTACGTTGTCTAATGTTATTCTTATGGAGAAAAAGAAAAATTGTATATCTCGCTTATTTATGAACATAAACTGGCGAAATTTGGTATATGGATTGATCTGGTTGTGGTTTATTGTTGTTTGCACAAAAAAACAATTTTTCTCCTATGGTTCCTGTAGCAGCACTTGGTCCCTAGGTACTTTCCCTGGTCCCTAGGTATGGTTCCTAGGTACTTGGTCCCCATGTTATTCTAATGGAAAATATTTAAAATGTTATATATCGCTTATTTATGAATGTATATGGATGAAACTTGGTATGTGACTTCACTAAGATGAGTTCTATTGATATTTCCATAAAAACCCATTATTTTGTGTGCCTTGTTGCAGCAAACCTGCGTACTCATCCCCAATGTTATTCTTATAGAGAATAATTAATATTTTAAAAATCGCTTGTTTGTGAGTACATTTCTTATTAATCTTGTTAAGTGTTTTAATGTGTTATGTTATATATTCATTGGAAATTCGCTGAGTATGCAGGTTTGCAGCGACGGGGGTATATTTTATATTATCGCTTCATTATTTATGAAAGTGTACCCAAATGGAAAGTTTCTGATAAACACTAACCTTATTTGTGAACTCTACAGTAAAATATCTTTCGGAAAAAATAAAATAGGCTATGTATAAGTTATTGGTCCAATACTTTCTGTTTCAACCGGTTATGAATATGTAACAGTTAAAACTGTTAACACACTGTGGTGGTCAGGATAAGATTAACGCGGTTTAAATAATTATAGAGCTTTGTCACTTTTGAAAAAAGCTCATTGGAGGACATTTCTGGAAACAAAACATTTAGCCAAAGAGTAATAAAGACTAACATAAGTAGTGAAGAGGGGATTTGATTGGTTAACATATTTGTTGCCATGAAGACCGGAAGGTATAGAGCGTCAAAATGGCGGTCAGCATGTAAGCACAGTTTTTTACCCCAGACAAGACTTCTATAGATATATACCTCGTTGGATACAATAGGATTTGTTATTTAAAAATAACGTAAGATAACCTAACCTAACACACAGTACAAGATGGGACGTAAAAAAACCAAAAACACCATTTCACCATCGGAGGTCACTCTTATCACTGACTTTGGCAAAAAATCAATACCTAAGTTATAAAGTATAGAAACAAACAGCTAGGATAAACTTAAAAATACCTGAAACTCATTCTGTTGTGATATCAAAATAAAATTATTGCCCCTGTATAGTCCCGACACAGACTTACTTGCTTCGTTGAGAAATACACCCGCTATTGGCTAAATACACGGCTAATTCATGTACTTCAGAACTTGCCGTTAAATCAAAACATAGTGTCAATATTACCAAAATATGTACGTACCACAAACTGTTTTTACGTTGTCTTCAGTTCCTCAATTGATAATCATCAAAAGTCCACATTTCTGATCCCAGTCATGGCCATGACGCCTCTAGCTTCCACGAAAAAACCCCTAAGTGCGAGGCCTTCGTAGGCACGAGGTTCTTGTGTGGCTGCACCTGTCGCGCCGCCCTAAGGACGGCACTGGGTGTATGACATTAAGTAGATATCTTGGGTTAGGTAAGGTGTATAAGGTGGTGTGGTCTGTCGGATTCATTTGAGTATGTTTGGCCATTCCAAGCAGGTCTACAGTTTACCTCCGCAAACTTAAGTTTTACACAAAAAGCGAGTGGACATATGTGACATTTTGTAAATCCCAAATATAGGCTAAGCTAGTCCTCTTATAAAATCATCCCTAATAGACAACCAAGGCCTATTTATGGATATAATATACTTACAGCAAAGCTAAAATTAGAATGTGATGGTTGACAAACAATAGCATTGGCCTACCGTATCTACATTATATGAAAGTTAAATAGGTATGGTAACTTAAAGAATACCATTTAGTCTTCATATTATGTTGAAGACAGTATTTCATGTATATTGACAGCATAAGAAGTTTGTTTTTAGTCACATCTTCTCTTATATAGGCTACATGTTACTTATGAATAAAACTGTAGGCTATAGGCCTATACCAAAACCTCAAGTCTTAAGTTATTCACACAGATTATTTAACCAGTAATGGAATAATGTTGGCATTCTCGCCGATGACACTTTATCGTATTAAATCCAACTAAACAAACCACAGTCCTATTTACAGATGTGTATGAAACTACCAAGGAAACGTATCCGTAACTCAGAACGTTTACATTCGATTACCGGTATTCTTATGAAATAAATTAAATTATTATTATTGAACTTGAAAGAACGTCACGTTTATAGTTTATGATTGTCGAACTGGATATTAGAACAGATTATCAAAAAATAAACTTCTCGTTCGTAATCGTAACCTCAAAGAAACGCCAAACATCAAGATGACAGCAACTAAAGTATTTTGACTGTTCTAAAGAGCCTGTGTACGGTGTGCTACTAAGGTCAAAAGTGGTAGGGTAACTTACTGAAGAATGTTAAAACTAATAATTCGTCAATTTCCGGTGTAGTTTATCAGAATCATTAAATCGTCAAAACGTTAGACCTAAAAATTTCATGACAATCCAATCGCTTCAATCCAATAAGATAAATTTAGATCTGAAATTATAAGATTTCCACCAAGCTACATAACTTAGGTACCGGTAAACATAATTCTTTCCCCTCTCTGTTTATGGGTATTACGTGACAGGTAATATTATCAGTTTGACTAACCTTAATATTTTCACAATAGGGCCTATGTAAGTAAGCAAATACTCAGTTGATAGCGATATTGTAGTACGGTATGGCGATAAGTTACAAAATGTACTGACATAGAAAAGTTCTACTGCCGTTGTTTATTGTGAGGTCTGTATTTGAGTTTAAGATTTTTTTACATCATGTACATTTTAGATAATCACTTAACTTATCTGTTAGTTTATTTATTTGAAATCAGCAAGTATATTTACCAACAGGCATGATTGACTGGTGAGATTTACATGGTTGCTTATTAATAAGTTAACTACCTTGGGTTGGGTAATGTTTATAAGACAATGTGTTGTGGTGGGTTGATTTAAGTATGTTTAGCCATTCCAAGTACAGTTTGCCTCAGTAAACTTAAGTTTATCACAAAAAGTAAGTGGACATTGGTGACATTTAGTAACTCACAAATGTAAATATAAGCTAGGCCTATCATAACATTCCCCTGTATAGACTACCAAGACCTACTTATGGTTAGAATAAATTTACAGCAAAGCTAAAATTAAAATATGATGATTGACCAACTTGGGACGGTTGAGAAACAACAATAGCATTGGCCTACCTAAATTATCCTATATGAAAGGTAAATACTTAGTCAAAGGATACTGTCTGTTATGACAATTCAAACGTTGTAAGTTTATTAATAACATAAAAAATTAGTTTTTAGTCACACCTTGTGTTATAATCATCCATGTTATGGCTACAACTATAGGCTAATATACAAAATCTGAGTATTATTCGAACACAAACTATCTGCAAAAGAACACAGGTACAAAACCACCAATGTATGGTTATTTTTAGTAGTGCTGAATAATGTTGGCATTCTCGCTGATGACACTTTTTATCGTAGTATTAAATCCAACTTGAACCACAGTGCTTCACATAAGTTATGTGTATGGAAGTCACAAGGTAACATCCTTAACTTACAGAAGGTTTACATTTGATTATTGCTATAACATTAATGAAATTATTATTGGTGCAGTTTCTTATCTGGGCTCCTCTAACCTCAAACATCAAACGGCGATTGCGAACAAAACAAAATGACAGCAGCTGAGCTGATGTATTTTGACAGTTCTCCAACAACACGGTACCACAAAGCTCAAAATATGTACTGAAATAATGTTCAATGAAAAAACTAACAATTATTAAAATGTAATAATAATTCGTCAATTATAGTTTATTTAAAGCATTAAGCCATCAAAACGTTACTCTAAAAATTTCATGACAATCCATCAAACCGTTAAAATGTAGATAGCGTCACACTACTTTGAATTTCAAACTGAGTATATGGATTCACTACGTTCATCCAATTAATTAAGTTTTGCTTACCATAGTTAAAACAATAGTTGTAAAATTTTATGAATGTGATTGAAAAACCTATTGTTTACGACACTGAGTATTATTTGGACCAAAACTCACAATTTGGTATCTAATTTTCTGAAATATTCTAGGAGGGCCCCCGGACCAAGTTTTGTTTGTGTAGGTCCCATCCACGGCACTGTTTATCCGGTATTATAATTGATACCCCAATTTAGGCTTCAACGGATCTTGTCACCTTAATCCATGTTGCATCTTCTATGGGCTATGTGTTCCGTACCGTCATATATGTTATTGCGTGCCGTTATATGGTTTAGTAGACCGTTGTAGAATAGTGAAGCAGACGTGTTTCCTCCGTTCTGTGGTAAAATATAATTAGCTCATTAGAACAAATTTGTGCATTCTAGAATTAAAGGTTAAGTAACCTGTATCCATAAGATCTAGTTTTGAGCACCGATGGACCAAGAGGCGGCCGCATAACCCTAATGACGTACGATGATTAAAACAGCCTAAACGTGTCATGCTCCAAACGACGATAGGTAAAATGTTTTATTTAATTCAGTACAGTAATTTTTGTGAAATTCAGTTAAAAAAGTCTGTTAACAAGACAGAAAGATAAACATATATCAACAGAAATTAAATTTAATTATCTCCACTGCATACAACATTTCACTGCTCAAAGCGATGTAGAAACAAAACTTATTTGACTTCTATCGATAAATTCCTTACTTCTAACATCTGGTATTACTAATAATCTGTCCATAACGTATTAACGGCTGCAATTCAAATACATTCCTTATTAGCGAATTTCCCCTATAGGGAAGAAGCTATTACCGTAGGTCTCATGGTAAGACTTAAGCCCGAGACCATGATAACTTTTTGTTTTGAGGTCCCCAGATGCCAAAAACACCATTCGTTAAAATGTTTATATATGTATATATATATATATATCTGTATATATATATCTATATATGTGTCCGTTAACACGATAACTTGAGTAAAAAACGTCCGATTTTGATGAAATTTGGCTCAAATGTGTAAAATGACATTCATGACTTTAAGTTCGAAAACCAGAAAAATCGGACCATGGGAAGGGGGGTTTATGGGGGTTTTAAAATTTCCAAAAATCAGTTTTTTGCATTTTTTACTCTAAAATTTTTTTAAAACTTAATTTTGGTTTTGACCAAGTTATAGAGCTTAAAAAAACAAATAATATAGTATTTTTAATTATTAACCTAGGTTAAGTGGTTGCGGAGAAAATCCAAAAAAACCTGCTCATAAAATCTCCCATGTTAATCTTATGGGAAAAAGGTTTTTGGCTTTTCCTCAGTTTATTTTAATGTAAACTTCACATTTGCTTTTACCAATCTGTTCAGTTCCACAAAACAATCATTTTGGTGTTTAAATTGTGATTCTACGCCCAGCCGTTGCAGAGATATTCGAAGTGCTAAACACAGTACGTTGTCCAATGTTATCCTTATGGAGAATAAATAAAATTTAATATCTCGATTATTTATTAATGTATGTTGATGAAACTTGGTATGTGGCTTCAAGTAGTACTGGTATATTGATATTTGCACAAAAAATTGATTTTTTGTTGATTATTCCCGTAGCAGCAAACCTGCGTACTCAGCCCCCATGTTATTCTTATGGAGAATAAGTAAAATGTACTGACTCCCTTAATAATGAACATAAATTAATAAAACTTGGTATGTGGCTTCACCTTGTTGAGTTATATTGATATTTGCATAAAAACCCATTTTTTTAGTTCCTTGTTGCAGCAAACCTGCTTCCTCAGCCCCCATGTTATTCTTATGGAGAATAACTAGAATGTCATATATCGCTTATTCATGATTGAAGATCGATGAAACTTAGTATGTGGCTTCGCCTAGATAAATTCTATTTATATTTGCATAAAAAACAATTGTTTCTGTTCCTTGTTTCAGCAAACCTACATACTCATTACCAATGTTATTCTTATGGAGAATAATTAAAATCGCTTATATGTGAATATATTTTTACGAAACTTGGTTTGCGGCTTTATGTGGAATTCAGACAAATATTATGCATTGGAAATTCGCTGAGTCCGCAGGTTTGCTGCGACGGGGGTATTTTTATCTTAAGGGCGAAAAACGAACTTTAAAACCGGCCCGTGCCCTTCAGATTGAAAATATCGAAAAATAAAAACCTTTTTGCACAACTAGTTATCAGGTCAAATAGGCTATGTTGAAACCTCAATCGTCAAAATAGGCTCAGAAATAACGGAGGAGTACTCTTAACAAGAATCGGCTCAGCTTAATAGTATATAAGATATAGAATGATAGTAGGCCTAGTTTAATGACAATTTATTTCCTATTACTGAAATGTCATCAATACTAAAAATGTTAGATTTTCCTCACATAGTTCCTAAATTGAAGCAGCACTAGATTGCCCGAAGATGTCACTGTGTTGACGGAACGCATTCAGTTTAGGAACTGTCGTAAAGTAAATCTTAAATTTATAACATAGTTTGATATTTGTCAGTACTATAAATTGAACGGAACTGGTTTTATAAAAAAAAGAAGGGTAAACTAACTACTATGCTCCAGTCTACTAGATTGACTAATAATAATTTTAAATATGTGACGAACTTTCAACTACAGAGTTCAGTTAGGCCTTGCCATCCGTGGTATACTTTCCTCATATGTTTTATAGTACCAAAGAGTTTATTATCATTGAATTGTATGTCATTAAGAATTTCAGCGGTCTTATAGAGTGTGTTTTATGTTTGATTGCGCAAAGGTTGTCTACAGAAAGGGAAGTCCCAACATACCTACACTTCTGTCCCTTAAATAAAACTTAAATTGGAAAATGTGTAATACAAATGATGGCGATTTTAAGAACAAATGGAGGGGGAAATAAATACGCAAAGTGAAATCTGCACTCTTCATTTGTGTCGGTTTTGAGGTTTTCTGTCCTTTTGTGAGGAAGAATAAATATAAATAATACAAAAATACAAAATACAGTACTTTTTAATAGATATAAACAGTAAAAACTTAAACTTAATATAAGTGCCTAATTTGTACTGACCTCTTTTCGTTGTTCATTATTAGGTAATTTTAGTTAAAGAGTACAGTAAAATTATAAAACCTTTTATTATAAGGATAAGCAAATTCATACATTTGTATCTTGCTTCGTACAAAAATTATAAAAAAAACGGCGGAGATAACTTGCTTTTAGATATAAGTAAGCTACAATTATAAAGCTATACTACAAAACCACTCCTAGCTAATTAAAGTTATGATTTTAGTATTTTATAGTTTTTGTAAAATTATAAACAAAATAAGTGAATGCGTGTTCGACGGGATTTTAAATCCAAGTACTGTATTTTGTATTTGACAGTCATACGTCAGTTAAAACTAGTTTACACTACTCGACTGAGCGCGAATGTGATAAGTAGTTCCACATACCGGCACAATATAGCAGCACCAGTAAGCCGTCTCGGTATGTAAAGGATGCACGGCAAGCCGTACCTGACTGCCTTTCGGGAGGGCTGACTGGCTTTCGGGCAGGTGACTGCCACACCGTGTAAAATACCAGCACGGTGACTGACTTACCGGGCGCAGATGAATGTATATATATATACATAGTAGTGTTAAAAATATATACCATCATGAAGAAGAAGTTGTTGAAGAAAAAAAATATATCTCAACTTAAATTAAAGCAGGATTACGAATTTTTTAATTTCCTTTTAAATATAAAAGCCCTCAGATGTTTTATAATGTAACTCTATATCAGTTATAATTATAAATTATAACTAATCTTACAAAAAATCGCGTTGAACTTTCTTATTAGATCAAAACACAATACATATCATTTCTGTGCAATGGATTAAGCTATATCTTTACTTTTATTTTATATTTCGAATAAATAAAACCTTCCTATCCACCGCATTAATAAACCGCAATTTAATCCAAAAATATTTTATACCTTTTGAAGTTGTATAATAACCAAGAACATTTTTATATACTGAAAACCAAATAAAATGATTAATGTTTATAATGTCACTAACAACAATCAAATCAAAACAATTGTATAAGGTGTTTATAATCAATTAATGAACCGTCAAAGTAATACTTATGTTGTTTATGATTATTAACATGTAATTAGTTGAGAACTGAGATCAAAAGATTCGAGTGAAAATTACATAAATATATATAGTGGTAAAATAAATCAAAAAATATTTAGTTATAATTAACAACTAGAGTAACCTTAAAAATGTATAAAAGAAGCAAATAAGTTATAAAATTTCGACTTACACTTTAATCACAATCACATATGAAGATTTCATTCTCAGGGCCGAACAAAATAAAGTTTTATTATACAGATCAGACTACATACATGAGCTGTAGAAGCGTAAGTTGGAAAGCATGCTGAACGCGCAACACACTCACAATACAGACTGTAGACTGAGACACAGACCCAGTTCAGTCATATCGGTCCGTAAAATTTGATTATACAAGGTCATTTGTACTGCACAATGTCAATGTCAAACCACTGACCATCTATGACATCCACAGAGCCCATATTATCCACAGAGCTGAGAGGAGGCACTTAATGTAGGTGGGAGCCGAGGGAACGAACACCGCTTTTACTAGCACATTCTTAACACTAGCTGCCAAGGTCTCGGGCCCACATTTCAGCACCACCTGCCCCTCTCCACGGAATACAATATTAACTTTTTATGATCGACACAGGAAAATGTTTAAAGTTCATTAGACTTTAAGAGTATTTTGTTAGTTTTAGTAATATAATTTATAGTATTTTACCAGTCTATTTCCTGGCGAAGTTAGTTTAGCAACCAATCTTATTAAATGCAATAAAAAGATAAAATTACTAATATAAAATTCACTACACAAAGAATTAATTACGTAATCAGAAAGTTTTATTTGTAGAGATTACAATATAGATGTAATTAAAGATTATGTAAAAAGGACGAGGTTTTTAGGTTTAATGGATTCTTTTAATTTAATCTACCACGTTAATCAGCCAACTCGAGTATCGAAAAACTCTGTATCAGCTATAGATAACATTGTTTCAAACTTTAGTCTACAGCAGTCAAAATTGGTAGTCTGTGAAACGGGTATATCTGATCACTGTGCCCAGATACTTAGTTTTGTATTTCCTAAAGAAAAAACAGTAAACACTTGCAGACATGTTGCTCGACAAGTAACGAGTGGAGGTCTCGAGCTGTTCAGTGAGAGTATGCAGAAGGAGTCCTGGGCGGAGTTGTATGCACATGAAAATGCGAATGAAGGCTTTGACCATTTTTTGAGAGTATACAAAGGAATATTTGAGAAAGGTTTTCCTAGGAAAAACAAAACAAAGAAACCAAACAGTTCAAGTAAAAAATGGTTGACAGAAGGAATTCGTATCTCCTGTAGAAAGAAAAGAGAACTGAGTAAACAATGTAAAACAAGCAATGACGACAAGGTAATCAATCACCATAAAACTTACACATCCATCTTAATAAAAGACATATTAAGAGCCAAGAAGATGTCAAATGATAAATTTATACTGAATTCACAGAATAAGATGAAAGCTACGTGGAACGTCATAAAAACAGTGTTAGGGACATCAAAGACACAGACAAGCATTACTGAAATATCAGCTGGCCAGAACATAATAAAATGCCCCTTAAACATTGCTGAGATGCTGAATCGCCAATTTACATCTGTGGCTGATGACCTGACACGTGACATATCTTATAATGAAGCTATAGATCATGTAGAATATGATGCTGAAATGCCGTTTCCTGTCAGGATGATTCAGAACGAGAAATGTATACTACAATTCAAAGCCTTAAGAACTAAAATGGTACAGTTTGAGATGAAATACCAACGTCTGTAATAAAGCATACCTACAATACCATAGTTTAGCCTTTGACATATTTGATAAATTTGTCTTTTCGAACCGGAATATTTCCAGAAAAGCTTAAATACTAAAATATTATTCCAAAGATGAAAGAAAATACTCAAATTAGCAACTTCAGACCAATAGTAAATCTGTCAGTATTTTCCAAAATATATGACAAATGTTTTCTCAACCAATTCCGTAAATATCTAGAACAGAGGAACATTCTTAAGCCGAACCAGCATGGATACAGGGAAGGCAAATGAACGTCTACTGCAGTGTTTAATACCATCAACTCTGTGTTGAAGTCTCTGGATATGTCGCAGAAGAGTGCTGCACTCTTCTGTGATGTGTCCAAGGCCTTCGATTGCGTAAATCATAGGCTATTGGTTGACAAATTACAAAGATATGGCATGGATGGCTCCGCATTAAGATGGATAGTCATTCCTAGAAAATAGGAAGCAACGGGTCGTTATGAGAAAAATCAAGGATCAATGTGCAATTCCCCCTGGCTTATTTTTAAACATGGTGTTCTTAAAGGATCGTCCCTGGGCCCAATTCTCTTTATCTTGTATACCAATGACATAAAGCTAGATGTTCCACAGTCAAAAATTACTCTTTTTGCTGATGCCACCAGTGTGGTGGTTAAAGCTACCAGCAACAACCAGCTCCAGGAAATACGTATGAACACCATAGCAATTATCTCACTAGTACACCATGAATGGTCTAAAATTTAACAAATACAAAACAAAACTTACAATATTTAAAAATAGACACAATGGACAGCAAATTCAGCAATTAAATGAGGTGGTGTGTACTGACAGCGTAAAGGTTTTGGGACTTACTGTAGATAAAGATATAAAATGGAAAGACCACATCACAAAACTATGTAAGAAACTAGGAAGTGCTTGTTTTGCAATAAGAGTCATGCTTCCTGTAATAGATTCAAAAACAATAAAGATGATATATTACTCACATTTCTACAGCCATCTGAAATATTATAGGATTGTACTTTGAGGCTCTTCTTCAACTATTAACAGAGCATTTAAAATGCAGAAGAGAGCTATACGGCTAATTTCAGGTGCCAGAAGCAGAGACTCATGTAGGCCCTTGTTTGAGCGCCTCGGGATATTGACACTCCCGCCTTCGTATGTGTTTGAGTTGGCGATGTTCTACAGATCAAACCAACATCTGATGCTGGAACATCGCCGGCAACACGGACACAATACGAGGAACCAGGAGCTACTAATGTATCCGGTTCACAGACTGTCACTTTTGGAAAAGGGGCCTTTATTCATGGGGTTAAAAGTCTTAAATAAACTGCCGGCCGCCTTAACAAATACTGACTCCGACCAGAAATTTAAAATGGAACTAAAGAGTGTGTTATTAAAAAAGGCATATTATTCCCTGGCTGACTTTTTCATGGATAACATTCTCATGTAAGGTATTTTAATTTAGTTTTGTATTGAACATGAAGACCTGATTTTTGTATATAATATTGTTAGAATAGTATTTATTTTTATAGCAATTGTAATAATTGAAAATTTGGTAATTGAATTGTCATATATTTACTTATGTAAATGTTATTTGACGCAATAAATGAATCTGAATATGAATCTGAATCTGAATTTATATAATTAAATGAGGAAAATATAAACGTTATAATTTAAAGGTCGCCTTAACGTTAAAACTTGATTTATTAAGTTATATGTATGAATTTAATTTAATTGTTATTACAGACTAATAACCTCTAATAAATAAATGTTGTAACAATCGTATTTTGTGCAAATCAATAATTTATTTGTATATTTTTTAATGCATGAGATAAAATGAATCAAAACATACGCTTATTATATTAATAATCCAAAGTTGAACTTCAGACTTTCTACCCCGTTTAATCCAACAGTGTGTGATATTTCACTGTAAGAATTCCTCTTTAACAATTAGTAAAATATTAAAATCGGGGCAAGATTTCCTTGTTTGAACTAAGCCAATCTAATTAAATAAGATAAGTTTCAATCATGTTGTAACTTTCGTCAAAAGTGGGGGAGTACATTTAAATAATCAGTGGTCCGTTTGAATAATAAAAGTCTTGGAATTAAAATTTCATCACAATTGAATTGTTATATTAAAATATGGTTTAAAATATACAAATATTTTAAATTATGACAACAATAATATATTATAAATATTTATTTGTTATTTAAAACATATGAACTCTAAGTTTATAATTACCAGTAAAATTTAAAAGAATTTATAATTTGTGGAAAATACATCATTATTGTTATACAAGTGAACATTAGCAGGTTTAATAAATACATTTGTACTGGGTAAAGCTGGTAAAACCATATATGGTCAGAACGCTGGAGCTGGTTTACAATCCGCCGACCTTTTCGCTAAATTTAATTTTCATAACATCCTTACTTTTAGTGCAATTTCACCCGACACGTAAGTGTGTCAAGGTCACCTAAACATTTTACCAAAACAGGGAATAGAGCAATAAGAGATTCTCACTTGGACAACAAATTGCTCTATTCCCCGCTTTGTATTCGTTTTGGGTTTTTTGTTGATTTTTCTAAACGATTGTTAAATCAATTATTTCGTGAGAACCCGCCTTTACCACAGCAGGAACATCCCGAGGCATATGTCTTACAACTGCTAAAAAGAGAAAAAAAAATTAATACAGTATTTTTCATTTTCTTTCTCTTTTACTATTTACATGTTGAGGAAAGTAAAATGATATAAGTAGAAACACATTTCAGTTAATTTAAACAAAAGTATACACTAAATCACATGTTTTAATGTAAACAAAGCAGACGTTCTAAAATCTTTATGCTTTTCTTATCGGAAAGTTTCTATTTTTTTTTGTTTGTCAAATAATTTTTAGAAATACATCTTATTCGCGAATCCCTATTTTTTTAATATTATTATTACTATTAAATATTACCAATTGGGCATTGCACAGGTGCACATCGTGGGGATAAAGGCGGAGGCGATGCATCTCTGGGACACACTAACAGTTGTTGTGCAGGTTGCAAGTTGTTGCCAAGACGCTGCGGTTATTCCACACGACAAGCCCCTCACCGAATGTGCCTGTCTAGCTTTTCCTCTCTCCGGAAATTAACCCCGCAGAACGGACAAATGACAGGATCACATGCAGTGTGTTGTTCGCTCATGTGGCGATTAAACCCGCAACGTCCAGCAAAACTCTGCACGAATACTGCAACTGTAACGTTCCATGTTTAGATTGAGAATGATGAGAGGAAAAGGTTTATTATTCACCCCACTTCAAGAGGAAAACAGGATTAAGCTCCTCAGCTTTCTAACCATATATGGATGGAGGTTGGCTGTAATATGTGAAAGCCTGCAGATCGAGTTTATACTAGTGAACAGGATATATATTGTACGCTCCTTTTTTGCTAGAACAATTACTTGGCCTTCGAATAAACGTAGTTTAAGAATAATATTCTTAGAATTGATATCCCAATGCTGACTGTCTAATTTATCATTCAAATGTAATAAAAACTTCAAATCAGGAAGAATAGACAATTATAAACATGAGCGAGTTTTTACCGCTTTCAATAAAAGTAGTAAATGCAACTAACTATGAAGAGGTTTTATAAATGTCAGCTAAAGTTATGTCATCTATGCTTATACGAAGGAAATGCCTTACTCACTGACTCACTCACTCACTCGCTCACTCTCATGAATTCACTTACATCCCATTTTACCTAAAGGGTTTAAATTTTGTACAACGATTCTTTAGAGATAAAATAGGAAAACCAAATGATTTTCATACTGATCTGACCTTAGGACTCCGCAAGAGACCCCAACAAAGTTCAAATGTATTCCTTATGGACATTTTTTTTTTTTTGCTATGGTTCCATTGGTTTAACCACAGAATGCAGCACAAACACAGCTGTCATAGTTTTTTTCCCGATACGCGTCCCCGCTATACACCACATAATTTGACTTTGTTTGAAAACTTAAACAGGCAGATTAATTATTAAAATTGCGTACGAAAACTAACATCAATAAATACAAACGGAAATAGCGTATAAATATATATATATATATATATACTAATTGTTGGATGTATACTAAATTTGTACACACAGTATTATTATTATCTAAAAGATAGGATAAACATTTTGGAAATAATGTAGCAAAGACTAAAAACCTATGAAGTATCAGTAGTTTGATCAATATCAGAGTTAACTTATGACTTGTGAAATTTTAACAAAGATAAAAGTAATTATTTAGTTTTTATATAGAGGCGGGTATTTAAGTATCTATTTTACAAATTATTGCCATGTTTAGATGTGCCTGGTTACCAATTTTATTTATTCAATTAACATGCGTTTTGCAACAATTTCATAAAACGACTTCAAGTATTAGAACTCAAGACTTATGTTTTTAAATGCCACAATTAACAGTGCATTAATATGGGAAATATCATTCAAAATACCCACGTCGCAGCAAACCTGCGTACTCAGCAAATTTCCAATGCATATATATGGGTATCACTACTACCTAGAGCCACTTACCATGTTTCACAAAAATGCATTCATTAATAAGTGATATATAGCATTTTATTTATTCTCCATAAGAATAACATTAGCATTGAGTACGCAGGTTTGCTGCAATAAGGAAGATAAGAAATGTATTTTTTTGCAATTATCAATATAACTCAACCAGGTGAAGCTACATACCAATTTTTATTAATTTAGGTTCGTAACTAATGGAGATATAAAACTTTACTTATTATCCATATGAATAACATGGGGCCCGAGTATGCAGGTTTGCTGCTACCGGTAAAAATCAACAAAAAACTTTTTTGTGCTACTATCAATATACCACAACTAGTTTAAGCCACATACCAAGTTTCATCAATATATATATACATAAATAATCGAAATATAACATTTTATTTATTCTCCATAAGGATAACATTGGACAACGTACTGTGAATACGCACTTTGAATATCACTGCAACGGTTGGGCGTAAAACAACAATTATAACGCCAAAATGATTATTTTGTAGAGCTAAACTGATTGGTAGAACAAATTTGGAGTTTTTCGTGAAATTATCTGAGGAAAATCCAAAAACCGTATTCCCATAAGATTAACATGGGAAATGTTATGGACACACTTTTTGACTGTTCTCCTCAACCACTAAACCTAGCTTAATGATTCAAAATACCAAATTGTTTGTTTTTGTAAGCTCTATAAAATGGCTACAACCAAAATCTAGTGTTTTTGAAATTTTAGGGAAAAAAGTTCAAAAAATAGATTTTTGGAAAATTTTAACCCCCATAAAACACCCTTCCCATATACTGATCGATCTGGTTTTCTAAATTAAAGTCATAAATGTTACTCTTCACATTTGTACCAAATTTCATCAAAATTGGACGCTTCTTTCAAAAGTTATCGTGGTAATGGACACACACACACACACACACACACACACACACACACACATATATGTATATATATATATATATATATATATATATATATATATATATATATATATATAAGCTCGTACGGCATTCGGCTGCCTTTCATGGTGGAAACCGCATTGAACTTGGCGGCCGGTGCACTTGACTGCCGTATCTGGCCGCCAATTGCACATCACATGTTATATCAACTGAGGACGCCGGCAGGAACATATTTTGAGCATTTGAAGTGGCAGCGAAATAACGTATTTTTGATAGGTGTATGAAAAAATTTAGTTTGCCATTCTACCACATGGAACGCTGCTGTTTTTAAAAGATACTCTAGAAGTATGTTCCTATAAATAAATGCCGTGGACTCGGCAGCCCATAAGTGGCAACACTGTCAAGTTGAATGTGCATTCCGATTATAAATTTTTGCCGCGGATGTGGCAGCCAAAACACATCTGGCCTGACTCACCTTCAGATGTTCAAAGATTGTTATCTTCCATCATCATTTCCTGTACTCCCTCGAGGCCCGCGATATTTCCAAGCCTGCATACTTTCCTGCCCACTTCACTGTGACATAACACCGAGAGGTCGTTTAGACTAGGACTACTTGACGCTTACGGAATGAATCATACATTTGCATGTTCTTATTTCTCACATAGTTGGACTTAAAACAAGCAGTTCGAGCAGTTTGATTATTTTCCTTGACTGTTGCAGTATGTTAAAGTCTACGTTATAAGTTTAACGTATTGCGCCCGCTCCACTGTAATTTCACACCTAGAGGTTAGACCACTCGATGATTTGGGAGTAGATCATACATCTGCATGTTCTTATTTCTCACATAGTGGGACTTAAAACAACTCGAGCAGTTTGATTATTTTCCTTGACTATGGCCTGTTGAAATATGTTAACGTCTAAGTTATAAGTTTAATTGTACAGGATCTAGGGGGGTTTGAGCATGCATAAAAGGAAAACGCAATATTTTTGCTGATTACTGTGATATATAATATGGATCTAGGTAATAGCGAAAATGCATGTCGTCAGTTTCCTATGTGGTCGAAAACGTGGTGGAGGGGGGTAAAGATGGCGGCGGCCGCTACTCGTAAATATGACGATATCTTGGGAACAGAATGAGATATAACATTGGTTTAAGCATTTTTATACTCACAACAATATGTACAACAATAACTGATATTAGGTTTGAACCCGTATATTGATTAATAAAAGAGCTGCATAGTAAAACGTCATACAAAAAATCTTTAAGGTACAAATTTTTATGGAAAATGTAATCAGTATGTGAATTTTTTCCTGTTTTAATCAATGTAACTTAGTACGCGACTTATTTGGTACATTTTAGAGTGTTAATATATGAATAGTTTATCAAGATATGTCAACCAAGTCTTTGATCAGCCGTCCGCTCAAGTCCGCTCAGTCAGGGTCGGACGGTGCCGTGTAGGAAAACCCTCACTATCTCGGTAACTGTATGAGATATACCACTGGATAGAACGTCGTTTTAATTGTAATAATATGGTAAACAATAATGGTTTGTACGTCTAAATCCGTATCTGCAATTTTTGTAGCGTTATTTATCAAAACATATTAATAAAATAGGACCCAAGACCCAAGAGTAAACAGTTATTGAACAATCTGTTAAATGACTTAAACTTAAGGGTTAAACATCAAAATAAATTTATAGTACATACATATTTAGTATAGTTGTACTTATGACTCTAAAATAATATGTTTTAGTTTTTTTATTATTTTCCCTATAATGCTTTGTTTCCCTATAGGGCTTACGAAGTTGTATAACTAATAATGGAGACTGATACTTTCAATATTTTCTGGCTCATGTTATGCTTGAGCATCAAGTACTGTATTTTATTTTATTTTCTCCTAATGTTTGTTTACATTCCACTAACTAAACAATGATTGTGATGGTTTTCATTCGAGTTTATGATATTAACCACTATCTTAATAACTGTTCAAGGAAGATCGTCAAGACGAATTGGCAGCAGTGGTGGCAGCTAAATAACGCGAAATATTTATGAAGTATTACTGCTGGCAGTCATTTAGCTGCTAGACATACATGGTGCGCCGAATCAAATGTAAACTTAGGGCAGTCAAATTACATGAGTTTTAATACATATAGTTATAATAAAAAAATTATGAAAATAAGTTAATAGTTATATTAATAACGTAATTTTGAGTAGAGATACACGTTAAAACTTAAATATACTCTAACCTTTGGGGTGGCAGCTACTTAACCTAAATTCGTACGGCAGCTGAATAGATAGTGAGATTTATATATATATATATATATATATATATATATATATATATATATATATATATATAAATTTGAGCGAATAGTGTTTTTGGCATCTGGGGACCTCAAAACAAAAAGTTATCATAGTGTCGGGCTTAAGTCTTACCATGCCACCTACGGTAATAGCTTCTTCCCTATAGGAGAAATTCGCTAAAAATGTGAAAGTAATATTCAAAAGTGAACCGCCTGTGGCCAATCTTATAACTTGCAACACTGAGGTGTTAAAGTTTACAGAGAACTTCGATATAATCCAACACTTTATCATCTGCACGTGAATGCAACAGGACCTTAACCAGTAAGAACACATAAACACGAGTATGGAATAAGAGGATGCAACTACATCCCTCTACCGGAAAAAATATTAATACCAAATCCTGTATCGTCCCTAGAGTATACCGCAAGAAAATGTTCCAATAAAACATATGGTAAAGTATAATGCCATTGTCGCAGCAAACCTGCATACTCAGCAAATTTCCAATGCAGGTATTTGTTTCTCAATACCACATAAAGCTACTCACAAAGTTTTATAAAAATACACAAATAAATAATCGATATATAGTATTGTATTTATTTTTCATCAAAATAACATTGAGAGCTGAGTTAGCAGGTTTCCTGTAACAAAGAACACAAAATATATGTGTTTTATGTAATTATCAATATAACTTAACCAGTCGAAGCTGCATACAAAGTTTTATTAATTTATGTTTATAATTAAGGGCGATATAAATCATTACTTATTCTTCATAAGATTAACATTATGGCTGAGTATGCAGGATTGCTGCTTCGGGGAAAATTGACAAAAAATTATTTTGTTGAGCAAATATCAATATACCAGTGCTAGGTGAAGCCACATACCCAATTTCATCAATATATATTCATAAATAATCGAGATATCCAATCTTAATTACTGTTCATAAAGATAAAATATAAAATATAACATAAGATAACGAACCTCCAAGGTGCACTTTTAACTGTGAGTTGTATATAATAGCCGCTCTGCCCACGTGACCCATCTACCATAATAATTTAATAAACAACAAAAGTACGAAAAGTGCATTATGCTTCAATTCCCAGAGCTCGAGAATCCAGCTCGCAGGGGCCGCGTTCCACGGCGGTGCGGCATGAGCAGCTTTTGGTGATAAACGACTCCGCCTGCCCTGTTCATTAATGAAGTCAGGTTAACGACACTGCTCGCCTCGCTTGTTAGTCTGGTCCAATTAAATCTGATACAATGTTGTACGATTAACTTTCGTTCCTTGTGTAGACAGTGTTCCTGATGTGGTCATTTTAATTGGCTTAGAGTGACAAAACACTTTATATAATAATTGTTGGATTTTAAGATTTAGATATTGAATCATGGTACATAAATTTCATAGGGTAATAATAATCCGAGACTTATCACAAGTAAAGTCACTGCAATCCAGCCGACACGGTTGCATGAGTCTGTCCCAGCTGTCGACTTATTTAAATCACCTATAAATAGCTGGTGGCAGACAAATTGGTCACTTGAATCGTAATAGTTTGTCGAAGGAAAAGGACACTGCTCTAAATATTAAATCATGCTGTGACATTTCCTAATTTTTTTGGTTTATTTTGCCGTCTGAACGTAGTTAACCCAGAAATATATAAGCAAAGACAATTCTACATAAGGTAGTGTCACTATCCTGTTAATGTATGAACGTCGTCCTCCAAACAGATTCCGGCAGATTTAACGTGTCTACTTCATTTACATGAGACCTATACTTCGTATACAGAGTGAGTTATACATTCAGCTGTATAGTTATTTGGATAGATTTGAATCAAGCATTTTGCAGGTAATTACGGAATGTCACAAGTCTCAAACATTTTACTAATTAAAACGAACTATTCTTAAAAAGCGTAAAAATAATAATATCTTGTATATTTTATAAATTACATTCTTAACAGCTAGTAAGAGCAGCACAGAATATATAACACTGCCGTATTTCGAAGGTTAAATGAATCTAACAATAAATAAATTTAAAAACGAAAAAAATCGTGCAGGACAATGTGTGTCTTCACAAAACATTTCCGTATACAAATTTTAAGAGTAAAATTAAGTATTTTTGTAATTAATTTACTAAAAATCACACAATTCTGTGAAATTTACCATTATGATTTATTGTAATTAAATTATAAATAACCCTATTACTTATAACAGTAGTTACATGACCTAAAAAGAAAAATATCAAACGTTTGAGTACTTTATATTTTGCGAGTGCACCACTGGTGATTTGAATCGTTGCAATCCGCTTCGACCTACTATCGAACTATTCTGATTAATGGTTCTTACTATAGTTCTAATTGCTTCCTGAAGTTAAGGGTTAATACTGTTAATAGGTTAAGTAAAAATATGTTACTTCAAAGAAGATTAATTTGATGGCCTTTTAAAAAAAAGTTGTTTAAAAGTAAAACGATGTATGGGATGCTTTGGTTATATGGTGTACAAGCTGTTGCAGCAGGCTTCGCTCCTCAAATAATCTTAATATAACAAAAATGTCAGTTGTGTGAGCTGCATTCTACGCTTATTCCGTGGAACTACTACGAATCAAGATCAGCTGTTTGTATTTTCATGAGCTTAAAATTAAAGTGAATGTTCATAAGAATAACACAGGATTGGAACTTTGACTCCCCGTGGGGCGGAGACCTATTGGAATTTATTAAAATTCTTTCTTAGTGAGCACCTAAAACCCAAGAGGAAGGTATGTTCCAAATTTCACTGCAATCTGTTCTGCCGTTTTTGAGATTTCGTGATGAGTAAGTGAGTCAGTCAGTGGTATTTGAATTTGATATATTAATATTATAATCTTCTAAATATAAAGGATACAAATTAAATACATCTTACCGTTGCCAGAAAATATGACAGGTGTTCAACATTACCAGCTGTCAACCTTCGGTAAGGGGAGACATGTGGCTTTAAGATTAAATCTCTTACAGCCGACGCTGCGCACGGTCAGTCAAACCGGTTGCTTGAGTAGTAGTAACCCCACTAGACCACGGTTTCAAGGCACAGGACAAAACTGAAAGAAGTAAAACAAATTTTAGTTTGATCGGCAAATGTCATCAACTTTAAAAGTTCTTCTAATATGAACCAAAAATAGTATTACTACATTTGACCAATGCATTTTATAGTGCATTATGTCTACTTTAATTTCAATAAGTATGCTTCACGGTTTAGCTTACGAGTTAAAGGAAAGAAATTAAAAAATAACGAATATTTTGAGGTTCATCGGCAAATTTCGTGAATTTTCAAAGTTATTTGAATACGAACCACATTTAGTAATAACAACTTTGACCAGTGTATTTGATAATTGTGTGTATTGGAAATCTGATCTACTTTAAATTCAGCAAGTATAACAATATTTCTGTACGAGGCTTCGTTTAGGGCCTACAAGAAGAAATATGGAAAGATTTAAGGTTTAAGATGCGAAAGATTTAAGGTTTTTCGCCTACCAAAAGTTCTCCCCATGGCTTTCGAGGTCGCAAACATAGTTTTCCGACCCCCTTTCTATACCAAACAATCAACAAAAAAATATTCAGGCCTGTTTGCGAGAATTGTGGGACCACCTGAACAATGGACGGAATGTTCGGCCGAATGTTCTGGAGAATGTTCGGTCGAATGTTCAGGCCTGTTTGCGATAAGTGTGGGACAGCCATAATCCACATAAAAAGTTGGCAGAATGGAAACGAAGGCCACCCTTAAGTTTTTGAAAAATATCAGTTTATCTACTTTTGTGAAGGTAACTTATGCACGATCCTAACAAAATAACAATTAACTGTAACCCAAAGTAAAATAAATAAGTTATACAGGAACTAAGCATTTAATGTTTCATGTACAAAATTAATAAAACTTCTCATTTATTTCGGACGAAATACAGGCAGTTCACATAAAACACGACAAAAGGGTGAAATAAGGCCGCTTCTGAGGTGTAAGTTTTTGGCGATTGCTTGGTTTGTAGTTTGTTGTTTTGAAGCCGGTTGCCTAGGCAAGCGGGTCCGGACACCTAGAAGCATCGGTCCACCCATTAGCAGTTGCTAACAGTTGGCTATTAATACTTACATACAAATCATACGATTCCAGTGATTTGGTGAGAAGTTTGGAGCGTTCCAAAAATACGTGAATGTTTGCCATTTACAAGATTTTGGAGTTTTTATTATTCGAAATAACCCTAAAATCAAAACTATTAGCATTTTAACTGCTTTGATGATCGGAAATAGACATATTACACGGTTGAAATGGCTTGGTTTGGCCCGTCTTGCGAGCAACGCGCCATCTCTCGAGACCCGTCACATTCACGGAAACAAGATATTAGCGACAGCACGTTGTGTTTAAAATATTCAATTACCGCAGATTCATTGAAACGAATTTGTTTACTTATTGAACACGCATTCTCGTGAATGTACTGGAATCAATGAATGTATTTATTACTGATACGATCAAAAAGCCGTTTTTATTCTTATAGAGTTAATATTAATGGATTATTATTGTGTATAAAATATAATTGAAAATGTATTATGCACTGCCCAAATGCTCTTAGGCGTGCTGGCAACTATCGTTCGTGCATATGGTTAGAATTATACATTCGATCCTGAAAATTATAAAATAATAACTCTTGTTTGGAGCATAATACAACTGTTTGTAACATTTATTTTGGAAATTACTCTAGAGATATATTTTCAAGGGATTCAAAATCAAATACAATATTCATAGAAGTAGGTACAAAATAAATAAACCTGTTCCAAAAGATCATTACATGGATAAATTTAATAACCCATTTTTAGCGGGTAGGCCTAAAAACTTTTCAAATTCAAATTCAAATTCAAAATATCCTTTATTCATTTATATGCAATGTATACATAAATGGCGTCAACATTTACAACAATCTAAAACTAATTACAGATTGATACAAAACTTGTCATTTTACTTCTGTTGATATAAATCCATTTTTCCAAAACTCACTAAAACTGTAAAGAGCTCCCTCAATTAGAAACAACTTTAGACTCTGGGGGCACTCCACCCAAAAACTGGCTTCAAGGCAAAATTAAAAAAAAATATTTTTTATTGTTTTATTTTGTTCTCTGGTTTATCCCGAACATATTGGTGTGCAATATGTGTTAGTTTTAGTGTTGTAAGTGATTTTATTTAGTTATAATCTGAACGCTCGCACTTGCAGATTCAGGATTTTAAACCAACAGAATTGAGTTTCCGTTTGTTTCCGGGGCGATTACCGAAAGTTTGATTTTTACATATTTTAAAATACGGGAACGGATGTAACTCAAGTTCTATGTGAGATAACATAATAATTTTTTTATTTTATTTTGAAGGTTATAATGTACTCTACAAACTGTAGCGTGGATTTACACAAATTAAGTTTTTAAATATTTGTCATTTAATTATAAAACAATATTTTCAAAAAAAATTTGTTTTTCAAATTGTTTGATAAAATTTTTACATTTATAACTAGTGCATTAAAATGGCCATGCTACAATTTGTGCACACACATGTACTCTACCAAATAAAATTTACAAAATCAAGATAACTCAAACCTACCTTAGGATACATCCGTTCCCGTAAACATACATTTTTTCAATAAAATCCCCCCCCCCCTGAGGAGGGGGGGGGGGTAAAAAGGGGGAACCCCATATTTTATTTACATTTTGATAGCTTAAAACTAATGTGTAAAAAATAAAATGTTACATACATAAATAAAGATTTTTTAATTTTGTGTGGAGTGCCCCCTTGTTTCTTTATTGTCATTGGCAGCTGATTAAAAAATTGTATACCTATATAAGTTTTTTTCGGAATATTTCTTTAAAATGTCTTTCAACTTGAAAATCATGTCTGTTTCTTGTTTTGTAATTGTGATTGCTAACGTTCTTAGGCAATGTGCTTGATATATTATTTATATGTAGTACTGTTTTATAAATATAGAGGCTATACACTGTCATAATTCCTTATTCTTAGAAATGATTCCTACAATGTTTATCATGCCTAAGATTTAACATGGTTCTAATAGATTTGTTTTTGAAGGTGTAAAATTCTATTTAAGTTACCAATTGATGCAGACCCATATCCTTCAATCCAATAAGAAATATGAGAATGAATTAATGCAAAATAAGTTGTTTTTATTGTATGTTTATCACATAAAGTAGATAAACTTTTTAAAGCAAAAATATTAGAACTAATTTTAGCACAAATTTTATCTATATGGCCAGTCCAACTAAGATTATTATCCAAAACTAATCCAAGAAAAGTTGTACTTTCATTAAGACTAAGAGAAAGTTGCTGATTGTTCAATTTATTATAAGATTTTTTATTTCTACAAGAAAATTTCATAAATGTTGTTTTATTATCATTAAGTAACAGATTTAGGCTATTAAGTTGATCATTGACTGTTTTAATTGCAATAACAGCATCATTAAAAATTGCATTATCATTGCTGTTTGAAATTGTTAAATTAATATCGTCTGCAAATATACAAAATTTACTATTTAATGTTAATTTAGAAAGACAATTTGGTAGTTTACCTAAATAACAAAGAAACAGAAATGGGGCAAGCACAGACCCTTGTGGGACTGAATATTTTACCATTCGAGTTTTGGACCTAATTTTTAGAATTTTGTTCTCATCAATATGAGAAATTTCAACATATTGTTATCGGTCAGTTAAGTATGATTATATCAAGGCCAGGTCTTTGCTAGTTATTCCAAAACTAGATCGTTTTTGTAATAAAATAGGATGTGAAACACTTTCAAATGCCTTGGTCAGGTCTAAAAATGCAGTTACAGTGTTGTCACCTCTATCTAATTTATTTATGACGTTTTAAACAAAAGATACTATGGCAGTTATGGTGGATCTATTATTTCTAAAACTATGCTGTTCACTATCTAATAAATTATT
This sequence comes from Allygus modestus, assembly GCA_963675035.1. Taxonomy (NCBI): domain Eukaryota; kingdom Metazoa; phylum Arthropoda; class Insecta; order Hemiptera; family Cicadellidae; genus Allygus; species Allygus modestus. The sequence continues at coordinate 116,353,604 of OY776113.1, forward strand.
ATTTTCAAAGTAATCAGCCAACTGAACTAACATACATTTCTGAAAAAATTTAGAAAACGAAGATAGAATTGAAACAGGCCTACAATTTACTGGATCTTTATTTGTTCCTTTTTTATAAAGTGGAATAATTTTTGATACTTTTAACTGTGAAAGAAAAACACCAGAAATAAGACAAGAATTTATAACTTGATTTAGAGGTTTAAGTATTGCCCATTTAGCATCTTTAATTATTTTAGTTGGAATTTCATCAAATCCTGAGGACCATTTACTTTGTATTGTATTTCTTATTTTTATCAGTTGCTTTTCAGAAATAGTATTGAAAGTAGTAAGGGCGGGCACTTTGGGTCCAACATGGGGTCTTATGGAGAATAGAATAACATAGACTCTTATAGAGAATAGAATAACATGGACTCTTACGGAGAATAGAATAACATGGGCTCTTATGAGGAATGGAATTAGGGTGTAATTGCCTCCCTCTGTGGCTCTTTTGCTACCCTCTGTGGTTGATTATCTCACCCTCTGTGGTTAACTAGCTGACCCTCTATGTTTAATTATCTACAGTTTTTGGTAATTAATTGATCCTCGTGTCCGTCTGTTGTTAATGATCTAGCCTTCTGTGGTAATGATTTAACCCTCGTGTCCTTCTGTTGTTAATCATCTAACCTTCTGTGGTAATTATTTAACCCACGTGTCCTTCTGTTGTTAATCATCTAGCCTTCTGTGGTAATTATTTGACCCTCGTGTCCTTCTGTTGGTAATCATCTAACCCTCTGTACATCTAACCTCCACATCCTTCACCCCCTTCTGCGTATCTATCTACAGTTCCTGTTCTCTCAGCTGGCGGGTGTAACACTTTAAGTAACCCTATTGACTGGTATGTTAATTCACGTTCTGCTCAAGGGTTGAAACCCACTACAATTTCGCAGTACTATCGCCTGTCCCCCAACCAACGTTCACTACCAGTCCCCCAACCACCACCACGGCCCTGTCGCTACCTCCTGTAACAAATAAACATATTGCATCAGCCACCTCCCCACCACTTTCTATTATCTCGCGCACTTTCTCTCTCTCTTTGCTCCCTGCTCCCGTTGCGATCGGACGTGTTGCTCCGTTCGTTGCTTTTTGCAAAGATTAAACTTGAGCGTTTGCTCCCCATAGCGGCTTCACTTTTCCTAACCTCACTTTTTGCTTTGTATTTTACATAACCTCACTTTTAATTTGTATTATTCTGTGTAACATAACCTCACTTTGTATTATAGTAATCTTGCGTGTCCTGTGATTTTAGCATTATCTGACTTGCTAGTGTACAATAACATCAGTTTCTTGTTTGTTCTGGCTAAAGTAGTGTTGTGTTGACTAACATAACCTCACACCCAGTAACCTCAGTTTCTTGTGTCAAGGGTTGTGTCGTGCTTGTATTTATTGACTGACAGTAATACCACTTTCTATTCTTGTTCTTTATTAAGTACCTTAGCCATTTTGTTTTACTTGGTAGTCCTGTGTTTATATGTATTGGATAACATAACAGCAACCCTAGTTTCTTGCGTCAAAAGTAGTTTTGTGCGTTGTATTTGATTGTTTGGCTTGGCTAAAGTAGTGTTGTGTTGACTAACATAACCTTATTTCCCAGTAACCTCTGTTTCTTGTGTTGAGAGTAGTGCTTTGCGTTGTATTTAATTGTTTGATTTGTTTAGAGTAGTGTTGTGTTGACTAACATATTCTCACTCCCAGTAACCTCAGTTTCTTGTTGATTTGACTGTAGTAGTGTTGTGTTTGTATGTGCTGACTAACATAACAGTAATATCACGGTATCATGCACTTGTCTTGTTCATGCCTGACTTATCTATGTTAAGAGCGTTGTATGACTTACTAGTGTAGAGTAACATCAGTTTTGAGAGTTAACTACATGTTTCAAGAGTAGTGTCGTGTGATTTTTAGCGTAATCTGAAATGCTAAAGTGACTTCACTTTTTTCTAACCTCAATCTTTACACTCCAACTTTACTGTATTATATTCATTTTCAATGCATGGTGTACCTCATTTTATTTTTTTGATGTATGCGTGTTTATTGTCTTGGCTAGAGTAGTGTTGTGTTTGTATTTAATTGTTTGATTTGTTTAGAGTAGTGTTGTGTTGACTGACATAACCTCCAGTAACCTGATTTTTTGCGCTGGTTCTTTTTGAACTGTAAATTCACCTCAGTAACCTCACCTTCTATTCTTGTTCTTTAAAACAGTTTTGGTTAGAACAGTTTTTGTATGTATTGACTAACAGTAATTTCAGTTTTCCGAGCCGCTGAGCGAGGAAAGAGTAAGAAGAACATTTGCACGCCAAACAAAAATTGGTGCCAAACCTAACCTCACTTTCTTGTGTCAAGAGTAGTGTTGTGTTTTATGTGCTGAGTAACAGTAATCTCACTTTCTATTCTTGTTCTTTTGGTTAGAGTAGTGATTGAAACCTTCATTGGAGTTAACTTTCGATAACTTGTAGTTCTGGTTTGACTTGCGTAGTGTGTGTGTTAGTGTTTTTCTGACTTGCGTAGTGATACAGGGGTACTGTGCTCTCCTACATACTATATATCTCTTACAACAAGCTCTAGTTCTTCAGTCTGATTTCAGTCGTCACACTGTTCGGACGTTCTTTTGCACTGCTCTTGCGTAGGTGTTCGTGTTTGAAACCTTCATTGGAGTTAACTTTCGATAACTTGTAGTTCTGGTTTGACTTGCGTGCTGTGTGTTAGTGTTTTTCTGACTTGCGTAGTGATACAGGGGTACTGTGCTCCCCTACATACTATATATCTCTTACAACGAGCTCTAGTTCTTCAGTCTGATTTCAGTCGTCACACTGATCGGACGTTCTTTTGCGCTGCTCTTGCGTAGGTGTTCTCTTGCACAGATTATTATTGATTCTGCGTAATTCAGTTGTATCCGTGTGAGCCTGACTCTGGTCGGTGTGTTTTCTCTTTTAAGCGTTGGAACATATCAGTTTAGCTTGTTTTCAGTATTTAATTCTTTGTTGAAGGATGGACGTTTCTAAAAAGAACCCTCAAAACCCGATAAATTTAATTAGTAAAGACGAAACCTATGTTAAAAAATTCAGACTTTACGGGACTAACACTGTTTTCAAATTCACCAACCCTCCCAAGGGTATATCTGAGTTTGACTGGATCCGTAAGGGTCTTAATCAAATTGTTGAAAAAGCTAAAGCCGACGCTGTACCCACTGATTATCTAGGGTTTAAAATGCAATCAATAAATTTAAAAAGTGCAGAACCGGGGTGCGTAGATTATAGACCGGTCTCTGAAGTTAGCGGTGATGTCCTTTGGGAAATTTTCGGGGGTATTCTTCAATCCAACGCTGAATCCATCAAGTCCACTGACACGTTTAAAGTAGATGTATCACGGATAAACGTTCCAGTAGGTTCTGGAAGGGTAAGACCCGACTTTTATAATACATTTGGTGAAGAATGTTATGCTAGGAAGGGTATTGTAGTAATTAATAATAAAGACAATTTATGCCTGGCTAGAGCGTTGGTAGTAGGCAAAGCGTATGCAAAAAATGATCCTCAGATCTATGCTATTCGAAAAGATAAAGATAAAGACAAACTTTCAGAGCTAATAAGCTCATAGCAAAAGCCCGTGTATAAATGCCGGAGGAAGGCGCCGGCATCCCTGAGCTTGAAAAATTCCAGTCCCATCTTAAAAAATACAAAATTACCGTCTACAACTACGACAGGAAAGACCGGGGTGTCTATTTTGAGGGAGGTAATTAAGACGCTAAATTCAAAATTAACTTGCTCTTTCACAACGGTCATTATAATGTAATTACAAACTTAACTGCCGCGTTTGTATGTTATTATTTCTGTGAAACATGTCATATTCCCTACAATAACAAGGGTGAGCATCGATGCTCAAACAGATGCTCGTCCTGCCATACTATCTCCCCACCCTGTAAACTAGAACACGGAGGCATTACATGTCGTTTTTGCTGTCGTTTCTTCAAAAACGAGCGGTGTTTGGTAGCCCATCAAGGGCAAGTTTGTAAAACTGTAAAACTCTGCCGTGACTGTAAGAAAATGATTCATCCAAAAAAACGTAAGACAGCTCATGTATGTGGAGAAGTTTACTGTAAGCCCTGTGAAGCGTTCAAGGACCCCGCACATCAGTGTTTAATGAGGGTAGATAGGAGAACTCCCAAAGACCGTGATTTTTTGTTTATTTTCTTTGACTTGGAGACTCGCCAAGACGAGTCTCTCCCCTCTGACCCTGATAAAAAAGCTCATAAAGTAAACTTGTGCGTGTCACAACAGTACTGTTTTAAATGTATTAATGGGGGTGAGTGTGAAACTTGCTCAAAACGGCAAAGGGTATTTGAAAAAGAACCGGCAAAACAGTTTATGGACTATGTAATGGAAATTCGAAAAAAGTTTAAAGATGTTTGTGTAATTGCCCACAACGGGCAGGGTTTTGATTTCCAATTCATTCTACAGTATATTATGGAAGAAACTAAATTTACCCCAAAAATAACTCCTCGGGGAACTAAAGCTATTTTAATTGAAGAAGCCAACGTAAGGTTTGTGGACTCACTTAGCTACTTTCCCATGGCCCTCTCTGCGCTCCCTAAAGCTTTTGACCTGCCTCCCGAGAAAAAGAAGGGCTACTTCCCGCATCTTTTTAATACATTGGCAAACCAAAATTATGTAGGCCCTATGCCCGACAAAAAATACTACTGCCCCGAATCCATGTTCGAGAAACCACACAAGGCCTTTGAAGAATGGTATGACCAACGAGTCGCTGAAGACTACGTGTTTGATTTTAAAAAGGAAATCTTGGAGTACTGTATTTCGGACGTAGAAATCCTAGCTCAAGCGTGTATTAAATTTAGATCCTTGCTTCTTCAAGAGTGTACCGTGGATCCTTTCCTCGAGGCTATCACAATAGCCAGCGCGTGTAACTTGGCCTTCCGCCGTAACTTCTTAAAAGAAAATACTATTGAACTTATACCAAAATCAGGGTACCGACTTGCAGACAATCAGTCAGCCGTTGCTTTACAGTGGCTAGCATGGGAGGAGGAGAAACGTGGAGTAAAGATTCAACATGCGGGCCGGGGTAAAGAAGTTAAAATTAAAGGAATGAAAGTAGATGGGTTTGACGGTGAGCGAATTTATGAGTTTCACGGGTGTTATTGGCACGGCTGCCCGAAATGTTTTCCGTACAATAGAGAGGCTCCTCTGAAGGAGGATCCTTCAGACAGTTTGCATCTCCGTTACGAGAGAACCAAGTCTAAAATGGCAAGATTTAATAGCCATGAGGTTGTAGAGATGTGGGAGTGTGAGTTTAAAAATTTGAAGAAGGACAAAAAATTAAATCACCTGAACCAATTGTCCATTCTAAACACACTTCCATTTAATCCTAGAGATTCCTTCTTTGGAGGCAGGACGGGTAATACTAAAACGTATTGTAAATGTGAAGAGGGAGAAACAATTCAATACGTTGATGTCTGTTCCCTCTACCCATGTGTAAATAAATATTGTAAGTATCCCGTGGGTCATCCTACTGTTTACGTTGGAAATGAGTGCCGAGAGAGAGGTCTTGAAGTAGAGGGCTTGTTAAAATGTAAGATTCTACCTCCTTACAACTTGTATCATCCCGTACTCCCCGCAAAAATGAATAATCAATTGATGTTTGTGTTGTGTAGAACTTGCGGGGAGACTTTAAACCAAGGGGAATGTTTTCATGATAGTAGCGAAAGGGCGTTAGTTGGGACATGGACTATGGATGAAATCAGGAAAGCTGTAGAGAAAGGCTATGTGATTTTGGACATGTATGAGTTGTGGGAGTATGAGGTCGCCACTGTAAACTTTTCAAGGGCTTAATTTTTAGATATTGAATAAATTTGGTATTGTACTCGCTTAGCTAGTTAGAGGTAACTCATAGGACCGTGGATTGGAATGAACACAGATTAAGGAAATGAAAACACTTTAATATACATGATAAATATAACCCAACTATAATAAATGATAAAACAGAATACTTTAAAAGGTGCACTTACGCCTCCTGAACAATTTATGTTTATAGAGAGTCCTTTATCCCTGATAAACACATATAGTTTGCCCCACTTACTCACTCCATGTCCGTTTAATACATTTAAAAAATTCACCTTGCACTTTAATTCTACTATCTTCTACTCTTACAGTATAATAATGGTCCTTCAAAACAAGGGTCTGAACAACAATGACTAATACATTTACAATATAATTAAAACATGACATAAAGGCTCCCTAGAATTACCAAATCCATTGATGGGATTTCCCCTTGGATATTTCTCATTCATAAAATACATACATAAAATAACCCCATAAGATAAAAACTTTCTATCTCTCCCTTGTTTAGTTATTGTCAATATTCACATATAATTCCTGTGATACTCCGAACAAAGGAGCAAAACACACTAAATAAAATCCTCTAATAAACCCTTGTATATATCTGACATATATTTTTCTAATACTTTGTACATTCAACATTCATTTGATATACTGAATAAAGAATCAGTATACACTAAACAGAATTATCTAAAACCCCTTTATATATCTGACATATTAATTATCTAATACTTTGTACATTCAACATTCATTTGATATACTGAATAAAGAATCAGTATACACTAAACAGAATTATCTAACAACCCTTTTATATATCCGACACATTATTAACCTAATACTTTATACATTCAACCCCCATAGCAGGCGGGTTCTTAACTTGCATTCTGACATCACCCCTTTTAGTTTATATTAGTTAGATTATTTTATGCCTTCGAGATGTATTATAATCCTCCTGCATTTAATCTTATTATTATTATAGTTTATTTTAACTCCTGCTAGCTATTATTTCTTGGCTTCTTTTATTTAAGTTCGTCTTTTAATATTTTATTTAATATATCCTATCTGTGCACCTTTTTGAATGAAGTGGGAACATACCCAGATATTTTGGAGTTCTCTGTAACACCTCGCGTCCCCGTGCGTCCGGTCGTCCTGTTCTCCTCCCTTCGGGCCGCGTCGTAGGTCCTCCTCGAGTCCCGCTCCCCCTGGGGTTGACGGCGGGTGGGTGGACGTCGGTCGGTGTCCTCACTTATGTCCTCAGAAGATGGACCCAGAAGATGGACTCAGGTGCGATGGAATCTCGTCGAGTGAAGTGGTAGAGTGTCGTAAGGTACTGGTAGAAGTTATCGTACTCCCGGGTGCCCTCAGGTGCATTTCACTTTCCTGAAGACTTTCTGTTCCTACTCAATCCGGAACAGCCCAGAAGAATCTCCCCAGTGTCTACCTTACTCTTCCAAAACTCTCCGAAGACTGTCCTCCTCTTTTTCCTCCCTCTGTCGCCATCTTGTCCCCCAATCCGTCATCGTTACGCCTCCTAACCAATCAGTGATCGATGCATCCGATACCTTCACATTATTGGTTATCGCCTTCCGATCGGCCTACTAGTTCGAGGAAATTGGCGTGTCGCTGACCGTAAGTTATTTTATTCTCTTAGCATGGTTGGATCATGGGTTTGTTTGGTTTTCTTAACATTGTTCTCAAGGGTTTTGATTTTCAGCTTGATCATTATCGGGGATCGTAATTCTATACGTCCTGTTGTTTGCCGAGGATTCGTGACTTCCCGTGGGAGCGTAATGATTTGATTCGATCTGTCTCTGCTTTCATAATTATTATTTTAGAGTAAAGGGAGTAGTTATATTTTAAATTTGATTCTCTAATTTTTTTAATTAATTATATACATTTAAATTCCCCTTGTTTATATTCCGCCGCCGCCATTTTAACTTGGTCCCCAAGTTAATCAAATTGTAATATGTGTTGTGAGGTTGTTTATTGTTTGTTTGTGAGGTTTAGTTATTTTGTTGACGTTGGTTGTAGTCTCTCGTGGGTAGCAACATTCTGAGTTTTATGGCTTGTATGTTTAGGCAATATATTAGGATAAGGCATAGTATAGTCAGTAAAATATTCCATGTTAGGAGCATGTAAAATAGTAGTCTTGTATTGTTGAATAGGTCGAAGTCATATCAATGATATGTGCTGTATTTTCTCCATTTTTGTTAAAACGAATGTTGGGTTTGTAATGTTCCAATCCGTGTCTAATATTTCCGTTAGGTTGTCAAACTCGTGATGAATTCCTGATTCGAGTGTGAACAATTTTAGGGTTTTTAATTTTGTCCAAGCTGCTGGTATCAGATTTACGTAATGTGGTGGGTCATTGTCTGTTCTGTCACAGGGTCGTATCTTTGTTAATAATAATAAATTGTCCATTAGTAATTCACATTCGCACGGTATTTTTACCTGTAGAGTTCCTGTGTTCATCTTTGGAATTTTCCTGGTATTAGTTGAGTTGTCGCATATTAAATCTAGGTCTTGCTGGACGTTGGTAATTAAGTATTTATTTGGGAATAATTCGGTGATTATAGGGTATTGGGGTTGATTTTCACATATAAAATGACAGTTTTCTTGTAGTTTATCGATTGATGCGGAATTGAGAATTAAATGTAGGCATAGCTGCTTTTTGTTTGCGATAATTGTGGTTCGTGGAATTTTGCATAATGGGTACGATTTTTCGTTACAGTGGCTATCTGTCATGGTCATTACTTTCGTATATGTTTTGGTTTTGAAAATGATGTTTTCTTCCATGTGAAGGGAGCATATTTTGTGTTCCCAAATCAAGGGAGTGTTTATTGTTTTGTAAACTTCGCCCTGTGCGTTCGATTTTATTAAGGGCACATTCAGCCTTGCCACTAGTGTGTTCTTAATTATTTTGCAATGATTTATCTTCAATCTGTAATATAGGTATACTTCTGTTAATGGTATTGCTAGAGTGAGGCCTTTACTTTTCGCTTTGTTTGCTAAATCATGCAACGTTGTTGTTAAGTTCTGTGGAGGTACCATTTTTTCAGATAGTAGGTTTATGTGACATTTTTCTAGTATTTCCCTTTGTGTATCTTGATAGTAATTGTATCAAATATAGTTCCATGTTTCTTGTATAGTAGCATATATCTGATGTAAAATCTCTGCATTATTTATTGATTTCATTCCCAGTAGATTTTGTTTTACGGCATCGAATCCCTGATGTACTTTAGTTGCTAAATGTTCCACGTTTTTACTAAAGTTATTTAAGTTACTAGTGGTTTTTACCAAGTCTTGGTACTGGGTCCCTACAGAATCAATAATTTGGTTGGTATGTTCTTCAATTCCTTTTTGGTTTTCATAGATGTTGTTGATTTGTCCCTTCGTAGCGACATTGCAGCACCATTCAAAGAAATTTTGGAGAAATAATAATCCTCTTCTGTTTCTTGAGTTTAGGATAGTTTGATTGGTCAATGTAGCGTCGCTGTATTGGGATTTAATTTGTTCATTTATGAGGTCACGCAATTTCATTAGATTTCCTTGAAACAAACAATAGTCATCTTTGTGGTGTCGGCAGTCCGTCCAGTTCGATTCCGTCGTCCAGTCGTGTGATTTGGGCTCAAGGAAAAATTGAGTTGAGAAGATCAAAGGGATGATTGTTTCGTATGGGATGTAATCTGTCCGTTGTTGAAAGTGATGGCCTGAGAATATTTGGTACCTAGTCTTATTTTCTGCCTATATACCTGAGAGTGTGTAGAGTATAATTGTCGTGGTGATTAGAAGTGCCGTCAACGTTGACGCCTTCATCTTGTGAGGTTCGTCCAATATCTGTGCCGCAAAATTAGGTTAATATTATTATTTTATTTGTGTGTAGGGATTTTCATTTTTATTCTATGTTTTATCTGTGTCTTATTTTTGTTTATTCAGTCCCTGTCCAGTTTGTAATGTTATATTCACGATTGTATAAAGTTTTTATTTTTTTTTCTTAAGTTTTAATCGATAATCGAATATTAGTTTAGCTTGTCAATTATTGTGCTGTTACAGACATATCACGGGTGATCAGGCCGTTACATATCTCTAATTGCCAGTAATTGGTTTGGCTACGTTATTTTGTCATCTGAAAGTGATGAGTGTTCCTAGTGGTTAGACAGTGTCTAGTGTGTAGTGTTACATGCCTGGGTTGCCTGGCGTCGTGCGTCTTATCTCCAAGACTGCTGTGTCTTGTTGTCTTGGAAAGTCGGCCATTTTGAATTTGTGGGCGTCCGTGTCCATGTCGCATTAATACGGTAGTGTCGTCCCCATTATGTGGTGAGGTATGGTTCCCTTCGCGTCTATTGCTGTTTTGTATTTTATTGTAATTCGTACCATTGAGTGGTGTTGTGCGTTGTCAGTGATATTTCGTTTTGTGATTCTAAAAGTGTTATGTTCTCCCTTTTTCTTGGATAATCTTATTCGAGGTATCTTTATTTCAATTATTTCTAGATTGAGTGTAATTCAAGTGTCGAATGAGTCCTATCGCTAGATCGCCCTATTGAAATATCTTGGTGTGTTCCCATGGGTATGTTTAAGCATTCCAAGTTGTAGGTAATGTTTAATGTTCTAACTCCTTTACTTGGCGGTTGGGTTCTAGCGGAATTTTCCCTTTGCAGATGCTTATATATATTTTCGTTTTTGCTCGCTAAACTCCCTTTGGACTTTGTTGATTAAATTAGCAGAGACTAAATACTATATTTAGTTCTATGAATTTTGTATATTTTAATTTACTTGCGAATTCTAATTTCCTTTTAATGTTAATTTTTGATAGTCCACCTTATTCGTCGGGATTAGAATTTACTATTGGTTGTCACAAAAATACATTTTGACTAGTATTTTATATTCCTGTGAGACTCAATAGTTGTTTATAAATTATATTAATTTTTATATATTTGGGAGGTAATTCGTGTGAATTCTTTTTAATTATTTATTGATTGTAGATGCTCCGATATAATTCTTGGCAGCGTTAGTATGATGATAACTCTTAAGCAATGTTGTATGTTGTTTGATTTTTGACCAAGATTTCGTGTTTGAAGATGCGTTGATTTAACTCTTGAGGCGATATATTTTCTTTAAGGATGGGTTTTATTTTTTGGGGTGGCATTAGTTACTCGTTTCCCTCGATGTATTGCCATCCATTAAATTATATGTAACGGTAATCCATCTTGATTCGGGATCGGCATTTTGTGTAATTCTTGAATATTATATGGTGTTATTTTGATCGTTCTTTCTTAAATAGATTAATCCTTATCTTGTGTATAAGGTATATTTGCAGACATAGGCCTATTTGTTTGACTGTGTGTGTGTTTATGAGTTGACTAGTAGTTATTATTGTTAAGTTTAGGGCGAAAAAGGTGGCTAAACCTCCTTCCCATCGGGTCGTAATATAAGTTGCTTAATTTTTTTTTTTTGTTGCTAGGGGTTAATTCCCCCCCGGTGGGTTTTTCTAAGTTATATTAATTATAAGTGAAGGAATTCTATTCCGGCGTAATTTTTACGCTTTAGGTTTAAGCTGGTGTCTGAGTGACTTTATTTTTGAGTCGTTTGAGTGTTGTCTGAAGGTATTCCTGTACACGTTAAGGTATTAGTCTTTAGGTGATTAAATATTTATCTGCGGCTGAATGGTTTCATTCTAGCTATATGTACTGGTTCGTTAATCAGTCTCCCTCTCTTTTCGAGTAACACCATATAAGTAGTGTCATTTATTTTGTCCGTAACGAAGTATGGCCCTCTGTAAACGTTATTAAACTTGTTATAAGCTCCTTTGAAATCCTTTGGATTTTGTATTAATACTTCCTCACCGATTTGTGGATTTAGATCTCGTTTTGTTGAATCGAAATATTTTTTCTGGGAATCTTGAGCTTTTTTAAGTATCGTTGGGATTTCCCGTCGTACCCTTTGAATATTTTTGATTTCTCTGATTATGTCAGGGTCCTGGTCTTTTTGTATATATAAATAATCCGATGGCAAGTTTGCCTGTCTGCCATACATTAAAAAGAATGGTGTATACCCCGTGGATCGGTTAACGCTTGTATTATAAGTGAAGGTGACATATTTTACGTAATCTGACCATTTGTTTGGTTCGCCTTCAACATAGTGACTTATCGTTTTTTTGAAAATAAGATTCATTCTTTCCGTTAGGCCTTGAATCCTGTACATATAAGGTGTACTCGGGTGTTGATGAATTCCTAAACTTAATAAGAGTTCTTTAAGTACGTTGCCCATGAAGTGGGTGCCTTGGTCGTGCGTGATGACCTTGGGACATCCATATTGACAGAATAAATCCAGTAAAACATTCGCTGTGGTTTTTGTATCAGCTGATCTCGTGAATTTTGCAAAAATCATTCTTGTTGTCGGGCAAGTAATCATTAAAATGTATTTATATCCTCTGCTCTGTGTGATCGGCCCCATGTAATCAATAATTAGTCTTTCAAATGGTGTCGTGGGTGGTACTTGTGGAGTTAGTTTTATCGTATTGCTTGTAAGTGGGAGTTCGTTTTAATTGGCATTGCTCACATGTATTAGTATAATTTTGAATATCTTTTGTCATATCTGGCCAATAGTAACGTTCTTTAATTTTTTGTGTGGTCTTGAATGCCGAAAAATGTCCTCCGGAATATACATTATCGTGGAATGTTTCTACGATATCTTGTACCTTTTCCCGCGGTATTGCGAGTAAGTAGTTATTCGTCCTGCCATTAAATTGCTTGAAATATAATAATCCGTTTCGTTCTTCGTATTTTCTACTTTGGTTTCGTATTTTTTTTTGGGACTGTTTCAGGTGAAATTTTTGCTAATTTGATAAGTTTTAGGTATGGATCCTTAGCTTGTAATTCTTCATAATTTTCTGTCTTAATTTCCTGTATGTTTAAGGTGATTTCGAAGGGGTCCTCCTCGAGTGTGTCTTGGGGTGGATTCCTCGAAAGACTGTCTGCTAACGTGTTAGTCGTTCCTTTCTTATATTTGACATCTATATCGTAGTCAACTAGTGATAGCGCCAGTCGGTTTAATCTGGAAGATGTTTGCTTAAAATTCTTGTAATGAACTAATGCTTGACAGTCCGTGTGGATAGTTATCTTGCGTCCTAATGTAAACTCTCGCCAGTAATTTACGGCGTATACTAAGCTCATCATCTCTCGTTCGGCGTTTGAGTACCGTTGTTGTGTTTCCGTATATTTTTTTGACAGATAAGCAATCGGATGTTGTTTGTTTGTTTCGGGATCCGTTTGAGTGAGGCAAGCCCTGAGCGCGTTTAAGCTCGAATCCACATAACTACTTGATTCCCAGTCATCGTTCCAATGTTTTAATAGGGGTGGATTTGTCAAAATTTTCTTAATTTCTATAAATGCTTTTTCGCAGTCGTCTGACCATTTAAATGGTATATTTTTATTTGAATTCTTTATTAAGTTGGTAAGGGGTAATGTTATTTCCGCATAGTTTTTTATGTGTTTCCTGAAGAATGATGAAGAGCCCAAAAATTGTCTTACTTTCCTAATGCAATTTGGCCTATTAAATTCTTGTATTGCTGCTACGGTAGACTTTTGAGGCAATATACCTTGGGTCGATACCGTGTATCCCAAGATATCTACTTGTTCGTATAAAAATTAGCATTTTTTTGTGTTAAGCTTTAAATTTGCCTCATGTAAGATATTTAAAATAGTTTCTAAATTTTGTAGATCTTGTTCAAAGTTCTTGCCATATACTATGACGTCATCTATATAACATACTACTTTGTTGTATAGGTGTTTGTTCAGTAATGCTAATATCGCTTTACTGAATAGTGCTGACGATGTTTTTAGCCCCATTACTAATCTTTTATATCTCATGAGCTTGTCTGTCGTTTTGATTGTTAATAAATGCCTATCTTCCTCTCGTACCAATAATTGGTGATATGCCCCTTTTAAATCCAATTTTGTGAAAGAGTTTGCGTTGTTTAAGCTGTTTAGTACCAAATTTACGGACGGAGTAGGGTATATGGACGGTTTTAAAATTTGATTTATTTTCCTCATGTCTGCCACCAAACGTGGTGTTTTGTCCTTGTTGTGTGTTATAAACACTGGGCTTGAATATTCGCAGTATTCGGGACATTCTTCAATTATGTTCGCTTCCTGTAGTTCTTGTAGTATTTTATGTAATGCTTCCCTCTCCTGTTTGCTTTGTTTGTAAGGCGGTGTATTTACTGGTTGTGAGTTTGGGATGGTTTCTAGTGAGACTGGGGGCAATTTAGACGGGGTTAGATCCTTAATTTTTGTCGTAAACATAGCCTTATATTTCTGTAGTAATTTAATTACCCTGTTATGTTGTTCTGTCGTGAGGTGGGGTGAGATGTCGAAACATATGTTGTCCTTATCTTTAAGGATTTGTTTTCCCGGGTTATTGTTATATTTTATCTGATGGGGTTCGTTTTCCTGTCGACCTACATTTGTGTTGTCTGGCTCCGTGCAATAACCTAATATTGTGTTGGCATTTATGTGTTTAGGTGTGTTTGATGCATTGTAAATATTTAAATAATTGCTTGTTTTATCTGCTCCTTCTATGGGATATATGTGGCACCTCTTCTTTTCCTGTAATGATTTCTCTTGCTCGAAAACTGCTTCCTTGCTTATCCTCTGTTGTATCTGTATCCTCCTATGTTGATGTGGTGCGATGACTAAATCCTGTACACATCTGATGTCAATAATATTTTGTTTTATTGGTGGTTTGATGGCATTTTACGCTTTCAATTTCAAATAGCCATTTTTTATCCATTTTAATTTTATGCTTGTAATCCCCTAAGTTAAATACAATTTCTTTGGTGTTATAATTTAATTCAATTTTGTTTCTGTTCAAAAATCGATTGCCTAAAATTATGGAACTGTTGGTATTGGGTGTAACATATAGCGTTTCCTTGACTATGATATTACTGATCTCCAACATTATTTCCGTGGTCCCTAGGATGTTGATGGGGGTGTTATTAGCTGATACGACTGTAGGTACCCTGTTGTGTTTGATATTTTCCTCCCTTACTAACTTTGAATTTATTAAATTTATGTTGGAGCCCGTGTCTATTATGCATTGTATGATCTCATGTGAGCGGTTAGCTAGCTTCGCATTTAAGGTTAGTACAGGGGTTTTCTTGGATTCCTTGTCTTGTATTTTAAATAATGTTTCGTGTATTTTCTTCCCCTCTAATTTTCCCCTTTTCCTTGGTTTATGGATTCTTCCCTCCGCTATTTGTGAGATATCGCACGCATGTACTGTGTGTTGTTCCTCTAATATTTTTCGTATTTCTTCCTTCTCCTGTTCTCCTAGGATCTGTTTATTTTCCTTGTTCTCTCTGTTATCTGTCTGCTTTGTTGTCCTTTTATTTGTGGCCTGTCCAGTGGTGACTAGAATTGCTCTGTTTTGATGCTCGTAGTTCCCTCTTCTTCCCCCGTGGTATTTTGTGGAAGTATTTTCTTTTCTTCCCTCTTCTGTTTGCGTGGGTTTCCTCTTTGGTTGTTTCCTGTTTATAGCCTCTTCCATTGTTGGAAATTCCTTGTTGTAATCCGTGATATCGAATCGGTTATTGCCATTGTTTTGAAATTTAATGTTAAATGGCGTGGGAGACCCCTTTGTTCTGTTAGTATAAAGTGGCTCCCTCATTACACGTTTTTTGGTTTTGTCTGGAATTTCCCTAATTTAAAACACTCTTCCCTAGAATGATTTGTCATTCGGCAATGATCACAATATGTGTCTCATTCGGGTGTTCTGTGTCCTCTCATTTTTATATTTGCAGTCCTGTGTACGATGGTTGGTCCTTTTACATATATTACATTGGTATTCGCCATTCCTATAGCTGTAATTCGTTAGTTGTTGTCTTCCCCCGTAGTAGGTGTTCCCCGTCCCCCTTCGCATGTGGGTGAGCTGTGCGTGGCCGAAGTGTGGCTGTCCTCTGTAGTACGCTCCGTGCCCAGTAGGCCAAGGTCGCTTGCCGTCGGCCATGTTGAGTGTCGGTGCTCCGTCGCTCCGCCAGGTCGCCGCCATGTTGTTTATGTCTGGGACCCTGACGTCACGTACTTGATAAGTGTGGCATCCTCCTCTCGGGTGGTGTGGTTGCGGTCGTTGATAATTAGGGTAGCTAGTTGGCGATGGTTGTTGTGGGTTTCTCTGGACGTTCATGTTATTTATTACTTGGGTTAAGGTTTTTATTTCCTCTTCTAAATGTTTTATTTCCTGTCTGTCCCTAGTATTTCCTCTGCTTTGTCCTTCCATTTGTATCCTGTTATATTTCTCCCTGTTTACTGCCCTAATTTCCAATTGCAACTCTATGTTTTTAAGGCTGTTTTCTAATTCTTCTAAGGTTTCGCAAGATTCAGTTAAGATTTTGTCACAAAATTCCGGTTTTAATCCTTGGATTATGTATTGTATTACCCTTCTTTCTGACATATCCGGTTCGTGTCTCCTACATAATGTTAGAATTTCCAAATAGTAAGTAAGGACAGGTTGTTCCCTACCTTGTACCTTTTTATCTAAAATACTCTGAAGCGTGGTTGCCTGGGCTGCTGGGGTGAAGGTTGTTATAAATTTGCCATTTAGGGTTTCCCAGTTGTCGGGTTTACCATTTTTTGTATAATGTCTATACCATGTAAGCGCTGTCCCTGTTAGGTGGGCTGGGAATAAGTTTAGTTTGGTTTCGTTCTGCCAGTGGTTAGACTGCGCCGCGATTTCATACTTATCGATAAATTCATTAGGATTTTCGGACGGTAGGCCGTGGTAAGTACCCGCTGATATGAGGGGTAGTTTTTCCTTGACTGTTGCCATATTTTGTGCGGGGGTTGGTTAAATTGTTTCTTAAAGGGCCTTCGTTACTTTCTGCTGCTGTTTGTGAGCTTAGTGAAAGTGTGTCGGGGAAATTTATGTCCTCGTATTCCGCGTCGGAACTTTCGTCGCTTGCCGGGTTGTCGTACAAGTTTTCCCTATCTTGTATAAATTGTTGGATTCTTGTTAGTGATGGATATTTAATTAATTCGATTTCTGTGAGATATTTCCTGCCTAATAGTTTCCTTATAATGTACTTCTTTTCCTCTGTTAGCGGTGTTTTAAGAAACGCTTTGAGATCGGCTACCACGGGACGTAAAATGGCTACGGTGTCTTCTTCCCTACACTTTATGTTAAATTTTGTTAGAATATATATGAGGTGTTCCTTACTCACCCTATATATGTCTGTCGGTAAAGTTATTCCTGTTTCCGGCATTTCATTTCTTAAGATCGGGGTTCCCTGAGCGTGTGGCGTTTATTTTTATAATTATCGTTTATTTATTAGGGTAACTTGCCTAACTAGTAATTGGGGTATTATGTTTTATTGTTTTAGGTTAATATTAAAATTTTGTTTTTTTTTTGTTTTTACAGGTTTATTAGTTTATTAATTCCTATATTATTATTCTATTAAAATTCGTTTCCCTTTTCTGGTTTTACCCAAATATACACTGTTACACTTAAAAATATGTAAAACACCTTCTTATATTCTACACATATGCTCTCACTGTGTTCATTCCATCCTTGATAATTAAATCAAAACTGGCTGTCTCCACCATGTAAACTTTTCAAGGGCTTAATTTTTAGATATTGAATAAATTTGGTATTGTACTCGCTTAGCTAGTTAGAGGTAACTCATAGGACCGTGGATTGGAATGAACACAGATTAAGGAAATGAAAACACTTTAATATACATGATAAATATAACCCAACTATAATAAATGATAAAACAGAATACTTTAAAAGGTGCACTTACGCCTCCTGAACAATTTATGTTTATAGAGAGTCCTTTATCCCTGATAAACACATATAGTTTGCCCCACTTACTCACTCCATGTCCGTTTAATACATTTAAAATATTCACCTTGCACTTTAATTCTACTATCTTCTACTCTTACAGTATAATAATGGTCCTTCAAAACAAGGGTCTGAACAACAATGACTAATACATTTACAATATAATTAAAACATGACATAAAGGCTCCCTAGAATTACCAAATCCATTGATGGGATTTCCCCTTGGATATTTCTCATTCATAAAATACATACATAAAATAACCCCATAAGATAAAAGCTTTCTATCTCTCCCTTGTTTAGTTATTGTCAATATTCACATATAATTCCTGTGATACTCCGAACAAAGGAGCAAAACACACTAAATAAAATCCTCTAATAAACCCTTTTATATATCTGACATATATTTTTCTAATACTTTGTACATTCAACATTCATTTGATATACTGAATAAAGAATCAGTATACACTAAACAGAATTATCTAAAACCCCTTTATATATCTGACATATTAATTATCTAATACTTTGTACATTCAACATTCGTTTGATATACTGAATAAAGAATCAGTATACACTAAACAGAATTATCTAACAACCCTTTTATATATCCGACACATTATTAACCTAATACTTTATACATTCAACCCCCATAGCAGGTGGGTTCTTAACTTGCATTCTGACATCACCCCTTTTAGTTTATATTAGTTAGATTATTTTATCCCTTCGAGATATCTTATAATTCTCCTGCATTTAATCTTATTATTATTATAGTTTATTTTAACTCCTGCTAGCTATTATTTCTTGGCTTCTTTGATTTAAGTTCGTCTTTTAATATTTTATTTAATATATCCTATCTGTGCACCTTTTTGAATGAAGTGGGAACATACCCAGATATTTTGGAGTTCTCTGTAACACCTCGCGTCCCCGTGCATCCGGTCGTCCTGTTCTCCTCCCTTCGGGCCGCGTCGTAGGTCCTCCTCGAGTCCCGCTCCCCCTGGGGTTGACGGCGGGTGGGTGGACGTCGGTCGGTGTCCTCACTGATGTCCTCAGAAGATGGACCCAGAAGACGGACTCAGGTGCGATGGAATCTCGTCGAGTGAAGTGGTAGAGTGTCGTAAGGTACTGGTAGAAGTTATCGTACTCCCGGGTGCCCTCAGGTGCATTTCACTTTCCTGAAGACTTTCTGTTCCTACTCAATCCGGAACAGCCCAGAAGAATCTCCCCAGTGTCTACCTTACTCTTCCAAAACTCTCCGAAGACTGTCCTCCTCTTTTTCCTCCCTCTGTCGCCATCTTGTCCCCCAATCCGTCATCGTTACGCCTCCTAACCAATCAGTGATCGATGCATCCGATACCTTCACATTATTGGTTATCGCCTTCCGATCGGCCTACTAGTTCGAGGAAATGGGCGTGTCGCTGACCGTAAGTTATTTTATTCTCTTAGCATGGTTGGATCATGGTCTTGTTTGGTTTTCTTAACGTTGTTCTCAAGGGTTTTGATTTTCAGCTTGATCATTATCGGGGATCGTAATTCTACACGTCCTGTTGTTCGCCGAGGAGTCGTGACTTCCCGTGGGAGCGTAATGATTTGATTCGATCTGTCTCTGCTTTCATAATTATTATTTTAGAGTAAAGGGAGTAGTTATATTTTAAATTTGATTCTCTAATTTTTTTAATTAATTATATACATTTAAATTCCTCTTGTTTATACCACTTATGAGAAAGGGGGACTTTTTACCGATTTTATTAATAAATTCTTGAAAGTAAAGCAGGAAGCCTCAGGGTATCCCGCTTGGTGTAAAACAGAGGAGGATAAAGACAAGTATGTTTCTGATTTCTTTGAGCGTGAGGGTATTCAACTGGACAAGGGCAAAATTGCTAAAAATGGAGGTCTGAGGTCAGTAGCTAAATTAATGTTAAATTCATTCTGGGGGAAATTTGGTCAACGCGAAAACATGACAAACACTTCAATTGTGAGATACTCTAAGGAATTGTTCAATTCGTTAACTCAACCAGGAACAAAAGTAAAGTTTGTTGAAGTAATTAACCAAGAGGTTTTATTAGTTAATTGGCAGATTGTTGATGAAGCTAGTGAGCCTCTAAAAACTGTAAATGTTGTAATTGCGGCCTACACTACAGCTCATGCGAGACTTAAACTGTATGAACACTTGAAGGCTTTGGGCGGTCAAGTCCTTTACTATGACACGGACTCATGTATTTATTTATACCGGGAAGGATTGTACAGGGTCCCTACGGGAGATTACCTTGGGGAAATGACAGATGAATTGGCAGGTGACTACGGGCCCGGCTCTTATATCGTAGAGTTTGTTTCTGGGGGACCTAAAACTTACGCATACCTTGTCTAGTCAACCAACAAACAAAAACTAGAATCTATGTGTAAGATCAAAGGCCTCACCCTCAACCTAAAAACCTCCGAAACATTAAATTTTGAACAATTGAAAAAGATAGTCCTCAGTGAAGCTGCTGAAATACTAGAAATTGAAGAAAACAGAATCAGGAGAACAAAGAGACGAGAAGTCGTTACAGTAAGTGAAATTAAAAAGTTTAAAATTACAGGACCCAAGAGAAAATTTAATGATGATCACGATACCCTGCCTTTCGGCTTTAAAAAACAAAGAGTTGCTTAATGGAGCTGTCACTCACACGGGTACTGAGTGCATATACCTCTAAACATCAGCTCTATTAACTCATTCTGTTCGAAGACGCGGTAGTGGACGGACGTACCTGTACTGTTACTGTTTGTCTCTCCTTGTAGAATGCCTGTTGAAGATATTACAATCGCTAACCAAGAGGTGTTTCTTTTCCTTTTACACAAAAGTAGGTTAAATGGAGATTCAGAAAGTGGCATTATATGCTTGGAGTATGAGTTCTTACTTGACGGTTCAATAAATGCACAGGAATGGCCTTTGATGTTCTCGGAGTATATAGTAGATAAAATAACGGAGGACTCCTCATCAATCACCTACATTGAAGTATCAATAATGCACGGTGATATTTCAAGAGATATATCGTTCATGCCCTTACCTGATTTAACACCGAAGTTTTTTGATGATTACATTAAAAAAGTATTTTGTAGTAATGCGGAACTGCCTGGTGTTTTACGTTTTGAAGTATTACTTATCCATCTTCCATAATGCTACCTTCGATAAAGGTAGCACCTTTCCCTACGGAGCAGCGTTACTCTTGTATATACCAAATGTCACTATTACCGTTACATCATTCTGCTCCAAGTCGCGGTACTGATCAGACGTTCTTTTGCGCTTCTTTTGCCTGTACTATTGAGTAAATTGTAACATGGCTGCTAAATACTATACATTCAATAACAAACTGGTATTGGTTCTGTTTGATAATGAAGGAAAGCCATGGTTTAAAGCTAAAGACGTAGCTACTACTCTAAAACATGTTAATGGCTGGAGTGCAGTTAGGAATTATGTAGATGACAGTGATAAATTAACTGTTGGTAGTTTTTCTGACGCCCAAAAACAGGGCGTTGGACCGATTGAGAAAACAACGGTTTTCATAAATGAAGCCGGATTATGTTCGTTGATGTTAAAATCAACTACTCCTGAGGCAAGACTGTTAGTAAGAAGTCTATTGCCGGAGAAGTTTTACCTTACTTACACAAATATGAAAGATGAAAGATCCCTTTGTAAGTCCAGGGGTGTGGGGAGGTTGGCGTAAAAAACCGTGAAACCGTTTGTTGTAATCCTCCGACTGTCAGGGAAAACCGGGTGGAAAGGCGCAACAAAAAAAAAGATAAAATTAAAATACAAAAAAAATATAAAGCAAAATACAACAAAAAATTATAAAAGGAGGTAGCATTTTGTTATGGAGTGGCTACCACTGTGAGAGGCGATGGTTGGGGCCTCTCACCCCAGAGGTTAGGGCTCCAGTGGAATCTCTGGGTAACCAAAAAGAACGCGTCGACGCTCCTACGGCCTAGCCTAAAGGCTTACCGTGGTGTGGAAACGTGAGCGTTCAAAATTATTTCACCGGGGTTATAAATATTTGACGGAAAACATTACAATCTAAACAAAATATTCTCCCGGTAAAGTATTTTTACCGGACTCTAAGGTAAATAACCGGGAAATTAAAAGCACTACGGTCGAATTGATTGTAGCCCCCGGTAAAGTAACTTCAGCGGACTTAGACATAATTGACCGAGAAATCACATGGTCAAAATACATCACGGTCCCCGGCAAACAGTTTAACGGGCCTGGAAACCTTTGGCCGAGGGATTTAAGAGTTTCGGTCAAGTTAAATGTAGCCCCCGGTGGAGTATTTTAAGTAATTTTTGACAGAGTTGACGATAAATTAGACCGTCAGAGTACCTCACGGTCCCCGGTAATCGGTTTTAACGAGCCTAAACATATTCATCCGAGAAATTACACCATCAATCTGCAGAACTACCAGGACTCAGACAAAAATAACCAACTCAGAGCGAAATACTGTATAATTTCTGTCCTTCTAAAGAATGCATTTTATGTTTGTTGTCTTTTAATATGTACCCATGGTGTGTAATTTTTTGCCAACCCTCTGATACTGGTGTTGGTTACAATCCTTTTACTAGTAAATTCAGTAAAGTTATATATTGATTCAGTTTTTACAGAGTTTTTCAAGCAATCAACTACAACAAAAAGACAACTCTATATTTGTTTAACTTTACGAAATACCCTACTGTCTCTTTTGACATATTATTTTTAATTCATTACAGTGGGCCCGGAGGGTCAAACACTTAGAATTCTTTCCACTTCTGGTGTATGTAACACAGTTTTAAGATGACTCCAGATTATTACTGTAGACCATATTCAAGAGTATTTTGGGTGGGGGTAAAGTACATGGAAGACAAAATTAATCGGAAAAAACTAACTCCCTACCATACCATCCCATACACTTCCCTACCTTACCATACCATACACTTCCCTACCTTACTATACCATACCCATACCCATACCATACCATACCCATACTATACCATATTAATGTTTCAAAGAGCATCGTGATTTTCGACCCTTGTCGGGATACCAAACGTAATAAAACTACCTTCAGTTTATTTTATTAAAAGCGAATACTGATTACAGACCCTTGGAGCAGGGTATAGTTTTCTTCCCTGTCCATTTCTGCTAGTGTTTCATTTCAGTACATACTACAAAGTAATCCTACTAAAATAAGCTTAACATTACTTGTATTCCTTTAATTTACATACACTCCCTTTATACTAAACAGCAAAAATCTCTACTTATGAAACTAAAAGCCCAGTTAATATACTAACAATCTAATAAAAGACAGAGACATGACCCAAAATAACAGCTACAATACACAAAAAAGCTAAGATACACACAAAAAACAGCTAAAAATAGCCAGAGAGCCATTTTAGCAAAGGGGGAAGTATTGACCCCCTTTACCTTCACGTTAAAGAATCAGTCAAAGAATAATTTATTTTGTGTTGGTTTCTCACCAGTTTTCTTGTAGTTTGTTTTAATCACATGCATTTTACATTGTCATGATTTAAGAGTAGCTGAGGTATATGATGATGTAGAGAAAACCATACCGGAAGAGGGGGTGAACGTTTTGTTCACCCCTTTGAACTATCAATCCCAAACAATTTACATTAATGAGCCAGAGCTTTGCTATATTTAACATAAGAAAGAAGCAAACACCCTGAAAAAACTATTACAACAGCGCTTGAGATATGGTCCTGTCCAGTTTTTGTGATGTTTCTTCTTTACATAGTTTAAATTGTAACGGGGGTTAATAAGTAGCAAATTGCATTTCAATTACCCTAAAAACTCTCAAGATATTTAATTTTAAAGTATAGCTCCTTCAATTTTTTAATACTTCCCCACAGTGCAGAGTTTAAGTTTTTGTAAATCGTAGCGGAGGTTAACAAGTACATACATACCAAATTGCATTTAAATTGCCCCAAAAGCTCTCAAGATGTTTAATTTTAAATTATAGTTCCTTCAATTTTTTGTTCAAAGTTTCGTGAAAATCGGCCAAGCCGTTCTTGAGATATTTAATTTTGAAAATTTGCCACTTCATTTTTTGAGATGCAACCCGCAACATTTTGGTTAAGATTTTTCATTTAGGTAGATACCCCCTTGGAGTGCCTACACTACGTAGTAGGCAGTTTTTTGGGGTCAAAATGACCCTAGGACTTATCGTTTTCGAGATATTAGCGATTTTTAAGAAAATCTCACTCAAGAGAGAGAAGAAAAAGAATAAAAAAGAAAGAAGGCGGGGTGAGGGGGAGAGGGGAAGGTGAGGAGAGTGACAGTAACAAAACACAAAAGATAAATAAATAAAAGCGAGTAAAGGATGGGTGAGGTGGCTAGGGGAGGGGAAGGTGAGGGGTGAGAAGTTATGAGGATGCAAGAACAGAAGTGATCAGTAGGATTGGCACCCCATGGGCCGTAACCTGGGGTCTTATGGTCCTAAAATCTGGCTTCTGATTGGTCGAGAGCCGGTCACGTGACCGATGACATCATCAAGCCCCGCCCCTTTTCCAAGATGGCGGCGCCCATGGTGGCGTTCCCGCCAAATTTGCGTGCCAAAAAAATTGGCGTCAAACCAAACCTTACTTTTCTTCCCGCCAGATTTCCTAACCTCACTTTTCTTCCCACCAGATTCTCGTTATGTCAAAGACGGGTAAACCAAAGAGCGTGACCAAAGAAAATAAAGTCATTGATTTATGAATAATGGAGTCATTACGTCACGCTCATGGACAGTTAATTAAGAAAGTCATGGACATTCAAAGCAGTAAATTCACAGACATTTACAATCCAACAGACTGCAAAAAATATATATGTTGACAACTTAAGAAAAAAGCAACTGTTGCCAACTCACATCACGCTAACGTGACCATGTACATATATATAAAAGACCATAGACACTTACATTTACCTCAAAAACTATTCCCATGTTAGGACCCACTCCCTGCCAACCATACTGATCACTTCTGTTCTTGCATCCTCTTATTCTTCTCAACCCTCACCTTCCCCTCCCCTCACCACCTCACCCATCCTTTGCTCGCTTTTATTTATTTATCTTTTGTGTTTTGTTACTGTCACTCTCCTCACCTTCCCCTCTCCCCCTCACCACGCCTTCTTTCTTTTGTATTCTTTTTCTTCTCTCTCTTGAGTCAGATTTTCTTAAAAATCGCTAATATCTCGAAAACGGTAAGTCCTAGGGTCATTTTGACCCCAGAAAACTGCCTACTACGTAGTGTAGGCACTCCAGGGGCGTATCTACCCAAATGAAAAATCTTAACCAAAATGTTGCGGGTTGCATCTCAAAAAATGAAGGGGCAAATTTTCAAAATTAAATATCTCAAGAACGGCTTGGCCGATTTTCACGAAACTTGGAATGTATGTACCTGTTAACCTCCGCTAAGATTTAAAAATACTGAAACTCTGTACTGTGGGAAAGTATCAAAAAATTTAAGGAGCTATAATTTAAAATTAAATATCTTGAGAGCTTTTGGGGCAATTTAAATGCAATTTGGTATGTATGTACTTGTTAACCCCCACTACGATTCACAAAAACTTAAACTCTGCACTGTGGGGAAGTATTAAAAAATTGAAGGAGCTATACTTTAAAATTAAATATCTTGAGAGTTTTTAGGGTAATTGAAATGCAATTTGCTACTTATTAACCCCCGCTACAATTTAAACTATGTAAAGAAGAAACATCACAAAAACTGGACAGGACCATATCTCAAGCGCTGTTGTACTAGTTTTTCCAGGGTGTTTGCTTCTTTCTTATGTTAAATATAGTAAAGCTCTGGCTCATTAATGTAAATTGTTTGGGATTGATAGTTCAAAGGGGTGAACAAAACGTTCACCCCTTCTTCCGGTATGGTTTTCTCTACATCATCATATACCTCAGCTACTCTTAAATCATGACAATGTAAAATACATGTGATTAAAACAAACTACGAGAAAACTGGTGAGAAACCAACACAAAATAAATTATTCTTTGACTGATTCTTTAACGTGAAGGTAAAGGGGGTCAATACTTCCCCCTTTGCTAAAATGGCTCTCTGGCTATTGTTAGCTGTTTTTTGTGTGTATCTTAGCTTTTTTGTGTATTGTAGCTGTTATTTTGGGTCATGTCTCTGTCTTTTATTAGATTGTTAGTATATTAACTGGGCTTTTAGTTTCATAAGTAGAGATTTTTGCTGTTTAGTATAGAGGGAGTGTATGTAAATTAAAGGAATACATGTAATGTTAAGCTTATTTTAGTAGGATTACTTTGTAGTATGTACTGAAATGAAACACTAGCAGAAATGGACAGGGAAGAAAACTATACCCTGCTCCAAGGGTCTGTAATCAGGACTCGCTTTTAATAAAATAAACTGAAGGTAGTTTTGTTACGTTTGGTATCCCGACAAGGGTCGAAAATCGCGATGCTCTTTGAAACATTAATATGGTATAGTATGGGTATGGGCATAGAAAAATAAATCAGGTACAGAAGTGTCACGAAGTAGGGAAAAAGCGTACGCAGGTATCATGGAAATGCAGGCGCTGTCGCGTCGTTCAAGTCTGAGTTAGCGGTGCCTTGTTGACAAGTCGGGCAGTGCGGGATTCCCAAATTCCCGCAGGGAGCAATCTCGGTCGCTTCCGCCACGGCCACGGCATATGTAGGCGGTAAGGCTGATCTTATAAACGTGTGGCTGTGTGACAGTGGAGATCACTCTACCGTTGTATGCACAGGAAATGGAGGATGTGCACAAATCTCGTTTCGAACTGATCTGGTATTTATTAAATTTCTGGAATGTTATTATTACAGAAGGATAAAACATGAACTGCATTAGACAAATTAAACCTTTTAAATTCCATAAATTGCAATGATGATTAACAATAAAATACCCCCGTTGCATCAAACCTGCATACTCAGAGAATTTCAAATGGTACTTCACTACGTCATGAACCACTTACCAACTTTCATCAAAGCATATTCATAAATAAGTGCAATATTAAATTTTATTTTACGATAATAGCTTCTTCCCTATTGGTGAAATTCGCTAAAACTATTAAAATTATTAAAAATATATGCATCTTTCATCTAAATAATGTGTACCGTAGGAATAATTCTAAATTAATATCTCGATTATTTATGAATGTATATTGATGAAACTTGGCCTGTGGCTTCACCTAGTACTGGTATATTGATATTTGCATAAACAATTTTTGTTATTGTCCCCGTAGCAGCAAACCTGCATACTCAGCCCTAATATTATTCTTATGGAGAATAAATGAAGTTTTATCTCTCCCTTAGTTATGAACATAAATAAAAATAAAACTTGGTATGTAGCTTCAGCTGGTTAAGTTATATTGATAATTGCACAAAAACATATTGTTTATATTTCTTGATGCAGCAAATCTGCGTACTCAGCCTTTAATGTTGTTCTTTAGGAGAATACTGTACATAAAATGCAGAGTGTATATAACATGTTGTAAGATTATTTTCTTTCTCTCTTAAGTTTGAATCATAACTCGCTTAGTTTAGTGAGATGGAAACCAGGAAATTGATTGAAATGACACCAGCGTCTGTAATAACATATACCTTTTAATATTCATAAATCAGATGATTATTTCCTCCTTATTATGTAATGATTAATATTCGTGACAACCCTTTAAATAGAGGCCTCTGTGCCCTAACTCCTATTTATAAAATACAACTGAAATGACAAACACAATATAAATCAATACTCTCTTAAGCTAACAAATCATTAATAAAGATCACTCTGTTCTGGCATGGCCAAAGTTCTTTAAGGCAACTTATACGTCACAGTCCACACCTTCCATATGAATACACACCCTTAACTCGATATTTAACATTTAATTTACATTGTTGGGCATGTAGCCGTTAATCTACCATTAAAGGTTTACTCAATTCACTTTATTAATAGTTTAGTCCTTTATATTTCATCCATCGATTACACATCAAAATAATTACCCTTAAACCTTTCCAAATTAAACATTGTCACATTATATTACATTGAAATGTTAAGCCATGTGGGCCTTTATATTCCAATAATCAATTCATTCATGTAACAGTTATTCATTAACACTTATTAAATTAATTGAACGATGGTTAATGACATCGAGCTACTGCTATCTTTATATACAACCATTTTACACCTCAACTTGGCCTATAGGCCATTCTGTTTATGTCTACCGTCTTTAATTTATTTTAACAATTAACCCTGCCATTTACTCTGAGGCTACTTAATTATATATATATATTTCCCCTTTCTGTTTGGATTATTTATTGCTTGTCTTAGTAATCTTTAACTTTTAATATCTTCATCATTGCTTAATCATTATTATTATCAAATCATTTCCCTTAACCTTCGACTGTTCTCTCAAATTTTTCCCTTTTAACTAGAGGTGCAATTTAGTGAAGATCACATACCACGCAGTCCGGAATTTTAGCTGTCAGGCGGTCTCCCTGCGTTGTCAGTCCTTGGCCTCTCCGTGGTCCCGTCCAGTGGTCAAGGTGTCCAGGAGTGGTCCAGCGTCCAGAAGTGGTCCTGGGTCCCTTTGTCGGTGGTTGTCTTGAAGAATTCTCCCAAGGCTCCTCCGGTCGCAGACACGGTCCGTCCTCTTCTCCCTCTGGGTTGTGGTCGCTGTAGTGCTTCTCTTGGCCCTGCGTTGGTGGACTTGGTTGGAAGGTCGACAACACCCGGTATTTTACTATAACCTAAGTGTTGCGGGACTTACTCGATCCAGCCCCCCTTACTTCCCAACACTTCACTTCTTGCCTCTCTTTTCCTGACTGTCTATCATCTCTCCTCGATATGTTTCCCCCGATATCGTGTTTCCCCCAAATTCGGTCGACCACGCCCACGTCAACCAATCACGTCGATTCTGGACTCCTACACCCGCCGTGATTCGTGTCCGTAGCTGGTCAGCATTCCGCCGCCATCATTGGAATTTTTGGTGAGTTACTTTGATTTTGTCGCTTGAACCCTAGGTCATTTACCTGTGTAATTTGACCGTTTATTTCCTGTTTTGTTACTCTGTCATTTCCTGTTGTTCCCAATTCCAAGTCTTTGACCTCAGCTTTACTTCGTAGTTAATTGTCCTCATATTTTTATGATTTTATTTTAGGGATTTTATTAACCAATAATGTTCATAATGTTTACACTCCCCTGCTTGGGAAAGTTTTTCGTCCCCGAAAAATAACTTAAGTAGTGAAATGAAGGTGACATCATTGAAGTATGTTGTTTGTTAGTATAATGTTCTATGAATTTAACCATCACTAATGTAACATATATTCTTGATGTGAAATTTGTAAATATGTATGTTTCACTGGTGTTAAATGTAATTTGGAAGTTTGAGTTCACCATTAAATGTCATGAAGTATCTAGTCTGCCGGAAAATTAACTAGCCTGTCTCCACGAGAATTAATAGGTGTACAAATTTGAAGTTATCATAAGTTTTGTTTATCGATCAATAATTTTGGTTCAGTGATTTGCTATTAAATGTCATGAAGCCTTAGCTTTAGCGCTTTTCACTAACCCTCCGCAAGATTTAATAGCTATGATATTATTAAATTGTCTTATTTCCATCTCCTTAGAGAATATAAATTACGTTGTTGTAACGCAGTAATGTAATTTCCTCAGCTAGTAGCAGCTCTATTCAGCTGAATAATCTGTAGCCTGTCTGTAAGTGCAACGTGGCTTGTTTCTCACGCGTGTAATCTTATCCGCAACATCCTGTCTGTCGCTTCGTGTTGTTGTGTCTGTGTGTTCATAGTATGTCCCCAGTCGAGAGTGAGTATGGCTTTGGTCCAGTGTCGATCCACGTCGGATATGTGTCGAAAACGTGTTAAGGTTTTTTTTTGAGTGATAAGTGGTCTTCCATCCTCTTTTAGATGCTTTAATCTTCTGTGTTTGAGTGAGTGTGGATTATTTATCGGATACCCTCCAAACTTTAAGGTATCGCAGCTTATTTAAGTCATTAAGACATATTTCTTGGTCGGTCAACTTTAATTTCCTTTTTACAAGCGTAGTTCATTCATAATTTGTATAAATATTTTCCTTATTTAATTTTATCAAGGTGATCCCAATTTTGTTATTTAACTTTGTATTTAAATTTCCGCAATATAAATGTCAGGACTCGTTATGTTGTTTAGAGCTCAGTTCATGTGTGGGAAACCCTTTATAATTTTTTTTGTAATATTTGTTAATTATTTGAAGTCTGTCAAATGCTTAGGTTCATAATTTGTATCGCATGAACCTACATTTTGTAAATTCATTTGTAAATTGCAATTTATTGAGTTACCAATGGAATCTCAACTATCTAGTAATACATGGGCCATTAGATGATACTAGTAGTAGTAGTTATTAGGCTTAAAGAGTCGAGCCTTCTTGGGTTCCTCTGTAGATTAGAAGTTAGTCTTTATTTTAAGGAAATAACGTATTCCTAATACGTATGTAGGCCCAAGTTAATTAATTTATTTATTTGATGGGATTTTATTGGTAATTGTTTTGTAGATGTTTCACAGTAGTTGACCTCTTAGTACTTTAAATTAATTGGCAACAGTGTAACCTTGACGCAATTTTGACTGTTTCCCAAGCAGCTCGTTGTGTATTAAGTCACAAATTGAATCTCAGTTGCGCACTCTGGTCGTAGGTGATGCAGGTGTAAATAGGGTGCTTTGTAGAGAAATTTCCTAATAGGGGAAGATTCTAACGGTAGGAAAGCTCCTTGACATGTACGTATTTCTAATACGTTCATTACGTTGTCGTCAATAGAGGTTCTGTTTGTGACAAATAATTTTAATTGTTTTTATTTAATTTCTTCTGTGAAACGGTTTAATATTCTCGACATGAACTGGTCCCTCCACTAGTTTTCCTCGTTTTTCTAAAGCCACTAAGTAAGTCAAATCATTTAATTTATCGGTGACATGGTAAGGTCCTTTATAGCAATTTTGAAACTTGCTATATTTTTGTGTGTGATCCGTTGGATATTTAATTAATATTTCATCCCCTGGTTGTAGTTCTAAATCCCTTCGTGTCTTGTCAAAATATTGTTTTTGATTATTTTGGGCCTTTTCTAAGATTTTTGGAATTTCCGTTCTAATTTTATGTATTAATTTAATCTCTTTTAATACGTCCTTGTCCTGATTTTCGTGAACATAAATGTAATCAGACGGGTGGTTTGCTTCTCTTGCAAAATTTAAATAAAATGGAGTGTAACCCGTGCTTTTATTTATCGTAGTGTTATATGCAAATGTTATAAATTTTAACACGTCAGACCAATTGTGTGGGTCTTCCTGTATGTAGTGTGAAATTGCTTTCTTTATTACCAAGTTGCATCTCTCCGTTAAACCTTGAATACGTTGCATGTATGGAGGACTTGGCCGCTGTTCTATGCCTAAGCTTTGTAATAATTGTTTTAGTACTTGTCCCATGAAATGTGTACCCTGGTCGTGAGTAATAATTTTTGGACAACCGTATAAACAGAATATTTCCAATAATACCTTAGCTACGGTTTTTGCGTCTGCAGAACGAGTTGCACGTGTATATGCCATCCTCGTTGTGGGGTCTGTCATTACTAAAATGTATTTAAATCCATGGCTTTGTGTTATAGGGCCTAAGAAATCTATAATTAATCTTTCAAACGGTTTTGTTGAGGGGATTTGCGGTTGTAACTTTCCGTATTGCTTATAAGTAGCAGATCTCCTAAGTTGACAGTCTTCACATGTTTTCGTATAGTTTACAATGTCCTGATTTATACTGGGCCAATAGTATCGTGATTTTATTTTCTTTCCAGTTTTAAAGCTTGAGAAATGCCCTCCTGAAAATATATTATCATGGAAGGTTTTTAATATTTCGTTAACCTTTTCCTGGGGTATTGCTAATAAATATTCCGTGTCCCTACCATTGAAATGTTTGTAATATAATATGTTATCCCTCTCTACATATTTCGTGGATTCATGTCTGATTTTCTTCGGAACGGAATCTGGTGATATCTTAGCTAATCTTATTTGCTTTAAATAAGGGTCTTTTGCTTGTAACTCTTCAAAATTTTCTGTTTTTATCTCCTGAATGTTTAATGTAGCTTGAATTAGGTCCTGGTCTAACTCCTCTTCTGGTGGATTCCTAGAAAGGCTGTCCGCTAGTAGATTGTTAGTTCCTTTCTTATATTTTACGATTATATCGTAGTCAACTAGTGCGAGAGCAAGGCGATTTAGGCGTGATGAAGTGTTTTTAAAATTCTTATAATGTATGAGTGACTGACAATCGGTATAAACTATTGTTTGCCTGCCCAGCGTAAATTCCCTCCAGTAATTAACTGCATATACTAAGGCTAGCATTTCCCTTTCTGCATTAGAATATCGCTTTTCCGTTTCTGTGTATTTTCTTGATAAATATGCTATGGGATGCATAGTATTATTTTCAGGATTGATTTGCAAGTAACAGGCCCCAAGTGCAAATAATGAACTGTCAACATAAATAACTGATTCCCAATCGTCTTTCCAATGAGCAAGTAATGGTGGATTAGTTAAAATTTGCTTTATTTTATTAAAGGCTTGTTCACAATCTTCATTCCATTTAAAAGGTAAATTTTTGTTTGCTTGTTTAATTAACTCTGTTAGGGGTAATGTAATTTGGGCATAATTTTTAATATGCTTCCTGAAAAATGATGACGCGCCTAGGAACTGACGCACACGTCTTATACAGTCTGGCCTTTTAAATTCTTGTATAGCATTAACTGTAGATTGTTGAGGTAAAATTCCTTGCTTTGAGACTGTGTATCCAAGTATATCAACTGTTTCATATAAAAACTTGCATTTTTTTGTGTTTAGCTTTAAATTAGCTTTGTGTAATATTTCTAAAATTATTTCCAAATTTTCTAAATCCTGTTGAAAGGATGATCCGTAAACTATAACGTCATCAATATACGATATAACTTTATTGTACAGGTGCTTATTTAATAAAGCTAATATCGCTTTGCTGAATACAGCGGTTGAAATTTGTAATCCCATGGTTAACCTTTTGTATTTTAACAGACGATCTTGCGTTTTAATCGCAAGTATGTTTCTGTCTTCTTCTCTTACAAGTAATTGGTGAAACGCTCCCTTGAGATCTAATTTTGTGAACGTGTTTGCTTTATTTAAGCAATTTAAAACTAAGTTAACTGATGGGGTAGGATGTACACAGTTCTTTAAAATGTTGTTAATACGACGCATGTCCGCAACAACGCGAGCCGAATTATCGCGATTTTTTGTTACGAATACTGGTGAAGCATATTCGCAAAATTCTGGGTATTCCTCTAAAATGTCTGCTTCTAGTAATTGGTTTAAAAGTTTATCTAGTTCCTGTCTCTCCTGCATACTCTGTCTATAAGGTGGGCTGTTTACGGGTTTAGCATTTGGAACTAATTCTAATTGTATTGGTGGCAAATTAGCTGGTTCAAGGTCCTCTACCTTCGTGGTGAACATAGATTTGTGTTTATGTAGCAGTTTACTGACCATGTTATGCTGCTGTACCGTTAGGTGTGGTGATATGTTAAGTTCTATGCCATCCTTATCTGTGACTGTTTGTTTACGTCGGTCCCGTGTGCGTGGCTGTTGTCGCGGCCTTGTTGTGTCAGCACAAGTGTCGTCTTTGTTTACTTCCTCAGTGAGGTAGCCTAATACAGTGTTGGCATTTATGTGTTTTGGGAAGCTAGATGCATTATAAATAGTTATATAGCTGCCCTCATCTGCTTCTGCATCTACCAAATATGCATGGCATTTTTTCTTTTCTTTTAAGGACTTTTCCGACTCAAAATATGTTTTATGACTTAGTTTATATTTAAGCTTTATTCTCCTATGCTGATGAGGTGCTATTACCATATCCTCTTCGGTTCTTATGTCAATGATCTTATCTCTGGAAACCATCTCAGTACTGTTAATGCTTTCGATTTGTATCAACCATTTTTTCCCCATTTTTATTTTATGTTTAAATTGGCCTAAGTTTATCACAATTTCTTTTGTGTCGAAATTTAATTCAACCCTGTTCTTATTTAGGAATCTATTCCCTAAGATTATTTCGCTCGTGATATTCGGAGTGACAAAAAATTTATCCCTGATAATTATATTATCTATTTCTAATGCAATTTCCGCAATCCCTAAAATGTTTATGGGAGTATTATTTGCCGATACAACTCTTGGCAATTTTCCTGTCTCAATATTTGTCCCTTGTACGAACTTTGAATTTATTAGATTCATATTTGATCCGGTGTCAACTGTACACTGAATTATTTTGTTTGGATTTTGAGTTAACTTTGCATTAAGTGTTAACACTGGTACTCTCTTGTCTTCCGTTTGTTTTATTTTAAATAGAGTATCATGTAACTCCTGGTTTCTTAACTGCTCCTTTCTCCTTGGCTTATGTATCCTTCCTTCTGATACTAGTGTAATGTCACAGCTTTGGATCATGTGTTGCGTTCCTTGCTCTTCCAGCTGCCTGCATATTTCTTCCTTCTCCTGTTCCCTCAATGTGTCTCCTTCTTCCCTGTTCTCCTGTACTTCTGTTGTTCCTTTGACTTCCTTTGTTCCTTCATTTTGTTCCATCCTTACTGTCTCCTCTTCCTTCTTTATAGCTCGTTGCTCTTCTCTGGCTCCTTCCCTTAGTCTCATTCCACCTGATAATGGCTGTAGCTGTTTTCTCCATTGCACTCTGCGCTCCTTAGTCTTGCAAGCTTGGTATATATTGTGGTCTTTTCTCCGAGGGTTAATTATGTTCTCTTCATGCCTTCTTTCTTCTCTTCTGTGTATGTATTCCCTCTTCTTCTTTATGTTCTTAGCTTCATCTAGCTTAGGAAATTCCTTCTCGTAGTTATATATTCTGAACTGGGGTTGTACTTGTTTGTAGGGCGAATTTATACTCTGTTTTAAGCAGGGAACCTTCTCTTTGTTGTTAGTATAGAGAGGGCCCCTTCCTATGCGTTTTTTGTATCCGGTTTTCCCCTTTGTAGTTTGTAGCATTCTTCTTTGTTGTGGTTGCTCATCCTACAATAATCACAATACTTGGACCTTGTCTTCATCATTTCCCCTGTTTGCTGCCTCTTAAACCTGCAATCCTGCGTATTATGGTTGTTTCTTCTGCAGTAACTACAATATGTAGTAAAATTCCTGCTTCCGTTATATGGAACTTCTGCTCTTGGGGTTGCATGTCGTGGGCCCCATGATGTTGCATGGTAGTTGGTCTGGTAGCCTCCTCTGTTCATGGTGTGCTGTGGTGTCCATTGCACTGGGTGTCGTTGTGTCGCCCTATATCCAGTTGGTCCCCTGTAGTTGGTTCCTCTTCCCCTGTAATTGTTGCAGTATTCCCTGTGTTGGTTTGGCTTGTCGTGTTGTTGATATATTTGTCGCTGTGGCGTTTGTTGCATAGTCATGTTTGAAATGACCTGAGTTAGGGTCCTTATTTCTGCATGTAAATTGTTTATTTCCTGTCTATTGGTGGTGGTTTCCCTAGTGTATCCCTCTCTTTCTGCTCTGCTGTATTTTTCTTGATTTACCGATTTAATTTGTAGCTGTAACTCTATTTTCTTTAAACTCTTTTCTAGCTGTTCTAAAGTGTCACAAGTTTCTGATAACACCCTATCACAAAATTCAGGTCTTAGGCCTTGTATAATGTACTGCCCTATTTGTTTTTCTGACATATTGGGGTCATGGCGCCTACACAAGGTTAGTACCTCCAAGTAATATGTTAGCAAAGGTTGGTCCCTACCTTGTACTTTCTTATCTAAGATGTTCTGCAAAGTTTGTGCCTGTGCAACCGGGGTGAAAGTGTTAATAAAGGTTTCCTTTAACTCATCCTAATCGTGTATCACCTTCCCTTTTGTGAAATGTTGATGCCATGTAAGTGCCGTCCCTGCTAGGTGTGCAGGAAATAATTTTATTTTTGAAGCATCCTGCCAATTATTTGACTGTGCCGCGATTTGATACTTGTCTATAAAATCGTTGGGGTTTTCAGTTGGTAGACAGTAGTACGTACCAGCAGATATTAACGGTAAATTTTCTTTTGGTGTCGTCATGTTATCCTCGCGGTCTCCTATGTAATTATCCGTGAGTGCTCTATGATTTGCCCTATTCGTCCCTTGGGGTGTAATTTGACCTGGAGAGTCGTCTGTGTCCACCGAAGCTAAGTCAATGTCCTCGTAGTCGTCACCGTCACTGTCCTCGCTGGCTGGCGTGTCGTAAAGGTTTTCCCTATCCCTAATGAATTGTTCAATTCTCCTAAGCAATGGGTATTTTTCTAACTCAACATCGGTTAAGAATCTTTTCCCTAATAACTTTCTTAAAATGATTTTTTTTTCTTCAGACCAATTATTTTTTAAATAAGCTTTAAGATCGGCTACAATGGGTCTTAATTCGGCAACTGTGTCCTCGTCTTTGTATTTAATGTTAAACTTCACTAATATTGCTTGTAGCTGTTCTTTCTTTACCCTATAAATATCCGAAGGCAAGGAAACTTGGTTTATTGGCATTTCATTTTATTTTAAATTAACAAAACCCTAGACAGTTTTATTTGTATTTATTTATTGCTGTTATACAACCTGTCTTTTATGTTTTATTAAACCCTGACGACTTTTATTATTTTATGCGATATATCAGTTGATTAAATATTTTGTAGGCTATTTTTATTTGTAAGTGCCCTACAGTATTAACCGTTTAGTCGATTACTTCCCTTCGATTCATTATTTCTGTCCCTATGCAGTTTTATCCTATCTCATAAATACCTTCTTATCTCTATAATCATCTTATGCTAATAAAACATCACTCACTCCGTGTCAATTCAATCAATTTTATGGTAATTAAACCAATTCAGCGATCTCCACCGTGTAAGATTCTTTTCTTTCTCTCTTAAGATTGAATCATAACTCGCTTAGCTTAGTGAGATGGAAACCAGGAAATTGATTGAAATGACACCAGCGTCTGTAATAACATATACCTTTTAATATTCATAAATCAGATGATTATTTCCTCCTTATTATGTAATGATTAATATTCGTGACAACCCTTTAAATAGAGGCCTCTGTGCCCTAACTCCTATTTATAAAATACAACTGAAATGACAAACACAATATAAATCAATACTCTCTTAAGCTAACAAATCATTAATAAAGATCACTCTGTTCTGGCATGGCCAAAGTTCTTTAAGGCAACTTATACGTCACAGTCCACACCTTCCATATGAATACACACCCTTAACTCGATATTTAACATTTAATTTACATTGTTGGGCATGTAGCCGTTAATCTACCATTAAAGGTTTACTCAATTCACTTTATTAATAGTTTAGTCCTTTATATTTCATCCATCGATTACACATCAAAATAATTACCCTTAAACCTTTCCAAATTAAACATTGTCACATTATATTACATTGAAATGTTAAGCCATGTGGGCCTTTATATTCCAATAATCAATTCATTCATGTAACAGTTATTCATTAACACTTATTAAATTAATTGAACGATGGTTAATGACTTTGAGCTACTGCTATCTTTATGTACAACCATTTTACACCTCAACTTGGCCTATAGGCCATTCTGTTTATGTCTACCGTCTTTAATTTATTTTAACAATTAACCCTGCCATTTACTCTGAGGCTACTTAATTATATATATATATATATATATATTTCCCCTTTCTGTTTGGATTATTTATTGCTTGTCTTAGTAATCTTTAACTTTTAATATCTTCATCATTTCTTAATCATTATTATTATCAAATCATTTCCCTTAACCTTCGACTGTTCTCTCAAATTTTTCCCTTTTAAATTGAGGTGCAATTTAGTGAAGATCACATACCACGCAGTCCGGAATGTTAGCTGTCAGGCGGTCTCCCTGCGTTGTCGGTCCTTGGCCTCTCCGTGGTCCCGTCCAGTGGTCAAGGTGTCCAGGAGTGGTCCAGCGTCCAGAAGTGGTCCTGGGTCCCTTTGTCGGTGGTTGTCTTAAAGAATTCTCCCAAGGCTCCTCCGGTCGCAGACACGGTCCGTCCTCTTCTCCCTCTGAGTTGTGGTCGCTGTAGTGCTTCTCTTGGCCCTGCGTTGGTGGACTTGGTTGGAAGGTCGACAACACCCGGTATTTTACTATAACCTAAGTGTTGCGGGACTTACTCGATCCAGCCCCCCTTACTTCCCAACACTTCACTTCTTGCCTCTCTTTTCCTGACTGTCCATCATCTCTCCTCGATATGTTTCCCCCGATATCGTGTTTCCCCCAAATTCGGTCGACCACGCCCACGTCAACCAATCACGTCGATTCTGGACTCCTACACCCGCCGTGATTCGTGTCCGTAGCTGGTCAGCATTCCGCCGCCATCATTGGAATTTTTGGTGAGTTACTTTGATTTTGTCGCTTGAACCCTAGGTCATTTACCTGTGTAATTTGACCGTTTATTTCCTGTTTTGTTACTCTGTCATTTCCTGTTGTTCCCAATTCCAAGTCTTTGACCTCAGCTTTACTTCGTAGTTAATTGTACTCATATTTTTATGATTTTATTTTAGGGATTTTATTAACCAATAATGTTCATAATGTTTACAATGTTGAAATGTTAGCAGCCGATGCCATACAAATTTACTATAAATTCACTGAAGAAATTAGCTCTTCGCGTAGGAACAAGTTACTGTAAAATATTAAATTCAGTAATAAAATGCATTACAATTTAATCGTGAAACATAGTTTACTTTTAAAATTATGATTTTACCTATTTTCTGTAACCCTTTATTTATAAATCAGGGTATGTTTATAAAACATACAGAGAGAGCTTAAGCTTTTAATCTTATTATTGACGCGATGAACCCATACACGAAAACTATCTTCGAACTAAAAAATGTTTAAAGAAATCGTCAGTCAACATTAAACGTACCAGTATCTCAGAAGATTTTAAATGTATTTTTAAAGTTGGTAAATCGATAAATTAACATTGAGGCAAAATCTTTAGCATCATTGAATAGAAAACTAACCAGAGAAGTAGATAATGCGAAGAGCGCGTAAACACTGCACTCAATACGACAA
Organism: Allygus modestus; assembly: GCA_963675035.1. Lineage (NCBI taxonomy): Eukaryota > Metazoa > Arthropoda > Insecta > Hemiptera > Cicadellidae > Allygus > Allygus modestus. Next base: position 116,392,364 of record OY776113.1, read on the forward strand.
GCGCCAAGCAGGGCGAGGGAATTTTTCCCTACCGGCTGGGCCGGCCGGCCGGCTGGCTGGAGTGCACAGACAGGCAACGTCGCTTGGCCGGTTTTGCTCGTATGATCTGGCCGGTTGAATTAACAATTTTGTGTTAGCAAATTTTAGCATTACGTGACACTTCTATACCTGCTTTATTTTTCTATGGTATGGGTATGGTATGGTAAGGTAGGGAAGTGTATGGTATATTAAGGTAGGAAAGTGTATGGGATGGTATGGTAGGGAGTTAGTTTTTTCTGATTAATTTTGTCTTCCATGCACTTTACCCCCACCCAAAATACTCTTGAATATGGTCTACAGTAATAATCTGGAGGCATCTTAATACTGCGTTACATACACCAGAAGTGGAAAGAATTCTAAGTGTTCGACCCTCCGGGCCCACTGTTAATGAATTAAAAATAATATGTCAAAAGAGACAGTAGGGTATTTCGTAAAGTTAAACAAATGTAGAGTTGTCTTTTTGTTGTAGTTGATTGTTTGAAAAACTCTGTAAAAACTGAATCAATATATAACTTTACTGAATTTACTAGTAAAAGGATTGTAACCAACACCAGTATCAGAGGGTTGGCAACAAATTACACACCATGGGTACATATTAAAAGACAACAAACATAAAATGCATTCTTTAGAAGGACAGAAATTATACAGTATTTCGTTCTGAGTTGGTTATTTTTGTCTGAGTCCTGGTAGTTCTGCAGATTGATGGTGTAATTTTTCTCGGATGAATATGTTTAGGCTCGTTAAAACCGATTACCGGTGACCGTGAGGTACTCTGACGGTCTAATTTATCGTCAACTCTGTCAAAAATTACTTAAAATACTCTACCGGGGGCTACATTTAACTTGACCAAAACTCTTAAATCCCTCGGCCAAAGGTTTCCAGGCTCGTTAAACTGTTTGCCGGGGACCGTGATGTATTTTGACCATGTGATTTCTCGGTCAATTATGTCCAAGTCCGCTGAAGTTACTTTACCGGGGGCTACAATCAATTCGACAGTAGTGTTTTTAATTTCCCGGTCATTTACCTTAGAGTCCGGTAAAAATACTTTACCGGGAGAATATTTTGTTTAGATTGTAATGTTTTCCGTCAAATATTTATAACCCCGGTGAAATAATTTTGAACGCTCACGTTTCCACAGCACGGTAAGCCTTTAGGCTAGGCCGTAGGAGCGTCGGCGCGTTCTTTTTGGTTACCCAGAGCTTTCCCTAGGGGCCTTACCCCTCGGGTGAGAGGCCCCAACCATCGCCTCTCACAGTGGTAGCCACTCCATAACAAAATGCTACCTCCTTTTATAATTTTTTTTGTTTTTTGCTTTATATTTTTTTGTATTTTTATTTTTATCTTTTTTTTGTTGCGCCTTGCCATCCGGTTTTCCCTGACAGTCGGAGGATTACAGCAAACGGTTTCACGGTTTTTTACGCCAACCTCCCAACACCCCTAGACTTACAAAGGGTTTAGCCCTGCCTGATGGGTGAGCGACTGCCGGGTCTTTTTTTTATTAGACCCCACTCGCAAATATTTTTCGAGCGTAGTACTTCGCGGACATCATGGCGCAGTTTTCATTTTTATTCTTACAAGTCCCACCGTACGGACTGTTCCAAGGAGTAGCCTGGGTATTAGCCAGGCGCCTCAATGTACATAGTCCTTCATTCACACCGGGTTGTTCGAAGGAGTAGCCGGGGTGTTAGCCCGGCGCCTCAATCTACTAAGCCCTTCATCACACATTCAGGTTTACGGGGCTTTTCGTCACCCGCGCCAGTGACTATCATTCAGGTTTACGGGGCTTTTCGTCACCCGCGCCAGGGACCTTCATTCACACACACACACACACACACACACACACACACACACACATACATACAGTGGGAACTTGTGATTTTAAAGAAAATATTATATTTAAAATGAACTTTCATCTTTTATATTTGTGTAAGTAAGGTAAAACTTCTCCGGCAACCGACTTGTTACTAACAGTCTTGCCTCAGGAGTAGTTGATTTTAACATCAACGAACATAATCCGGCTTCATTTATGAAAACCGTTGTTTTCTCAATCGGTCCAACACCCTGTTTTTGGGCGTCAGAAAAACTACCAACAGTTAATTTATCACTGTCATCTACATGTTTCCTAACTGCACTCCAGCCATTAACATGTTTTAGAGCAGTAGCTACGTCTTTAGCTTTAAACCATGGTTTTCCTTCATTACCAAACAGAACCAATACCGGTTTGTTATTGAATGTATAGTATTTAGCAGCCATGTTACAATTTACTCAATAGTACAGGCAAAAGGAGCGCAAAAGAACGTCTGATCAGTACCGCGACTTGGAGCAGAATGATGTAACGGTAATAGTGACATTTGGTATATACAAGAGTAACGCTGCTCCGTAGGGAAAGGTGCTACCTTTATCGAAGGTAGCATTATGGAAGATGGATAAGTAATACTTCAAAACGTAAAACACCAGGCAGTTCCGCATTACTAAAAAATACTTTTTTAATGTAATCATCAAAAACTTCGGTGTTAAATCAGGTAAGGGCATGAACGATATATCTCTTGAAATATCACCGTGCATTATTGATACTTCAATGTAGGTGGTTGATGAGGAGTCCTCCGTTATTTTATCTACTATATACTCCGAGAACATCAAAGGCCATTCCTGTGCATTTATTGAACCGTCAAGTAAGAACTCATACTCCAAGCATATAATGCCACTTTCTGAATCTTCATTTAACCTACTTTTGTGTAAAAGGAAAAGAAACACCTCTTAGTTAGCGGGTGTAATATGTTCAACAGGCATTCTACAAGGAGAGACAAACAGTAACAGTACAGGCACGTCCGTCCACTACCGCGTCTTCGAACAGAATGAGTTAATAGAGCTGATTTTTAGAGGTATATGCACTCAGTACCCATGTGAGTGACAGCTCCATTAAGCAACTCTTTGATTTTTAAAGCCGAAAGGCAGGGTATCGTGATCATCATTAAATTTTCTCTTAGGTCCTGTAATTTTAAACTATTTAATTTCACTTACTGTAACGACTTCTCGTCTCTTTATTCTCCTGATTCTGTTTTCTTCAATTTCTAGTATTTCAGCAGCTTCACTGAGGACCATCTTTTTCAATTGTTCAAAATTTAATGTTTCGGAGGTTTTTAGTTTGAGGGTGAGGCCTCTGATTTTACACACAGATTCTAGTTTTTGTTTGTTGGTTGACCAGACAAGGTATGCGTAAGTTTTAGGTCCCCCAGAAACAAACTCTACGATATAAGATATAAGCTGTTTTACACCAAGCGGGATACCCTGAGGCTTCCTGCTTTACTTTCAAGAATTTATTAATAAAATCGGTAAAAAGTCCCCCTTTCTCATAAGTGGCGACGTCATACTCCCACAACTCATACATGTCCAAAATCACATAGCCTTTCTCTACAGCTTTCCTGATTTCATCCATAGTCCATGTCCCAACTAACGCCCTTTCGCTACTATCATGAAAACATTCCCCTTGGTTTAAAGTCTCCCCGCAAGTTCTACACAACACAAACATCAATTTATTATTCATTTTTGCGGGGAGTACGGGATGATACAAGTTGTAAGGAGGTAGAATCTTACATTTTAACAAGCCCTCTACTTCAAGACCTCTCTCTCGGCACTCATTTCCAACGTAAACAGTAGGATGACCCACGGGATACTTACAATATTTATTTACACATGGGTAGAGGGAACAGACATCAACGTATTGAATTGTTTCTCCCTCTTCAAATTTACAATACGTTTTAGTATTACCCGTCCTGCCTCCAAAGAAGGAATCTCTAGGATTAAGTGGAAGTGTGTTTAGAATGGACAATTGGTTCAGGTGATTTAATTTTTTGTCCTTCTTCAAATTTTTAAACTCACACTCCCACATCTCTACAACCTCATAGCTATTAAATCTTGCCATTTTAGACTTGGTTCTCTCGTAACGGAGATGCAAACCGTCTGAAGGATCCTCCTTCAGAGGAGCCTCTCTATTGTACGGAAAACATTTCGGGCAGCCGTGCCAATAACACCCGTGAAACTCATAAATTCGCTCACCGTCAAACCCATCTACTTTCATTCCTTTAATTTTAACTTCTTTACCCCGGCCCGCATGTTGAATCTTTACTCCACGTTTCTCCTCCTCCCATGTTAACCACTGTAAAGCAACGGCTGACTGATTGTCTGCAAGTCGGTACCCTGATTTTGGTATAAGTCCAATAGTATTTTCTTTTAAGAAGTTACGGTGGAAGGCCAAGTTACACGCGCTGGCTATTGTGATAGCCTCGAGAAAAGGATCTACGTTACACTCTTGAAGAAGCAAGGCTCTAAATTTAATACACGCTTGAGCTAGGATTTCTACGTCCGAAATACAGTACTCCAAGATTTCCTTTTTAAAATCAAACACGTAGTCTTCAGCGACTCGTTCGTCATACCATTCTTCAAAGGCCTTGTGTGGTTTCTCGAACATGGATTCGGGGCAGTAGTATTTTTTGTCGGGCATAGGGCCTACATAATTTTGGTTTGCCAATGTATTAAAAAGATGCGGGAAGTAGCCCTTCTTTTTCTCGGGAGGCAGGTCAAAAGCTTTAGGGAGCGCAGAGAGGGCCATGGGAAAGTAGCTAAGTGAGTCCACAAACCTTACGTTGGCTACTTCAATCGAAATAGCTTTAGTTCCCCGAGGAGTTATTTTTGGGGTAAATTTTGTTTCTTCCATAATATACTGTAGAATGAATTGAAATCAAAACCCTGCCCGTTGTTGGCAATTACACAAACATCTTTAAACTTTTTTCGAATTTCCATTACATAGTCCATAAACTGTTTTGCCGGTTCTTTTTCAAATACCCTTTGCCGTTCTGAGCAAGTTTCACACTCACCCCCATTAATACATTTAAAACAGTACTGTTGTGACACGCACAAGTTTACTTTATGAGCTTTTTTATCAGGGTCAGAGGGGAGAGACTCGTCTTGGCGAGTCTCTAAGTCAAAGAAAATAAACAAAAAATCACGGTCTTTCGGAGTTCTCCTATCTACCCTCATGAAACACTGATGTGCGGGGTCCTTGAACGCTTCACAGGGCTTACAGTAAACTTCTCCACATACATGGGCTGTCTTACGTTTTTTTGGATGAATCATTTTCTTACAGTCACGGCAGAGTTTTACAGTTTTACAAACTTGCCCTTGATGGGCTATCAAACACTGCTCATTTTTGAAGAAACGACAGCAAAAACGACATGTAATGCCTCCGTGTTCTAGTTTACAGGGTGGGGAGATAGAATGGCAGGACGAGCATCTGTTTGAGCATCGATGCTCACCCTTGTTATTGTAAGGAATATGACATGATTCACAGAAATAATAACATACAAACGCGGCAGTTAAGTTTGTAATTACATTATAATGACCGTTGTGAAAGAGCAAGTTAATTTTGAATTTAGCGTCTTCATTACCTCCCTCAAAATAGACATCCCGGCCTTTCCTGTCGTAGTTGTAGACGGTAATTTTGTATTTTTTAAGATGGGACTGGAATTTTTCAAGCTCAGGGATGCCGGCGCCTTCCTCCGGCATTTATACACGGGCTTTTGCTATGAGCTTATTAGCTCTGAAAGTTTGTCTTTTACCTTTATCTTTTCGAATAGCATAGATCTGAGGATCATTTTTTGCATACGCTTTGCCTAGTACCAACGCTCTAGCCAGGCATAAATTGTCTTTATTATTAATTACTACAATACCCTTCCTAGCATAACATTCTTCGCCAAATGTATTATAAAAGTCGGGTCTTACCCTTCCAGAACCTACTGGAACGTTTATCCGTGATACATCTACTTTAAACGTGTCAGTGGACTTGATGGATTCAGCGTTGGATTGAAGAATACCCCCGAAAATTTCCCAAAGGACATCACCGCTAACTTCAGAGACCGGTCTATAATCTACGTACCCCGGTTCTGCACTTTTTAAATTTATCGATTGCATTTTAAACCCTAGATAATCAGTGGGTACAGCGTCGGCTTTAGCTTTTTCAACAATTTGATTAAGACCCTTACGGATCCAGTCAAACTCAGAGATACCCTTGGGAGGGTTGGTGAATTTGAAAACAGTGTTAGTCCCGTAAAGTCTGAATTTTTTAACATAGGTTTCGTCTTTACTAATTAAATTTATCGGGTTTTGAGGGTTATTTTTAGAAACGTACATCCTTCAACAAAGAATTAAATACTGAAAACAAGCTAAACTGATATGTTCCAACGCTTAAAAGAGAAAACACACCGACCAGAGTCAGGCTCACACGGATACAACTGAATTACGCAGAATCAATAATAATCTGTGCAAGAGAACACCTACGCAAGAGCAGCGCAAAAGAACGTCCGATCAGTGTGACGACTGAAATCAGACTGAAGAACTAGAGCTCGTTGTAAGAGATATATAGTATGTAGGGGAGCACAGTACCCCTGTATCACTACGCAAGTCATAAAAACACTAACACACACTACGCAAGTCAAACCAGAACTACAAGTTATCGAAAGTTAACTCCAATGAAGGTTTCAAACACGAACACCTACGCAAGAGCAGTGCAAAAGAACGTCCGAACAGTGTGACGACTGAAATCAGACTGAAGAACTAGAGCTTGTTGTAAGAGATATATAGTATGTAGGAGAGCACAGTACCCCTGTATCACTACGCAAGTCAGAAAACCACTAACAAACACACTACGCAAGTCAAACCAGAACTACAAGTTATCGAAAGTTAACTCCAATGAAGGTTTCAATCACTACTCTAACCAAAAGAACAAGAATAGAAAGTGAGATTACTGTTACTCAGCACATAAAACACAACATTACTCTTGACACAAGAAAGTGATGTTAGGTTTGGCACCAATTTTTTTTGGCGTGCAAATGTTCTTCTTACTCTTTCCTCGCTCAGCGGCTCGGAAAAGTGAGATTACTGTTAGTCAATACATACAAAAACTGTTCTAACCAAAACCATTTTAAAGAACAAGAATAGAAGGTGATGTTACTGAGGTGAATTTACAGTTCAAAAAGAACCAGCGCAAAAAATCAGGTTACTGGAGGTTATGTCAGTCAACACAACACTACTCTAAACAAATCAAACAATTAAATACAAACACAACACTACTCTAGCCAAGACAATAAACACGCATACATCAAAAAAATAAAATGAGGTACACCATGCATTGAAAATGAATATAATACAGTAAAGTTGGAGTGTAAAGATTGAGGTTAGAAAAAAGTGAAGTCACTTTAGCATTTCAGATTACGCTAAAAATCACACGACACTACTCTTGAAACATGTAGTTAACTCTCAAAACTGATGTTACTCTACACTAGTAAGTCATACAACGCTCTTAACATAGATAAGTCAGGCATGAACAAGACAAGTGCATGATACCGTGATATTACTGTTATGTTAGTCAGCACATACAAACACAACACTACTACAGTCAAATCAAACAAGAAACTGAGGTTACTGGGAGTGAGGTTATGTTAGTCAACACAACACTACTCTAAACAAATCAAACAATTAAATACAACGCAAAGCACTACTCTCAACACAAGAAACTGAGGTTACTGGGAAATAAGGTTATGTTAGTCAACAAAACACTACTTTAGCCAAGCCAAACAATCAAATACAACGCACAAAACTACTTTTGACGCAAGAAACTAGGGTTGCTGTTATGTTATCCAATACATATAAACACAGGACTACCAAGTAAAACAAAATGGCTAAGGTACTTAATAAAGAACAAGAATAGAAAGTGGTATTACTGTCAGTCAATAAATACAAGCACGACAACTCTTGACACAAGAAACTGAGGTTACTGGGTTTGAGGTTATGTTAGTCAACACAACACTACTCTAAACAAATCAAACAATTAAATACAACGCAAAGCACTACTCTCAACACAAGAAACTGAGGTTACTGGGAAATAAGGTTACGTTAGTCAACACAACACTACTTTAGCCAAGCCAAACAATCAAATACAACGCACAAAACTACTTTTGACGCAAGAAACTAGGGTTGCTGTTATGTTATCCAATACATATAAACACAGGACTACTAAGTAAAACAAAATGGCTAAGGTACTTAATAGAGAACAAGAATAGAAAGTGGTATTACTGTTAGTCAATAAATACAAGCACGACACAACCCTTGACACAATGAACTGAGGTTACTGGGTGTGAGGTTATGTTAGTCAACACAACACTACTTTAGCCAGAACAAACAAGAAACTGATGTTATTGTACACTAGCAAGTCAGATAATGCTAAAATCACAGGACAAGCAAGATTACTATTATACAAAGTGAAGTTATGTTACACAGAATAATACAAATTAAAAGTGAGGTTATGTAAAATACCATGCAAAAAGTGAGGTTAGGAAAAGTGAAGCCGCTATGGGGAGCAAACGCTCAAGTTTAATCTTTGCAAAACGCAACGAACGGAGCAACACGTCCGATCGCAACGGGAGCATGGAGCAAAGAGATAGAGAAAGCGCGCGAGATAATAGAAAGTGGTGGGGAGGTGGCTGATGCAATATGTTTATTTGTTACAGGAGGCAGCGACAGGGCCGTGGTGGTGGTTGGGGGACTGGTAGTGAACGTTGGTTGGGGGACAGGCGATAGTACTGCAAAATTGTAGTGGGTTTCAACCCTTGAGCAGAACGCGAATTAACATACCAGTCAATAGGGTTACTTAAAGTGTTACACCCGCCAGCTGAGAGAACAGGAACTATAGATAGATACGCAGAAGGGGGTGAAGGATGTGGAGGTTAGATGTACAGAGGGTTAGATGATTACCAACAGAAGGACACGAGGGTCAAATAATTACCACAGAAGGCTAGATGATTAACAACAGAAGGACACGTGGGTCAAATAATTACCACAGAAGGTTAGATGATTAACAACAGAAGGACACGAGGGTTAAATAATTACCACAGAAGGCTAGATGATTAACAACAGAAGGACACGAGGATCAATTAATTACCAAAAACTGTAGATAATTAAACATAGAGGGTCAGCTAGTTAACCACAGAGGGTGAGATAATCAACCACAGAGGGTAGCAAAAGAGCCACAGAGGGAGGCAATTACACCCTAATTCCATTCCTCATAAGAGCCCATGTTATTCTATTCTCCGTAAGAGTCCATGTTATTCTATTCTCCATAAGAGTCTATGTTATTCTATTCTCCATAAGACCCCATGTTGGACCCAAAGTGCCCGCCCTTACTACTATTGAATCTAAACTTTTGTGTTTGCTTATTTTTGTCAGGTAATTGTGGTGTAATACTTTTGCTATGATTTATTTTTGGAATGATTAGGTTTTCAACTGTATCCGCATAAAAATTATTTAAAATGTCAACAACTTTATATGGATTAAAGACACACTTTCCACTATGGTTCAAAACAATTGGAGCATTCAAGTGTTCATTATTCTTCTTACCAAGTTCAGTCCTAACCAATTGCCATGCAGTTTTTGGAACATTATCGGATTTGCTTATTAAAATATTAAAATATTTCTTTTTCTTTTGAACGATAAGGCTTTTATATTTTATTTTTTGCTGCTTTAAGTTAATTTTTACCAAACGGTTACTACTTTTCCTTTTATATTTATAATCATCTATTAGTTTAATCCTCTCATTTTTTACCTCTGAATCAATCCAATTTCTACTATTGGGTTTAAAGCGAATATTTACTGCAGGGCAATTTTCATCAAAATAAAACTTAATTACATTGTAAAAATATGAAAACTTATTTTCAATTGGTGTTTGATACAGTTCACCCCAGTTTTCTTTCTCCAAATCATTTATAAACTTAGTTATTTGAGTGTTTTTGAAAATTCTTTTTGACTGCCACAATCTTTTGTTATTATTACTTTTTTGACTTTTGACAAAATCCACTACTTCAAAAAGTTGCCCATCATGATCGGAAAGAGCTGTTGCCAAGCACATTACCTTTACATATTTCTTATCAATATTCGTTATAAAATTATCTATTGCTGTTTCACTTATGTCAGTAACTCGGGTAGGTATGTCCACAGTATAATACATATTATGTATCCCTAGCAAATTAACAAAATCTTTTTCTTTTTATCTTCAGCCAAAACATCAATATTAAAGTCACCTCCAATACAACTTTCAGTAACACATAGATGCGATTATTTTATATGATGAACTAGCTGGTACCCGGCTCGTTTCTGCCGCAGAAGAGGCATTGAATTTGTTCATTAGTGAATTTCCTATGGAAAGTGAACTATTAGCATGACCCGGACGGTGAAACTTAAGCCCGGGACCACCATAGAAGTTCCCAACGTGACCCCCTGATCTCGTTTTGGGGGTCGTTCGAAATTTTATATATATATGTATGTTTGCACTCTAGCGGTCACATTTTTTTTTTGATTTTCTTCAAAATTGGTAGGGACGTTCCTTTCTGTAATCAGTTGGACAAGTTCGTTAGGCAAAACAATCGTAAAACTCTAAACCCTTTTTTGGGGGATTAATATTTCAAATTTCGAGTTTTTTAGCCCAAAAAGGGTCAGAAAAGCCCCAGATGTAAAGTCATTGCATGCAAAAAGATGGTAATTAGAGAGGCAAAAGTATTAAACCCTCTCTCCTCATTCTAGCATAAATATTTACCAAGTTATTAAAGAAAATGTGTATCTACTAAACACAGTACGTTGTCTTATGGGGGGTTTACACTAGAAAAGCCTGTTATTCCTTTGTTAGAGTACTTTTATCATCCCCAGACACCTCACGCCTCCTTTCAAGCCTGTCTGGACCTTCTCCTAACCTTATAATGCACAAAATTGTATTCCCAGCTTTGCAAGTAAATGAAACCAGAAGTATCAGAACAGCCAAAAAAACAATGTTTTCAGATTTTAATCAAAATTGGACGAATGTATGTTTTTACACTGATTTTGAGTTTTAAAAGTTGTTATGTGGAAATTCACTTCCCTCACATCAGCGTGCTGCGTGCGAACTCGTTTTCAATATGAGCGCGTTCGCTTCGCTCTCTCGCCTATAGTCGCGCAATTATGATGTCAGGCCCTATGTGCTAATTATTTTTCTTTTTATAGTGTTGTAAGACGTATTTTATTTATCCTGTTTAATTATTTTTGTATTTTCACTTACCGTTACTTACCAGATGCCGTTAATGTTTTAAGACCACTCCCTTCCCTCTTCATTGAAACCCCAATGGTGCCATTTTGAAACTGAGATATCAATTGCATCGTCCGCTCCTGGCGCATTTTTTCCTCTCGAACGCACACAACACTCCCGTATGCTTTCCACTAATGTTTTGGAATCACTTTAGAGACAGGTATGAAAGGATATGAAACAAGTTTGCTCGCAGCACGCTTACGTGAGGAAAGCGAATTTTCGCATTAAACAACTTTAAGAAATCAATAGTTGGCTAAAACAATTTTTTATTTTGTATAAATAAAAAACATTTGATTTGTTTTCTGTTCTGATACTCCCATTCAAATTCAATATCCGGATGGCAATGTTTTACATTTAATTCCACGGTGCTTGGCTCCTGGGAAAGGCGAGAAACAACTCAAATTTCTCGTAGAAAAAACAGACAATAACGAAAATAACCAAAACCAACGTTTTAATATTAAATAAAGTAATTTTGCTTTCTGTTGACAAAAGTATACTGTAACACTAGCGGTACTAAGCCAAATAGAGGTAAAAAGTCATTCCAGAGCATATGCTATATAACCAGACGCCAAGCACTGTGACCCAAACTGTACTATTAGTTTATTCTATGCTAATAGTTTATTATAAGTTTAGGAGGAAATCTTGGGGTGAAAAAACTGCATTAATATATCAAAAACAGCCTTTTCCAATGTAAAATATTCATAAGACAACGTACTGTGATTAGTCAATTTACATTTTCTTGAATAACTCGGTAAATATGTGTGCTAGAATGATGAGGGAGGGCTTAAAATTGTTTTCTCTTTACAACCCATTGTTTTAAAAGCATTAACTCTAAATATGGGGCTTTTCTGACCTTTCTTTAGGCCCTAAAACTCAAAATAAAAAAAAAAACAAAATCCCAAAAAAAGGGGATGCAAATTTTCCGAGTTTTAGAGGTTTGTTTGTGAATTGGTAGTAGCTAACTTTATTTGCTCAATAATTTTCTATATAATATCTTAAGACATTGAATCGGCACTTTTTCAATGCGATAATCTGCAGTATTTTCGTGACTTTCATCTGGGGTGAACTATTATTAGATTAGTCTGGCTTAGTCATGAAAAGTAAATTCAGTTTTTGTCTTAACAATTGTTCATTATTAGCATACTATTTATTTAGATTATTTAGGGGCGGTATTCTATAAACTCAAAACCTGCAGGTTGTCCTGTGGACTACATTGAATGGTATGATCAGTGGCGGATTCAAGCAATTGCCGCCTAAAGGCGGCCACACACTATCGGACTTTTGCCCGAGCCAGACATCGAACAAGACATCGGACCGAGCAGGGAGCAGGGAGTAGGGCACAAATTCACTTCGAACTTCATCCCGATCAAGACCCCGAACAAGACATCGGATCGGACAGATTGAGCGCGAAAACACCGAGCGGGGTAAAAACGGTGGGGACCATTTTAGTTGACGTTGTGCAGGTCGGCCATGTACTTGTGGGGTTTAGGGGATGCAGATAGGGTGGTAGGGGGCTGGGGTTATATAGTAGGGATTAATTTGTAGTTGCATATGAATTCATTTTACTAACATTATTCATTTTATTTAGGTTAAACTAGTTTAGCAGATTTATCTGTTAACAAATCAAATATCTACCACTGTTTCTTGCAAAAATAGTAGGCCTGGATATTATTAACTATGTAGGAGGATTTTAACAACAATAAGGTGGTTGTAATAATTTAGTAAATCAAAAAGTAATGCAACATGTAATTGATTACAAATGGAATATAGTAAAAAGTATATATAAATTAATGCAATAAAATAACACATAACAAATACCATAACTTTGTAACGTTTATACTGTTACAAAACAACTTATTCACATAAAAAAGAATTATGGTTACACTCTAGTATGTCTCAAAGTTGCCCTATAAGTTGTTTGCTGCCAATTTGAACTGCTTGGTTTTATGAGAAATTAAAATACACAAGAGATACATGTTGTAATTTTACATTTCGAGGTCTGTATGCGCTTCCCTTCATTTCAACAATTAAGTCTTACTACCTTTAATTCATAAAAAAAAAACACCAACAGTGTAGTAGGGTTAATGTTTATTTTAAGTAAGTCTGATTAAAATTAGTCTGGATAAAACCTAAGTTTGTGATTACGTGACTTAAATATAAAAAAAATTAAATCTGAATTAAAGAGAATCTAAATTAATAATACATATAATTCAACTATGGATATTAAATAATATAAGTTGATGAACTTTAAAATAGTAAATAGTAGTAGGCTCGTGACGGCGCTCGGGACGGCGCTCGGGACGGCACTCGGGACGGCGCTCGGGACGGCGCTTGGAGCAGCGTGGAGGTGCCACACACTATCGAACCCCGAACCAGACCCCGAACAAGACATCGGACCGATCTTTCTTTGATCTTTCGTCAAAAAACCGCCTCGAGAGCACTCGATGCTCGGTTCGATGTCTTATTCGGTGTCTCGTTCGGAGGCCCCACAAACTACCGGATTTTCTCCCTTCGAAGCCAAATCCGCTCGGTTCGATGTCTTGTTCGATGTCTGGTTCGGGCAAAAGTCCGATAGTGTGTGGCCGTCTTAAGGGCTATTAGGAAATTTGCCGCCCTCCCCCCTCAACTATAATCTTTGTCCTTTACGCCGCCCATGTTTACCCCCATGTTATATGTTTGGTTATTTTGTGATAGTATCTAAAGAAGTTATGAATTAACTGAATGAATAATTTTAAGAAATTTCTAGTTGAAAAAAGTAAAATAATGTATAATTGACTTGTTCACATTAACACAGTTTAATTTTCAAAATAGCCTACTCAATGCCAATCAGCCCTAGAGACAATAGTTCGTGTTAAAAGCAGTGAAGCAGTGCTAGTGCTACTTTTAATAACAAGAAAATCCTTCAAAAAAGGCCTAAAAATCCCTTCTTATACTTCATCAAAACATTTGACTACTGAAAATTATAATAAATAACCTATAAGATATGATGACACTATAGCCTTAAAATTCGTAATTCGGACCATTAGCCTCAAATTCTGACTAGTTTAATCTTGAATTAGCGCTTTTCAATACAGTTTTTCGGTCATTTTGTAGTTTATACTTTTATACAAAGAATTTTTTATATGTTTTAGACGATCAAAATATAAAATTAATTGATGTAGGCCTAATCTTCATAAAACTCTACACATTTTCAAACACTTCTTCTAGTTTCACCTCCATGATGTTGTAGATCTGTAACTCCGCCCACGAGGTATTTCTCAGAAAATCAAAACTAACACTTTTTCGGTAAATTTACTTATTCAACACATATGATTTCAATTTACAAGATCGCAGTTTGGAAATTAAGTCAAATTACTAAAGGTTAACAGTTAAAATTTTGAAAACGCCAATTAGTAAAATGAAACAGGGAGAGACAGACACGACTCGTCCTAATTACTCAAAAACAACTCGGCAACTGGGGCGAGTGTCCTCCTTCATTCCTCGATGATGGAGCCCCTTCAACCAATCAGAGCCGTTCTCAACGCGTGACGTCACGAGAACCATGCTGCAGCTCAACCGTTCGGTGCTGCAGCCAAACGATTCACGTTGTCATTACTCAAACTAAGAGGCACTGAGAATGGGCTCTGGAGCAACCGTTGGAGATGAAAATGCTGACGCTATCGCATTCCTAGGCCTAGACGGCTCCGCTCCGAGGCGTGGTCGGATTGAAGTTAGCTCGAGACAAAATATTCTGTCTTCTAGAAGTTGGTCTTATATTTTTTTATACCAGCCAACTCTTCGGGAAGGAAAAATAAATTAATTATTGGGAATAATTCTGAAAGTACCGTTCCTCTTACTAATTATAGATTTTAGTGACGGTAGAAATTTAATTATTAGGAACAGTAATCTGTAATTATTTAATTACAGTTTCGTATTAATGGCTTTTAACAGTCTAGGGATTTTTGGGCCGTCACAGATCCAATGAATTAAAATATAATACCTACAGGAGTCACTACTCTCTGACAAATAACCTTCAAAAAGCGTGCCGTCATAGCTGGTATGTTTTCCTGTTGTGGCGTCAACTAGTTGGTGGGACGGTGTCATTCGATGTACAAGGTAGCTTGTTTTCAACACTATATTTCCAAAGCTATAGTAAAAGGGTGTTTTCATTTAATTCAAATCATAACATTGCTTCGAGATAAACAATAAAATTACGTATAAAATATGTCTTAAAATTATAAAGTTAAGTTTAACATCATGATTCGCCTAAAATGCGACAAGATATTAATTTAAAGACTAAATATCACAGTTTTTCATTTAATGAAATGGGAGATTTTGACACCGTCCCACCCAAAAAATATATGTCGAGGTCTCGCCTGAAGTAAAAAACTGCAGCCTACATGCTGCCCACCATTTTGACCCTCTGTTAACTATGCTTCCATGGCAACAACCAATCAAATCCTCTCTTCACAAATTATGTTAGTCTTTAATTTTCTTTGGTCAGATGTGTTATTTTAAAAAATATCCTCCTAGATGAACGATTATTTGTTGTATCCTTTGATGGTAAGTATAAGACAGCTAAGATAAATTTCTTTGTTATCTTGAATTTGAAAATGAATCGACAATATCATTGTAGTCTAAATTTGGTTATTGTCATCTCAGATTCGATTGTTGCAACATTTCTCATCCATGTGCCTTATTCATTAGGTTAAAAAATAATTATAATGATATGCGAATGTATGGGTAAACTTGGAAGTTCGTGAGTTGGACCATAGATTAAGAATACCACAAGAACTATGTTTAACGAAGTGACTGCGTACACGTCCAATGTAAGGGCAAATTCACTTCGCTACCGCTTAGGTTAGGTTGGGTTAGGTTACATTACGTTACGTTAGGTTAGGATAGGTTAGGTTACGTTAGGTTAGGTTAGGAGGTTTTCTGGCTCTCAATTTGTTTTAAAAATCACAGTAAAAGTAACGTACGGTGCATAATTTGGAACGGACGTGAACAGTAGCGGCTCACGTCGGACGTGTACGTAGCCAAGGCCTATATTTAATCTATGGTTGGACGTAGTCATAGTGCCGCAGTGCCTGATGTAGTTCGTGGCCACCCGTTCTCTGTAATCGTCTTGTCGTTAGTACGGATGAATGACAAATGCATTATTATTGCTTTGAGGAACTGCAGTGTTAGGGACTGCAAGCGTTATACATTAGTCTCTGGTTAATACCTTTTACCTTTACAAGGGCGGCATACCGTCATTGTCATCAGTTTTCTTCAAAATGTTCCCCGTTTCAACATTTCTTTTGTGAACAATCTATTAATTTTATGTAAATTTGCCGCCCCTAAAAACTTGCCGCCCTGGGCTACAGCCACTATAGCCCCCCCCCCTAAATCCGCCGAGTCGACGGACCGCTGTCTAAAACCGGTTTGGTGGTTTACTGCCGGGTCTTATGGCCTCCGCCGCGTGAACCGTAGAGTATTGTATGGTCGTCTTGGAAGGCGAGTGTAGGAAACCATTCCTGGAACCACACAAACCACAAGCCATCCTCGATACCGAACTCCACCACACAACACCTGCTCTTGGAGTCATATAGTGGAGAGTTTATTTATTAATTCTATCAACCCTTTCCCGTACACCGTTTTAAAATGTACAATATACAATATAGGTACATAACAAAACAATCAACATCAGTTTATATAAGTTAATACCTCATCAAAAATTTGGCTAGCGTGTTCCTAATTTTTTGTTATAAATCCTATAAAACAACGGACCGATCCTATAATACAGTAGTTACAGAACATGAAACAAATATATAAAATAGTATACAAATTAATTTAAACAGTTTTTTAACGGCCATAGTTTGCACATTAGACGGCTGACTAAACTAGTTTTGCTCTACGTCAATTTGTTACTGAGATATTGAAAGTGCTAAACACAGTACATTGTCTAATGCTATTCTTATGGAGGATAAGACAAATTGTATATCTTGCTTATTTATCAACTTATCCTGATGCAACTTGGTATATTGCTTCATTTAATTGTGGTCTATTGATATTTGCACAAAAACCCATTTTTTGGCCGAAAGTTCCCGTAGCAGCAAACCTGCATCCTCAGCCCCATGTTATTCTTATGGAGAATAAGTAACGTGTTATCTCCTTTAATTATGAACATAAGTTAATAGAACTTGGTATGTGGCTTTACCTAGTTGAGTTATATTGATATTTGTATAAAAAACCCACTTTTAGTGTTCCTTATTTCAGCAAACCTGCATACTCAGCTGCCATGTTATTCTTATGGAGAATAATTAAAATGTCATAATCGTTTATTTATGAATGTATATTGATGAAACTTGGTATGTGGCTTTATGTGGTATTAAGATAAATTAATATGAATTGGAAATTCGCTGAGTATACAGGTTTGCCGCTACGGGGGTATTTCTCTTTACAATGTAAAATCTGTTACAGTGCTATTGTAAGTGTGTGTTTAGTTTATTTTATTTCTTTTTATCAATAATCTGTGCAAAAATGGCACAATATTTATTATCTGAGTATGTAGATATGCATTTTGTTTATGGATTGGCTGATGGTAACGCCAGGCTATCTGAAAGATTCTACGCACAACGTTTTCCTGACAGACAACACCTGAGCTACAACAGTGTTCATTTCACTTCACAATCGCCTCAAAGAAACCCAAGTAGCATTTTTAAAGGCCAAATCAGTTTTAAAATAATTTTAACATTATTTTTTATGGTTTAAAAATTATTATAAAATGATTTTTTTACAAACAAATTTCCTATCTGATCTATTTTATCATATTTTTAAATAATTTTAAAATTTATTTTACACTAATTTTGAAATAATTTATAAATCAGTTTTAAATTAATTTTAAATGATTAACAAATATTTTTAAAAATTACAAAATTAATATTTACAGAAAAAATACTGTTTATATTTATTTTCACAATCTGACTAATGTAATACGCATGGAAATCATTGAACAAAATTATGAAATATATTTTACGTTTCAAAAATATTATGACCAAACCGGGTAATGAACCTGCAACCTGGTGATCACTATACACACGCCTTAACCATCTTTGCCCCTTCACCCCTTGATAAAAAATGGTTGGGCTGGCAACATAAAATAACCAATTGACTACACCCTACGAGGACTTCGTGAAACTATTAGTATTCCTTGTTTGCTTTTGCTGTTGTGGTAAACACTATAATTTGTATACATCTTGTAAGGTTCTAGAAACAAAACTTATAATATTCCTTTTATATATAAAAAATTGTTGAGCAATATGGTACTCAAAACCGATTTTACACAAATCCTTTGCATGCAACAAATTTAAAAAGGCCCACGAAAGTGTTTATTTAGTTTACATAGACTTTCACGGGAAGGAAAATGAAATGTACATTCATATAAGTTTTTTTAGGCTGAAAACGAATTACTACATCAACTCATTTTAGGTAAATATAAACTATTTTGAAACTAATACAGAACTTCTTTGCTAAGCAATCCATGCTTCTCATCAACTTTTAATCACTGAAAAAACAATATTAATAATTTTAAACATTTAATATTCTTAAAAGTTATTTATTTAAACAAATTTTAAAATCACTTTTAAAGGTTTAGTTAGGATTTTCAACTGAGTTAGAAAAAAGTTATTTAATATAATTTTAAAACAATATATAAACAATTTAAATCAATATTTTAAAGTTATTTTAAATCTAATATAAAGATATGTTAAAATTGTTTCAAAATTATTTAAAATTATTTTGAAACTAATGTTAAACTTATTTTCATTATGATTTCTTCATAATTTTTGATCGACAAAACAATGATTTTAAATGATTTAATATAATGTTAAAAAAGCATAAAATTCTTTAATTGAAAATCTATTAAAATTATATTAATACAATTTAAAAATTATTTTAAAATATAGTTTCTACTATTTTTAACGAGTTTTGTAAAATTTATTTAAAATAATATTAGAACTGATATATAAATGATTTTAATATAGTTTTTCAAAATTATTTTTAATCAATTGTAAACCCATATTATAATTATGTTAAAGTAATTTTAACTCGTTTAAAAAAAAACTCATTTCAAAACTATTTGAAATTATTTTGAAAAATATTCCAAATTATTTCTATGCTACTTGGGAACAGGTAAGGTTGTAAGGGACATGGCGGGAACAGGTCGGCCAAGATCAGTCCGTACAACTCGGTTTGAAGAAGCTGTTTTGCAGCACGTAGAAGGAAATCCTTCAACAAGCACAAGGGCCATAGCACATTCCATGCGCACAAACCATAGTACGGTATGGAATGTACTTCATGAACAATTTTTGTACCCTTTTAAGGTTCAAAGAGTGCAGGAATTACATCCTAGATACTATGATCAAAGGGTACAATGTGCACGATGGTTTTTACACAAAGAGGTTGAAACGCCGGACTTTTTAAAAAGAGTTCTTTTTACTGATGAAACAACATTTACTCGTGAGGGAATTGTAAATAAAAAAAACAACCACTTCTGGGCCCAAGAAAACCCTCACGAAATAAGACAACAACATTTTCAAGTGCGATTTTCTGTAAACATATGGGCTGGTATTGTCAATGACACATTGATTGGACCATACATGTTTCCAAATAGGCTTAATAGGCAAACTTATTTAACTTTCCTTCGAGATGTTCTTCCTGAATTTCTTGACAATCTTCCTCTGGAAGTTAGGCTAAACATGTGGTTCCAGCACGATGGTGCACCACCTCACTTTGCCAATGAAGTCCGGGAATACCTAAATGAAATGTATAGTGACCAGTGGATCGGACGAGGTGGCCCAGTCCCTTGGCCACCAAGATCTCCGGATCTAACCGCGTTAGATTTTTATGTGTGGGGGCACATGAAGCAGTTGGTTTATTCAACACCTGTTCAAGATGCCAATGACCTTGTGGCTCGAATTGTGGAAGCTGCTGAAATCATTAGAGAACAGAACGCTTTTGAAGAGGTCCGACAATCATTCATCGCTTTACACTTTGCAATCATTTTCGAGGAGGCCACCTTGAGCATCTGCTAAGAAACAATAATTAAAATTGTAGATAGATGTTACTTGTTGTGAGTTACTAATTATGTTTATGTTATTATGTTCTTGTGAGTTTATGTTAGGTTATTATTTATACTTAAAAAGGCTTAATTACTATGACACTATTTTGTTAATAACTAAATGGTATTATTGGTATTTGAAAATAAGTTCGTTCTTCAGGTTTTTGTAAATGTCCACTTCACTTTTCTGTTTTAATTTGCAGTAACAAACTTGTTTGTAAATGAATTAATTAAATTTAAAAAGTAAATATTCTAATTTCAATTATTTATCGCTTCATTCATTGCTCTACTTCTAATTTAAAACATGATTTACAAAACGTTATCAACTCCGTAGTTGCTTGGGGTAGCGATTCTGGTTACATTGATTGAAAAATTGGAAATTTCTAAACAGTTCCGTTAATAGTTATTGGAGAACATTCAGTCAGGTATCAAAATGTTCTCGCTAAGAATGAAAAAATATTTTGTCTCTTAATATTTTCTGATAACATTTCTCGTTTTTAAGATATTAAGCTTTCAAAATTTAAAATTGCCGCCCTTTTTAAACCGGAAGTGATATTTTTTTTAAGATTTAATAAAATGTGCCTCACTAAGTTAAACAAATTTTCAAAGTTTCAATTTGATATCTCAAACCCTTACAGAGATAATACTTTTCATGTAAAAAACACATACAGACAGATTGACAGAAAACCAAGCGAGATAGGACTATACATTATATGATGAATCTTGCTTGTTTTTAGCTATATAATAGCCTGGTGAAGTTTGATCCGGTAGTTTCTGAACACCCTGTATATGTAATGGCTATAGTTTGTTTGTGTTAAATTAACTTAGTACAGTGATAGTGATTTTTGTGGTAAAGCAATTAAATTATAATATTTCATTTACAAATGTTTTTTGTTATTTAAAGTAGGCAACACGATTTTACTCTATGTAAATTATTGAACTATGGGCTAAAAGATAGATACTTAAAGTAACTAAAACCATTCAATCAATTTTGTAAAAGAAAAAAAAATCAAAATTTTCTATTAGTGATTATTTAAAGTTATGTTAAAAACTTAAATTAGTTATTTAACTACTTGCATTTGTTGTATTTATCGGCCCAATGTTTTTAAAATGTGTCATGTCTTGTGTAATCAAATCACAACACTTTGTATTGAGTCATAACATGATGATACAAAATGACATGAAATAAAATATTAAACAATTTGCGTCAAGATTTAATTCATTTTAAATGTTGGAAAAGGCAAAGAGTTGTCAGGAACATAATAATATACAAGTAGTTAACCGTGATATTCTTTAAATGTCAATGGTATTCATTTCTTGATAATTTTACATCCTATTAATAGTTAAAACAGCAGTCCCATGGTGCTAGTCGCATCTAGCCGCGTGTAGTCCCTCGAGAGAAAACCAACTTGATTGTTCCATCAATAGTCGCGTCGCGCTTCGCACTGCGCCGCTTCGCCCGTTGTCTGTTCACGCCCATAACCACGAATGACTTTGATATTTGGTGCTGTGTGTTTTCACCCTAAGGGAATAAAAGAGGTTAGATATAAAACAAAATTCCTGTGCAATAGTGAGTCATTAGCCTAGTGGTTAAAGTGACGGACTCCGGCCTTGTCGTGTGTTCTATAGCGCTGATTAGCAGGCTATAATATTTATTGAGGTAAAGAAGTGGTCTTTCAAAATAAAAATGAATAAAATAAAATCTTCTTGTATTTATTTAAACAAACTGATTAAAAGTCTTTGTTGTAAAATAAAATCATTCAAAATTCAAAAATAAAATAAAAACTTGGTTTTGCTTATCACTTCAATATTTCAAAATAAAAATAAACGGTACGATTTTAGATTGTACTGAACTTTAATGATATAAATCTTCTTTCTGTACTTTATCAGTCTGGTCTTAGTTTATCTTCAACCTAATTATAGAAACGCCTCGAACCCTGAAAAAGAAATAATTGTTTTACAGACTGATCCCCTTTTTGAAAAACAACAAAATGAGAAATTGAGCAATGATTTGAATAAAAGCTCTAAATTTAAAAACAACTTTTTTTACCTTCCAATCTGAACAAATTCACGTCTCGTTGGGTAGACTAGCAACAAACCTCCGACACCAGAAATGTACGTAAAATTCCGCAGTCGCCCAGCGAGCGTGAATATATAAGCTTTGGACCGAAAGTTCTCGAAGCCGAGACCGCCAGCCGTCACGTGACTCGGCTCCTGTCCTCTCAGGCCAAGAAACAATTCAAACCATTGTCTCCAACTTCTTTCCGACATCCCCGGACAAGAAAATCGCGAGTTTGCCCAGACTTGCAAAACCAAGTAGCACCAGCAATTCATATTTGCAATTGCCAGCAATTATTCACAAAACTTCTTTTATATTATATAAATTATTTCCTTTTTACTTGTCACAAATATTATATTAAACCATATAGTGTTTTCATGGAATTTAAAACGTATAGTTCAAATCACAATCCTGACATGTAAGTTCAATCTGTATTGTACAGGTCGTACTGTAACAGCTCACTTTTGCTTTGCTGGATACGTTCCACGTATCGATCCGTCCTCTACGCCCATGTAGATGGGCAAAGTAAGACATAAATAGGCTGCCAACATTTTTTAGAAGAAAACCCTACATAAAAACTTAAAATGTCAACCAATGAAGACCGTAATAATTGTGATAATTTAAATTGATTGCATGCACGCACGCATTTAAACCATTTGACCTGTCCCTTTTCTAAGTTACGTATATCATTATTCTTATCTAAAATAATTTTAAATAAGTTCAAAAATTGTTATCACATTTTAAATAGTCTATGTTATTTAATTAAACTTAAATTGCCCATGTGAAGCTTATGCATTCAAACGCCTTTAGTTAAATTTGTCACTGTAAGATGGTACATCCATTAGTTTATAAATGATAGTCACCCATTGGATGATAATTTGTGTGGTTTGATTTTGTTTATTAATTTTTTACATTAGCAGTGAACTTATTTTGGTAACCTTCAAGCTAAGGCTCTATTATTGGTTTTGTTGAAGTATTCCGTGAGTTATGACGTAAACCAAAAAAAATCACCTTTCATAAATAATATATAATATAAATGAAATGCTTATTTGCGTAGATTAAACAACCTGCTATATTCAACAATGTAACATATGAACCTGTAGGTGTTATGGCAGCGATGAAGGAGGCGTCATAACATCATGGCAGGACCGTAAACCGTTATGGCATTACTCGTATCCTGGCCAGTACTCACCATCAGCCTTAATTACTTTACTGCCATACTAGATCGTGCCTCGAATCAAGAAACTAGTGTAGACAATGTTTAGAGAAGTAGATAGTTATTGAGTTAATCAGTAATTACAAATAAAGACTTAATATAGAGTGTCTCATTCCAATATTTTCTTAGAAGCATTTTCTTACGTTGATTCATTTAAACTGTTACGTTTTACAATTTTCTGATATTTTAGTGTTCTGTAATATTTAGGTGATTTATAAATTCTGAGAGGGTTTTATAAACGATATTTCTTATGATTTCATTAATAAACGTTGTTCAAGCTGATAGATTCAGTCATAAATTGTTGTAATTTAGAAACTACATGAGTTTAAATCCAATTTAAATGTTTTCCTGTGAGATGATTAAATTATTTAATAAATAACAATCGTGAAATCATAACTAACTAAAGCATTTCTTAACAGTGAGTGAAGAGTTTTTGGAATAAACTATGGAGTAAAAATTCTTAAAAACATTTTGAGTTGTAAAATAATGTACAATTTTACTGTTGTCTTAAATTTATCATCAGCAATTCAAGTTAGAATACGGCAAGAATTAAGGCAACGATAGTTAAAGTGACATATTTACTGTAGAAGACCAAGGTATCTCCAAGTTGAATGGGCACCAAGCAGTAACATACATTATGTACAGACGGTTTACTAAACTAGACGTAGTTAGATGGTAGATTGGTGTTTATTGCTCTAGAATGGTGATTCCGTATTTTACAACTATAAAACCTCTTAATATAACCCCTGGCTGTAATTTTATACGCCAGAGGAATCTACAACATAACCCCCATAACAAATTTCCAGAGGTATATCTAACTTTAAACCCTTTAAAGTTAAACAGTTGATTTGTGAAATTTCAAAATAAAAGTTTCGGTGTTCAAGTTTTCCGATCTCATAAACTTTCTGTTAGTTGGCTTCCTCGATAACTCTTTTACTTGCTGCACAACTCTGTA
Source organism: Allygus modestus (assembly GCA_963675035.1). Classification (NCBI taxonomy): domain Eukaryota; kingdom Metazoa; phylum Arthropoda; class Insecta; order Hemiptera; family Cicadellidae; genus Allygus; species Allygus modestus. Next base: position 116,416,876 of record OY776113.1, read on the forward strand.
AAGTTTACTAATCGTTTAAAGAGGCTAAGTGTAGTTTTTATTAAGTTTACAATGAATATAAATATGATTTAGCATACATAAAAGCTGTTATTTGGACGATTATTTAAAAACTCGTATTATATTACAAAGCATATTAGTAGGGGGTATTAGATGGGCATACAGCAGCAGGCAAGCAGGGCAGGCAAGTGGCGGTGGCGTCTACCCCTCCCCCCATGGACTTTGACCTGCCCCCCACGTGGACCTTGACCTGCCCCCCCTGTGGACCTTGACGTGCCCCCGTGGACCATGACCTGCCCCCCCGTGGACCTTGACCAGCCCCCCCGATGGCGTCAGCCCCCCCCGTCGTCTGCGGCACGTTTCGTGATGACCTTGATCATGAGGAAAAAACTTTCGAAAATTAATAACTAGCTCATTTGCCTACCGATTTTCACGGGAATTTTTTCCTAAGTGTAGGCCTACCCTCAAGGAAGCGAATAACGAAAGAACCCCATAGATCCACCATCAAAAAAGCTCGCTATTAATTTTTAAACGTGTTTTTCTTATGGGATCTCGGCTGTTTACCGACCGATTTTTACGAAACCTCACCACATGTTGGCTGGAGGCCTAAGTAAACCATCGCTTAAAGAAAATTGAAAATCCACCGTTAAACGGGCCCGCTATTAATTTTTAAACGCATTTTCCTTATGGGATCTCGGCTGTTTACCGACCGATTTTGACGAAACCTCACCACGTGTTGGGCGGCGGCCTAAGTAAATTATCGCTTAAAGAAAATTGAAAATCCACCGTTAAACGGGTCCGCTATTAATTTTTAAACGCGTTTTCCTTTTGGGATCTCGGCTGTTTACCGACCGAATTTGATGTTACTTCACTACATGTTGTGTGCCAGCTTAGCCAAACCAAACTGCAAGCAGCTCCGCGCTGTCACGTGTCAAGGTGCGTGCTAGGGCCTACGTGACCTCCCCAGGCTGTTTACTCATTAGTGATTCCGAGAATTGTTTACCGCCTAAAGCACTATGGATGCCTAAATTCCACTACGAAACTTCTAGAAGCTTCTAGAATGTTCTAGAATTTCGTGGACCGCGGTGACGTCACCCTCGTGCCTACATGCCCACCTCAGGCTGTTTACTCATCAGCGATTCCGGGAATTGTTTACCGCTTTCACCGCCTAAAGCACTAAGCGCTTCCACAGGCTTAACGACTTTCACCTGCTGTATGGTCCACTGTACGGTACGTAGCTTTGTTATTTAAGCGATTGACGTTGCTTCCTTTATTCAGTTCGTGTTTGGAGTTCAGTGTATGTAGACGTGCTACTTCAGTGTTGTGCTAGTCTTTATTGCACCATATTCTGAGATTGTAAAACGTGAGTATATTTCATTCTTATTAGTTGTAGTGTGGAAAACTATTACATTTACATAACTTGCGAGTAGAAATATGGCCCGGTAATACAAGTCTTATGCTTTTCATTATGTTTTAGGGAAAACGGTTCATTATTGCTGTGTTCAGTCTAACTCTACTCAAGGGAATTATCGATTTTTCTTAGAACGAGTGTGATCCATTACACAACCACTAGGTTTTTCCAAAATATAAATAATCCATAGAACAATCTGCACATCATTTTCAATTTATTTTTGACTTATTTTTTCCAAACTTTTATTACATAGCTCTGATGCAAATTTTTTTTTTTTCAGATGGATGATACTTACCGCGGCCCCGACTGCAATCGCATCTTCATGCGTAGATACGATTTAGCATGACACGTTATTAGTACTCATGGTGAGAGGAAGCAGCACGTGTGCGTTGTATGCGGTGCCACGATGAGTCGCAGAGATGCCCTCCAACGCCACATGGTCAACACCCACGGCGGAGCCACCCCACGACAACAAGGTTCGGGCGAAGGTCCTGGCCCCGACTACCATGCGTGTGAAAAATGCGGATGCCGTTTTCGTCGCGGAGTCAACCTACAACAGCACGTGGATTCCGCTCATAACCGAAACAACCGTTTCCTACGTGACGCGTGCGGTGTAGTGTTCACCAGGAGAGACAACCTACGTCAACACAACAAACAATTTAACGGTGACGGAGAAGAACGTAGTTTCTCTTTTGTGTACTGTGATCAGAGTTTCAGACGGAAGTTTAATAAGGACAAACATGAGCAGTTCAACTGCAGCGTTATGAGAGATTTAATCTGGAACCGAGTGCCGATGGAGGAGGAGCCTCAACCCGGACCCAGCACTGAGCCCTAACCCAGCACCGAGCCTCAACCCAGCACTGAGCCTAAACCCAGCACCGAGCCTCAACCCAGCACCGAGCCCCAGCCCAGTCCCAGCGCCGAGCCCCAGCCCAGCGCCGAGCTCCAGCCCAGCGACGATGACGAAATGGAGGGTAGCGGCCTCCTCGCGTTCCAGCTCGTGCACCGAGCCTTCCGCACTCGCCTCCTCACCTACTGCCTGTCTCAACCGATGGACGCCTTGCTGACTGTCGAGGATGCGCTGACCTTGTTGTTTGACGAGGTTCTGGACCTGATGGAGAAAGTCATGACTCAATATCAGAGCATCAAGGCGAACATGGTCGTGGAATGTGAGTTCACCAACATTCACGGGGCCACCTGCCTGCGCTCCTTCAACACCGTCAACGTCCCGCTGACCGAGGCCTCCGACTTGGAGAACTTCCTCTCGACCACGTTCAAAATGATCCTGGACAAGAAGGAGCAGTGCGAGTTGGTGGGCAGCGGGTGGACCTACCTGCGCATACGCGACTTGGAGATCCGCGTGAACCAGTATACGCCACTCGGAGGCAGAGCCTTTATCCAGCTGCCAAAGGCTATCGCGGATATACGCGCTGTTGTCAATGTGAAAAACGCCGACGACATGTGTTTCATGTACGCCATCCTGACCAAATTCGTCCCGCAGGAACCGAATAAGACCGCATCTTATACCTTGGACATCATCTCCCGTTGCAACTGGACCGGCCTGCGTTTCCCCGTCACGCCGAAGGACATCAAGGCTTTCGAGCGCAAGTACGCCATCAGCGTAAACGTTTACGGGATCGAGCGGGCGATTGTGGGGAAACGCCCCGATGGAACGCCAGAGTTCAAGGACCAGGTCTACCCGCTGAAGATATGCAAGCGGGAGTGCGAAGACCACAGAGACCTGCTTTGCGTGACCACGATGGTGACAGCCACTACGCGTACATCATGGACCTGGGTCGACTGGTCCGGCCCCAGCTCACCAAACGTGAAAATAGGATCTACATCTGTAAGCGGTGCTTCGCTTACTTCAACAACCAGCCCTACAATCTTGGCCTGACCGGTGCTCAGCGCCTGGAGAAGTACAGGCGTTACTGCTACGCCAAGGCTCCCCTCCTTTTGGACAGGTCAAAGAAGGAAAAGATCCGCTTCACGCACCCCGAGTATACCCGACGAGAGAGGTTCTGCATTTACGCGGACTTCGAGTGCTCCCTGCAACGTGTGCCCGACGACCCGGTGGAAGCACCGCACGGCACCAGATCCCTGGGTATGCACGTCCCGTATGACTTCGCCTACCAGATCGTGGACTCGCTGGGGCTGGAGGAGTTTCAACCCCGAGTCTACTTCGGAGCCGACGCGTCCATGGTGTTTATGGAGAGGCTCAAGATGGACGTGCTGAACTTGTGGGAGTTCCTGTTCAACATGAGAGCTCTGCACCCTTCCCTGACCCGGCAGGAAATGGACGAGTATCTCGTGGATACCCGCTGCTACCTCTGCGGCGAGGTGTTCACCGAGTCGGATATCAAGGTGCGGGACCACAACTACGCCCCGCCTTACGAGTCCCGCGGGGCGGCGCACCGCTCGTGCAACCTGCGGTACAGCGAGCAGTGGGTCATCAACTGCTACTTCCACAACCTGTCCAACTACGACACCCACTTCGTAGTGCGGGAGCTGGCCATCGACCCCGGCAATGTGGACGTGTTGGCCCACACCGAAGGGCGCTACATCGCCTTCACCAAGCGGTTTCACTTTGGCCAGCCCGAGGACAACCGACGACTGACGTCTTTCGCAGTGCGGTTCCTCGACATCTACAGATTCCTGTCCATGAGCCTGGCTAGCCTCGCAGCGGGACTGCCCACCGACAAGATGCGCGAGACCAGGAAGCGATTCCCCGACGACCGGCTCTTCGACCTGGTGCGCAGGAAGGGCGTGTTCCCCTACGACTTTGTCACGTCGTACGACACGCTGTACTCCACTAGACAGCTACCTCCTCGGGCCGCGTTCCACAACACCATGACCCTTGAGGACGTCAAGGAGGAGGAGTACGAGCACGCCCTCAACGTGTGGCGAGCCTTTGACTGTCGCCACCTCAAGGACTACGCTGACAAGTACCTGCGCTGTGACATCACCCTGCTCACCAATGTGTTTGAGCAGTTCCGCGACACCTCCTTAGCCGAGTACGGACTGGACCCCACCCTCTACTACACCCTGCCCTCCTACGCCTGGGACGTAATGCTCAAGGCCTGCGACGTGGTGCTGGACACGCTGCGGGACTTTGACATGTACCTCTTCGTGGAGCAAGGCATCCGAGGAGGTATCTGCCAGGCCATCACCCGCTACGTCAAGGCCAACCACGAGCGGGTTCGCCCCGCGGACCGACGCGCTGACGAGCCGACACGCCACCTCCTGTACCTGGACGCCAATAACCTCTACGGCTGGGTCATGCGCCAGTACCTGCCCACCGGAGACTTCCAGTGGCTCAGCCGCGAGGAGAGCGACGCCTTGGACATCGCCTCGCTGTACGCGGAGGCCGACATGGGCTACATCATGGAGGTGGACCTCCGCTACCCAGCTCGCCTCCAAGACCTGCACTGGGATCTTCCGTACTGCTGCGAGACCAAGCGTCCTCCGACAGGCAAGTTCCCCAAGCTGGTGACCACCCTGGACGACAAGGAGCACTACATCTGTTACTACAGGATCTCGAAGCAGGCACTGAACAACGGACTGGAGCTTGCGGCTGTTCACAGGGCCGTCTCGTTCCGCCAGTATCGATAGCTCGAGCCCTACATCATGATGAAAACCGAGCTGCGGAAGAAGGCCAAGACAAGTTCGAGCAGGACTTCTTTAAGCTCATGAACAACGCGGTCTTTGGCAAGACCATCGAGAACCTGCGCAAGCGCCTGAACGTCAAGCTGGTGTGCACTCCGGAGAAGTTCAGCAAATACGTGGCCAAGTCCAATTTTCTGGACCGCACGTATTACACGGAGGACGTAGCCCTCGTCCATCTCGCCAGGGTGAACATCGTCCTGGACAAACCCATCTACATTGGCATGCCTGTCCTGGAGCTGATCAAGTGGCCCATGTACGAGTTCTTGCGCAAGATGAAGAACCGCTACGGTAACCACCTGACCATAGACTACATGGACTCGGACAGCTTCGTGTTCGACATCGTCTCTCAGGACATCTACAGGGAGATGATGGAGCACCTGGACGATTTCGACACCAGCGCCTACCCCAAGTCTTACCCCTGCTACAGCCCCGTCAACGCCAAGGTTATCGGCAAGTTTAAGGACGAGTGCAGCGGCCGATCCCTGTTCGAGTACCTCGGGTTTCGCTCCAAGCTGTACTTCATGGATATCGAGGATCCGAGCGAGGAGACGGGTTCCAAGGCCCTCAAGCGCGCCAAGGGAGTCTCCAAGGGGGTTGTCAAGAACGTCCTCACCCCCGACGACTACAGGGAGTGCCTGTTTAACGGCACGCTGCTGAGCACCGTCAAAACCAGGTTCCAGTCCTACCTGCACCGCGTCTTTACGGTCCAGTTGGAGAAACTCTCCTTAAGCCCGGCCGATGACAAGCGCTGCATCCTGGCTGACGGGATCCTTGCCGTGGGTACTCAAGGACATCCCGCCGTTGCCCAGAGCCGAACGGCAAAACCGTCCACAGGAGGACCAGCAGCAGCAGAGGCCAGAGGAGGATGAGGAAGAGGATTAAGGGGAATTCCCTGTGTAGACTTGTATATAGTATTTTTTAAGTTCAATTGTAAATAGTATTTATTTTTAAGTTTATTTGTAAATAGTATGTGTAAGCAATTATAATGTAATAGTTTGGTTTACAGCATAAATCTGTGTGGTTATTTCCTCCCTTATTCCCCACTTTTCAAGAATTACAAACATGTCCAAGTTATACTTTATATTAAAATTAACTTTTATAAAATTTTAAAAAACTATATAAACTTGGACAATAATTTTTCTTAAATATTGGATCAAAAGGACAAATAAAAACAATCGATCACAACATATCATATTTATTGAAACATAAGAGTACATACTAAATTACAAAAAGTTTATAGAATTAACATTGCGATGAGAAGATGGAGTCGAAGAGCCTGCGGACCAGAGCGTCGTTGACTGCGGGAGCGGCCGGGTCGAGGAGCTGCACGTAGTCGCCAAGCGGCATACCGAGGACCGCCCGACAGTACAGGTAGGTGAGGCAGTAGTGGTCACAAACAGAAGTACCGTAGCCCTGAAGTCGATACCTGTTGTAGAGACCGCCACGTAGCTCAGTCCGGGGATTGTCGCCAGGCGCTTCTCAATCTGGGTGGTGTTAATCGCGGACGGAAGCAGTCCCCATCGGTTGTGTGATACCTTCATTACTACCAGTTGCACACTTTATCACCACCGGCTTCACTGTCTGTGTCAAACCAGTGACTCTGGGGACTCATGAATAACGGTCCACCCAAAGGTTTTCCAATCGCGTTATGATGTTCATAATCATAATGTAGATTTCATAGTCTTTATTTTCATCCAAATATAAGTTGCAACCATGTGTATGCTGTCCTCTATGATGTAACTGGATGTTCAAGAACACATCACCCCGATTGGTGGGATTTTGTACTGTATGTTGATAACCGGAATCGACCCAACTGATAGTCGGTGGTGAATCGTTCGAATCTTTTTCCTCAAGCCCCAAGTCTCCAGGTAGTTCCGGGGGATTGACACTTCTACTGTTGTCGTTTATGCAACTGCTTTCGGCACATATGCTGACGTTCTGAGAACCTCTCCCTTCGGATAATTGGTTGGATGATGGTGATGCGAAGTCTCCAAATATCTCCAGAGCATTGCCACTTTCAGTGTCGTTTATGCAACTGCTATCAATACATGTGCTGACTTTCTGCGGACCTCTTCCTGCCGAGATTTGTATGAACGATCTCGGTTGTGAGGAACGATTGTTTCTTCGCTTCTTTCTAACACCGAGGTGTGGCTGACGATGATGGAGACGAAGTCTATCTCGCGACGTGAATGACCCCTCACAGTATGGACATTTCCAGGTCACCAGCTTCAATGGTGTGGCGACTGATCGTTTCAGTGATGGTGCTGGCGGTGGTTGTTCAGGACATTGTGGAGGAAAGTACATGGTGCTGTAGCCTTCCATCGCTTCAAACTCCTTCAACAACGTCTGGACTGATTCATCCACTTCGATTGCACTAGCCATGTTTGAGTTTACTCTGCAATATCACTAGACAAACTGAAGGTGCGCGTCTGCATTTATATTCACAAAATCCATCTCAAGAAGTGTTTCTTTAATTCAACCAATCATAGGGCAGAACGTCTAATTTTGACCACACAGAGGGCAGGATATTTCCACCAATAACAGTACCCGCATTTACTTACCCTATTTAGGGTTTTCCAGACATACTCGACAAGTTTTTAATCCCGCACCTTTAAACACAATGTAATGAGCGTCCAGCGAGATGCCACGCTGGTTCCTGTCCTGATGAAACAGGTTTTTCATGATGGACACACTAATGTTGTGATGAACCCTTGACGAATAGGTCTATCACGCGAGAGTGAGCCTCATGCATCATCCAAGTTAGGTTTATTGATGCAGGTTTAAGATAGGCCAATGCGTGCATGCGTGCGTGCGTGCGTGCGTGCGTGTGTGCGTGCGTGCGTGCGTGCGTGCGTGCGTGCGTGCGTGCGTGCAGGTTTTAGTTAGGTTTTCAGACGCTGGATTAAGTTAGGTTTATAGACGCAGGTTTATGTTAGGTTTATAGACGCAGGTTTATTTTAGGATTATAGGCGCAAGTTTAAATTAGGTTTACAGACGTAGGTTTAAGTTAGGTTTATAAACGCAGATTTAAGTTAGGTTTGTCGATGCATCAACGTCGCTCGCGACGACATAAGCAGGGCGATGTCACAGCGCAGGTACTTGTCAGCGTAGTCCTTGAGGTGGCGACAGTCAAAGGCTCAACACAAGTTGGGGGCGTGCTCGTACTCCTCCTCCTTGACGTCCTCCAGGGTCATGGTGTTGTGGAACGTGGCCCGAGGAGGTAGCTGTCTGGTGGAGTACAGCGTGTCGAACTACGTGACAAAGTCGTAGGGGAACACGCCCTTCCTGCGCACCAGGTCGAAGAGCCGGTCGTCGGGGAATCGCTTCCTGGTCTCGCGCATCTTGTCGGTGGGCAGTCCCGCTGCGAGGCTGGCCAGGCTCATGGACAGGAACCTGTAGATGTCGAGGAACCGCACTGCGAAAGACGTCAGTCGTCGGTTGTCCTCGGGCTGGCCAAAGTGAACCCGCTTGGTGAAGGCGATGTAGCGCCCTTCGGTGTGGGCCAACACGTCCACATTGCCGGGGTCGATGGCCAGCTCCCGCACTACGAAGTGGGCGTCGTAGTTGGACAGGTTGTGGAAGTAGCAGTTGATGACCCGCTACTCCCTGTACCGCAGGTTGCACGAGCGGTGCGCCGCCCCGCGGTACTCGTAAGGCGGAGCGTGGTTGAGATCCCGCACCTTGATGTCCGACTCGGTGAACTCCTCGCCGCAGAGGTAGCAGCGGGTCGCCACGGGGTACTCGTCCATTTCCTGCCGCGTCAGGGAAGGGTACAGAGCTCTGATGTTGAACAGGAACTCCCACAAGTTCAGCACGTCCATCTTGAGCCTCTCCATAAACACCATGGACGCGTCGGCTCCGAAGTAGACTCGGGGTTCAAACTCCTCCAGCCCCAGCGAGTCCAATATCTGGTAGGCGAAGGCGTAGAGGACGTGCATACGCAGGGGTCTGGTGCCGCGCGGTGCTTCCACCGGGTCGTCGGGCACAGGTTGCAGGGAGCACTCGAAGTCCGCGTAAATGCAGAAACTCTCTCGTCGGGTGTACCCGGGGTGCGTAAAGCGGATCTTTTCTTTCTTTGACATGTCCAAGCAGAGGGGAGCCTTGGCGTAGCAGTAACGCCTGTGCTTCTCCAGGTGCTGAGCGCCCGTTAGGCCGAGCTTCTTGGGCTGGTTGTCAAAGTAAGCGGAGCACCGCTTACAGATGTAGATCCTATTTTCACGTTTGGTGAGCTGGGGCCGGACCAGTCGACCCAGGTCCGTGGTGTACGCGTAGTGGCTGTCCCCGTCGTTGGTCACGTATAGCAGGTCTCTGTGGTCTTCGCGCTCCCGCTTGCATATCTTCAGCGGGTAGACCTTGTCCTTGAACTCTGGCGTTCCATTGGGAAGTCTTCCCACCATCGCCCGATCGATCCCATAAACGTTTACACTGATGGCGTTCTTGCGCTCGAAAGCCTTGATGTCCTTCGGCGTGACGGGGAATCGCAGGCCGGTGCAGTCGTAACGGGCGATGATGTCCAAGGTATAAGATGCGGTCTTATTCGGTTCCTGCGGGACGAATTTGGTCAGGATGGCGTACATGAAACACATGTCGTCGGCGTTTTTCACATTGACAACAGCGCGTATATCCGCGATAGCCTTTGGCAGCTGGATAAAGGCTCTGCCTCCGAGTGGCGTATACTGGTTCATGCGGATCTCCAAGTCGCGTATGCGCAGGTAGGTCCACCCGCTGCCCACCAACTCGCACTGCTCCTTCTTGTCCAGGATCATTTTGAACGTGGTCGAGAGGAAGTTCTCCAAGTCGGAGGCCTCGGTCAGGGGGACGTTGACGGTGTTGAAGGAGCGCAGGCAGGTGGCCCCGTGAATGTTGGTGAACTCACATTTCACGACCATGTTCGCCTTGATGCTCGGATATTGGGTCATGACTTTCTCCATCAGGTCCTGAACCTTGTCAAACAACAAGTTCAGCGCTTCCTAGACAGTCAGAAAGGCGTCCATCGGTTGAGACAATCGGTAGGTGAGGAGGCGAGTGCGGAAGGCTCGGTGCACGAGCTGGAACGCGGGGAGGCCGCTACCCTCCATCTCGTCATCGTCGCTGGGCTGGAGCTCGGCGCTGGGCTGGGGCTCGGCGCTGGGACTGGACTGGGGCTCGGTGCTGGGTTGAGGCTCAGTGCTGGGTTGAGGCTTGGTGCTGGGTTGAGGCTCAGCGCTGGGTCCGGGTTGAGTCTCTTCTTCCATCGACACTCTGTTCCAGATTAAATCTCTCATAACGCTGCAGTTGAACTGCTTATCTTGGTCCTTATTGAACTGCCAGCTGAACCTCTGATCACAGTACACAAAAGAGAAACTACGTTCTTCTCGGTCACTGTGAAATTCTTTAGTGTGTTGACGTAGGTTGTCTCTCCTGGTGAACACTACACCGCACGCGTCACATAGGAAACGTTTGTTTCGGTTATGAGCGGAATCCACGTGCCGTTGTAGGTTGGCTCCGCGACGAAAACGGCATCGGCATTCTCCACACGCTTGGTAGTCGGGGCCAGGACCTTCGCCCGAACCTTGTTGTCGTGGGGTGGCTCCGCCGTGGGTGTTGACCATGTGGCGTTGGAGGGCATCTCTGCGACTCATCGTGGCACCGCATACAACGCACACGTGCTGCTGCCTCTCACCATGAGTACTAATAACGTGTCGTGCTAAATCGTATCTACGCATGAAGATGCGATTGCAGTCGGGGCAGCTGTGAGTATCATCCATCTGAAAAAAAATAAAATTTGCATCAGAACTATGTATTAAAAGTTTGGAAAAAATATGTCAAAAATAAATTGAAAATGATGTGTAGATTGTTCTATGGATTATTTATATTTTGGGAAAATATAGTGGTTGTGTAATGGTTCGAACTCGTTCTAAGAAAAATCGATAATTCCCTTGAGTAGAGTTAGACTGAACACTTAGCAATAATGAATCGTTTTCCCTAAAACATAATGACTTTCCCTAAAGCATAAGACTTGTATTACCGGGCCATATTTCTATTCGCAAGTTATAAGTGTAGGCCTATTGCCTACACTGTGGAAAAAGCCCCGTGAAAATCGGTGGGAAAATGGGCTAGTTATTAATTTTCGAAAGTTTTTTCCTCATGGTCAAGGCCATCACGAAAAGTGCCGCAGACGACGGGGGGGCTGACGTTATCGGGGGGGCTGACGTCATCGGGGGGGGGCTGGTCAAGGTCCACGAGGGGGCAGGTCAAGGTCCACGGGGGCACGTCAAGGTCCACTGGGGGGCAGGTCAAGGTCCACGGGGGGGCAGGTCAGGGTCCATGGGGGGCAGGTAAAGGTCCAACGGGGGGGGGTGACGCCACCGCCACTTGCCTGCTGCTCCTGCTGCTGTATTCCCATCTAATGCCCCCTACTCATATTATTTAAAAACAATTTAATAACCGTGTTATTCGTTTTGTTTATTTATAAAATTCTATTCTGAGTTTCTCGGGCTTTAAATCTTTATACTTTTTCATACAGATGGCGCACGAACTTAGATGCTAGCACTCTTCTTTGGTGCTGAACATATTTCAAGTTCATCTATAAATATGGTCTTGTAGGACTGAGAAGTGTCAGGTGCTTTGATATCCTAAGAACTACAGGATACCAAATCACCTAACACTTCTCAGTCCTGCATCGCACGTAGATCGTGGTGTCTCTGGTGGTAATGTTGTTATGGTTCCAACGAAACTCACAAAGTACGTCTTCTAACATGCTCCTCATTATTATATTTAACGAGCAGTTTGTAGGAGGAACGTGTAGGGTAAGCCCCTCGAGCGCTATATGGCGCTATGTACCGCAGCGATTTCAATGTTTCTTTACATGAAGTCATTGTTTTTCATCAGGCTAACGTTAAATTTTCAAATAATAAACTCAGAATAAAACTGTTACTTTTAAATTGTACGTAAATATTGTAAGAAACGTTGTTGAACCTTTTTCCAGGAACATTGTCTTTGAATAATAATAAAATAAAAATTTACCAGTGGTTTGATTACAATTTCACATTTGTCATGGCGTGGCAATGGTAAATCACACTATAAAATAACACACTGTTTAGGTTGGATGGACTAAAAATAGAAATTATAAAAATATAAATCGAGTCGTGAAAAAGTTGTTTAAATGGATTAATAACAAAATAATTAGTCTCATTTGAACTTGGGTGGCATATAAAATAGTTTAAATAAATATAAGCTTCTGTTTAATATAATTAAGACGTTCGGGTTACAAAGTTATCAGCGTTGACAAATAATTGATCATACTGCTTGGAAAACAGCAGTTTTCAATACATGCGTTGCAGTGCGAAAGTAGTTCTTTTCAGTCCTAGGACGGAAAAGAATCAGCTGGTGTCGAGGTCATCAGCTGTTCCGTTTTTTATTTATAAATATCAATGTAGTGAATCTGCAAACTTGTGTAAGTCGATTGTAAGTAATCGATAGTATCGAGAGTTGAATTCAATTATTTTATCGATTGTAATTCATTGTTGCATTGTTGTCGGTTTAAGTATATTTGTTGCGTTTCAGTCCGACAAGATGAGTGACACGGGAAATAAATATATATTACAAAAAGTCCAGGACATTCAAGAAAGCTTATTTCCAGCTAAATCTAGGAAATGCTACGGGTCTGATTCCTGATGTAACTCGAAACGGTTGACTAAAGTATTCCTTCTTGCAATCGATAGTCCCCAGCATTCGATATGCCTATCGTTATAGTTAGTCTAGCCTAACACTAACACAAACGTAACAGACAATAGTTGAAAACATCTGTAGTAACAGCTGTGTGTTTTAAATTGCAAGAACAAGATGATAGCCATTTTGGAATCAAGCTTTTAAAGGTAAACAAGTTGTAAAATATTAGTTTTGAGAAAGCAGTTATTTTAATACTAGGTGTACGCTCATTCTTCCCGTAAGAGGATGAACGAAGACTGAATTTTTAAAGATATATTTGAATAGACATGTTGCGTATTTAGCTTTTGTTAACTTAAACCTTGTTTTGCCAAAGACTTTTACAATAAGGTCAACAAATATCTAGACCATATGCAACATATCTAAATAATTATAATTTGTTTATATTGTAATCTGACAAAGATTACAAATGTGTGAATATACGAGTACAAATACTAATGATTTCAACAGTTTACTTGTATTTAAAAGTACTTAGAGAAAATTTGAATTGATATATTGTAAAACTAAGGAGCTTTACAAAGGTCCGCAAGCATACGTTAACGTGTCTACTAAAATATGTTATAGATTCAAGAGATGAGAGACAACCGACAAAATTTGATGTACCAGCTATCATACTAATCATTCTAATATTATAAAGCTGAAAGTTTGTGAGTTTGTTTGTTTATTAGTTTGTGGCTCAATCACGCTCTAACTACTAAACCAATTGAGCTGATTTGGTAGGAAGATTGCTAATATCCTAATGTAACATATAGGCCTATTCACCGTTTTAAAATTCCTTTAAATAGTTTAGCCCCAATGGCTACTAAACTTCCCATTTTAATATTATGAGCAATAACATTTACTGGATCAGATTATAACTAAAACAGGTATTCTGCATTTATATTTTGGAATATACCTGAGGTTTGCTTCACTAATCCATATATATATTATTTTACTTCCTGATTTAGTTTACAGAATGACGAAATGCATATTTTGCAGATACTTTTTTCAAATTAATTGTACTTTATACCTTGTTACTTATTACCTCCTCCTTCGCTTGAAACCAGAGGATTTCTGGATTAGCTGCGTCACTATTATAAAGTACTTGAAAAAAATACATTTACAACTATATTAAGTTAAACATGGAACTTCTTAGGATGGAAGTAACTTCCGTGGATATTCATATATTATCATTAACTGTTGTAAATTTTGTACTAACTGCACTAACATTAATAATGTAATAATTATGTGTCAATAACAACAGTATCAATTTATAGCCCGATTTGAAAATTGCCGTGCTCTTTTCTAGTACTTTTGAAGAAGGGTGGTAATTTTGCAGAAGCTGGTGGTAATTTCCATAAATTGGATTGGCAACACTGCTGTTGACAAATCTGTCTGCTAAGTTGATGTTAAGTTACAGCGTTCCAACTTTGTTCTCCAAAAGATTATAATGAATGGCTTGACTCTAGGTAAGTGTTTAAAACTAATCCTTATATACCTACCAAACAATATAATAATATGTTTTATATGTTTTTATAATGGTTTTAATTTTATTAGCAGTAAAATATGATGGGGTGACTTTAGCCCACCTTTTGGGGTTACTTTAGCCCACTGCTCATCAGGTTAGGAGATTGTGTTTTAAAATTATTGCCCTCTAACTCTGAGTTTTTTCTATGTTTCTATGTCCCAAAATTATTTTATTAACATATACAAATCAATCTAATGAATGTGTTTTTAATTTTAGGTCCTGATAACAATGCCTAGAAAATACAAACGGACCCTAGGCTCTAGGCCTTACAGAAACTATTCATCAGAAACTTTAGAAGAATGTTTAAGAGCAATCCGATCCAAGGAGGTAACACAGCGTGCAGCTGAAAAGAAGTTTGGAATTCCACGAGCAACCATTAAAAACATTGAATGCATGAACAGAAGTTTGAAATGTTGGAGGTGGCCATACATTGTTGGAGGTACGCCATGTTGGTGGCGTGTGGACTCATACCAGTGGGAAGATAACATATGTAAAATAAATCCTCCAAAATTATTAAAAAGAAACCAGTTTTTGGTCCCTGAAATGGACACATTCACCTAAATTTACTGAGATCTGTGTTGTTAGGCTATGTAGGCTCTAGGCTATGTTTTTTGTGGTTTTTGAATAAATAAGTTACACTAGAGACTGAGTTAGCTTATTACAAATATTTATAATTTTCCCAAAACTCAATTTTACATTCAGTGAAAGCTATATTATAGGAAACATTGGGGTAGAATTAGCCCAAGTCATGTAGGATATAGCTTTATATGGGTTATTAACATTCGGGCTAAAGTAACCCCAAGTCAGTGTTAGCTTTAGCCCAAATTTAAAACTTTTTTCAAAATTTAAATTAAAGGCTAACACTATTGTTTATCATAAAAAAATGTTCATTGGTTAGTGTATAAAGTGAAACAGACATCAGGATAGCGTTGTTTTAGCAAATTTCCCCTATAGGGAAGAATCTATTACCGTAGGTCTCATGATAAGACTTAAGCCCGAGACCATGATAACTTTTCATTTTGAGGTCCCCAGATGCCAAAAACACCATTCGTTCAAATTTTTATATATGTATATATATATATATATATATATATATATATATATATATATTCACCTAGATCCCTCTATTGTAGTCCATGCATCAAACCACATTCAATTGTAGTCCATAAGAAATTATCATATATTTTCAAATTCTAATGTTATATAAGAATTTTTTTTGCATGTACAAGTTGGAAAAACACCTTTCTGTCTTATATTTCTTTTGTATTACAAAAATATTAACGCTGTTTTCTGTAATTGCATCCGTCACTTCACATTCAATTGTAGTCCACGGCCATTATGTGAAGGCAGGTAGCAAATCACCATTGAATGTGGTCCAGTACAAGTATCACTTTACATTTGATTGTGGTCCAAGTTATATATCCCAATTGTGGTCCACGTGCAACGTTGCCAGATTTCCATAAGTCTTTTAGCATGGAGCTTCCAAGCTGTTCAACCTGCATGCATACTTCGAAACTCAGACACACACACACCTTTTACTTTCTCCCCCTGTACATAGTGTATATGGTGTATTGTTAGCATCAACATTTTCAAATTTGAGTTGTTAGTGGACATTTTTGTTTTGGTGCTCCCTGGACCCAAAAATGTGATTTTTACAATATGTCTGTCTGTCTGTCTATCTGTCTATCTGTCTGTCTGTCTGTCTGTCTATCTGTCCGTCTGTCCGTCCGTCTGTCTGTCCGTCTGTCTGTCTGTCCGTCCGTCCGTCCGTCCGTCCGTCCGTCCGTGCGCTCGTGCGTCTATGCGTCTGTGCGTGTGTGCGTGTGTGCGTGTATGCGTACGTGCGTGCGTGCGCGCGCGTTCGTGCAAGCGCATGTGTGTGTGTGTGTGTGTGTGTGTGTGTGTGTGTGTGTGTGTGTGTGTGTGTGTGTGTGTACAGAGCTAGAGGCGACATCAGTTGTCCGATTATAATGAAATTTGGTATGTAGGTACTAATTCATGATGTCTACAGGCGTTTTGATCATTTTTTAAAATTTTTTATTTGTAAGGGTAAATATCCCCCCAAAACTATAAAAAAACATGAAAAATCGAAATTGATCAAAAAAGGCTTTTACGATTTTGATTAAACTTAGGTTTAATATAGGCTGAGAATATGCCTATATGTAGCCAAGCTAAATTATTGTCAACCTACATGCAAATTTTCAGGTCGATTGGTTTAGCAGTGTTTACGTTAAAAAGGAACATACAAGTCAACAGACAGTCAGACAGACAGACACCACCTTTCCTTTATAAATGTATAGGATATGATAATGTTACAGGACTAGTTTCTTTTAAACATTTAGCTTGTTATTGTTGTATTAAGTGATATTAAAAATGGCTTAGCCAAATTTTCTTTACTATGTACAATACTAGCTTTTGTAAGCTCGTAAAAAATTACAGGGTTAAAACAACTAATGCAACACTGTTCATTAGTAATGAAATAAATGTAGTGGATTCATAATTGTTTTTTAAAAATATATATTTATAACTCTTATTTTTAAATCACTGTAATCAAAAGGGATTACTGCCTTGCAACATTTTAAGGTGTTATTGTAACAAAGCCCTAACATATTTAATATTAAAATACTAGTTGTTATTAGCTCGTCAAAAATGACGGGCTTAAACAAACTAAAGAAGTATTTTTCACAAGTTAAGAAATAAATTTAATGACTTAACAATTTATATTTAAAAAGCTAATTTATGTAACAAAATGGGAATCCGCCGTGCAAAATTTAAAGATATTATTGTAATATAGCTCAAATATAATGCTTATTAAAATATTAATTAGAACGTGTCTAAATTCAAAAAGTGTCTTTTTGGGAAAGACATTTTACGCCTGCATGCAATAGCCCAAAAGGGTTCAGTTTAAATTTTGTTATTAGTTAAGTTTAGGATGTTGAATCAAACTCATTTTGGTGTCACTTCCAGCTAAATTCTTTCTTAAAAACTAAACTTTTTCTTCAAAGGTTTGTTCATCGGGTTCAAATTTGTAATACAAACTAACCTAACTACTGCCACTGCTTTTATAACTAATAGGTAAAAAATACAATCTACCTATTTACCAACATTTAATTGTATTTTATCTACTAACATACAAACTATCTAAAGACAGACCAACAAAAAAACATAATTAATCCATCTATATTATTAATACGCTACATGCAAACTTTGTAAACAATAAGGCTTTTTTGTTTTATGATTTACCCCCACATTTTATCCACTAAACAGCACGTCTAGGAGTGCAGATGTGCAAACGGGCTTTAGATTTTCCATTTAGGCCACAGGGCTCTGCCCCATGAGACTTACAAGTCCCCATGTTATTCATATGGATGGGAGTTTTATTTGGTTTATGTCACATGTGTGATTTTTCTCAATTAAATAAATATCTGTTATAATGATTATTCATATATCGACAGACTGTCATTTTTTTGTTTACTATTTACTATTTTCGCTTCTCAGAATGGAATGTGCAAGCTACTTATAGAAAATTATCTATAAAATGTGTAGAACATTATTTCACATTGTATTCAATGCTAATGGTCAATAGTCCTTAGTTTTCTTATCCATTACATTGAATTTCTTCCCAGAGTTTCATCCAATACACACATGAATCTTAGTCATGTTTTTTATGTATTCATACACATATCGCTATACTACTTTAGTGAGTATAATGGCTATCATCGATGTTTAAAAAAAGCTTTTGATTTAGTCTTACACAAAACTTTAAAAACTACAATTCAAGCACTGAATCGCTAGAATGCCACCCTGTTGTCACATTTTCTGAGACCCAGGATTTATAAAAGGGAAATCATCTACTCTGGTTCCATTAACAGTGATAAACCCCAATTTCGCTGCAAGAGGAAAAGTAAACAAAATCTGAAATATAAATAGGAAATATAGAATAATTAAAACTGAATTGAACTTTGCTGACTTTTTATACAGTATTAAAAACTCTACACCCACTCAGCATGGAATTTCTGTTCCTTACTGCTTGTAAATTTTAATCCAAAAACCTAAAATTAGTTAGGAATAGTTGTCTGCTTTGTTTACAAAAACAACCTTAACTTTACTCAGCTGTTGCATTGAATTTGGAAGAAAATTAGGGAACACATGGTAAACAAAATGATTGCAAATAAAACATGGCCAAAAAGACAGTGTTTTTTGCCAATTATAAACTTACAACTACTATATAGGATATCGCATTTTTTCATCATACTGGGCCTAAGGGAAATCTTTTGACACCAACCTGGCCTCTTTACATTCAGTAGTCTACTTGGAATAGGCGGTTACACGTTCCTTATACATGGGGATGACGAAAAAAGGCAAAAAACAGTGTTTTTGCCGATTGCAAACGTAAAACTGAGTAAATTTAGGATATCGTATTTTTTTCATCATCCTTCGCCTAAGGGAAATCTTTTGACACCAAACTGGCCTCTCTACGTTTAGTAGTTTACTTTGAATAGGTGGTTACACGTTCCTTGTACACGTTATTGTTATATAGAATTCATAATAATTTGTGTAAAATTTCAACCGCCTGCATGCAAAACAACTTAAAAAGGGGATTTAATAGTTTGGTTTAAACTTTGATATTAATTTAGTTCTGTATATTGAATCAGAATCAGATTTTTGTCTCTTCATGCCAAATTCTTTTTTTTTTTTACTTAAGTTAAATCTTATTAAATGTTTTCAAATTGGTCCATCAGGATTAAATATTCTATAAAAGTTAACTGTTTTCAATGTTTTGATAGTTAAAGTCTTCATATTAACCAACATTTAATTGGTATTTAGTCCGCTGAAATACAGTCAACAAGCCAACAAAGACGGTCCATAACAAAATCACACTGTGGTATTGAATGGCATGGAATAAATACATAGATTTATCTATACAGCTTAGCTTGTGAGCTTAGCTGTACGGATAGAGATGTATGTATTCAATGCTAATAGTGGGATAGGCCCATAGTTTTCTTACCCTTTCATCACAATTTATTACCAGAGTTTCAGCCGGTTTCACCCAATTTCATCCAACATACCAGATTCTCTGTGAAATCAAACTAAATTTTCAGATAAAAAAAGTTGGGGATAATAAAAGAGTCGGGGTTTGTTTAGGCCTACTTAAAATATGTAACTGAAATAGTTAACTAGATTGAATTAATTGTCTTAAGCTTTAACGTTTGTATTTTTACATTAACATATCAACATATGTATTTATATGTTAATCCTCCTATTTTCGTTTTATAAAATTGTATTTGTCTCTAAAACTTGATATGCAGGTCAAGTTAGCCAACAGAGGATACTCGAAATATATTGCTTCTTAACCATGATGCATTTCCCTCTTTAAACTACTGTGTGTAGCAAAGGATTCTGCAGTTGTAGTGGCTCCAAAAAAGGGATTTGGGTGGATATTTCTGAAAAAGGTTTTTTAGAAGATTTTATGTAATTTTACCTTGGCCCACGTTATATTCTATGTTTAGCAAATCAACAATAATTTATTTATTGAAGCTGGGCTAAAAGGGAGGGTATGTATCCGTTTCCTGATATCATTTATTTGAAGATGTTTTTGAAACTTCTAATCAAGTCTACGTATGAGATTTGCATTTACAATTTGTAATTGATTCGGTTTGTTTTTATATTTTAAACGTGTAAGCAATTTTGTGAAGTGACATACTATAGCAATTTTATTTTTCTTAAACACTTTATAATCACTTTAATGACTTGTTGGTCATAATAAAACTCATTTTTGTGCAGATAATTCACCTATAAGTTTGTTTTTATATTAGACATCTAATCTTGTAAATTATAAACAAACTTATGGTTTGGCTATTGTTTTTTTTTCATGGTAAAAGGTGTGAGAGCATCATACTATCAAGATTATAGTATGAGTGTATAGTATAACTTTGTTATCTTTGTACATGAGAGATTATTTAATTTGTTTACAGCAGTATGACATTTTTTTATTTTGTCAGTGATAATTAAATATTTTACAACAAATATTATTTATTGTTTTTGGGCCATTTTAAATATATTATGGAATGGGGGTGTACTGTTGAGGCAAAACTGTTATTACAGATTATGATATATAAGTCTCAGTTTATCCCAGTGGGAACCTAAATGGTGGAGGAAGGTTTTTAGCTGTCTGTCAGGGAATAACTGGATTTTTATAGCACCGCATTTTGTGCGGAGCGCACTGCGCATTACGCAATGCACTCCGTGCTACTCAGTGTGCTACGCAGTTGTGTTTTCCTAGCTGCGCACTGCGCATCGCGAAATTTTGTATTTTAACACTTTGTTGCTGGTATTTGATAAGTCACTCCAAACTATAATAACAAAACTGTCACTGTGCTGTTTCCCTTTTTCTTTTGAATGGAGAGTATGGCTGCTGACTTATTGTTGTGCACTTAAGTGTGTGAATAATTAGGAGCAGTTTGGATAGTAAGATCATTTGATTCTTGCCATGCATTATACGTCTTGTTCTTTTGCGACAGTATATAAAGCTATTTTATTTAAATTATGTTTCCACTGAATTACTCTTTATGTCTGCGAGATGTGAGATCCCCGCAATGATAACGGTAAACCAGCTATATTTATAGTATTAATAATATCCAAATTTTGACCTCTCATTAGTAAATAAATATTTGTACAACGCTAAGTTATCAAAGTTTTATAAATTACCCTGCTTAACGAGTAAATTATGTTCCAAATGATTTGTTTATCTGATTTTTATTCAACTACCAAACAATATACAATATAGTCAAACAATACACAAATCATTTTATCATTGTACTTTTTTCTGGTTAAAACGTAGTGTTAAGCTTTTATTATAATTATACTAGCTGTTCCCTCAGGCTTCGCCCCGCAAATAATCTATAATATTATAAAGAAGAGGTGGTTATTGTCTGTCTGTCTGTCTGTCTGATGTTCCGGGTGATCGCAAAAACTACTGAACCGACTGGGCTGAAACTTTACAATAAGGTAGATCTTGAACCCATGCACCACATAAGGCCTATTCACTTCCTTAAAATCCCCTCGGGCTACGCCCCATGAACGTCCTAAGTTTCAATGTTTACATTTCAGAAGAAAGTAAACATTCAGAAACTGTATTGCGAACAGCTGTGGATACTTCCTTTTGACAGCTTAAAGAGCAGAAGCAAGAACAGCTGTTTCAAGCTATCTAAAATGCAAATTGCATTGACTAAAGAACGGGTAAAGAAAACACCTGTGCGAAGAACGGGTACATCAGCTAGTAATTTATAAAAACTATGACAGTTGTGTGTGCTGCATTCTGTGGTTATTCTATGGAACTACTACGAATCAAGATCAGCTGTTTGTATTTTCATCAGCTCAAACTTAAAGAGAGTGTCCGTAAGAATAACACAGGATTGGAAATTTGACTCCCCGTGGGGTGGAGCCCTATGGGAATTTATTAAAACCCTTTCTTAGTGAGCACCTAAGACCCCAAGAGGAAGGTATGTTTTAAATTTCATTGCAAACCGTTCTGTGGTTTTTGAGATTCCGTGATGAGTTAGTCAGTCAGTGGTATTTGAGTTTTTATATTAAGATTATGTTGTAGATATAACCATCTCCATTTGTTCTATGTACACCACCATCAACCATCACATTTTAATTAAAATCATAAAAACAGTTTTAGTGAAATTTCATATTTCATTTTTTGTTATGTATTCTCAATAGTCATAGTCAAATATCTTTATTTATTTACATGCACATGGTGATCAAAGAATATCATCAATATTTGTATTAATAATTATGATAAATACATAGCCTGCATATTTAATAAACAGAATGGAACAAGATTAACTTCTAAGAGAGGTGGAAAACTCTTCAACTGAATAAAAAGCTTGGTTAATTAAATATACTTTTAAAATCTATTTTAGTTTGTTTAAGCTTTTTTCATTTTTAACCCCTAAGTTTGGGGTTATAAAAAACGTATCCAAATTTTATGGATCAACGACACATGCTAAAATCACGTAAACCATCGGAAAGAATAACATAGCATTTTTGCCAAGGAGCATAGCCCTAAGGTTGGTGGCGGGGGGACATATCCAACGTTGGGGTATCATTCAAGACATGAATCTTTGTAAAACGATTCCAAAGATCCATCAAACAACAAATTTGGATGTTTGGAAGTAATATAAAGAAGCCAGTGGGGCGGAGCCTTGAGATCGGGAAAAGATTATCCGAAGTCTTTTAGTCTCCCAACCACCTGGTAAGGTCCGGGAACAGATTTGAGGAGCATTTTTCGCAATCACCTGGAGTACTCTGTTCTCCATAGAAATAACATGGCAATGTTATAGCGACTGGGGCAGAGTCCTAAGGTCGGGGTCTTTAAAAACCTATAGGGTACCCAAATGTTATGGATCAATGACAATTGGTGAAATCAAGCAAACAAAAACTGAATGAATAACATGACAACTTTTCTAGGAGGGCGGAGCCCTACAGTTTGTAGGGGAGGGTGTGTTCAACGTCGGGACATCATTCAAGACATGCGGCTTTGTAAAACATATCCAAAGAACCATAACACGTCCACATTGGATGTTTGGAAGTGATAGAAGAAGCCAGTGGGGCGGGTCCCTGTGGTCGCGAAAAACATTTTTGGAAGACCTTTAGTCCCCTAACAACATGTTTTGGTCCGGGAGCAGATTAGAAGAGCCTTTTTTATAATAATATGGAGTACTTATTTTTTAATAAGAATAACTATGGCAATGTTTTAGCGACTGAGGCGGAGCCCTAAGGTTGTTGGGGGGGACGTATCCAACGTTGGGACATCATTCAAGACATGCGGATTTGTAAAACAGATCCAAAGAACCATCACACGTCCGAATTGGACGTTTGGAAGTTATAAAAAAAGCCAGTGGGGCGTAGCCCTGAGGCCGCGAAAATAAGTATCCAAAGACCTTTAGTCCCCTAAAAACGTGGTATGGCCCGGGAGCAGATTTGAAGAGCCTTTTTCGTAATAACCTTAAATACTCATTTTTCAATAACAATAACCATGGCAATATTTAGTGACTGGGGTGGAGCCCTTAGGTCGGGGTCATAAAAAATCTAGGGTACCCAAATGTTATGGATCAACGACAATTGGCTAAAATCACGTAAAAAAAACAGAAAAAATAACACAACAGTTTTACCAGGGGGGCGGAGCCCTACGGTTTGTGGGGGGCGTGTCCAACATCAGGACATAATTCAAGAAATGCGGCTTTGTAAAACATGTCCAAAAAACACGTCCAAATTGGATGTTTGGAAGTGGTAGAAGGAGCCAGTGGGGCGGGTCCCTGTGGTCACGAAAAACATTTTTGGAAGACCTTTAGTCCCCTAACAACATGTTATGGTCCGGGAGCAGATTTGAAGAGCCTTTTTCACAATAAACTGGAGTACTAATTTTTCAATAAGGATAACCATGGCAATGTTTTAGCGACTGGGGTGGAACCCTAAGGTCGGGGTCATAAAAAAGCTAGGGCACCCAAATGTTATAGATCAATGACAATTGGCTAAAATCACGCAAAGAAACCAGAAAAAATAACATTATAATTTTGCCAGGGGGGCGGAGCCCTAAGGTTGGTGGGGGGGATGTATCCAACGTTGGGACACCATACAAGACATGCGGATTTGTAAAACAGATCCAAAGAACCATCACACGTCCAAATTGGACGTCGGGAAGTGATAGAAAAAGCCAGTAGGGCGGAGCCCTGAGGCCGCGAAAATAAGTATCCAAAGACCTTTAGTCCCCTAAAAACGTGGTATGGCCTGGGAGCAGATTTGAAGAACCGTTTTCGGACCATTTAGGAAAAACCTTTCTTTCTATAAGAATAACATGGCAGCTTTTGGTGCCACTGGGGCGTAGCACTGAGGTTTAGGTAGGGAAAAAAATACGTACCTAAAATATTTTACACACACACGCTCAACTAGTTCATTAGGACAGACTGTATTAAATTAAATTATAGAACATAGTAATACAAATAATAAAAATTATAAAATAATAACAGTTTTATTAAATGTTAGTTAGTTCATACACTTTCAATGTAGAAGATTTTAACAGCAAGCGCTCACCACTGATTCTGAGACTGTACTGAGTAAATAAAACTAAAGCAAACTGGCAACACTGCAAAAAATCAACAGTTTCCCAACAAAATGCTTGAAACGTCACTGGACCACATTTAAATGTGATTTGACACCCCAAATGTGGTCCTCAATTGTAGTCCACGTGGACTACAATAACAGGTGAAATGATACGCGCTAGGACCACAATCAAGGGGACTAGAAAACTATATATATATATATATATATGTGTCCGTAAGCACGATAACTCTCGTAAAAAAGGTCCGATCTTAATGAAATTTGGTACAAATGTGTAAAGTACCATTTATTTGAACGAGTTCGAAAACCAGATGAATCGCACCATCCGAAGGGGGGTTTTTGGGGGGTTTTGTACCCCAAAAATGTGTTTTTTGGGGTTTTCACATGTAATTTTAATTTAAATCAAATTTTAATTTATACCATTAAATTCAGCTTAAAAAAACAAACAATTTGGTATTTTGATCATTGCTCTACGTCAATTGGTTACCGAGATATTGAAAGTGCTAAACACAGTACGTTGTCTAATGTTATTCTTATGGAGAAAAAGAAAAATTGTATATCTCGCTTATTTATGAACGTAAACTGGCAAAATTTGGTATATGGCTTTATTTGGTTGTGGTCTATTGATATTTGCACAAAAATACATTTTTTGCCCGATAGTTCCCGTAGCAGCAAACCTGCATACTCAGCCCCATGTTATTCTTATGGAGAATAATTAACGTGTTATCTCCTTTAATTATGAACATAAATTAATAGAACTTGGTATGAGGCTTTACCTAGTTGAGTTATAATGATATTTGTATAAAAGCCCATTTTTAGTGTTCCTTATTTCAGCAAACCTGCATACTCAGCCGCCATGTTATTCTTATGGAGAATAATTAAAATGTCATAAATCGTTTATTTATGAATGTATATTGATGAAACTTGGTGTGTGGCTTTATGTGCTATTAAGATAAATTAATATGCATTGGAAATTCGCTGAGTATGCAGGTTTGCTGCTACGGGGGTATTTTTCATTTATATTAGTTATGTGACTAAAAGCGTTAAAAACCATTAAATTTGGGCCAAAGCCACCCCAGCCGACGGTACTGAAAGTAGGCCTAAACGACGAGCTGGATAATTTTTATGAAAAAATGTTTGAATGAATTCGAGTGAGTGGTCGTTGGATAACATTAACAGTTTCAGAATTAATTATGTACTGTTTAGTATCTTATTTTCACTTTTATTCCCTTTTTTCCCCATGTAGGATAATACCGTAACTTACATTGTTAAGTAGGTCTAATTATCTCTGAAGCTTAGACCTAACCGTTTCCGATAGAATAACCTGTGTGTGTGTATAGATATGTATATCAAAAATTTCAATTTATATAAAGCCTAATTAAGTTATAACAGTTGTGTTATCCTTTTATTTGGTAGGCCTTAAATTTAAATTAAGTTAAATAAATATAGGTACTTGAAAATGAACCTGACGATAGCGTATACATTTTTTTGTAATGTTTTCGACCGAAAAGATTATAGATGTCCAGTGGAATATTTCTTTTATCTTTGTTTCGTATTAGAAATAGACAATTTTTACACGTGCTAATTGTACATGTAAGCAGTCAAAGGTAATGAGCTCAGCGGCTTACACAGGATAGATGGGCGGGCAGAGCAATATGGTTAGGTTAGGTTATTTCAGTAGGTGTTGTTGGAATATATATATAAAAAAGGTTTATTGCACCTGTATTCAGTCAAGTGGTTTTAAATAATCCAACTGGCTACTGCAGTTGCAGTCGCAATAGACTATCTCCAGGCAAAGAATGGCAATTTCTTTGCCACATTAAACCTTTGTCTCAAATAAATCTACATACTTTGCCTAAATTGACATTTTCCAAACTATTAAGACCGAAACTGCAGCAGCCAGTTGGGTTATTTGAACCAGTTGAATGATTAGGCCTACAGGTAAAATAAGTCTTTTTTATATTTAATCAGTGGTTTAGACGTTAATAAACAATGACATTTGGTGTTACGTTAGAGTATTGCAGTTTGGGTTCTGCTGTGTGTATATGGTTGTACTAAGGTGACCAATCCTTCTTGATTTTTGGGTTTGGGAGTTGGGACATGGACTTTTTAAAGGGTTATCCGGGATGTTCGTTTGCCCCCGAATCAGATATGGGATGGTCGTTTATTCCTGATTCAACTGTACAACTGCCAAAAGCATTCTTAAATGCACATACCTTCATGAAGATTGTTATTTAATTATTTACCATACTAAAAAACCAATAAAAAACCTTGTACATATACAGAATATATAAATCATTACGGCATGTAACCCAGAAAGTGTGGGTATGAGCGAATCCATTAATGGAAATAACAATTTTCTCTTTATATTTACAAATATCCGTTAATATACCTTAATTGTAATATATTTGGTAGGGGAAGAGAGGTGGAGGGAGGGAATGTTAATTATTAAGGAGTGTCCCGGATCCTGTTCAGTAAAATATGGTAATAACCTTAGGTTGTGCAAAAGTTTTATGGATTAAGTTATGGTTGGTAAAATCATCGTATTGTACAGTAGTGCAAATAATTAAAGTTTTTAATCTTTTATAAATGCTGTAATCTATGTGATGGATCTGTTGTGTCACGGTAAATATACTCAAATAATGTTACTCCGTTGCAATATGTATTATTGTATTTTTAAAGTGTAATTTTAAATTGTCTTGCAAAACGGTTGATGAGTCTGGTGCTGATGTAACTATGAAAAAACATGAATGTAGGCTATGTAAATTGTGCTGTTTCACATAGTTGACTGCTTAAAAAATGTACAGACAGGGAGCTGTAGGAGAATTGTTTGTAATGAATAAGTAATATTAGCCACTTACCAATAAGGGAAAACAGCTTTACCGCAGATGAAAGCCTAAAATGTTGTGACCAGCTGCACATAGGTCTAAATTATAACCCATAGGTCTAAATATAGGTATAAAAATAACAAATACTATTAATTTAAGCATTTACATTGTAATAATATGGGGAAAAAATATAATTTGTATACAATGATGGGATGAGTTATATTATATATATATATAGTTAACTTATATATTATACTGACGGCGTATAACATTTCCAAACAATTTCATAAATTATAAAAATTATGTTTTTATATGTAGTAAAACGACTAATTCATGGAGCAGACAAAGCGGATACAAAACAATGAAAAATTAATTGGTTTTCAGATTTGACATGTTATTGTCATTTGGTTTTATATTAAGAAAAATCAATAAATAAATAGTTAGATTGCAAAACATGATAATTTCCCAAAAAAAATTGTTTTGACCAAATTATGGACATATGTGCGACTTGAGTTGTGGTTATAGTTCTACAAATAATGAACTTTCAGTCTTGTATTTGTAATTTTTGTATTGGCAATAGTTATTTGAATATTATTAGTTCAGTAATTAAGTAAAACTTGTAGACTATTTAATGCCAAACAAAAAAAAAGATTTATGACTTTAAGAATTTGTTTTCATTGCAACATTAACTTTTAGTCCATCAGGGTTCACATAGCTAGAATTATTTCTTTAACAGTATTCTAAGAAATACTTCATACACTTAATATCCACCATAGGTAATTTCTTTGAGAATGAAAACTTGGGTCATATGCAATGACGACTTAGAAGGGCACATACTATAAAATATATAATTTTATTTTGTAGTTTACCATTACCATATAAGTATTTCATTAAAGTAATCTTTTATAAATTATGCATGAATGTAATTAGAGTAATAGCAATAGTAACAGTCTATGATAGAAGACCGATATAGAGTGATGCTTCCAAATGATCTAATATTTCTTAATAAGAAGGTATGGGTAAGTGTTAAGATTGCATTACACTGCAACCCATATTTTAAAAAGACCTACTGCAAGACATGTACAGTTGATAACTGTATTTAACTCCTTGGATATAATAAGTCATCAAACAACAGGTTGAAATATTCTTTAATCTGTGGTCATACTTTACAGGGATTTAAGTTATCATTAGTAAATATTATTTTCTGATGAAGACCTTTCTCTGGACTTGAATGCTAAAGACATGTCATCCGTAATAAAAAATGTCAACTACCGAATGTAAAAAAAACAGAACTGGTTCTGGAGGATATGTGCTGTGGATTGGTTTTAGTCTGAAATAACTTGTAAAGTAATTTTGAAATGAAATTTTGAAACTTGAAAGGGTTTTAATTCCTTAAATCTGGAAATAATTTGACTAATATTTAACAAATTGCCCCAATTGAAAGCAGTTCTAAGAGTATGAATTGGAACATATGACCCATAAACATGAAATGTTTCAACAGAGCCAATGACTTTAAATAGGTTTACAAAGCAGCCACACTATTACTCGATCGTATGATCAATCTCTACCTATCTAGTCGTTGACAAAAGTAATAATCGCCAACTCTGATGCTATACTTGTTCAGAAATCAGTTATAAAAAAAAAAACTCCTGTCCCAAGAGGCACAATACCAAGATTTGCTGAATATTAGACAAATAATATCAAGCTACCAATAATTAAACTAACAAATTGAATTTACTGTTTTGTTCTGAGGTATCCTGTTTTAACGAATTTCCCCTATAGGAAAGAAGCTATACCGTAGTCGGCATGTTAAGACCTAGGCCCAGGACCATGGTAACTTTTCCTTTTGAGGTCTTAAGAAACCAACATCACCATTCATTGAAAACTGAACACACACACACACATATATATATATATATATATATATATATATATATATATGAACTATATACATATTAATATATGTATACAATATATATGTATACATATATATATGTGTGTCCATGAGCACGATAACTCTTGTAAAAATGCAATTCGATTTAAACTAAATTTGGTATAAATGTGTAACGCAGCATATATTACAGTTAAAGAACCAGATAGATTGACGTTTCCGAAGGGATATTCTTTTAGGGGGGGGGGGGGGGTTTGTACTCGAAAATTGTTTTTTTTGAGGTTTTCTTATATATCATTTTTGAAAAAGTCAAATGTTAGTCTTCTCTATTGAAATCAGCATAAAAAGACGCACAATTTGGTGTTTTGACCATTGCTCTACGTCACATGGTTACAAAGATATTGAAAGTGATAAACGCTGTACGTTGTTTAATGTTATTCTTACGGAGCATAAGACAAATTGAACATCTCGCTAATTTACCAACTTACCATGATGAAACTTAGTATATTGCTTCATATCGTTGTGGTCTGTTGATATTTGCACTAAAAACCGGTTTTTGGCCGATAGTTCCCGTAGCAGGAAACCTGCGTACTCAGCCCTCATGTTATTCTTATTGAGAATAAGTAACGTGTTATCTCCCTTAATGATTAATGTAATTTGATTTTTGACTTTACCTACTTGAGTTATATTGATGTTTGTATAAAACCCCATTTTTTGTCTTCCTTGTTTAAGCAAATCTGCATACTCAGCTGCCATGTTATTGTTGTGTAGAATAATTAAAATGTCATAAATCGTTTATATATGAATGTATATTCATGAAACTTAGTATGTGGCTTTATCAGGTATGAAAAGATACCTAATATATATATATATATATATATATATATATATGTGTGTGTATATGCATTGGAAATGCACTGAGTACACAGGTTTGCTTCTTGCTTCTACGGGGGTATTTATTTCTTATAGCTATCTAAATAATAGTAACAATAAGGTATATTTCAGTTATATGTACATTAAAAAATTAAAGTGTATCAATTGTCCTATGCAAGATTGAGCTATTTGGCTATTAGCATGACAACCAATGAGAAGCCATCCGATGAATCATCCATCTGAAAACCATTGGATGTTTAAAATCAGTCGTTTGTCCCATCACAAAGCTATTAGCATGACAGCCATAAAAGGTGGCTTCTATTAGGTCGCTATTAGCAGAAAAGATTAAACTTAAACTGGGGACCATAATATAAGTTGCTTGTGTGACCCCTTGAACACATTGTGGGGGGTCACAAAAAAATATAAATATATACACATGGGCTACCTACATTTGATTTAATTTAAAGGTCACAAATTATGGATACTTTCATTAGAAAATTGAAATACATGTCATAGACAGGGTATTTTTTTTATTACTTACACCTGTTTTGACTTTCAGATAATGTTAAAAGTGAAGTATAAATAAAATAGCTAAAAATAGTTTCCAAATGCAAAAATGTAGTTAAGACAAGGTAGACCTACTGGAATTTGTAAAAATTTATAATATGGTAATTTGCTCCTCCCATGTCAGTGTGCTGCGAGCATCCTTATTTTTTTAATTTTAGTGTTTTAATAATTTTTTGTTGTAAAGTTATTAAATTTAGCTTTCTTAGACTTTCAAAATCTACAGCAAGACACAGCACATAGTGAGTTTACAGCAATCTTAGAAAATAGGAACAAATATTCTTAACTGAATAAATTATCGAACAATATCTGCTTCTAAAATGTAATCTTAAAACAATAATTGTAATCGTTCAGAAATATTTGTTTATTATAAGAAACACGTTAGTTAAAGACTGAACATGGGTAACAGATTATGACAGCTGTAAAACCAATACATTTTTATTGATGAATAAAATTAACAAACAAGTCAGTAACATTAAAAATATAAAAAAGTAACCCAATATGTAATAACATGTCCTGAAATTGTTTATAAACTGTGATAACAATATAAAAATTAGTTATGATGATGACGCTCCCTCAGAGATTATGAAGAGATAGTGAGACTTCACAAAACATATGTGATTGCTGTTGCTGCAGAACCCCTCCTGAAAGTTAAACAATATGTTAATAATGTGGAATACATTTTATAAATGTTGGGAAGGGAATTGTCTAGGTAAAAAACTGCAGCCTACATGCTGAACACCATTTTGGACCTGTCATCTCTGCCCCCATGAAAAACCAAGCAATTAATTAACCAGATCCTCTTATTACAAGTTAATTTAGTCTTTATTACTTTTTGGTCAGATGGTTTGTTTAAAAAAAGTATCCCTCAGAGAGGATTAATTTTGTTAACACAAGATGAGACCTCAACAGATTTTTACCTCATTAGTCAACACTAAATACGTGAGTACATATGAAACTCTTATTTGATAAGCCTACATAATAATAGTAGACACCCTCTTTACTGCCGTTCATGGGACCGAACAACGGGTCGGATAAGTAAAAAGGCGGTTATAACGAATAACACCTGGGTATGTGACATGAAGCCAGAAAATTTGTAATAATCAAATGACAGTTTAAAAAGGGAACCCAAAATAGGTACCAAGACGCAAACTTCCCAACTATGGAAACAAATGATCGTCTTGTTGGGACCTAAACGTTGTTTATGGTACCACAGGATTGGTACTACGGTAGCGACAGCATACGTAAATTATTTCCTAGAAAGAGGCTGGTTAATCCAATGGACTGTTAAAGTGATGACAACTGTAGGGCCTACTATTGATATAAATTATGTTTAAGAGGAAATTGCAAGGGGTTTTGAAACTGTTTCTGAAATTTGATTGATTAAAACAAAGCGATTGTTTAAAACCTAGGATTTGCCAATATGAATTTCGAATAATGGCTAGTTTCCCTTAAAGATTTGGAAAATGTTAAATCTCATACTGAATGTAATTGTAACATTTTTAATTTAGACTAATATGAAACCGTCTTTATATAGGAAACCAGATCAAACTGAAACTTCCGCAAAATACACAATAGCAAGAGATATACCGTAGGCCTACTGCGGAAGTTTGGTTGGCTTAGTCTGTTTTAATGTCATTGAGCAGACAGTTGATTGAAACCAAATGCAATAAAAGCAATGAATGGAAAGTAATCTAACGTAACCCCCACCAGCACACCAAATGAGTGGGTAGGTACTCCATAAGACTTGTACAGTAAGTGTTAAGTAAAATTAGATATTAATTTAACTCAAGAAGTACACTGTGCAATGAACCAAACACTTACAACTCTGTGAGCCAATACAAATAATTATTTAAAAAAAATTTAAAACAGTACCGTAAGCTGGAAATAAATTTCAAACAACTTATGAATGTAATTAAAAATACATCCAAGTTTACAGTTTTATAATAGTATTTTTCGTACGGTATATTTTCCCAAAGATGAGAATGGTCTTTATGTAAGGTGTATGCTTTCAATCTTTGCTGGCTACTAACAGTAGGGGGGGGAATTATAGAGTTGCAATGAAAGGGCTACTGTTTAAAAGCAAGTATCCTAATAATGTAGCTTGCACAAGTTTGTTGAGATTTTTTTGGTGGTACCAATAAACATGTGACTTAATTTGTCCTATGACAACCGGGAAAATTAAATCACCTGTATAAACATGGCCAACAACAACGTTAACTATTGGCGAAAAAATACAATACTAATGTAATGAAATCCGACTTAGCACACTGATAAGACAATCAAATTGTTGTGAGTTGGTAAAAACTGGCAATATTCCTCACCGCATTGGGTGGAACACACAAGAAAATCTACTGTAAAGTCCTCAAATAACTGTTTGATTACTCAGAGGATGTCAACCTTTTACAAAGTCCAAAAAAGTAATTTGACCAAAAAATGTAAGTATAGGCCTAATTCTCTAGGTCAACCCTTAGGCCTACAGTGATGGGTTGTTTTAGGATAAAAGAAATAACCATGCTATAATTACCTGTCTGAATTTGGGGTCTTTCAGGTCGCTTGCAAGAGGAATTCCGAATTTACGATTAATCGTATGGACAAATTGCAATTACAACGTCGTCCACAACCATCCCTGATCAAATTGCATTAGCGTATCAATATTTTATAAACCTAATGCTTAGTCAATGACTTGTTTCTCTATCATACAACACGCTCCTCATGGAGTAACACTACACCAGCAACCATACGAGTCACTAATTTATCTCAGCCTAAAAAAGGAGGAACTTGTACTTGAATTGTACTTGGCAGGATGTGAGCGTCACTTGAGTGAGTTATATATTTTATTTCTACCAAACATGCACAGTCCCATTATATCAACTGGTCTCGTTCCACTATTCGTAAGAGAGGGGTGAAAAATGCACAAACTATTTAGATGTGATATGTAGGTCGATGGCATTCGATGTAACTATTATAAATAATTTAACAATTAAAAAAGAACAGCTGTTATAAAAAATGTAGATTACAATAGTTGTCATTGAGCTTATTTTTCCTCTATAGAGTGCAAGATATAACAGTTTTTTGTAAAAATTATTAATAATTTGAAGTAATTTAATAGATACTGTGAACATTACAGAATCATAGAATTCCAATGGTTTTATGGGTGTAATATTGAGTTAAGGAGCAGAGTGTGTCCCCATAAAACAGATTTTATAGCCTCATAGTCATGCCATGCATACCCTCATCTGGTAGTAGCAGAACAGTTCAATATAAGGTAAAGAGTTGGGGTTCAATAATGAATAAACAGTTGCCTTGTTTACAACTGTAATATTTTGGTATATGGCCAATAAACTGTACCTAATCAAAGTTAACTAAACCAAACAGCCAAAGTACACTGCCAGTGACTTGATGATATCGAAAAAAAAACTAAGTAAACAGTAAGCTGGAAAAGAAAGATTAGTAGAACTGATGGATCCTGTCACCGCACAATAGTGGCCGAGTCATATGTGCAGCGATGGCTCTTTTCCAAAGTGTTAAAGCAGCGTGCAAGCATTTTTATTTCATGTTTGCCAGGTCACATGCCTCCAATATAAATTATGATTGAAT
Organism: Allygus modestus; assembly: GCA_963675035.1. NCBI lineage: Eukaryota > Metazoa > Arthropoda > Insecta > Hemiptera > Cicadellidae > Allygus > Allygus modestus. The sequence goes on from OY776113.1 coordinate 116,451,045, forward strand.
ATACCGGGATGCGAAGCAGAATACCTCCCATGATTTATTTATAATTTTGTGTTTCATTCTTGACAGCCGCGCTATAGTACGGAACCTATTTTCTCAACTGTTGTTTATAAATTTCTTTAAAAATAGCCTTCTGCAACTGTTTGTATGTTTATTTCAACAACACACCAAGTAGGAAATACTATGTAGGCTTAAAATTTAGCTTGTAAGGCCTAAGTCTGATATTGTGCAAAATAAATTATTAATTAAACTTAATGGAGAAACAGATCTTGACTACCTAATAATTAATGCAATAGACCGAGCAGCTTAAAACCCAGGCCTCTGGAGGGACCGTAAGAAGCCAAACTCAGTAGGACCCAACAGGTCTAATGTACGTAATAAGCCTAATGCACGATGTTGTTTTAATTACGTGAAGCCTACCTCAAGTTGGGTAAGGTTTATAAGAGAATGTGAACTGGTGGATTTATTTTAGTATGTTTGGCTACTCCAAATACAGTTTCACTCGCCAAACTTAAGTTTATCCCAAAAAGCAAGTGGATATTAGTGACATGTTGTAAGTTAACTTCCAAACATAAATGAAGCAAAAAGCAAGTGGAGATTAGTGACATGTTGTAACTCCCAAACATAAAAGCTAGGCCTGTTATAAAATTCCTCCCTTATACCAAGAGGTTGTTCTTCCGCAGACTCCCGGTGTAACAACCGAATGAAAATAATAGAAATACGTTGATGTTTTCATATCCCGATATAAATATATCGGATCAAACTGATACCGCTGACTTATTGTAATCGTAATAATAAAAGGTTTTATCACATGCCCCGGTGTATTGCATTAGATTGATATCGTATTTCGTTTGGAAAATGGCAGATAATTCAAATGGCATAATAAAAAAACCATATTTTTCTTTGTGAAAATGTTTTAAACAATGAAGAAAATACTGTAGAGGTTTGAGAAATCGTAGTTCAATTGCAAAACCAATTAAATGTAGGGTTTGTAACGTTGATATCAGGTTGAAGGTCAAGGTAAAAAATCAAATTTGGTTACAGTATTGTGAAACGGTAAAAAAACATGACGTTTCAGTTAGTGCTTTGAAAAAAAACTTTTTCTGAAGAGCAAGTTTGGATTAGCAAACGTATTTACAATCATGTACTTCTTTAGTGTTAACGCTATTGATTATGATTTTTTACAGAGAGAAACAAGTCATGGCGACGTAGGCATTAAAACCAGGACTGAGACATGTATGCTAACTTTACTTGTATTTATTGCAAAACGTTAATAATCAAATAAAAGTAGTTGATCATTTGTACATATATAGGTATTTTATATTGATTATTTGTATTCGATAGTTCCACCGGGGGTCTACAGAAGAGCCTTGGTGTAACCACTACCAAGGCCTATTTATGGATAAAATAAATTTACAGCAAGGCTAAAAGTAAAATATGATGATTATTGAATTTGGGATGGTTGACAAACAACAATATCATTTGCCTAGGCCGACCTACATTATATTAAGGTAAAACTAAATAGTCAAAGGATAGGCCTACTGTCTTCATATTATTGCCATAAAAACGTTGTGGACAGTATTTCAAGTTTATTAGTAACATAAAAAGTTAGTATTTACTCACATCTTATCTGATAACCGTATATGATATGGATACAACTTTAGGCTAAAATAAAAAACCTGTATTATTCACACAAACTATCACACAAATTATAGCTTAAGAAACTGAACCAAAACTATTTGAAAAAACACCAATCAAAAGACGTACGGTATGGTTGTTTTATAGTTGTGCTGTGTAATGTTGGCATTCTCGCCGATGACACTTTAACCGCATTAAAACCACCTTAAACCACAGTCATGTTTACACGACAGCTTTATAGAACTCAGGAAACTAACTTAACAGAAGGGCCATTTTGATTATTGTTACAACATTAATGTAATTATTATTATTAATGAACTCAAAGGAACGCCACGTTTCGAATTCCTAACAGAAAGGTGTAAGTAGGTGGAGCAATTAAAAATAAATAAATAAACTGTTAGTTTGTAACGTAACCTCTAACCTAAACACAAACCGTAAACAACAGAACAAAGTGACAGGAACTAACTGAGCTGATGTATTTTGACAGTTCAAACACGGTACTACAAAGCTCAAAATATGTACTGAAATAATGTTCAATGAAAAAACTAACAATTATTAAACTGTAATAATAATTCGTCAATTATAGTTTATTTAAAGCATTAAATCATCAAAACGTTACCATAAAAATTTCATGGCAATCCATCAAACCGTTAAAATGTAGATAGCGTCACACTACTTCGAATTCCAAACTGAGTATAAGGATTTCACTATCGTTCATCCAATAATGTGCAGTAAGACGAAAAATATAGTTCATCACATGGGCCAAAAGTGGCTTTTCGATCCTCGCTCATTAAACTTCAGCTGGTATCGAAAAGCGTCACTTTCGGCCCTAGTGATGAAATATACTATTATCAACACTTGATTTAAATATTTTCTTTGTTCTATAAATAATTTTTGAAGAATTTGGTACCATATTTTACCGTAAATATTTGTATGCATTTAACTTTGTTGGGTGTATATAAATATAAAGTGCAAACCGAAACTTTAGTTTCGTATCAACCTAAAATATGTTGTCACATTATTTTTTTTAATTAAATATGTTTTAGGTGTCTAAGGAAATTTAGGATGACACTTTAGATCAAAAATGCTAGGCCAACGAAATTCGAATGGGCAATTTTCAGTAACTAATAATGGTAGACAATTATTTTGTTATAATATGATTGTTTAGCTCTTAGTCATAATTATTTGTAATATCAAGCAATTTGTTTAAAAAAACTCTGAAACGAAGTATTGTAGAATATGCTTGTAAGCATGGGGGAACATTCCGACGGAAACTCCGCACAACAATAACGGAAACCGTGCTGAATCGTGTTTTTCTTAGCCAACGAAGTGAAAGACAGCTTTACATCGCTGGTCTGCGCTTTACTTCTTTGTGTAAAACCCTCTCATAACTTACATCCGCAACACTGTCCTAACATCTTTACATGATTGGAAATCCATGACGTCTTCGTGCTTGTCTTTTATATATTAAAAAAATTGTACAGTTATATTATTGCTTTTGACGTAGGGTATATGATCTTATACTGCTTTTATATTTGTATTGTAACTCTAAATTATTTTATACAATTAATGATCGTTGGAGTACCTTATTTTAGTAAAACATAACATTCTAGTACAATAACATATTTACAATGTCAATCACGAGATGCAAGGTATCTAAGATGGACTGGGTACTGTCACAGAGGAAGGAATGCTCACATAGGGTACCATATGCCAGGATCCTTAGTACCATCCTAACACTTCCAGCTAAACCTAGGAAATGCTACAAATCTGATTCCTGATGTAGCTCGAAACGGTTGATTAAAGTATTCCTTCTTGCAATCGATAGTCCCCAGCATTCGATATGCCTATCGTTATAGTTGCATGATGTTTATTTTATCATGCGTAGATGATATTGATTTTGGTTCAGTATTTCTTCTTCGTCATGGCATATTTTTAAATGTTTTTATCACGTAGAATAGAGGTAGGACTTACAAGTGATTAAAACATGTACGTTATTATTGAATTTTGAAACCGTATGCGCTACAAGTACTTATTAGTTAATTTCTTATGAAAAAGTTAACTATTAGTATGACCCGCACGGTGAAACTTAAGCCCGGGAAAACCATAAAAGTTCCTAACGGGCCCCCTGAATACGTTTTTGTGGGTCGTTCAAAATTATATATATATATATGCTGTATATATATGTTTGCACTCTAGTAGTTGAATTTTTCGTCCGATTTACTTCAAATTTGGTAGGGACATTTCTTTTTATAATTGGTTGGTCAAGTTCGTTGGGCAAAGCAATCGGAAAACTTTAAACCCCTTTTTTGGATTTTATTTTACAAAATTTGAGTGTTTAGCTCCACAAAAGATCAGAAAAGCCCCGGATATAACATTAATACGTGTACAAGGATGGAATTTAGTGAGACAAAAGTTGTAAGCCCTCTCTCATCATTCTAGCACAAATAGTTAGCAAGTTATCAAAGAAAATGTATATCGACTAAACACAGTACGTTGTCTTATGGGGATTTTACATTAGAAAATACTGTATTCATGTTGGTGTAGTTTTATCATCCTTAGAATACTCACGCCTACTTTCAATTCTAACTGGACCTCTCCTAACCTTATAATGCCTAATAAGCCTTATAACGACATTGTATTCCCAGCTTTTTAGGTAAATGGAATCAGGAGCATCAGAACAGCAACAAAATTTCAGATTTCGATAACAAATTTAATAATTTTTTGTTTTAACACTGATTTTGATTTTTAAATTTTATTATGTGGAAATTCACCTCTTTTATGTCAGCGTTCTACGTGCGAATTCGTTTTAACTCCACACTAACTCAGTATTACCTGTAAGTTGACAACCGAACTTTATTTCAAGCGGAAATGACAAACAATCCGGAGGCTTGTAGTCACCCAAAGACATCGTAGTTTTGGATTTTAATGGTGGTTTAAAAAGAACCACCAATGATGTTGTTATGTTGTTATGATGTTGTTGATGTTGTCACCTAACATGTTGTTATTTCCCTTTGGAAATAATTAAAAATTGTTATTTATATAAATAAATTCAAAAAAATATAATACGGTTACAAATATTTCCAAGCACTTCGGTAATATCTGGAGGCACACACCAATCAAGTAGTATTTAAAAGCAGGTATGATGAAAAACCATTTTGAAACGATTCTCAATTACGATTTAAGAGGCTAGTCAAGACTTATTATTATCAGGACAATCGAATGACTTTTTAAATAAATATCAAACTACGGTCTAAAGATTTTCATAGTTGAAATTTGTTGTCAGAGTGGGATTCGCTTCACTGTTAAGTGCTGTCAGCTACATTTTGTAACAAAACTTAACTTTGGGCCCGTCCATTAGCCACAAAATGGACGCAATGTCCTATTTAGTTCAACTTTGTAAAAATAATTTTTGAGCCCGGAAAAAAGTAAAGATACGTTAATTACATATTATAATAAATGGAATCTTACGTAATTGTAAATTGCATTTTATTATATTAGAATATTATTTGTGGTATATCATTTATTTAGTAAACCGGTGACTCAAATATTTGTGATTTGATCTAAAAAAGAGCTCAAAGTACCTAAAATTGGATAAATACTGTGATGCCAACCCGAAAGTAATTTAGCAAAGCTATCAAAAGTAATGAGCATTTCCTATTTACGTTTCAAAAAGGTGTGTTAACGACTTTTTCATCATGTGCCAAAAGTAGCAAATTTCTATATCAGCTGCTGTGAGCCGAAAGTGATACTTTTCGACCCTAGTGCCGTAAAAACAGGTGATTATTTTTGCCGCACTGTCTTAGTTATTCTGACACTAGTAGCACTAGTAGCTTGCGTCTACCAATAGCAGTGTTGCATTCGAGATCAGCAGTTCTTATTAATCTAATTACTATAACACAAATATAATCATTATTGTTGTCATTATGTTGTGAGAAATATTACTCAGCAAACCTAATAAAAATTTATGAAAAATATGATTTATTATTATTATTATTATTATTATTTATAGTGTGATGAAACATATTGTTGATAACTCTTTCCAAAAGTGTTTTTTCCGGCACTTGATTGAATTTTTTCACTCGGCTATCACCACACACAGAAGACACGATCGCGTACTGGAAAACACTACTTTCGGCACTAGTAATGAAATATACTAATCTTTCACGAATAATAATACGAAATAAAATCAATTTCGCTATATAAAATGTTTTATGGATTGAATTTACTATAATTTCATTCATAACTCGTTTTGAGACTCCTAGTGCAGGACGTATGCCAACGCGTAATAGGGTGTCTCACGTAAGATGTCTCAAACCGATTGCAGACAAACCAGTTGGATTTTTGAAACTCATAACAGCGATGGGTTTGAATTTATTTTTTGATTTATTTCGACTTTACCTATCGCTTCTAGTGTTTAAAACTACACTACGTTTCGGGAGGTAAGGAAACTCCTCCCGTTAACATGTGAACCCTACTTACATCTAAATATCAAGTTCTTACACCTAAATAACCTACTTTTTTGGGATTTTCTTATCTTTTTCTTTTACATTTTGTAAAACAGAAAAATCTCTCTTTCCCGCGGCTTTACCATCAGATCATATGTAAAACAGAAAAGCTTTCATGGTGTAATGTAATTATCTCATCAAATAATGTCTAAACAAACAATGAAGCATTAAAATAAAATAACAATATAGTATTAAAATAAAATAAAATACACAGAAAAATCAATGATATTTACCCAACATAGTGGTTGTGAATCTAGTATTTAAGTGCCACTATACCATAACAACCTCCTTTTAGAAGAACTTAGGAGACCTGTACTTGAATACTATGGAATACATATTTTTTCCTCCGTATTAAAAATTAGTGCGTACACATTCCAAAAATTAGGTGAATTAAAGCCATTGTACTCCCTCAAATAGTTGGTGTTTGCACAATCATGAAAGATTATATGACGCATTGCCAGCACTGTATAGTTGCGATCTTTGTAGTCTACTTGTTTGTACATGAAGACCGATCAGAAAGCCAACATACGGCACAATTGTAAACATTTCTATTCAGTCTCATGCAAAGTAAAGCTAACGTAACGTTAATTCCTCCACTCTGATACTTCTTCGATGTGTGGTCATGATGGCCTTAAGGAATCATCTAAGCTATTTCTATACTTTAGTGCCAGCACCCTTTTGAAACCAACGGTAGAGTTTATACAAACTGTTAGTTTTAAAGTTGGCATTGCGGATAAAGGTTCTTCAAGGTTCTTCATGGTGAAGATTCTGGATACTTACAATGATTTCCGAGTTAGCATGTAGTAAAAACCAACAAATATTAATTTTGCATATAATAAGCATCTGACTAGTTCTTTACATTTAGGTTTGAGTAGAGAGTGTTCTTGACAATTATCACGCATTCTGCTGCTTCGATTAACTTCCACATTTTCAAGGTATATTCATTTCTCTCTCTTGGAATTTTCATAAGAAATGAGTAGGAAGTTAGTCATAAAAGGGCTTCACATTTTTTACACCAAGCTTGTGTATACTTCTTTCGAAGCCCTTTGGAGTGCGATTTATAGCTTTCGTTCACAGGATTCGTAAGCCTTTGTAATTAATGAGGCAGGTATGAATGAACCTCACTCTAATACGCCTCTCAGAAAATATTTCCTAGTCCACTACATTTTTAAGAAAGAGTGGTATTTGCTGGAGTGGTAACATTTGTCAAGATATTGACCACCAACCGATTTTAGGGATCACTCTTGAGAAAAAAGGATGGGTCTGGCAGACTGAGAAGAAAATGTGTCTAGCTTTCGCATTTAAAACTAAAGCTAAGTTGTTATCAGCCCAATCAACCAGCCTTATGAACTCATTAAACTAGATAGGATTGAGCGATAAGAACAAGAATTATATATAAATATAATGTAGTTTATACTTTTTATAAAATCAAATATTTATTTAAAATCTAGTAGCCGATTGTGTTTCGAAAGATTACTTTCCGTCATCTAAGTGGCTTTACACTCAAATTTTTTTATAACTCGTTAAACTCACATTTATATCTATAACGGAACAAAGACTTTATTTTATTTGATAAATCATATTAAACGTATTTAGTCTTTTTCAAATGATTTTTTTCCATTCCTATCAGTTTTTATCTACTAAAGTGTAGCCGGTCACAGCGAGCCTTTATTGGAGTAGCGTTTTGCCGTGCAAATACAAACCTCTTTTTAGGATGAACAACAGTTTTTCTTTTATTTTAGCCAGCTTATTTATACTGAGGTAGTTTTTGGATGTCATCATGTAAATGTTTTAATATCAGTGTTAGCATTGCGTCACATCCAGTTGTAATATAGGTAGTGTTTCAGTGCGCGGTGGCTCGCCTGGTTTCTTGGGGATCGACATGAATTTTGTTCATTGAAAGCCTAGAATTAATTTATTCATTCATTTTATTTTATTTATTTATTTACTTTATTCATCCATGAATAAAATCAATTCATACTCAAACGAATGTTTTGCTGCCAATTCTTGGGTGGACGCAGACATGACGGTTGGTTTGATAAGGCTTATACAAAAGATATTTCATAACTAATGCATTATACTGTAAAATAAAGCAAACAATACCTGGAGCACGAACCCTGATCACGCACATAACGAGGTGGAATTTTGTCAGAATTATTATAAAACATTGTTTAAAAAATCAAATGCATTTTATGTTATGTTTTTAAGTCCGGTAATATATAATATAGGTATTTTAAAATTAATACAAACTGTATTTAGAAGCTAATTTATTTTTTAAATACTAATCTTATGTTCCGAAAAACCCAAGATTACAGTAATATAGCATTACGATTAAACTGAAGTTATGAATTTCATTTTTAATAATTGTTGGGAATTTTTCTACGTAAACATTGAAAAAGTATAAAATAAAGAGAAATTGCAGAATATTTTTAATACCTAGTTTTTTATCGTGCTAGTTAATTTTATTAGATATGTTTAACCAATATTACAACATTTTTAAATGTAAAACGTTCCAAACTAGAAACTATAGAACTGAAATAAAAACCTATCTATTGATACAAAAAAGTCGTTCATTAAAAGGCTAACGTTTTTGTATATAAACATTAAGACTGGCAGCCGCTTTGTCCCTTGTTTTGCCAGATATTCTGAAAAATTGATAATGACAGTGAGACCAATTTTTAACAAAATAACCCCTTTTAACTACGCGGGATGGAAATTGTAAGCTATTTATTGGATTTAAGTTTAAAGTTACGGCATTAAATGCTTGGTTTTATAGCAAATACAACACCAGTAGATTGGAGATACATATCTATTATTTTTGTAATTACTCGTATAAAAAACATATCATCGTTTTTTACTGAGATTTTAGTCAAACATAAGTATTGCGTAACGTTTTAAAATGTTTTAAAATAAAACCATTTTGTTTTCAAATAGTTCAATAGCATTTAAATCAATGTTATATTATCTATATAATAAAGATTGTAAATGTTATGTACAAATTTTAAACTACGATATTTATAATAAATATCCTTGAACATACTTCTCTAGTATTATTTTAAGAATAACACCTTTTTCTTCTTTTAACAATTTGTTATACTTTTTAAATAAATTCTCAGTACATATAAATGGACAGTGCGAAATATATACAAAAGGTCAAAGATAAATCCCCTCTTGACTATTTCTTCTCGGCCCTTTGTCATAGTTTATTGTGTTTATTCACATTTTACTTTTATTTCATCTAGGCCTAAAGGTATCCTTGAAATATTTTACAAGTATTTGACTTAAATGACAACCTTACCCTTAAATTGGGAAACTATTTTCTATTTTACATTTTCACAACATTTAGGAAAACAGGAGTAACATATACGATATTTAGTGTATATTTAGGAAGTATTTTAATACTTATATACTTAAAAATATATACTTAAATACCCCCGTCGCAGCAAGCCTAAGAATTCAGCGAATTTACAATGCGTAATATATGTCTTAATACCACATACAGCTGCATGGGACCAAGTTTCATAAAAATATATTCACGAATAAGCGATATAAACAATTTTAATTATTCTCCATTGGTGATGAGTACGTAGGTTTCCTGAAACAAGGAACACAAACAATTGGTTTTTGATGAAAATATAAATAGATTTTAACAAGGCGAAGCCACATACCAAGTTTCATCAATATTCAATCATAAATAAGCGCTACATAACATTTTAATTATTCTCCGTAATAATAACATGGGAGCTTAGTAAGCAGGTTTGCTGCAACAAGGAACACAAAAATGGGTTTATATACAAATATTAATTTAACTCAACAAGGTGAAGCCACATACAAAAAAAATTCTCAACCAAAACCATAATACATAGAAAACCTACCAAACCATAACCATAACCATTGTATAAATTATTAGGTTTATTAGGTATGGTTTTATTAATTTATGTTCATAATTAAGGGAGTGATTACATTTTACTTATTCTCCCTCCAGTGGAACCTAAAATACATGAACCTCAGGGGGAACGGAAAAAAATTAGTGAAAATCGAATATTTCGAAATATCGAGGTTCGACTTATCAAGGTCTTCTTCCACAGACTTTGATTTATTGAGGGTCACGTTAATGTAATCAAAAAGTTAGTCATGAAAGAGTAGAATCCTTACATCGAATTTGTATGCAGTATTATTATTATAGAATTGATCGTACTGTAATAATTATACAGTAACTAATATTTGAGATAATGTTACCAAATCAAAATGTTTAAAATAAACCAAGAAATCTTTTGAACAGCTTCTATGGTGGAACGTTCTAGAGGAAAAACAACTTTCAGTGAACATGTCGTAGGGTACGAAAGTAAACAAAAAATGACTCCCAGTTCGGAAAATTAGTTATGTTTTGCTCGTTTTACCACTTCCTCTCTATTGTCTCTCAGACAGTTTTTTGCTCCCTTCTTATCGCCTGCCCCAAACACACCCCTCCCCCCACTTGGTAACTAAGTCAGTTCTAAACAAACTACGCTTTGGATTTCAGCATGAACAATAAACAATAGATACTGTCGTGTAGGCTTCCACGGTCCGAAGATACACTCTTGCAGGTTATTTCCAGGTCACCGTGAACGTCAACCTGAAGATGGATATTGTAATATATCCAAAACGTTAGACAACTTCGTCGACATCTACACGGACTAACCCGGAAGAGTGAATGCACGACAGATGCTAGAATACAGTAAGGGGGCTTTGGAACCCAAACTAATAATGTTAATAATAATAACAATCTCGACTTATAGAGGTTCTCCAGTCAACGCTTCGACTTATAGAGGTACAGTGACTAACAGTTTCGAGTTATAGACGTTTTCCAGCTAAAGCATCGAGTAATGAAGGTGCGGTGTTAGGATCAGGCAACCGTAAAACTTCGAGTTATTGATATGCCCCCCTCTCCTTCGACTTGATGAGGTAAAATATCTTTGTATTAAGTAGGCGAGTTCAAGGGGGATGACAATACTTCGAATTATTAAGGTTTCCGATTTACTGAGGTTCAATTTATTGTGATTCCACTGCAAAACATATATTTTAATTAGGTATTAATTAAAAACCCTCGATATTACCAATTTACGATGGGTTGAACGGAATATTTGTGCCAGGGCCCTAAAGTTAAAATTGTTGAAGTTTTTTTCATACTACTAACATAGGGCTTTAAAAAAAGTTATACAAAGAGAGTAAAGTTTCCCAGAGCCATTGAAAACACATTCTCTCAAAATACTTATCTCAGCTTGTTCAGATTTGAGGTTTTATCTTGGAACCTTCCATCGTGTTTTCCTTTATTGTTCATTTGTATTTTCAAGAGCATAAAATAAACTTCCACGTTAAACTCCATTTTTACATTTCATCATTTTGCGCATGCTAGATTGGAATAATATATACAGAGTATAACTTGAAAGGCAATTATAAATTACATTTATAATTGGGTTAAAATCTTATCATAAGACCGATTTTAAAAGATTTTCCGTTAAAAATCACCATAAAACCTCGGTTATACTCTAAATATATGTATTTACGTATATGGTTACAGTACTATAGCTTAGTGTAAACCGATATTAAATGTTAAGGTACATCAATTAAACCCCTTAATTGATACACATAAATTGAGACAAAAAAAACATACTATGTAAACACTGCTTATTCTAAGTCTTGTTGTATTTTATAATACCCCCGTAGCAGCAAACCTGCATACTTAGCGAATTTCAAATGCATATAATATTATCTTAATACCACATAAAGCCACATACCAATTTTCATCAATATACATTCATAAATAAACGATTTATGACATTTTAATTATTCTCCATAAGAATAACATGGCGGCTGAGTATGCAGGTTTGCTGAAATAAGGAACACTAGAAATGGGTTTTTATACAAATATCAATACAACTCAACTAGGTAAAGCCACATACCAAGTTCTATTAATTTATGTACATAATTAAAGGAGATAACACGTTACTTATTCTCCATAAGAATAACATGGGGCTGAGTATGCAGGTTTGCTGCTACGGGAACTATTGGCCAAAAATGGGTTTTTGTGCAAATATCAATAGACCACAATGAAATGAAGCAATATACCAAGTTTCATCAGGATAAGTTGATAAATAAGCGAGATACAATTTTTCTTATCCTCCATAAGAATAGCATTGGACAACGTGCTATGTTTAGCACTTTCAATATCTCAGTAAACAATTATCGTAGAGCAATGATTAAAACACCAAATTTTGCGTCTCTTTAAGCTGATTCCAATGGAAAAAAATAAAATTTCACTTTTTCAAAAAATATGTGTAAAAAACTCAAAAAACCCATTTTTGGGGTACAAACCCCCCCAAAATACCCCTTCGGCCAGGTCGATCTGTCTGGTTTTCGAACTTAAAGTCATAAATGCTGCTTTACACGTTTGTACCAAATTTAATAAAAATCGGACCTTTTTTACGAGAGTTATCGCACCCACGGACACATTTATAAATAGTAATATATACAGTTTTTGTAATATATACAGTTTCAAACGAATGGTGTTTTTGGGGTCTGGAGACCTCAAAACGAAAAGTTATCATGGTCCCGGGCCTAGGACTTACCATGCCGACTACGGTAATAGCGTCTTCCCTATAGGGGAAATTCGCTAAAAGCAATTCCTTAAGCTTAAAATAATCAATGTTACTGTTTATTGGCTCCAATTAGTAATGGCGAATCAAAATAATAATATCACTTTTTATAGTTTTAAAAAGTAATACTGCCAATGGTTACAAAAAACGGGTGAGCAAGAAAATAATAAAGGGTACTTATTAAGAGGTATCAGATAATGTTTAAGAACTATGTAATATAATATTCTGTCATTAGATCTCACTTCATTGCTTTCTTATGACACTTTACTACCATCAGATATATTGGATAAGAAACATGAAATAACTTAATTTATGTTACGCGAAGTTATATTTGAGTCTAGAAGGATTCTTTTGTCACTGCATTGTTTAAGAAGGTCCTTGATGTTGGATTTTATCTAAGAAGTCAATTTTAAATGTTTCAAGAATTGATGTCAAAGTTATGAATTATTAGGTTTATACACTACTCTTACAATGTGTTAGAGAGAATATAGCGAACCATTATACAGTTCATATAAAAAATAAAAACAAAACCAAGAAAACACCATCATAGACGGACAATATGAAATTTCGTAACACTATTATAAGAATATAAATACATCTAATATAATATGGTACCACTTATAAGGTAAACTCGTAGTAGTTTTTGACTTGGTCATGTAAATGTTACATTTCCTTGCATATTTAGTCTATAACATTGTACACATGTGCTGATAATGTTCATACCTCACTAGAGTCAATTGAACGATTGTTCCGTTAACACAATATTTTCCTTATCGACATTTAATATTATTGATCTCAGTTCTGAAATACATTATTGCTAGAAAAAAGCATTGCTAAAGCTTTAATGTCATACTAAAAAATAGATTATTTTAATATATTAACTAAATAAATATCTTTGGATGTTGATACATACAAATATTTACCACAAAACGTTATTAATAATAGTTCAATCCAACCTTAGCTAAAACGAAAAGTAAGATACCAGATGAAAGGTTAATTGATTGAAAGACTAATTGATAAAAATACCAGTTAAATGTAATTGCAATTGTTTTTAATGAGTCCGTATTTTATCATAAACACACAAAATAATCTGTTTTAGATTGTTACAAATGTTTTTGACTTTCTCCAATATTGAAGCATTAATACATTGTTTAGTAACAAGGTGACTAAAATATAACAGTCCTCTGAGTTAAAAAATCTTTTCTATAAATGTCATGGTTTTGTATTTTTTCATAACATTGAATAAGTTAAACTATATATATTAATAACAAATAATTTATCCTTATGTGTGAAGATTTAGGTTGTTTGTAATGTTAGGTAATATGATTTTTAGATGTGAATATTACACGGTTTGTTAATATTACACTTAGGTTTGTAATGGTACATTTATAGACTTGTGGATAACATAGTAATCAACACATTTCATGGATTGTGTTCAATCTACAGTCACGTTATAAAGCCACTACAGTGGACACCACGATAGAGGTATCCCTGGTCCTGTGACCACGTCATCACACTGAAGCCTTATAACTAATGATGAAGGTATGAAGGCATATTGCTATGGCATATTCCATCTCGAGTCATGGACTAAACTCATCATAGTAGGTTTAGGTGGGTGTATATGGCGGTTTTGGTACACAATGCATCTCTGACCACATCATCACGACACCGTTCTATAACATGTTGAAGGCTTATTGCTATGTCATACAATTACGACATTATCAGTTTTATCTTGAATACAAATTTTCTTGAACCATGCTTTTAATACTATAAATGTTAAACTGTATTTGTTTATTTAGCAAACATTGTTATTGAGCAAACATTGGGTACATTTGGGCTTTTCAACTGTTGAGCATTCATACAATAGGCTCTAATAATAATATTCTTCATCGTCTACCAGTTCAGCTTTGAAAATTAAGATAACTCTATTATAATGTATCCACTTATAAGTTATTTTGTGTTTTGAAAGTCAATTAGTCACTGAGCTTGATGATTTTTGCGGAACCGGTCACTTTTGATTGCCTTGTACCATATATAATGCACGTTTAACGTCATTTATGTAAGTAATTATTGTACATATAAGTGTTTCAAAACGGTATCATTGCATCTCATCGATATAACGACTCGTATCATGTTAATCAGAATGTTGAATTGTGGAAGTCATAACAAACTGTTTTTTACGTGAGATACGAGATGAAATCCTCAAGAAATGTAAAATTTTCAAAGAGGGAGAGAGAGACATTATCTTGGCTAATGACTAGTTAAAACATACTTTGTGTCATCCTTAATACCCTGCCAGTGTCAGTTCATTTGTCTTACCTCGCTCGAATGAGCCTAGAATAAGCTTATCGCCTATTAACTTTAAGTTTAAAGCATCAAGGGAGGACTTTTTGTTACATTATTACTACGGTACTCAATAAACTAATTCAAATGTAAAGGGTCATATAAATGTCATGTTTAATTTGAAGAAGAAAGTTTACAAAAATAAACGACTTGATAATTAATAAATTAAATTTTCAACCAGACTGAACATACCAGATAAGTTTTTCTACGTAAGATAAAATGTGTCTAGCGAAAATTATATTTGGAAACATACAACTGTACACAGGTTATTAAATAGTTTTGAATTAAATATAAAGTACCAACCTACTGAAGGTTTTACTATCGTATTATTATATTCGAAAGGAAAAACTAGAGTTGCTAGTAAATATGATTATGAGGATAAACCCAACTGACTATTGCACATCCCTCCACAAACACGCATTTATCAAATTAACACGCCGACCATAATCAGTGTCAAACCATTTAGTGTTATGACAAATGTGCATTCCACAATTTGGTGATTTTAGAGCTCAAATTAGTTATCGAAAAAAATATTAGGCACTCTAGTTATCGGGCTGTTATCACCGAGGTGTACAGGTTCAAGAAATGAGCTAAAACCCCATTAAATATTTGTATATAAATAATATCTGTCATCTGTTTAAAACATTCTGTACCTATTTTTAAGATAGTATATAACTTATAATCCTAACAACATTAGGGGAATATAACCACCAATATGGAAATTAGTGTGACTTTTGGAGGACAAATGAATTATTGATACATAAATAAGAGTCTTTGTGAAGAATCACGAATCTACTATCATTTATTGTTTTAAAACTAACTTATATAGCACGGGCAACAAATTAAAATGTTTCCTTAGCTGTATTTCATTTTTCAAGAGTTTTTTTAACAAAGTTTACACATAACTACATGCAGTATATGGAAAAGCTTAAATAAATGTGTAGCACGAAATTATAAAAACGAATACATAAATATAGTGTTGCAATATAGATTTATCGATAGGTTCTTAACCAATCCATCTCATTAACTTTATTTACTTTAATAGCTTAACGCATAATGTTGTATTATATTCTGATTATCTCCCGTACTTGTACAAAATTCAAAATTCATAAAAGATACAACAAAATATTACTACTTTTATAATGAAGAACGATGATTACTTTTATCGTAGGGTGAACGATGTGAGGACGAAATTATTATTTAAATCCATTATTTTCAGGACATAAAAGCACGTCACTTATAGGACTTACGAATAACCCTCGTATTTGTTATTTTGGTCAGTACAAATAGTCGAAAATGAAATTATGTTGAAATATGTATCAATTTAACCTGCCATTCAATTTTGGCAGTGTTCACTTCTACCAAAGCTATCAATTTTGTATCTACAATACGAACTATGGATCGATTGATCCCTTTTATGTATGGTAGTTTCTATAATTATGATAGAAAATATTAATACATTGACTCCAAATAATAAAATTGGAAACAACAATAAATACAACTCTTTCAAAATACAAATTGAAGAAAGATATTTGAACAGTAAAAACTACGAAATTAAAATAAATACATTTTATAAAAACTAAACATTTAAATAAGGCAGTAAAAGACAAAGATTTCCCATCACTTATCCCACTTTACCTGTTGCTCAAACGCTCTTGACTAACTTTTCATGAAGGAGAGGTTAGGTTAGATTAAGTTAGGTTAGGTTAGAGTATATAGTTAGGTTAGAGTTAGGTTAGAGTTAGGTGAGAGTTAGGTTAGAGTTAGGTTAGAGTTAGGTTAGAGTTAGGTTAGAGTTAGGTTAGAGTTAGGTTAGAGTTAGGTTAGAGTTAGGTTAGAGTTAGGTTAGAGTTAGGTTAGAGTTAGGTTAGAGTTAGGTTAGAGTTAGGTTAGAGTTAGGTTAGAGTTAGGTTAGAGTTAGGTTAGAGTTAGGTTAGAGTTAGGTTAGAGTTAGGTTAGAGTTAGGTTAGAGTTAGGTTAAGTTAGTTAGTTAGAGTTACGTTACCTAGCTTAGGTACAGCTAGGTTAGAGTAGGTTATGAAGTTTGCTTAGGTACAGCTAGGTTGATTATTTTAGGTTAGGTTAGGTTAGGTTAAGCAGAAAAGAAGCTCTCTCGTGACGTAACATAGAGAGGTGGGACTAACAACCAAGTAGTTTTTTTGAGTAGGTGATAATTGAAGAATATTTGCGACCTAGAATTCAATGGCCTCTACTTTGATTACCTCGGAAATAAATCAATGCAATGAGGGTATTTAAGTAATCGAGATGATTGGCCAATCTTTGACAAACTTTGACGCAGATAGATGTTTTGCATTACCTACAACCTTTTGAAGTTAAAATCTTGTTAAGGCAACAGGATCACAAATTCGAGGTCAAATATAAGACGCACGAGAGGCTCGAGTAATATTACAAGAACTGTCAGCAAAGCCCGTTGTAAAAAATACAACGGTCTCTAGAATAATGTATTTTGAACCGTCATATTGTTTTAATGAGAGTATAATCCAGGTATAGTTTTATAAATCCTTCACATTCATCTTATATTGCCAAAGATAGATTGCAAATTTGGAGATTTTATTAATTTATCACCTATCCATATTCTTGAAAGAATTTATTGATTTTGTCCGGGGATTTCTTATGTCTAAAACTATTATTTTGTATACATGTTTGGTATCAATGAAAAGCTCTTAGTCTCTAGATGTGTCTTTTGCCTTTTGGAGTGTTTAAAAACCTCCACTTTCAGAGTTTTTCCCCATAGGCTTTGAAATTTCCAATGATAATCTTATGGAGCTATATTTTATTGAGTTTTGAAATGTAAATACATTTTTAAAATATTTTGCTCTACGCCTGCTCCCCGTGCAGAGAACGGGTCACCAGCTGGTAGTATAAAAACGGTGGGGAATTCTACCATAACCGTTGTTATATTTTTGAATCGATGTAAGGTGTTAGCTACAAATCTGTTTATACAAAAACAAATTTTGGCTGAAAAAAAATATAAATATTTTTACAAATGTCTACGAAATTTCTTAAAATTTAATACTTTACGCTTTTACCACTGTTTACCACTGTGTAATATTACTAAATATGTCAGATTTTCATAATTATTTGACAATCTACACAAATCAGGGTTCCCAATAAGGGATTGACTATTTAAATCCGCCTATTGGAACTCCAGATTTAGTTGTACAAAGACACCCCTTACATTCATATATAGTGCTGACAATAAATTTGTTATTTGGACATATTTTTGAATTTTTATCTCTATATTTCTAAAACCGTTTATCTAAAACGATAGACAAATCGACCACAAAAGATATTATATAAATGAAGCTTATACAATTTACTTTCAAATGAAAAAAGGCCTTAGCTACAAAACTGATAATACAAAAACAAACGTTGACTAGAAAAAACAATAAATTACTTTACCAATTTCTATTGAATTTCTTAAAAATTAATACTTTACGCTTTTTCAACAATAAATTACTAAATGTGTAAGACTTTCATAATTATTTCTACACAATTCAGGGTTTACAATGAGGGGTTGAATATTTATACCCGTCCGTTATAACTCCAGATTTAGTTGTACTACGATACCCCTTACACCCATGTGTATTGCTTAAGATAGATTGCGAATTTGGAAGTTAGGTTGAATTTTTATCTATAATTCAAAAACGGTGGACTAATCAACCACAAAAGCATATGACATTTTCTTTACATCGATTCATGGCTTTAGTTACAAAACTGATAGTACAAAGACAAATGTTGACTAGAAACAACAATTCATTTGTTTACAAATTTGTAATGTATTTCTTATAATTTAATATTTCCAACTTTTTCCATCATACAAAAATACAAATTAAATTATTTGTGTTTTTCAGACTTTCATAATTATATCATGAAAGTTTCATGTTAGCATCTAGACAACTAACGGTTTCCAATATTGAGTTTAACATTAAAATCCTTCCAGTAGAACTTCAGGTTTAATTGTACAAAGATACCCCTTAAACACAATGTATTTTTTTTAGACATAACGGCAAATTCTGAGGTCGTTTAGGTATTTTGCCTGTAACCCAAAAACCGTTGGGAAATTGACCAAAGTTGATGGTGATTTTCTGATAGTATAACAAATTTCCTACAAACCGATACTAAACATTTCTTGATAAAAGTGATAAAGTTGGAAAGAAAAAGCTGTATATATAGTAAATGTGTTTTTTAATATGAGGTATTTGTAATTTTCTACGCATATATCATGAGCAAATGTTCAACACTTATGATATTTTACGAATTAGCGTAATCAGACTTTACAATGACGCATCAGACATTAAAATCGATACAGAAGACAGATCGGCCCGCTGGAACTCTAAATTTAGTTGTAAAAATAAACTCCTGACTCAGTTATATAATAAGAAGAGAAGATATCATTACTCCTGCTAAGTCATGCAGTCCTACAGATAAACAGAACTATCGAAATGCAACTAAGGACCACAAATATTGTCAGTATAAAAAGTCAAACTGCTGATCTATTATCACACCCAGATGTTACAATCATACCTGACCATGATTGGTCCACATTCATATATACTGCGACATATCTTCCTGCTGCATCTTACTAGCTTGAACTTTGTAATATTTATTAACATTTATTAGTGGTAATTAACTAGAGCGATTATCGAGAACAGAGTGATTACGACTATGAATGTTTTCGATGGCCGTTGGCAAACGTCAAAACTGTGACAAATTGGTCCATCTGGCATAAAATATTCTCAGGTGTATTTCACCATCCTAAGACAGTGGCTAAACAGAAAAATAATCTGTGGGTATGTAATTACTCGGTTAAGTTTTACTCTAATTAAGCAAAGTAGAGGAGAACTAATGGGGAGAAGCCACTTTCGGCACTTTTTTCCCATGTTATTCTTATGGGGAGCCGTTTTTGCACCGACGCCAGCTCCCACCCTATACAAATTTCCTTGTTAGCCTGTACTAGTACCCTTGCCTATATTAAATACATTTTCCCCATCCTCTATATTTAAAAAAAATTCCAAAATCTAACTTTGGATTTGTCTGCGATTTGGATATGTTATCTAATGCATTAATAAATCCTACATTTCCCAAATTAACTATTACGGTCGAATTAAAAAAAATACTGCCAACTATTTACTGACTGATTTTTGCACCCGCCCTAATTTCCTATTTCACCTATACCCTTGCCATAAATATATTTTCCCCCTATATTTTTAAAATTTGCTCTAAATTCATTTTAATACATCCTTTGCAGAAATCCACGAGTTCTGGCTACTTGGGAACCCGAGCCATTTGACATATAATAAATCACCCTTCCTCCTAATTACCTTCTCTACCAAATACATGTCTTTATATTTAGTCTTTAACAATTCTTCTGTATAAAATCCTCCTTTGATTATATTGCCATTCTCATCTTTCAAAATATAAGTCACAGGCTTTGTTTTCTTAACTTCTGCTATTGTAAAAAGCTCTCCCGTCCAGTTAGGGGTATATCCTTTACTAAATACATGTTTATATTTAGATATCCTTACACTATCCCCCACCTTATATCTTGGCTTTTTAACTTGTACTTTAGATGCTAACCTTTCATGTACATCTTTAGAGTTCTTAGCACTTACTTGGTTAGGCTTCATCCCTATGGATCTATGTACTTTATTATTATATATCCTTATTAACTTTGGAAGTAAATCCAACCACTTGTAACTCCCTTGTGCACTAAACTCTCTATACAACCAATTCTTTAAAGTTCTCTGGAACCTTTCCACATTAGCCGCCTTAGTTGTAGAGTAAGTGTGGTAGTGATTAATATTTAGAATTTTCATTAGTTTGGTAAAATGTTCATTAAAAAATTCGTTTCCGTTATCAGATTGAATATTTTTAACTCACTTTGGGAGAATAGTTTTTATAGCTTCTGTGACTACTAATCCAGTTTTATTCTTTAGTGGAGCAGCATAAGCTTTTTCAGAAAATGTGTCTATTAAAGTTAAAATATATTCATTCCTAGAATTCTCTCTAGCATAATTCCGCATATCTATTAAATCTATTTGAACAGTTTCGTTTATACCCAACACCTTAAAAGACCTTCTAACAAAATTCTTTCTCGCGGGCTTATGCAATTCGTAAGCAATTTTTTCCATTTTTTATTCTTTATTTTTAATGTTAACGTATCTGCCAGTCTCTGTCGTTTCAAAAGCACCTCCATTGCTACCAATTAACATACCATCACTCATTCTTTGATATACATAGTTTTTTGGCAAATATGCCTCTCCATTTAAAGTCTTAAATCCGCTTAAAGATGTAGGGTCTGCAACCAACAATTTAGGATTGTACATCATCAAATCGATTTGATTATTGTCTTGCATAAATTTATTAGTTTTATTGTTAAACCTTAATGCATGTGATTTTAAACAAATATCAAATTTAATATTGTCTTGTCTAAAAGTTTCAATATTATCGTCATACCTCAAAACCTGTGACATTAAACAAATATCACTCCTATCTTTGCCTTCAGGTACATTCTTTATTAATTTGTCCTCTGCATCCCACATATCGCTATCTAATGATAATACATTATAATTTTTATCCCCCTGTTTTATTATGATTTTCTCACCTTTTGTTAATATTTGATTAACAACAGCCACATCTTTTGGCAATGTTCCAGGTAAAATGTTTGTTAATTGCTTATTTTTACCATCAAATTTAAGACCGTCTAAAATCACAGTCTGATGTTTTGTAACACAATCGTTCTCATCAATAGCGGGTTTAACACGAACTAGCCTTTTATTATTAAAATCCCAAAAGTTTAGATCCATTTTTGGTACTTGAGAGACGTTTACAACATCATCGCTTTCTTTACCAGCCAAAAAATTACTAATTTTTCGCTTTTTGGCATTCCAAATACCATTCTCCGATTCCAAAAATTCATAATTATTTTTGTCTTGTACAAAGACACCATCTTTTCTTATTAAAGTTTGCTCTAATGTGGGTACATCGGTTGAGCTTTCACCTCATATAACATTAGTAATTTTGCGTTTATTAGCGTTCCAATTATTACTCTTGGATTCTAAAAACTCATATTTAGTATTACCTTGTACAAAAGCATCACCTTTTCTGGTTAACGTCTGCCCCAAAGTCGATACATCATCACTAAACTCCCCACCTTTAACACTACTAATTTTATAATTTAAAGCATTCCAACTACAGGGTGTTTCAAAAAGAATCATCCGATTTAGAAAAATCATAGCTATTCATCTGTGAATCCGATGTGCTCAAACAATGTACTGTTAGAAAGAGGAAGCTCTGGAGATTAACGTCGTTTCCGCCAGGTAGCAGTAGCGCGCTTCTGTCAACGCCCAGCTCAGTAGTTGTCAAAATGGCGTCTGCACAACAGAAAGCGTTTTGTGTTATACGGTTTGCTAGATGCGAGTCTGTGATTTCCGTGCAACGTGAATTTCGTACCACATATGGTGTTGATCCTCCTACAGCCCAGAGCATAAGAAGATGGTATAAGCAATTTAGTGATACAGGCTGTCTCTGTAAAGGCAAATCATCAGGTCGTCCCCGTGTGTACAATGAAGACGTGGAGCGCATCCGTCAGAGTTTCACCCGTAGCCCGCAAAAATCCACTCGCCGTGCTGGTAGGGAACTTAACATTCCTTCGACATCTGTATGGCGTGTTTTGCGCCGCCGTTTGCGTTTTAAACCGTACAGGATTCAATTACTACAAGCTTTGCATGAAGGTGACAAAGTACGACGTGTTCAGTTTTGTGAGTTTATCCAAAGCCAGATGGCAGTAGATGATGAGGAAAATGATGATCGAGATTTGGTATCACGCATAGTGTTTAGTGACGAGGCAACTTTCCATTTGAGTGGAAAAGTTAACCGCCACAATGTGAGAATATGGGGGACCGAGCAACCACACCAAATTGTACAGCATGAGCGAGATTCCCGAAAAGTTAATGTTTTTTGTGCAATCTCACGGAATAAAGTGTATGATCCCTTTTTCTTTGCTGAGAACACTGTTACGGGAATAACATATCTCGATATGTTAGAAAACTATCTCTTCCCTCAATTGGAAACAGATTCTGATGACTTCATATACCAACAGGACGGTGCCCCACCACACTGGAATCTTCATGTGAGAGAGTTTTTAAATGGTAGGCTTCCTCAAAGATGGATCGGCCGTACTGGACCTAATGATTCCGCGTTAAGTCACTGGCCTCCAAGGTCACCGGACCTTACTGTTTGTGATTTCTTTTTGTGGGGGTTTGTAAAAGACAATGTTTATATCCCTCCCCTTCCAACAACATTGGTTGAACTGAAGAACCGCATTAGAGCAGCCATCGAATCCATCACTCAAGATATGCTAGCTAAGGTGTGGGACGAATTTGAATATCGTATAGACATATGCTGTGCATCTAAAGGGGGCCATATTGAGCACCTGTAAATGGTATGTAAAAAAACTTTATTAGTTGTCCTTTAATATGAAATTAACCTCATGTCCATATGATCATTAGTTTTGAAATTATAAACCTTTAAAATCGGATGATTCTTTTTGAAACACCCTGTATTATCTTTTAGATTTAAAGTAGTTTCTTTAAAACTTCTAGCTTCTGGTTTACTATACGGGTTATATACGCGATAAAATTTATCTATCATCTTTTTATTTAATAAACAATTCCACTTTCCCTCAATTCTTCTATGATAGAATCTATCTCATTATCCACTCCAGAATTTCCCGCCAATCGGCTTAACTAAAGCAGTCATAACCTATCTACAAGCTCATTAGGATCGTCCCAATAAACATAGTCTATTTTATTACCAGTTATCTGCCTTAAACCTTCACCAACAGTCTTAAACAGGGGTTTAATTATATTAAGATATTTAGTGTGTTTATTACTTGACATCGCCGCACCTGTTTTATAACCCTTTAAATGTGCATTTGTAGCTTCCAAAATCTTTTTATAATTTTGCAAATCAACCTGACTATAGTTTACGGGTTCTTTTAAAGTTAACAATTCCCACAATCCCTTTGTCCCTTTATAAATTTTTTCTCCAACTTATCAACTTATCAACTTAACATCATCATTGGCAATTTGAACTTCCTGATTCCCAATACAAAATTTATTTCCTTCTCGCCTAATACCATATGTGGTGTCTGTCATACTACTTCTACTAAGGTAATTTCCTAAATAGTCTGATGCTAAAAGACCAAAATCTAATTTGTGCGGTGTTATCTGGGTTATTCTTGGTATTCTAGACGGGGTATTTTCTAAAATCATTGGGAGAACTGGCCTCTCTGTTTTTGTGGCTAAATTTTTCAATTCTTGCAAAGGCTCTATTAACGGTTGGAATGTTTGGAACCTCTCTTCAGCCTCTAGAAATTTACCACGTTTTAACGCCCTATATTTTTCTCTTATTTGTTTTGCAGACTCTACCAATTCTTGTTGAATATTTGTTTTCATTTTATTTACATTTTATTTATCTCATTTGTCAAAGAATTATACTCAAACACTTTATCGTGTATTATTAGGCAATATGCAGATGTGTTTGAAGGGACATTTTCTGCAGTTTTAATTTCTAATTTAATATTTACAACCCCCTCTTTTACTGATTCATTCTGCCCAGAACAATTTATTACAATTAGAGGATATTTCTTTATAAAGTCGGCTCCGTTAAACATAGGATCGGGGACGGTGTTGTAGTAACTCTCCCTAAACCTCACAAACATCTCATAAGCTTTAGAGGCATCTCCATTTTCAAAGTCGAGATTTAAATCACTATAAGGATAATATTCAGAGTTTAAAAACACTTTGAGATTTTTCAATTTACAGTGATCAAATTTATCAGCTCTTTTTCGTGCACTGTTGTCCCTAACAGTTTTAAAACCAAATATAATATACCTGGGCTTCTCCAAACTCGAAGACGTCTTAACTTACCATGTATGTCTCTTGGTTTCGGGGTATGATGGGAGTTCGTGTAGCTCCAAACTTCTAAATGCAATTTGCAAATTTTTATTTTGCAATAACATCTTTTGTAATTGAAGCTTCTCCCCATCAGATGGTACCACATGCGGCATCACCCACTGGATCGATTTAAGTGTAATTTTAGGAATAGGATCGGCCCCAGTTGGAGCATTAGATGTTGTTAATATACAATTTAAGTCGTTTTTGGATCTTTTCAACACCAATTCTTGTTTAACATTTACTAAAACCTTATTAAAATCCTCAAACACACCCATTAACAGCTCTAACGGGACACAAGTACTAAACTTGCCGCTTTTATGGAACTCCTTTAAATTTGCATCAGAATCAAATGCTACATTTGACAATTTTGTTGTTTTATTGTAAGAGCACAATATTTTCATAAGACTGGAAATTCCCGGATTTCTTACAATATCTATTTCTTTACCAGCAACTTCATATCTAATTTCGTCAAATAAGAATGCAAATGCATTATTTATAAAATGTCCTTTATCATGATTCTCTATTTCTCCTTTAATATACAGATAACTCCTATATGGGAGTGTTAGTAAATCTTGATTATTTATGCATATTCGAATTTCATCGGAATTATTTATTGCTAAAGTGTTGTGTGGAACATAGGAGTGATTTGTAATTTTAACCACGCTATCGTCGTATTGGAATTTTCCTGTAACGTCTAGAAAATCTTCCATTTTTATTAATAGAAAATTTTAACTTCAGCCCAATTGATCGCAGAAACCTGGCATTTTGCACACTCAGTCCGTTCTTGTAAATTCTCATATCTTTTTTATATGACAAGTAATTGTAGTTTCTTCTTTATTAAAGTCAATTGGCTTGTCGTGTTGATCTGCAAATGTAATGCTAACAACATCTAAACTTCTCTTATTTACAGGGAAGTATATAATATTTCTAGGGACCTCAATAATTTTGTAGCCGGGAGGAGCTTCTGGGTAAAAACTGTGTATGGTGTGTGATTTGTCACCATTTAAATAAGACCCATTCGCAATATTACATTTTACTCTAATCACATTTACATTATTTATGTTGATTTTATTTACGGATTTAAACGCAATATCTGGAGTAGAAAATCCTTTAAATCCCAATAATTCAGACCCTAAACACGGTTTTGTAAAATCAAACACATGGCCAGAAAGTAATGTGGCTTTCATAGTTTTATTATCGGCTATAAGTACAAAATCTGGGAGTTGCTTTTGAATTTCCTTCGCAAGCTCAAACACTTCGAATGTACCTTCAACAATTTCAATTACATTTGGAGCTTTGTGATCGTAATAATACACATCCTCACCCTCGTCTATAGTTAATTTTGTGTCTTTAAGTTTATTTAATTTTGGAACTAGCCCTTTGTAAAATATAAGTTTGACTTTTGTATTAATTAACGCTACTTTATTTTGTATAATAACTTCAACTTTACCATCTAATGCCCGGTTTAATTCGTCAATTGTGACCTCCCCTTTTGGGGTTGTAATTTTGTGCATTTTGTAATATGTCAAAGTATTTAGAGGTTTTTTAACATTAAATATAGAATTATAACTTTGAAAATCTACCAGTCCAATTATATAATCACCATTTAATTCTATAGGAGGAAAGAACACCGACTTCAACTCTGGCTCTGTACCCGTAAATGTTATAGTAAATGAATCCATTTTTATAAACTAAAATTTTTCAGAAATGATAAACATAAAATTCCACATATGGAACTGTTTAAATCTTGTATTTGATCAGTTGTATAGTAAATTTTAGATGGTAGAAAATATTCAATTACCTCTTTCGGAGGCTGTATTCCGAATGGGTCAAAATATATTACAATATCTTTACTTTTACGATATGCTGTCCAATGTGTGCCGTCACTGTCTAAATTAATAATTCCACATTCCTTTACTTTTGGTCTCTGTTTTCTTAGCTCGTTTTTTAGGTACACTCCTCGAAAGTGGGGCACGTCTCTTGCGGCCTCTAACAGCTGAAAGTTGTCCATCTTTTTTATTAAATTTTAATCCCATTCCCATTTTTGCCTTGGCCTTCATTAAATTTGTCACTGAATAAGCTGCTGCTTTTTCGGCTAGATTGGCGTCCTTTGCCGAAACCCTAGTCCAAGCCTGGTCCGCTAATCTCATATCTGCCTGGTTCCGGGCGGCTGTATCAGGATTATTCATGTAGAATATGTCGTGCTCTTTACAATAAGAGTCTAGCTTATTTTTTGGAGGTACATTTCTGGCTAAATTTTCACGTATCTTAGTTCCAGGACCAAAATATGAATATGACGGGATGTGCAAGGAGAAAGGAAGGTTGTTTATAAGGGTATTTAACAAGCCACGGCCTCTATACGGCTTTAAGAATAATCCCTTACCTTGGACCTTTTTACACTTTCTCTTTGCCATTTTTATTATATAAAAAATGTCATTTATTCAACAAAAGAACAAATTTAAAATAGCACATAAAGAAAATACACCAAAGAAGTTGGGTCTATTTCCTAATAATATTAGCTGTCTTATAATAGGGCCTAGCGGTTCGGGGAAGACCGTTGTAATTTATAACTTAATTGTAAAAAAGGAAGGATTAAAGTTTACAAATTTATATATAATATCCAAATCTTTAGAACAAGAAAAATATAAAAAAATAATTGAAATATTCCGTCCGTGTGATGAAGTTAAATTACACACATTTTCAAACTGTGAAATCACACCAAATGTTGTAGAATCACACTCAATAGTTGTATTTGACGACATAAATAGTCCAAATATCACACAATTTTTCTCAATGGGCAGACACAAAAATATTAACAGTTTTTACTTGTGTCAGTCTTACAGTAAAGTAAACAAACATATACGTGACAATGTTAATTTTCTAATATTATTTAAACAAGACGATTTAAATTTAAAACATGTGTATAACAATCATGTGGGAAATTATTTTTCATTTAACCAATTTAGAAATCTCTGCCATCAATGCTGGGACAGGTCTAAATATGGCTTTTTTGTAATAGACAAGGAAAGGCCAAAGAATAATGGCGAATACAGATTTATGTTTGACCAATTTTATAATGACCAAGGGCAAGAGTGTTAATGCCATCCAGAATAAACCTCTTATCGTCATCAAAAGAGAGTACCTTTTTGTTCATCGTTAATGTTTGAAGATGGTGGTTTGTGGATTGAATTCTTGTAACATTCTCATAGTAATCTTCCCCGGTTGCAAGACAGTTTAAGTAATGTTGGTGTCTTAAGAGATGTTTAACTGTAGCATTGTCAGCCCCCTTTGCCTTTTTAACCTCTAGCTCATTTTGCTTTTCTTTTTCGTATAACCATTGTAAAGGAATGAGAGAGTATAATTTTGGCCTTAATATTCATACATAGTTTGACCATTTAATTCGCCTTTAAACTTGCCCGTAACTTTTTTATTTTTATCAGAGTATAAGAAATGGTCTTTACTATATGCAGAGGTGTCAAAACAGTCCAAGTCACATTGTATTTCCTTGTAAAAGTCCTCTGTTACTATAGAATAAATAAGACTGTCTGTGTCTGTCATTAGGAACTTTTTATTCTTAAATTTTGACATATAATTATAGTGGAAATCATACATTATTACTTTACTGATATCCAAAATGGTCATTCCTAAATATATTGGTTTATCAAACTTTACAATTAATTTATTTAAATGTACAGCATGGAAATTGTTATTGAACATTTTGCTACAGTCAAACCTTGGCTTTGTAACGTACTTTGTTAACTTAGACTCGTCTACAAGATGTATATCACGAAACTTACGTTGGTTCATAATTGTTCGACCAAAGAGACTGTTATTTAACAGTTTGTAAAAGTCTTTTTCAAAATCGTGTTTAGCTTTTTGTCGCTTTTCAATATTAAAATTAATATAGGGTGCAAGCCATTTCGACTGTCTAAATTTTAAAATTCTGTGGTATTTTGTTACTACCAAACCCAGTTCTTCGTATTTTTTTAGTGCTTTATAATGTAAAATATATTTAGTTTTGTCATTTAAATTTGGTATTAATTTTCCATTCATTTTTTCTGGTGCGAGCGGGTAGTCATTATGCAAATCGTGTAAACTTTTATCGTATTTTAAATCAACTTCCAAAATAAATCCAAAGTTTTCATTTTGATTGTATTTTTAATCTTTCTCATTTGTCCATCTAAATCCATCGATGGGCAACGACTCGCACATTGCTGTAGAGTATAGCGAGTTACAGTCTAAGTATACAAGATAGGTGCTTTCTTGATTTGGGTCATAATATTCGCCCATGTACTTATTATTGGCTTTAGCATAGCGCGTGTAAATCATACTTACACCGCCTCTAATGGCATGTTCTATAAACAAATGCATGTCAATGTCACGAAATAATTGTAATTTTATGCCGGTCATTCTAAGATATGCCTCCCATGTTAGTCCAGGGAGTGAGTACATATGGACAGGGTCAAGTTTATAATCCTTTAAACATAAGTCCCTAAATGTCTCAAACACATCAGCCAGTAACAACACTTCTGTTTTAAGGTATAAATCGTGATATTCTTTTAAATTCTTTATATTAAAATGATTTCATACGTTTTTAGCATGTTCATATTGTGCAGGAGATATACATTCTTTAGTTAGACTACTGTAAAATGCCTCTATGGGTGGGAGAGGCTCTAAACCCTTTTCTGGTCCTGTCATGTATTCGTACGGAAATTCGCCCTTACGTTGTAGTAGTGGATTGTCTATAAATCTAAATTTATTTAAATTGGAAGCTAATTTGCTTAAGGGAAGGGACAGAAAGTTGTAGGAATCCAAAAATACTAAATCATCAACAGAGAATGAAATATACTTTTCCATATCTTTGGCTATGCAATTCAATTTGCGATTAAATTTTCCTAAGTGTTGCATTATTAAATGACCATCATAGTTTTTAAGATTGTGGAAGAATACTGGAATTTTCTTAGTTACTTTATAGTTTAAATTACAAGAATTATGGGCGGGCCCTCTGAACTCGCCTGTTAAGTGACAATGGTCGCGCACTTTATCACACAGTAACGGCTGGCGGCATATGTGGCAGCGTGTAGAGTCTTGGAATAACGTCTCTTGCTCTGGAGTCATTACAAGGGGAACATATACTCCCATCTGACTTTTAATAAAGTCATAAGTTTTAAATAACTTTTCGAAAAACACATCCATTACATTTTTACCGCTGTACAACTCTTCGTAAATAATTTTAGAATCTCTCACTACAACATAAGCAAATCCAGAAGGAGTGTGTTTGCCAGAGTTTATAAAGCATTCAAAATCTGCATAAATCACAAAGGGAGCTTTAAGTTGATATTTGTAATTCGTAAATTGTAATGTATCTTTTTTAGACATTTGTACTCTTTGGGCATCAAAGGTTTTACAATATGTTATGTGACGTTCCAATATATCTTTAGTGTAAAAATGTTGCACACAGAACTTGCAAAAATATTTCTTATTATTGTATTTTGTAGAATTAAACATTAACTTATCAAAATCACGAATTAAACAGTAATGTGATTTGCGGCCTTGTTGTAAAAGCAACAGGTTTGCGTGCGTATTACTATTTAGTTTAGTTATTCTCAACGGATATATTAATTGTCCTTCAATTCCATATACATTAACACTTATATTATTTTGTTTTTCAAATTTATCAATGTCGGATATTTTTACGGGATATTTTATATTTGTCATATTTAACTGACCTACGTGGGGTTCGTAGTAACATACTCGATTTGCATGTTCATTTATACAATTCCTTGGATTTAAGTTTGCTAAAATACTCCACAAAAAACATTTATTATCACTATTTTTAATATTTAAAACAGCGTGTTTTGATTTTATATTTTCTGGTGTGGGGATGTATGACTTGGGAGTTAGGGGTTTATACTTGTAAACATGCAGCTGCCAGTATTTAGTATGGTCATATATCCATCCACTGCCTTCTGATTGAAATTTGTGTAAAGATGTGTCGATTTTTAAAAGTGAATTTTCAATTTGTGTCTTTAATTGTGCTTTCTCAATTGATAAATTAGTTAAACTTCGAAAGTTAGCGATAGTTTCTTTATCAATTAATAATTCACCATTCTTACTAACTGTGTGTTTGATAAATTTCACTCTCCTAATAAGAATCCATTTAATAGGTAAAGGACATGATTGAAGGGTGTTAAATATATCCACGGACTCACCCTGAAACTTAAACACATTATAGGGTCGCTTGTCACATCGTAGGTGGTGGCGGGGTTTGTTCCGAGTGATGAATCTTTTACACACATTACAAGTATTGTGGTTCTCTAGCATATGCATTTTAAAATTGCTATTGTCAAATATTTGATGACATATTTTACAAATTTTAGGAATAACTTTGTGGATTTTACGATAGTGTCTGATTAAATTACTTCTTTTGGAGCAGGGCACGGAGCAGACTGCACAGGACAACATGTTCGAATTAAATAAATTTTGAGATGACATTACTCTGTTTTTTATAAACAAAAATTACCATTTTTAATGTTAAATTAGACAAAAATTATTTAACAGCGGTTTTAAATTATATTTTACTTTAACAGGTTCAATTTACGAATATGAGAGTTCAAAAATTACCATTTTTTAATGTTAGATTAGACAAATCATTTAACAATAGTTTTAAATTATATTTTACTTTAACAAGTTTAATTTACGAATATGAGAGTTCAAAAATTACCATTTTTAATGTTAAATTAGACAAAATCATTTAACATTGGTTTTAAATTATATTTTACTTTAACATTTAAAAGTTTAATTTAAAACACGAAGTTTTATATGTGTGATCAGAAACCAGCGTCAGTGCGGCTGTGCGGCCAGAGGTGGCTGAACTGTTTGAGGCCCTCGTTTGGACTGGAGACGTCTTCACACTGCACAATATCATTTTATAAATGAAACTGCCATTTTGAAGCTATCAATCTACATATTCAATTAGATAAAACAGATAATTTAATATTTAAAGTCTAAAATTCAAACATATTTTACTTTAATATTTAGTTTGATCAAAGTACAAATAATGTTCAAATCACATTTAACTTTGAAGTGTAAGATAATTGTTGCGCCCTAAATTAATATCCTTAAAGCATCCTAAGAGGATCATTTGGTGATGGGAGTGACTATTAGATCACTAGTAATTTTGTATCTCCCAATTCAATAGTTATGTTTTACGAATACAGTTTTGAAATGGAGAATTAAATTAGTAAATGGTGAATTGGAAGTATGATTTACAAATGAGAATTTAAATATGGAAATCTATTTTCAAATGTAAAATTTAATTTAGAAATGCAGCTGTTACATTTGAAATATCATTTAGAAATGGATATTTAAATATGGAAATCTATTTTCAAATTTAATTTGGAAATGCAGTTGTTACATTCGAAATATGATTCACAAATGGATATTTAAATATGTAAATCTATTTTAAAATTTAATTTGGAAATGTGGCTGTTACATTCGAATTATGATTCACAAATGAATATCAGGAAAGCTATTTTTAATTCAAAATTAAATTTGAAATGGGGTTGCTGGATTACAAATATGATTTACGAATATTAGGAAAGCTATTTCACAATTTTCGGAGGGATTATAAAAAAAAATGATGGATTAACAGTCAGTTGTGATTGTCCTCCGCTGAAGACATCATCTACACTTTAGCTACAACTGACTGCCGTCGCTAACACTCTCTCATCATCGGCTAACATAGTCGGAGTCCGAGACGCCGCGTCTGGTGATGTTGGAGAGGTGAGCCGTGACGCGTCCAGTGCCGCTGCGTGGTGACGTCATCCAGTGCCGGTGGCCACCTCAGAGTCCAATGCCACTCGGCGTCTCGAGGTCAGGTCACTGCCAAGGTCCTGGGTCCTGTCCTGGGATGTGGAACAATAGAGGTAGTGCTGTCGGTAGCTCCTTATATACACGTCGAGAGGCTGGGTTTTCAATTTAACCAGGAAATTACCTCATAGCTAATTCTGGCCAAGGCTGGATGACGCGTGCTTGCACACGTGGGGAATCCCGGTCGGCCTTGGCGTCATGGCCAGTGTGTCAGTGGGCAGCGGTGTGGATCGTTGCAGTTGGGGTGTGTTTTAATTAGAAAAATCGGACAGTAAATAGTTGGCAGTATTTTTTTAATTCGACCGTAATAGTTAATTTGGGAAATGTAGGATTTATTAATGCATTAGATAACATATCCAAATTGCAGACAAATCCAAAGTTAGATTTTGGAATTTTTTTGAAATAAAGAGGATGGGGAAAATGTATTTAATATAGGCAAGGGTACTAGTACAGGCTAACAAGGAAATTTGTATAGGGCGGGAGCTGGCGTCGGTGCAAAAACGGCTCCCCATAAGAATAACATGGGAAAAAAGTGCCGAAAGTGGCTTCTCCCCATTAGTTCTCCTCTACTAAGCAATACTCATCTTAACTAGTGGTTTACACTTCTGATGCTCTCTTCATCTGATGACTAAATAATATCGACGTGCAAAGCTTGACACATATTAGATTTAATTGCACCGAAATGTGTAAGCCAAACAACTAATGCAAGATACTACATTAAAAAAAATGTTAAAACAATTTACATTAATAATTAAGTTATGATACATCTTATTGTAATAGTTATTGTTATAGTATAAAACACAACCCATTAATGATGCATATGAAAATAAAACTACCTAACCTAGCAAGGTGGAAATGGATATAACCTCCTACAATCACAACTAACTTTAAAGTTTAAATCATTTGGTGTCCATAAGAAACCGACATCTCTAAGGAAAGTTTTCAAACAGTTTGACAATGTGCTTCAAGTTTGGAACCACATTACAGCAATTTTGATTATGATCTGGAGGAACTAAACACACACGTTTGCATATATGTACGTGCACCCTATCCTACTCATCCTACATGCTAGCTTACACTACCTCCTGGTATTTTAAACAATCTTCGATTAAAGTGTTTTAATCATGCGAAAACGGCTGTTTACATCTCTCCACACACCTATGAAACACGGCCCAACGTGCAAGGGACTGAATGTAAAACATTTATTTAGTATTGTACGATCTGCTTGATAAAATATAAGAGTCCAACAAACAACATTAAAAGAGTACTAGTTGATGCAAAAACACTGGCACCGATCACCACAGTAACAAAAATAATAATATTATAGTCTCTAATAATTCGTAGAAATTATTTATAAGCTACCGTTCCGAGCTTGAAAAATATTATTCTTGGCCAGTTGTTGTTATAAAGGTGAAACACAAACTACAGGGAAAATTAAGTTTATTTTTCACTGTGCGGCGAGTAAAAACGTTAAAAGAAAACAAGATTAAATACATTCATAATTGATATTTGTATTTCATCAAAGGCCAACTATCGCTTAAAAAAATATCTTCCCTGGGATCAAAAAATGTTTAATAGTATAAGCTGCAAATATTTAAAAATAAATTATAAGACTTTTTGTGTACATAGCATTCTAGACCTAAATTTTCGAGTTGTCTAGTAACTTATTTCTTATATTAACTTTAGTAACTTATTACGATAACTCTGAATACTTATTAAACCACACGTTCAGCGGTATTATTTAAAACTCGTCGAAGCTTAAATATTGTTGGCTAAAAAATAAAGTTGTTATGTATATGGTAAAATGTCTATTTCCAAGGGAGGACTTTTTGTTACATTATCACTACGGTACTCAATATACTAATCCAAATGTAAAGGGTCATATACATGTCCTATGCTATATTGTATATGCTATATTTTTATCCTATACTCTAATATGAGTAAGGTTTGCTTGCTTGCTTGCGACACTGATCTCATAAACGGCTCCAATGATTTCCTTCAAATGTTCGAAATAACTTATTTCTGGGACAAAAATAAGTTCTAGACAGGTCTCATCCCCAGAAAAAATCAAATAATGTAAACAAACTAAAATAAAAAGTTAAAAAAATTAACATTGGGCTTATGGAGTTTCAGATCAAAACAAAATAATTGTTACAGCTGTTCATAATCAACCAGGGAACAGTCAAAGTAATACTCATGTTGTTTATAATTATTAACATGTGGTTTCCTGAGAGCAGAGATTAAAAAATTTGAGTGAAGATTACATATATAGAGTAGTAAAATAAATCAAAGGGACATTGAGCTATAAATAAAAACTGGATGGACCTTAAAAATGTATAAAAGAGACAAATAAGTTATACAAATCTGATTATCAGGAGGGTGAAGTGTTGAAATTTACTCCGAGTCATCTAAGCAAACTGACTGGCCTTCCCCCAAAGCAAATCTCGGCCCCCCAGGTACTTGAGTTTTGAAATGTAAATACATTTTTAAAATATGTTGCTCTACGCCTGCTAAATACCCGTGCAGAGAACGGGTCAGCAGCTAATAGTATAAAAACGGTGGGGAATTCTACACTAACCGATGTTATATTTTTAAATCGTTGTAAGGCGTTAACTACGAACCTTTTTATATAAAAACTAATTTCGAAGGGAAAACACAATAAATGTCTTTACAAATTTAGATTTAATTTATTAAAAATTAATACTTTATGTTTTTTCAACCATAAATTACTAAATGTGTAAGACTTTCATAATTATTTCTACACAATTCATGGTTTACAATGAGGGGTTGAATATTTATACCCGTCCGTTATAACTCCAGATTTAGTTGTACTACGATACCCCTTACACCCATGTGTATTGATAAAGATAGATTGCGAATTTGGAAGTTAGGTTGAATTTGTATCTATAATTCAAAAACGGTGGACTAATCAACCACAACAGATGTTATATTATTGAAGCATATGATTTTTTCTTTACATCGATATATGGCTTTAGTTACGAAACTGATAGTACAAAGACAAATGTTGACTAGAAACCACAATTCATTTGTTTACGAATTTGTAATATATTTCTTATAATTTAATATTCCCCGTATTTCCACCATAAATTAAAAAAATACAAAATAAATTATTTGTTTATAGTTATTTGTGTTTGTCAGACTTTCATAATTATTTCATAATCTACACAACTAATGGTTTCCAATGATGGTGGTTAAACATTAAATTCCGTCCTGTAGAACTTCAGGTTTGGTTGTACAAAGATACCCCTTACACACATTGTATTTTTTAGATATAACGGCAAATTCCGAGGTCGTTTAGGTATTTTGCCTGTAACTCAAAAACGTTGGGAAATTGACCAAAGTGTATGGCGATTTTCTGATAATGTAGAAAATTTCCTACAAACTGTTATTTAATATTTCTTGATAAAAGCGATAAAGCCCCCTCAAAATTTGGAAAGAAAAAGCTGCATATATTGTAAATGTGTTTTTTTAATATGAGGTTTTTTTAATTTTCTACGCATATATCATGAGCAAATGTTCAACACTTATGATATTTTACGAATTAGCGTAATCAGACGTTTACAATGACGCATCAGACATTAAAATCGGTAAAGAAGAAAAATCGGCCCGCTGGAACTCTAAATTTAGTTGTACAAATAAATTCCTGACTCAATTATGTAATAAGAAGAGAAGATATCATTACTCCTGCTAAGTCATCAGTCCTACAGATAAGCAGAACTATCGAAATGCAACTAAGGACCACAAATATTGTCAGTATAAAAAGTCAAACTGCTGATCTATTATCACACCCAGATGTTACAATCATACCTGACCATGATTGGTCCACATTCATATATACTGCGACATATCTTCCTGCTGCATCTTACTAGCTTGAACTTTGTAATATTTATTAACATTTATTAGTGGTAATTAACTAGAGCGATTATCGAGAACAGAGTGATTACGACTATGAATGTTTTCGATGGCCGTTGGCAAACGTCAAAACTGTGACAAATTGGTCCATCTGGCATAAAATATTCTCAGGTGTATTTCACCATCCTAAGACAGTGGCTAAACAGAAAAATAATCTGTGGGTATGTAACTACTCGGTTAAGTTTTACTCTAATTAAGCAATACTCATCTTAACTAGTGGTTTACACTTCTGATGCGCTCTTCATCTGATCACTAAATAATATTGACGTGCAAAGCTTGACACATTTTAGATTTAATTGCACCGAAATGTGTAAGACAAACAACTAATGCAAGATACTACATTAAAAAAAATGTTAAAACAATTTACATTAATAATTAAGTTATGATACATCTTATTGTAATAGTTATTGTTATAGTATAAAACACAACCCATTAATGATGCATATGAAAATAAAACTACCTAGCCTAGCAAGGTGGAAATGGATATACACCCGTCGCAGCAAACCTGCATACTCAGCGATTTTCCAATGCATAATATATGTCTTACCAAACAAAGCCGCATACCAAGTTGCATAAAAATGTATTCATAAATAAGCGATATATACAATTTTAATTATTCACCATAAGAATAACACAAAAAATTGGTGTTTATGCAAATATAAATATAATTCCATTGAGTGAAGCCACATACCGAGTTTGATCACTATTCATTCATAAATAAGCGATATATACAATTTCAATTATTCTCCATAAGAATAACACAAACAATTGGTGTTTATGCAAATATAAATATAATTCCACTGAGTGAAGCCACATACCGAGTTTGCTCACTATTCATTCATAAATAATCGATTTATACAATTTTAATTATTCTCCATAAGAATAACATGGGGGATGAGTACGCAGGTTTACTGCAAAAAGGCACACAAAAAATTGGTTTTTATGTGAACATCAATATGACTCAACTAGGTGAAGCCAGATACCAAGTTTTATTAATTTATGTTCATAATTTAGGGAGATATTACATTTTACTTATTCTCCCTAAGAATAACATGGGGGCTTAGTACGCAGGTTTGCTGCTACGGGAATAATCCTTAAAAATTGATTTTGTGTGTGCAAATAACAGTAGACCACAACCAGATGAAGCTGTTAACCAAGTTTTTGTTAGTATACGTTCATAAAAAACCAAGATAAAATTTTTTCTTATCCTCCATAAGAATAACATTGGACAACGTACTGTGTTAAGTACTTTCAATATCTCTGTAACCAATTGTCGTAGAGAAATGATCAAAACACCAAATTGTGTGTTTTTAAAGCTGAAACAAATGGTGAAAACTAAAATTTGATTTCAATAAATATTACACGTAAAAACTTTAAAAAACCCATTTTTGGGGTACAAATCCAACCCAAAATACCACTTCAGATGGGGCGATCAGTCCGGTTTTCAAACTTAAGTCATAAATGCTGCTTTACATGTTTGTACCAAATTTCATCAAAATCAGACTTTTATACAAGAGTTATCGCACCCACGGACACATATATATACGTACACACATATATATATATATATATATATATATATATATATATATATATATATATATATATAGATCTGTTTTTAGT
Organism: Allygus modestus; assembly: GCA_963675035.1. Taxonomy (NCBI): domain Eukaryota; kingdom Metazoa; phylum Arthropoda; class Insecta; order Hemiptera; family Cicadellidae; genus Allygus; species Allygus modestus. The sequence continues at coordinate 116,489,577 of OY776113.1, forward strand.
TCCCATGTTGAACATACACTGATATTTTAACGTGGCATGTTGAACAGAAACTCTAAGTTGATCAGACGCTTGTTTAGTTGACCAAGAGCCACTTGAAAAGCATGTTTACGTTTATATACGGTTATAAATTTAAATGCCCTCATATAGGCGGCTACTGTATATAAATAGAAACTTTAGTTAAGTTGATCGAGCTTAAAAGATATTTTGCAACGCAGTGACTGAAAGAGATATACTCCATAACAGATCAGTATTGTTATTTAAGGTTATTTTATTATATGCTGGTTGATTTTGACAGTATTTTTCCTAATGTTTTGAAGTTTTGAACTCTATGGAGAAGAGAAAATCAATAAGACCAATCGCTTCATATTGTACTCCAAGTACTCCAAGATCATCTCGCTTGAAAATAAAACTTAATATTTGACTTGATGTTTGCCTGTCTGCTGTCGCAGTCCTTTTCTGTGCTCGGCATGTTTATCTTACATTTTACCTATATTAAGCTCTTGTGATGTGCAAGTTGATTATGAAGACTAAATTAAATGAAGATTGTTCTGTGTGAAAAGGTAGGTTAATAGTTTTTATGTAAGTTATTATCCTATATTATATCGATAAATAGTTTAACAATATATCGTCTGTAAGGTCCTAGGTACATAACGAATTGTTCTTTATTGTTGGCTTACGTTAAATTTCACGCTCCCAACATTCTTAATCTACTTTTTTCCTGAGGTAGGCCTAACTGTTATTCTGTGGATCAACTGGTATAAGCTTTTGGGTTTCAAATCTTAAATTTAGTATTAGTGTAGCTAGGCAGGATGCTAGTAGGTCGTGGTACTCGTTTAAGAAATGTTTGTTGACATTTTCTATTACTGATTGAAAAAAATTATAAACTTATCCAGATTAAATTAATTACAAACTCACCATGACCAAAAGTTAATTTTAAACAATGAATAGACCTAGGCTTTACTGTTTGTGATAAACATGCCATGGTTCACACTTTCTGGAAAGTCAGGGAATTTGAAAAAGGTCAGGGAAAGCATTAGCCGCCTTTAAAGAAGGCCGCGGCGTTTGAACTGGCAACGCCATGCCGCAATCTCACAGAGCAGAGGAGTCTCTGCCGGCAAAAAGACCATAAGCCGCTAGTCGAATAGTGTATCCTAACTTATCTAGTTTATTTTGTTGGGGGGAACAAATAGAATAGGGCGTTAGGGATTTTTAATAAAGTATACAACAACCGAAAAATAATATTAATCATACAAATTCGCTGTAAACTAAACAATAGGTCTACATCAATCACGTACTTCTGTTAGGTTTTAAAGATATCTGCATATCATGGTCAGATTAACTTATCATTTAAGATGCCCCTATGAATACATTTTTAAATTAATGTGTTAAATAAATGCTGTTGATAAACTGCTTGAATTAAAAATTAACAGTGACAAATGTAATAAGAGGCACACAATTACTGTATGTCTTTGGAAGACAAAAGTGCTAAACCCATTTTAATACTTTATACAGACAGTTTCCCATTAGTTGTATTTATACTTGTTATTTTAACATCGCTTTGTCTTTAAATAAACTGCTGTATGTCGTTTTAATCTTGTTTAATATAGGTATGTTGTTTTAAATAATACTTTACTTACGGTATCAGCACTTAGTAAATGGTGCTAAGCTGTCTTAAATATTGTTATTTATAGAACAAAACTAATGATAAAAGTATTGTTATTAATTCCTATCTAAACTAATAAAAAACACAACTTACCATTGTTATGGATTAGCAACTTTAAAAAATGCAAATTAGGGCAAAAAGAAATGTAGCCCTAATAACATTAGGGGGTTTTAGCCTATACAACTCTTTAGTAAACAAATGTTGAGCGTATTACATAACTTAACTTTAAATCCAATAAGTGGGTGGGTTTGTTGCAACGGGGTGATTTTAAAAAGTGATGTAAATTCCTAGTACATTCCTGAATTAACTGTGCTAGGCATTATAGTATTAATATGCCTAAGTAGGCATAGTACAGTACTGTACTTGTAAAACCCAGCAACACTGACTATAAACATGCTTAATTTTACTCTAAGTTTAAATATGAACTCTGTTGGGCTCGCAACAGGGTAAGATACTCGTTAGCAAAACGATAAACATCACTAAACTTTGTTGCACGTTCACTGTGCAGTACAGGTATATGGAAAATGCCATGTTACTATCTGAGCTGAGTGCACCGTTGGTGTTGTTATGCGGGTTGTATTAACTATCCCCCCGACCAGGTTGAAGGTGCTCATGTAAATACTTTCAGGCTGACTACTAGAATTTGAATTGCCATTTGAAATACATTGCTTATTGGCGTTCCATTCTGCATAGTAAATGAGGAACAGAATATAGAACGATATTTTCTAACTTGAAGAATAAAAAATAACGATTTTAGATGGCAGCGTCTTGATTCCTCCATTCTAGTATATGGGTGGCAAGGCGCATGGTAACTCCTCTTGCGGCGCTGCCAATTCTACTACGCCGCGGCCTTCTTTAAAGGCGTCTATGGGGAAAGTCAGGGAAAAAGTTGGAAAAATATCAAAAGTCAGGGAAAATGCTTACTATTTTATAAAAGTCAAGGACAATTTTTTATTTTTATAGTAAACGTAAAGCAGGGATTTCTCAATCCTTAAGCTACTTTAAATAGAATATAACATGCATGTTCATATCATTATTATAAAAGTTTGAGTTCCTTCAGTTATCCATATACAGTCTTAAAAAGGCCTAACTTATAGTACTTAAAGATTATTTATAATAAAATAAAGAGGATATAGCCATAAGCCTAATATTTTAAAAATTCTTCTATGGATTTTGTAAATATGGATTTTATTTTGTGTGTGTCTTGTTTTATTAAGCCTAGATCTATTTCGAAATTTAAGTTTAGTCCTATTGAAAATAATGAAACTGGTTAAAATTTAATACAACTCTCTGATGACTCGTAAAATTACTTGGAAATATTCCATTAGGCTAAGAAAAGATGATTCATAATCAGGTGCAAATGGTAATAGGCTCGTAACAAAACTAGATACCTAGGCTTATAACTAATGATAGGTCTCATCACATTCCTGAAAGACCCTTTTAATTAAATAAAGAATGGTGAATTAACTTATGTAGCAAATAAAGAGAAACAAATAAAAACAAATTGACAATGTAGGGTAGTTAGCCTACAAGCAAGAGAAACGCATCGTCAAATTAAATTAAATGTTGCAGGGCAACTCCACATTAAATTTACACTTTATGTAATTACTCTAAACACCCTAAATAAGATTGGAAGGTCATTGTGCATTTTTCGATTGCTGTATTTTCTAGAAAAAGCTTTTCTTCTAAGCATGTCCTCTTAAATTAATAATATCAATAGTTTAAAGCCAGTTTCATGAAAACTGTCAAGAAAATTTCAAATTTTCAAAATAGGCATTAAGTATTTACCGGTTTTAAGTATTTTTTCATTTGGTAGCCACCAATTTTACTAGATTTCCATGTTTCACCATGCTTAGACATTAAATCCAAAAATGTTATGATTTGTTACCATACCGTACTGTAATTTGTTCCTAATATGCAATTTTTGTATGACAAGTGAAGGTATTTTCCCTCAAATTTGTGGATTTATTTGTTAGTTTATATCTTGCACACAGTAATTGTTTTCTACAGCTGAAAAAATGTTTCTCATCTTGATAAATTGTTGTATTTATAAGTGTTTATATACGGTAGCCTAATAAGTACATACATTCAATGTTATCAGTAGGCCTAATTACAGATTCACATAAATTATGACTACAGTATTTTGGGAGTTGTTTTAAATGTATGCACGTGAGGTGTAGGGTTGCCAGCCATCCCGGGACTGTCCCGACTTCGGAATAATTTGTTTCGCGTCCCACCGGATACGAGTCGGGATGTATATTGTATACCAATTTAGTGATTTTTAAAGTAAACTAATATTTTGTAGGACTATTTTTTCAAAGGAACCTTATTTAACTTATTTTAACCCACACATTGTTATGTATAGAATCAATACTAGGATAATTAACTTATGTTGAAATATGACCAAACTAACAATGTCGTAGGTACTGTATTAATTCACATTCCTGTTATTCAGCTGATTATTAACATTGTTTTAACGACTGCTCAAGTACAACAGTCAACTTGGTAGAAGCAATGGTATAGACCATGTATAGTTTATAAGTTAATGGTTTTATTATCAGTAACCCAACAAAGCCTCACTGCCACAGCATACTTTAAAAGGAGAGATTCAAGTGGTGGATGTACAATTTTACACCATGCTTAAGTGGTTCGGCTAGGTAACTTAAGGTTATGATCAAAAATGTTTGAGTATTATTAAGTTAATGATAAATAATGTATAAGTATTATATAAATAATATCAGGTACTCCATTAAGATTAATGTGGGAATCATGAGAGAACACATCAGCCTGTAATATCTTACTGTCAAGTAATATTATTTTGATTTCACCAAGAATATCTATGTGAAATAGATAACTATTGGTTGTTTATTAAATGTTTTAGAGCAGTGTGATTTAGTACCCGTTATATATGTAAATGCTTAAAGGTTAACCTTCTATTGGGATATTTGAGTTTCTTTACTCCCATATCGGTGTTTTTCTGTCAGTGCAGCAGGCAGTTCAAAGTACTCAGTATACTCAGTACTCAAAGTACTCAAAGTACTCAAAGTACTCAGTAAATAGTACATCCGTAACTGAAACATCAGTATCATTGGATTTAAACTAGTTAGTGAGCTTTCGTTATAATTTGTTTACCGGTAAGTAATTTTTAAATGACTAGTTTATTTTAATTGATAATTCCTAATTGTTTTCATGTTTCTGCCAACCAAGATTGAAAAGAGACTGCCTGCGCTGCAAAGTGAGAGTGGGAACCCAACACCCAACCAGACTTGAGACCTATGGGAAATGGACACACGTAACTGACAGCTCATCAAAGATTAGGAGGTAAAATTAAAATATTACTTGGGCCTAGGTCAATACATTTAACTTTTAGATATTATTTGTTCAGCCTTCTTCTAATACATCCATAAGACTCTTGGCATATTGCAATCCCAATCTAATCATAAATCAAATTAAAAAGTTGTGTTACCGTTAGACTGTACATCTGTAGCATTGACAAGCGTCAGGTTTTGTTCGAGTAAGTACTAAGCTAAGGCAATATACGCAAGAATATAATGATTCACTTGCAATGATAAGTAATAGTGTAGGTAGGCTAAGTAATAACGGTAATAATAATCAACGAATATAGGCTAAGATATTTTGAAGGAAAAAGTAGGATCCTGGTAATTTTTAAAAAGGTTTCTGATTACGGTACTTGTGATTAATTCACAGAGAAGTAACTAATACCATTGATTATAATCAATGCTAATACTTCTCGATTGCTTTCGGTGGCAATCGAGAATCAGAGGTATGTACGGTACGTTTTATTTTCGGTACTTTTCCTTTAGTATGACCACACTCTCAAAATAAATGTACTGGCATATTTGTTTAGGTATCTATAAAACGATATTAAAGTTTCTAAGATGAAAACCCTCTGACTCAAGCTCGTCTGTTTTGTTAAGCTCGTCTGTTTTGTAGGTCCTCCAAAAGTCTGAAATAATAGTACTTCTTGGTTCTATATATATATGTTGTTTATTTAACTTTTCCCTTTAGGGTTTTTGCATTTCTATTGGGCACTTTGATTAGGAACCTGTCATTTATAACTCAGTACGCAGTAAACTGTCAAGTGAAATGAACAAAATTGAGTATATACATGACACCACAACGCACTGGTTAGTAAGTTTCCGTGCGACCTAGGTCCAGTTACAGGGGGACAGGAAGGGTGGCAGGGAGTCTTATCGCAACCAGAAAGATGATGTTAATAGAGAAAATACTGTTCTTTACAAATACAGTAACCTAGACCAGCCTAGCCTCCACAACGTGCTGCTGTAACTGGGGTGTGGTCGAGCTAAAGGAAAAGTACCTTATTTTTTCATCAAATGTGTAAAATCATTGTTACGAGAGCGTTAGGGAATGGTTTGTGAGCTTTGACACATTGAGTGCGTAAAAGAAGTTGCATAATGATAAGCTTGGGTCTACAATGTTTGTATTGGTTAAATCGACTCGGGAGAGCGATATGCGGCAAAACATTTAACAATGTAGGATAAATAATCAGCTTTTATACTGTTATAGCCACACAGCACAGTTGGGTTGTGTCAACAAACCAAATTACAGCTAACTGTCAAATTACAGGGCTGCAAACTGAAACAGCAATATATTGACAACTTTAAAAATCCATATAAACAAAACTGAACTTCCAACCCAGAGGCCAAGCGTCCAGCATACTTGTAATATATTCCCATAGACCAATATGTAAGTTCTAAAGCAATCTGGTGCACTGAATGAGCGTGCCAAGCTATTTACCAACAGAGTAACAGTTACATACATACGTGTCATCGGTCCGCTGGATTCAGCCCAAGCTGCAGTGAAAACCAGCTGCGTCCAGTGCTGGTCTATTTTAAGTTTTTTTTTTTTTTTTTTTAAATTGTGTCACGTATGTGGGAACGTCGGTAGCCAATGTGTTCATGAAAAACTTAGCTCACAAGAAAAAATATAAATTTACAAGATCTTTAATTTGAGATATGAATAATATTTTTTCGTAATAAATAATGAGATATCACTCATTCCGTTCACCATTGGTTTTTATGAAGCGTAAATCCAATACGGCCGCCAACATCAACTTAAATTTACTTAGGCCAAGAAAACCTTACACTCACAAATTATAGGCCTACACCAGAAGATTAACCTAATAAAGCTAGTTACCATATAGTCATTATAGTATAACCCTTATTAGGCACTGTCATTGAGAATGGTATATCCATATTCAACCTGGTTAAGAATAACTGTAATTTATTTTTCCCCCACCTACTATGTAAAGTCGAATTTTACTCTTTAAGACCTTTTTACACCGAGATCTGTCACATAACATCCGATAGCGTAACGTAACGTAACACGTGGCCAATTCACACTGCAAGCGACATCCGCGAGCTCCTGTTCTGAGTTTTCCAGTTTTTCCCCCGATTACTGTCGGATTCAAAATTATGGATAGGCCTTCTCGAGTTTGATTTTCCACCAAAGATTGAGCTACAATAACGGCGGTTACATCAACATTTTCCATGTCTTATTCTCCGTGTTTTGGTGTACAGGTTTTTAAATTTTTATTAGGGTAGAATATAAAAAGTAAACGATTTTTGCCGTTTTTATAGCAACTACGGACTTAAAAAATTCATATTTCCGAAACGGGTCAACTTATCGATTCCAAATTTTGATACGCCATAAATAAATATTTTTTAGTTTATTTGTATAATTTTAGATTTTTAAACTTCATTTTATGAAAGCTGGTATCCATTTCATAAAGTGATGTTTTCTCAGCCCTCAAAAGAGCTAAAAACATGTTTAATGGTTTGTTATGAAGCTCGTGTTTTTTTATAGTCTAATTTTTAATGTACTTAAACCAAATATACTTCGAAACGGTTTATTCAGATTGATTATTAAGTAGTATTATATAAAATACTAGTATTAATTATAAGTATTAATTTAAATACTATGGTATTACATTTAGTAGTTCGTCAGTCACTGATACAAACAAAACTTTAAGGTGGTAGGATGTCTTGTAAACCGTGGTATTTTCCTTTTCATGAATATATTGCGTTGACTGCATTAAAAAAGTTGTGTTAAATGTAGGCTTAAAAATTTGTTATGTTATCAAAACATATAAATTTGCTGCAGTGTACTATGCTACTGGTAAAGTCCCATTGATAAGGTTATTTTTATTTTATTTTTGGCCAAAGTTAGTCAACATTATCAATTACAGCGAGTATAAAATTATAGCTAGCAAATTAGTACACCAAACAAATTTTATCTCGTATAAGAATATTTATCCCTTTCATTAATTTAAATTAAATTATTTAGGCCTACTTTAAAAAGTGTTGTATTCTAATTATTTAGAAATATCATATACCAGAAAATGTAAAGGAATTATTTTTTTTTCTAATCAACAAAGTAGTTAAGGAAAACATTAATGCAATATAAACTGACTGTCTTTTCCGAGTACTGGCGAGTACACCATAAATGTCTTCCCAGGCAAATACTTGAATTTGGTTTACAACTCTCCATATTACTATTACTATCCCACAACAGTAGTCGGGCACGTACCTCATCAATTAACTGATCCATGTTTATAATAACCAAACAAACAAACAATAATAGAAATAGTAATATTGGCTTGAAGGGGCCATGACCCCTAACCCTTTTCCTAAATTTGCTTCATATATGTTAAAACATGTCAGTTCGTAAACAAAGTAGATACAAAATCACATGTTTTAATGTAAACAAATCAGACCTTTTCAAATCCCCATGCTTTTCTTATGGGGGAAGTTTTACGTTATTTCTCGTTTACTGGTAACTTAATGGAAATACTGCTATTTTCCCCGAGTCCGTGGTATCAAGACCTTTAATTTGAACCCTCTCCTATCATCCTGCGATTTGCCAAACTGCCACAATTTTTACTTAAATTCGCTTACAGAATAATATATAAAGATATGTCGAAACCCTTCAGCAGCACTGACAAGGGCAGGAGGACAATTGGCTCAGTGCGCATGCGCGAGGCCACCGACGCTGTGTACGTTTCTAAAATATCGTTCCCCAAGCGATCCCCTGCGATTAGTTGGTTTACTTCGCTGACTACGCGTTACGTTTTTTCGGTGGTATGAATTGCCCCATTTTAAACAACGGTGAGCGATCTTTTAATAAGTCTGTCACGTCCTGTCACATAACATAACGTTTTGCCGGTGTGAATTGGCTTTTATAATGAACGAATAAAGTACTACTTTGTCTCCCGTGTGAGACAAAATAACCCCATAAGAATAACATTGACAATCTGGCAACACAGTGCAGTGGAAAACTTATAACGCTGTAACTAAGTATCTGATACTTCGTTGCAATTAACGTTCCAAATTCCCAGGTTAGTTATTACACATTACGTGACCAAAATGTACAGCGATTGTGAATACTTATCAACACAATATTTAATAGGGGGGGAGGGGGTTTCGGGGGTGTAAAAAGATTTTACTTTATCTTGGTTTAAACTACTACAGTAAAACAACTCGGGCTAATTGTCCAAAGAATTCTAGTTGTGATTAGAAATATTTTGTAAATAATTGATTATTTATTTTAGTAACAATATTTCCCTATATTTAATATATATATATGTTTGTTACAGATTTTGGCGATCATCAACTTCTAGAATGCGCCAGCCGTTGCAAGAACACAGACACCATCTTAATTAAACATTTGTTACACTTTTTATATTATTAATTTTTTAGGCTACTTAAATATACAAAAGTAGACACACATTTTGTATTTTATTTAGCCATTACAGTCATGGTAGTTTTAATATTTCATTAGGCATAAAAATATTATGAAGCATATGAAATAATTATGTTTATTTTTTAAATTTTCAAATAAGTTAATTGAACAAAAATAAGCCTAGTTTTTGTGGCTAAAAAAGATATAATGTATATGGCTAAAAAAGATAATAATGTTTTATGGTTTTATTTATAATTTTATTTAACAATTATCGCAAAATGAAATAGGCTATGTAATTCCTGTGTGATTTATAAGTAATCTTTGACTATTACTTGTATGGTTATAAATGATAAGTCAGTTTTTTCTTTATGATTTATAGTTCAGAGAAACTTTTTTTTCAAATTCTGTTACAAAATATTCAACTGATTTTTATGTTGGTACAATATTTTATTAGATGACGTAGACTTCTTAAGAATATCTCAAAGTGGTCACAGTTTATACAATTTTCAATTTTTAATTTCACGACAAGATGTTAATGTTTATTTATTTTATAAACATTTTTCCAATTCTGATCTAAATACTTCCTAGTTAACATTCCCATTAATCAGTCGCTGAGGATGTAATCTCATTTGTGATCGTGATAAAAAGACATTGTTACAGGCGAATTGTCAGAATCTAGCTCAGGTAAGCCTTCCTAAATGATAGCTGGAGTGAAATTTGTGTGTAATGCCAAAATCAAGTATGTAGGGTTGGTAATCCGGTTGCCTTGGATAATGGGTCGGTAAATCTGGAGCGGAAAAAATTATATCTGAACCATTAGTATATTGAAGTAGACGATTCGCATTTGGATTAGTTTTTCGGCAGCCCCATACCTGATGTTTACATTTAAGTCACCTTCAACTGTTTAACAGCCTTCTTGAAAAAGAATCTGCAAGTCGTGATAGTGTAGCCGTCTGTTAGGGGATTGATACACGAAAGATATAACACGAAAGTTTGCACCATTGTTTAAACTAATTTCAACACCAACTGATTCCAAGGAAGCGAGAGTAGATAAAAATATATGGTGATGGTCTAAAGTCCTTCGTACAAAAATTGCAACACCACCTGATGCAGCTGGATCCGGTCTGTCTTCCCTGTATACAGAATACCCACTTACTTTAAAATGTCCAACAGCAGTTAAATGCGTTTCACTGATTGCCATTTAAAGATAAACAACTAGTATTGGCGGCCGCTATTGCGACTGCAGGAAATAATCAGCTGTTTCAGGAACAAAGCTTGAATACTCCCGGCTCTGCTAATATATGCTAAAATGGCCTATAAACAGCTTAAAGCTACCGTAACTCAAACAAGGTTGCTTTTCAAGAAAAAACAAACAACATGTGCAGCTTCCCCGACCTCGATTACCCTTAAAATATATCTTTTCGTAGCTTGGGAGCCGTTACAGCTAAAGAAACAGCCGTGGACGCATAGACGCATGAAAATGGCCTAAAACATGAAGCTTTAAGCTACCGTAACTCAAGTAAGGTTTTTTTCAAGAACCGTCGCTTGGGAGCCATTACAGTTTGAGAAACAGCCGCGGACGGACGCACGGAGCCTCAGACAATACGATCTATAGTATTGATGTTTCTAGGGAAAATTTGTGTAACATATGATAATACCTTTCTCAGAATTTAATTGTAAATATAAACCAGGGTTTACCTTGGTTTTAAAGTTTAAAGTTTATTGGAACAACTGTTACAAATTTAAATTTTTGATTAAAAATTAATCAAAGTTATTTCATGGCCAACATTAACCACTACATAATCTGTTTCATTCCTGGGCCTTAACAAAACCAAGTCTGTCATGTTAATGTTCATTGTAAATTGCTGATATATAACTCATTTGACCTGTAATAGAAGTTTGTTCATTATTTTCAAGGTCATAACAATCATTTCTCCAGCATATTTCAGAAGTACAACCGCACATTGTATAATCTGCACATATTGTTATAAAATTTCACTGGGGCCCGTTTCATAAAACTTTCAGGACCTCTATTACAGGTAACTTCTCTGTATTATTACTTAAAATTACAATAGTGCGTTTCATAAAGTTTTTCAACTGTAGAAATACTTACAGGGGATTTACCTGTATTACAAGTACATTTTACAAGAGTTATAAAGTGATCTGTTTCATAGAGGGTAGTGGCCTGTATTACAGGCCCTGTAAATTATACACAAAATGATGATTTTTTAGAATATCATAAAACTTTTACAAGTATCACTTATTAACGCATTCGCTGCGGGTGCCCTGAAATCGGGACATCGCTCAACATTGAAATATATGAGATTTTCATGTTTAAACATAACAAACGCAGCAAAGCTGTTAAGTTAAATAGTGTGTTATGCATAGATTTGTAATTATAAAGTGTATAATAGACACAGAAAGCAGTTCTTGTGATGAAGAGAATTTTATTTTTGTATACTATTTTTCAATTAATTTATGTTCATAATTAAGAGAGTCATACAAATTTACTTAATCTCCATAAGAATAATATTGAATAATAATATCTGGGTAACCAATTGACGTGAATAGTAATTTAAGTACTAAATTGTTTTTTTTCAAGTTAGAAACCCAGTCAGATCGCCCCATCACAATGTTTTTTTTTGGGGGGGGCCTTGTACACCAACATTTTTGTTTAAACTTTTAGATATGATCTTTTTAAAAGTCAAATTTTAATTTTCACTATTGGATTCAGCTTAGAGTCATAAATATTGCTTTATATGTTTGTACGTAATTTAATCAAAATGGGACCATTTTTATGAAAGTTATTGCACCCACAAACACTCACTAAACTGAAATGTCTGTTTCCCATATAAACATGTGTAAAATATTAGAATAAAGGTTGTGGAGTGCAGTTTCAGATGTGTTTCCGACAGCAAATTCTTTTATATCTGCCTATGTAAAAATATATCACTTGCAATCAAAAATGTTTATGTTTGCCAACGGTACACTATACTGAATGTTTGTTGTTGTTGTTATTGGCGGATTAGGAAACCCCAGCTTTGCTGCTACTCACCTCTTCCACACGCGGGAATATTGCAAGGGTTAGCGGAAAGATAGGATATAGCAGGAAAGGAAAGGGTGGGAAGGGACGGCAGCCACATCGACCCCTCAGAGGGCCAATTCCCGTGCCCCTGTGACAGCTGGGATGAGGCTCTCAACAGGGACCCTCATTTTGCCCTCCAACAGGTCAACTCAACTGACAGGGTATCCATGCACAACAGCCAGGGACCATTCATTCTCAGGTTGGAAGGAGGGACCAAACCCGGAGACTCTGTCCCTAGCCGCTGCAAATGGAGGGACCAAAGGTGAAAGGGAAGTTAGTCATAATGGACAGCCAAAAGACTTACCTTATGTCGTAATGACAACCTGATTTGCTGTACCCAATGTCAGCCTCAAAACTGGTATAGACCAGTCTTAAGGTAGTCCTGGGACTACTGAATGTTTACCTTTCCATGGTGTAACCCAAGGTAATATATAGATTCTTTCTCGAAATTCGCTAATAGATCCCACGAATCCCAGGATTCAATTGTAACCCCCCCCCCAGGCCATGTAAATTAGAGAATTACATAAATGTCATCATTATACGATCATAAAATTTTTATTCATGTGTCGCGTATAAAGTAAAAATAGTTTATTATTGCATAGATTTGTAATTATAAAGTACTAGCTGCTACCTGCGGATTTGCTCGCGACAAATTATAAAAGACTGACCAGCACTATAAAATATTTGTTTAGTTTTCCCATCTGATTTCCTTTGCCCTAACTGACATACAACTACAGCTGGTAATTTTATAAATGACTAGCTGCTAATCCCGTGCTTCGCAATGGGGAAAAACATTCAGATTAGAAATACTAAGCAGTTATGTGTGCTGCATTCTGTGGTTAGCCCGTGGAACTACTACGAATCAAGATCAGCTGTTTGTATTTTCATCAGCTCAAACAAAAATTAATGTTCATAAGAATAACATGGGAACTTGGAAGTCCCATGGGGAAGAGCCCTGAGGACTTTTAAAAACGAAAATAGGCCTATGTGTTTATTTAGTATATAAGGAAAATTCCTGTCAATTTTCATGCCAATCGGTTCAGTAGTTTTTAGTGATTGAGGAACAAAAAGCAGATAGACAAACCATCCCATTTATAGTAGGATATCCTTCCATGAGATTTTCATGAGATTAGAACTTACAGGACCAGGGGGGGTGGAGCCCTAAGCTTGGATGTGGACATTATCAGGTCTATATGTTAATGTGATATGTAAAATGCAAAACTTTAGCTTAATCAGTCCAGTAGTTTATATGTGATGGAAATCCAAGTATCCATACTTTCACATTTATAATATTAGTAGAATAATAAACTATCAGAAAACTCATACATGCTTCCTCCCTTTTATACCAATTTGAATCAGTAAATTATATTTACTAAATATAGAATATAAAGTACGGTATCATGTATAGGCAATCTTCTAATGACCTTTTTCAAAAATATCGACCCAAATACACGAGAAGTTACGAGGAGAATGCCTCATCCTCCCCCCAGGGTTAGGTGGCAACATATTTTGAATGTCCTCTGTTGGTTAATGCTAACTTTACCTACATACCAAGTTTTAATGAAATTGGACAGTAAATAAGATAGAAATAATATGTTTTTATTCCCCATAAATAAAAAAAACATTGCAATTAGAATTGTAACTGCGGTTGGTGTCATTTTACTAGGGACTTGAAAACCATAAACCACTACATTTGAAATAAAAACGTTAGCCATCGTTAGAATCGTTATATTTTAAACACACTAATATAAATGTTTAATATGAAAAATAAATGTACTGAGTAGGCCTACGTGATTCTAGCCTAAGTAATAACAGTAAAAATAAATCCCAGGTGCCAGGATTCAATAGTAATACAGGTGGAATTTTACAGGTGATTTTAGGATTGTGGAATAATTTTTATGAAACAGATTTTACAGGAATTGTACTTTTTATTTTACAAGTCCTGTATTACAGGACTTGCATTACAGCAAGCTACTTTTATAAAACGGGCCCCTGTGGGATCCCCCGAATTATGGACTGTTTTTAAGATGACTTTTTTATTTGAAAAAAGGGTGCCGAACTAAATGGGGGCTTGCTTTCTTTACAATAAAAAGGTAAGTAAGAAAAAAATTCAAAAATTGAGAATTATTTATTAATTGTCGCTTTAACGAAATAGGATTATCTTATATTTTAAATTGTTGAACAACAAAAACGTAGTTAATTCTTTTATTTATTTTCTTAAAAGAGAATATAAATACAGTATTAATTTGTATGTGTAATATTAACTGATTGTTTGAGAAAACTCCAGATCAGAAAATTAAATTTCCTTAGCCTATCTTTTGTATCCTTCCATCTCAACTTCTAAGGTTTTGTGCAGTTCTATGAATAAACAAGTAATCTACAGAACCAGCAAAATAGTTTGGCGAACTTATCATCTTGAGCAACATATAGGTCTTATTTATACTTTGTTATATTTTAGATCAACATGAATTGATTAAATATCCATTTCTGTAACTAGAGAAACACAAGCTTCTTATTTATATAGTTATTAAATATTTGATCAACAAGAATACACTAAATATCTATTGTATAATTTAGATCAATGTAAATGCATAAATTTCCCATTTGTATACATTAGATCAACGTGGACGCGTAAAGTTTCCATCTTTATACTTTCGATCAACGTAAATGCATTAAATATCCATTTGTATAGCATCAACGATCAACGATGTAATGCATTTTATCCAACAGAGAGCAACATAAATGTGTATAATGCCCGCGATCAACATGAAAACAGAAAACGGGAATATATATATATATATATATATATATATATACATTATATATATATATATATATATATACACATACAGTTTCGAACGAAAGGTGTTTTTGGGGTCCGGGGACCTCGAAACGAAAAGTTACCTTGGTCCCGGGCCTAGGTCTTACCATGCCAGCTACGGTAATAGCATTAATAGCTTCTTCCCTATAGGGGGAATTCGCTAAAATGGTTGGGAAATTGACCAAAATGGATGGCGATTTTTTGATAGTATAGAAAATGTTCTACAAGCTGATATTATACACTGCTTGATAAAAGTGATAAAGCCCCCTCAAAAGATGGAAAGAAAAAGCTGTATATATTGTAAATGCGTTTTTTTAATATGATGTAGTTGTAATTTTCTACGCATATATCATGAGCAAATTTTCAACACTTATAATATTTTACGAATTAGCGTAATCAGACGTTTACAATGACGCATCAGACTTTAAATCGGTAAAGAAGAAAACTCGGCCCGCTTGAACTCTAAATTTAGTTGTCAAATAAATTCCTGACTCAATTATCTAATAAGAAGAGAAGATATCATTACTCCTGCTAAGTCATGCAGTCCTACAGATAAGCAGAACCATCGAAATGCAACTAAGAACCGCAAATATTGTCAGTATAAAAAGTCAAACTGCTGATCTATTATCACAGCCGGATATGTTACAATCATACCTGACCATGATTGGTCCACATTCATATATACTGCGACATATCTTCCTGCTGCATCTTACTAGCTTGAACTTTGTAATATTTATTAACATTTATTAGTGGTAATTAACTAGAGCGATTATCGAGAACAGAGTGATTACGACTATGAATGTTTTCGATGGCCGTTGGCAAACGTCAAAACTGTGACAAATTGGTCCATCTGGCATAAAATATTCTCAGGTGTATTTCACCATCCTAAGACAGTGGCTAAACAGAAATATCCCTGTAGCAGCAAACCTGCGTACTCAGCGAATTTCCAGTGCATATATATGTATCTTAATATCACATAAATCCACATACCAAGTTTCATCAATATACAGTCATAAATAAACTATTTAAGACATTTCAATTATTCCCCATAAGAAAAACATGGCGGCTGAGTATGCAGGTTTGCTGAAGCAAGGAACACAAAAAATGGGGTTTTATACAAATATTAATATAACTCAATGAGGTAAAGCAACATACCAAATTTTATTAATTTATGTTCATAATTAAGGGAGATAACACGTTACTTATTCTCTATAAGAATAACATGGGGGCTGAGTACGCAGGTTTGCTGCTACGGGATCTATCGGCCAAAAAATGTTTGTGAGTGCAAATATCAATAGACCAAAACAATATGAAGCAATTTACCATGTTTCATCAGGAAAATTTAATAAATAAGCGAGATATACAATTTTTCTTATTCTCCGTAAGAATAACATTGGACAACGTGCTGTGTTTAGCACTTTCAATATCTCTGTAACCATTTGACGTAGAGCAATGATCAAAACACGAAATTGCGCGTCTTTTTAAGCTGATTCTAATGGAAAAAATAAAATTTGACTTTTAAAAAAATTATATGTAAAAAACTCAAAAACCCATTTTTGGGGCACAAACCCCCCCCTTCGGATATGTCGATCTGTCTGGTTTTCGAACTTAAAGTCATAAATGCGGAATTTCACGTTTATACCAAATTTCGTCAAAATCGGATTATTTTTACGAGAGTTATCGTGCTCACGGACACACACACTGCTCAAACAAACTGTATATATATATACAGTTTCGAACGAATGGTGATTTTGGGGTCTGGGGACCTCAAAACGAAAAGTTATCATGGTCCTGGGATAAGTCTTACCATGCCGACTACGGTAATAGCTTCTTTCCTATAGGGGAAATTCGCTAAAATAATCTGTGGGTATGTAACTACTCGGTTAAGTTGTACTCTAATTAAGCAATACTCATCTTAACTAGTGGTTTACACTTCTGATGCGCTCTTCATCTGATGACTAAATAATATCGACGTGCAAAGCTTGACACATTTTAGATTTAATTGCACCGAAATGTGTAAGCCAAACAACTAATGCAAGATACTACATTAAAAAGAATGTCAAAACAATTTACATTAATAATTTAGTTATGCACTAAATATCAACAAAAAAAATATAGGTAGTGTTCTGTACATATATTACAGGCGATGAATTCCAATCTAAAACAGCCTATCTAATAAGTTAAATAGATATTGTTAAGTTGTCATCTTATTGTAATAGTTATGGCTATAGTATAAAATACAACCCATTAATGATGTATATGAAAATGTAACTACCTAACCTAGCCAGGTGGAAAGTTATTTACTCTTCTATAATCACAACTAAGTTTAAAGTTTAAATCATTTAGTGTCCACAAGAAACCGACATCCCTAAGGAAAGTTGTAAACAGTTTGGCAATGTGCTTAAAGTTTGGAACCACATTACGGCAAGTTTCGATTATGACCTGGAGGAACTAAATACTCAAGTTTGCATGTATGTATGAGTAGGGTGCCATAGCCGGTTCTGGACCACCTTCGCAGACTGAGGAGCCGAGGAGCCGACCCCCCCCGTGACGTCATCCCCCCCCGTGACGTCATCCCCCCCGTGACGTCATCCCCCCCCAGCACGTGTTGTTTACTTTCCTTGTTTGTCACCGGTTTTTTCCCCAGTACGGGATGTTTACTGCTCCTCCACAAGCTAACGCTCATTCCACAAGCAGAAGCCATGTCTACTGCAACTTATACACTGTGGGACCACCAGGTGATCCAAAATGTGATCGCCGATGTCGAAATCGCCATCCTAGACCGATTGGTCATATTGAGATGGGGGTGTCTGGGTCCCGACGGGCGTCACCATTATATCAGGTGGCGCTACGTCGCGAATCAACCCGGTGACCTGGAGGAGGTCCAGCAGCGCCTCCACAACCTCATCGCCAACGAAGAGGTGGCCCTCCTCTGGGTGAAATGTATTCCCCTAGTTTAAGCTTATTTATATTATCATATCGTATTGTAAGTTTTCATCCTTCATATTTTGTATTCATGTATCATCGTAGATTTAAGTATCACTTAATGTAATCATTAGAATTATGTCTTAATGAAATAAAAATGAATTAAATAAAGAAAAAATTACAAGAAACAAAAAAAACAAAGTGACAAAGTTTAGCAAGCTGAGGATTGGGAGGATCAGCCCTGTGTCGACCCCCCCCCCCCCCCCCGACAACCCCCATGGACCCCCGACCCCCCCCCCCAACAACCCCAACCCCCCCCCTGTTTACTAATGGCTTCTTCCACTACGTGCCGTTTGCTTTCCTTGTTTATCGCCTACATGATGTTTACCGCGCGCGCCTCCGCTTTCACCCGCCGGTCTCTCCACGTCTTAATCATTCTTACTGCAGCCACGATGGAGTATACTTGCATGTATTGTGACAAGAGGTACTCGCGCAGTGACCATTTGCGCCGGCACATGCTGACGCATGGTAATGCGCCTCTTTTCCCATGCCGAATCTGTGGGAAACAATTTGGCAGAAAAGATAAGGTGGCCCGGCACGTTGCCACCCACAGAAATGCTCCGGCCGCTGTCGCTGCTGCTCCCGCTGCTCCTGCCACGAGGCGTTGTGTCGATGCCTCTACTCAGACGAATACCCCCGAGAGGAGACCCATCAAAAACCAGTTGGTGAGTAGCAATCCTCAGTTTCTCATTATTATAATATCAATAAATCTCGTTAAAAAAAAGAATATTAATGTTGGTTCGTTATTTGCAGCTATCGTCAAGCCGACCTGTGTACCTCAGGGATGGTGGACCCCTGAGTACGCTGAGCAACAGCGGCGGCGAGAAGAGGAGGAGGCCAACAGGGCCCATCGTGGGATCCGTCGGGGGTTAATCCTCCAGCAGCGGCGGCCAAGGCCTAGACCCCAGCTCCAGCGCAGGCCACAGCCGCAGCAGCAGCCTCGACAACCGGAGCCAGAGGCAGGGCCGAGTGGGGAACCAGGGCCCGAGCGGCAACAACCTGAGCCGGAGGCGGGACCGAGTGGGGAACCGGGGCCCAACGTTGTATATATTCAGGACTCGGATTCTGATTAAAAATAATAAAAAAACCCTAATTTCCTTTTTCCTTTATCCAAAAAAAGAAATAAAGAGTTACAATAAAAAATTACAAAAACAAAGTGACAAAGTTTAGCAAGCTGAGGATTGGGAGGATCAGCCCTGTGACCCCCCCCGACAACCCCCAACAACCCCCATGACCCCCCCCCCGACCGGTTTATTTCTCCATTGTTATTTATTCATGTTATTTTATTATTTTTGTATGAATTATAATTTTTTTTTATTTTATAAACTCCTCCATTGCAATCTCAAGAGCACGAATACTCTCCCAGTCTGCATTATATTGTTCCCATTCTTCATTACATGTAGGTTGGGAGCACCAACACGTAGTTATCCGTTCCCACATTTCTTCATATTCCCTTCGCAGTTGGAGAGCATATTCCTCTTCTACCGCCTCAACGGTAGCGAGGAGTTCCTTATCAGGGATATTACCTTCCCATACGCTATTAGCATACTTTTCCTCGATTCCCTCAACGATCTTGAGGAGGTCCTCATCAGGAATACTGCTCTCCCATACATTATCAGTGTCCATATTGATGGTAATAGTTTGACTCTCTGACCTAAACTGAATCTTAGAGAAACTCAATCTGTTTACTCATCAGTGGACTTGTTGTTCACGGAGGAAAAATCCTTCATTATATAATTTGTTTACTCATTAGTGGACTTGTTGTTCACGGAGGAAAATCCCTCATTATATAACTTGTTTACTTACTAGACTCCTCAAGCTAAGTGCTTGACCAGTCTGAATTTTGAGTTAGTCATGGAAGCATACAACCCACTGTCGCTAGCTCAGCAATCGTGTATTGTAATAAGAAAGAATAAATACATTCTGTGTCAGGGGATTGCACAATTGCCAGTGCCTATACAGCGATACGTTGCATCTTGCCTCAAGGGGTATGTTCGGGAACATGTGTTAGTGCTTAACAACCCCGAAACGGATCCTCAGGTGTTAGACTTGTATAATAGATACAATGGCAAGAGAGTCTATCAATGCCGCTACTGTCAGTACACTGAGCATTATTGTAATAGAGTTCTGTATCCTGCAAGAATTGTTAAAGTGTATCGCTTTTCAGACTCTAGTAATTTGCAGCACACTTGTTTTTGCTGTGGTAAGAGTGCTTGGGAAGCGGATTGGCCACAAAACAATGATTACCTATCTACCTTGGTGATTTTAAAGTCAATGACCATAAAAACAGTTTGGGAGGGCTCTAGTCACTCTAAATTCTTTTTCTTCTTTTAATAAAGAAAAATAAAAGATAAAAAAAACAAAGAAAAATAAAAGATAAAAAAAACATAAATAAAATACTCCCTTCCCCATCATTTTCCAGTATTAAAACATGTTTTGGTAAGGACTACGTGACTGCCTGAGGTTATCTCATTAGTGAGAGTTCTTCAGTTATTTATGTTAGAATCATTTGCTCACAAGCTCCTTCACTGACTAGACCTAACAAAATGTTTAATGTTGGAATTGATGTGTCACTGGAAGGTGAATATTATCATACAAAACCATTTACAGTTAGATCTGTAATTGAAGACATTGAGTCAATCGATGCGGAAATGTTCCTACAGACCTTAAAGTATTACACAACGGGTCACTTTGCCGAATTGTCCATCAGGATGTGGATTAAGAAGCGGTTGCCTGAACAAAAACGCCTACAAGTTCAAGCTGCTTTGGATGGCATCAATAAACCGCATGTTGCCTGTCAACGCGTGATTAATTTACTTCTTTTAGAATCCGACCAGGTATTTGCAAAGGTTATTGTAAACGGGGGTTAAGTAAAGATTATAATTAAAAAAAATGTAAATAAAGATTAGAGATTAAAGCGAAAAAATAAACAAAATTTCCTTTATCAAAAAAAACTATAAAAATAAACAATATTCCTTTATCAAAAACTATATGGTTGTGGACTTATCCACAGAGCTAGCTGAGGATAAGACCCCCCCCGTGACGTCATCCCCCCCCGTGACGTCATCCCCCCCTTGACGTCATCCCCCCCAGTGACGTCATCCCCCCCTTGACGTCATCCCCCCCCGTGACGTCATCCCCCCCATGACGTCATCCCCCCCCAATCTTATGGCCTATGTGCGGCTTAAAAAGCCCCCACCGACCGGGGACAGTCGGCGGCGCGCGTCGAGGTGGGCCCTGAAGGGGTTGACCAGGAAGGAGTTGCTTAGCGGTTTGCTGACGCTCAATGTTGCACCCTTGAATTGCTCAGCGGCTTGCTGTCGTGGCTCGCCCTCTTTGGCCGCCACCGCTCGGCGGGGACATACCCGGTTGCGCGCGCTGCCGGTATATAAACCTGAGGTCCGCTACCGCGGCCTCAGTTTTGCCCGAGACGCCATGAGCAGCAGCAACAGCGCAACCGAGGTGGACCCAACCATCCGCTCTCTAATGGAGGAGCTTGACGCCATGGATGAGAATGCTAGACCGCCTACCATAACTAAGAAGAGGAGCAAGAAGCCCGTTGTTGGATGGACAGTGGACAGGAATACGCCTACCGATTCTCCATCATGCAGTTGGAGCGATGCCGAATGTCAATATACAGTAAAGAACCCTGCCAACTTAGAAAACGTTTTATTGAAGATGTCGGTATTCAAAGGTGGACGCCCTACGCACAGTTGCGGTCTGTACTTGGATGAGGATAGAGACGATGAAATTTGCATATGCCTCACGGACCTGTTAACGAGACTAGAAAATATGTGGATTAATAGCGATACCGGAGTGCCTAAAATTAACGGAGTTAGCAGGACCGTGACTCCACTACCCGCCTGGCGTAAGACCCGCGATTGCGCAACAGTTTGCGAGGGAAAACGTAAGGCTGGAGGTGATTGCGTCATCCCAAAGCGCAAGAAGTAAACACCACAACGACCCGGGAAAACACACACACAATGACGTAAACAACTTGTTGACGCAGTGAGCCTATATAATACGACTCGGTGGTGAGCCACAACCATTCCACATCCAGACACTCAACGAGCAGCATGGACCAAACAGGAGACCTCAAGTCAGCTCTCAACAGCTGCAAGGCGGGGGGTCATACCCGCATAGCCGATCTGCGGGACAACATCACTTACCCCATCCGGTCATTTGAGCGGGTGGATACTCCTTATGGTGAGGCGATAATGGCCACTTTGGAGAGGCTGACTGGTGACGACCCGCTGAGGATCTACATGCCTCGTAGATACTTGGCCGTCTTGGGAGACCATGTCATCGGCCAGTACAACGTGGGTGTGGGGTCGAGGATGAGTCTGGTCAAGAGGAGCGGTCCCCCCGGCAGCAAAGGAGCTCTTCTAGAATTTGTTTGAATAAATAAATAAAAAAAACCTTATTCCTTTATCCTAATCAATTCAAAATAAAAATAAAAAAATAAAAATAAAATAATATACAAAAAAAAAGTCAATTAATTATAAGAGTCGAGGCGGTGCGTGGCTGTGTTAGTAGCCACCATGGACTTGAGGTGGAAACACCCGTTCACCGCCATCGTGGCTGGGCCTTCGGGCAGCGGCAAGTCGCACTTTGTGGCTCGCTTCATAGAGCACGCCAACCGCATGTGCGATACGCGCTTCGCCCGTATCACCTGGCACTGCGGTAGCGGCGGTGGAGGAGGAGCCGATGACCCTACTGTGCGCTACATAGCCGGCCTGCCCGACCTTGACGACTACGATGGTAGCGAGCCCTCCCTGGTTATCGTCGATGACATGATGCGTGAGGCTGGCCCCGGCGTGGCGGACCTGTTCACCAAGGGCTCCCATCACCGCAACATGAGCGTGTTCTTCATCATGCAAAACCTGTTTCATTAGGGCAGGGGCCAGCGCGACATATCGCTGAATGCTCATTACATAGTGTGTTTAAAGAATCCCCGGGACCGCGCTCAGATCAAACACTTGGCTCGCCAAGTATACCCAGAGAACCCCAAATCTGTGGAGGAGGCTTACGCGGACGCCACACGCGATCCTCACGCCTATCTGCTGATAGACTTGAAAAAGTCTACACCCAAGGAGATGCGCGTACGTTCGGCCGTTTTCCCAGACGACCCGGTTAACTACGTGTACCTGCCCAAGAAAAAGTGATAAATAGGCTGAGCGCGCGCCAGCGTCAGTCATCATGTCGCACCGCGTGAAGAAAGACACAGCCCTGCTGACTGCTCTGGTGCACGCTACACCCAAGGAACGCAAGGCCCTGTTAAAAGCGTGCGAGAACAGCCGTATCAGGTCAGTGTGTGAGTGTGCGTACAACGTGTTACGCGGGAACGTGCCGCTCACCACCTGTCATAAACGAAAGTTGAGAAAGCACAAACAGGCGCTCAGACGGCTGGTGAAACACGGTGAGGGTTGGGTCAAGAAGCGATGCTACCTTGTACAACGGGGCGGTGGGATCCTCCTGCCCTTGCTGTTGAGTGCGGTGTTGCCTGTGTTGATGCAGAAAGTAATTTGAAAAAATGGAGCACGCTAAGAAAATGGTAGTTGTACCGCAGGAGCTCATCGAGAGATTGCGAGAAGGACCAGGACCAGGAGGAGGAGGAGGAGCAGGCAGTACCAATAAGCCAGCCGGCCTGGACGCTGAGATGCATCGCATACTGAGCGACAAGCGGCTGAACGATACGGGAAAATGGAAACAATATCAACAGGTGTTACAGCGGTTCCTGCACTTTTCCGCGGCTAAGCGTCAACCCATAGGCCTGTCAATCATCGAGGGGGAGGAGGAGGAGGGAGAGGCAGGTCCGAGTCACGTGAAACGCGAGTCTAGCACCTCGGAGGAGGGGGTGTTGGCATCGTTCCCAAAAATCTACAAGTCGGTGGCGCGCAACTTGTTGCGGTTCATGACCCAGCAAGGCAGCCCCATCGCCTGGGACGCCAGTGGAGCGGTGAACAACGAGAAGGTCCCCAATTCCAATATAGTGGACATCGCGCACAGCATAGTGAGAGCGCGAAGGGCGGACCGATTGCCTACCGGTTGGCTACAAGTGATGACGGCCTTGAAAAACATGAACGTGCCCAAAGAATACATGAGCAATCCCACGGCGTTGCGTTACCTAAGCGGGGGGCTGGACACTGCATCGAGCCCCTGGGGAGACACGACGCCCTCCTCAACACCCCTGTCACCGAGGTTGACACCAATGCTAGACCGCCTGAGACCGCGACCTCCGGTGGCCAGGAGAAGGATAATAACCGAGGAACCCGACCAGGAATCGTCATTGAACAACTGGGAGCCGTTCTCACCGTAATGGAGAAGCTGTACTATGACCCGAGCCAGCCCGGTTCCCTTGGTGGGGTGGCTGCTCTGGCCAGAGCCGCGCGCCTCCCGAAACGCAGAGCGATGGAATGGCTGCGCGCCCAGGACACCTACACACTGCACAAGCCGACACGCAAGCGGTTTCCCCGCAACCGCTACGCTGTTTTCGGGCCTCAGGAGCTGTGGCAGGCGGACCTGAACGACATGTGCGGTCTCAGCCAGCACAACGACGGGTTCAACTACCTGCTGACTGTGATCGACGTATTCAGTAAGCGGCTGTTCGTGGTACCACTGAGGAGGAAAAGCGGGCAAGAGGTGGCGGCAGCGTTCGAGAGGATATTCTCCGAGGCGACTCCTCGCTGTCTACAGACTGACAAGGGGACGGAGTTCACCGGGGCCGCTACCAAGCGAGTGTTCAAGAGTCACGGTGTCACATACGTCACCACGCAGAACCCCGACGTGAAGGCGGCGGTTGTGGAGCGAGTCAACCGCACGCTCAAGAACCGCATGTGGCGCTACCTAACCTATAAAAACACGTATCGCTACATCGACGTGTTGGACAGGCTTGTGGATGCCTACAACCGCAGCCCGCACAAGAGCCTGGGTGGTGGCCTGCGACCCGTGGACGTGGACAGCGGCGATGGAAAAACGGTGTATAAGGTGTGGCGTCACATGTATGGAAAGGCGATCCGGCGGCGCAAGCCCAGGTTTGAGCCGGGCGACACGGTGCGCATAGCCAAAGAGAAGGGCACGTTCGCCAAAGGTTATGAGACCAACTGGAGTAAGGAGCTGTTTGTGGTGTACCACGTATACGGGTCGCATCCTCTGCCATTGTACGTGCTGCGCGACCTGAACGGGACGCCGCTGGAAGGGCGCTTCTACGAGCATGAGATGCAAAAGGTAACGGTCGCCCCGGACCGCCTGTACCAAATAGATAAAATACTGGACACCAAAGGGCGAGGCCGCAGTAAGCGCTACTTGGTCAAGTGGGTCGGTTACGGAGAGGACTTCAACTCGTGGGTACCCGCATCTGAAGTGCAACAGCTGTTATGACGACAAAGCGCAGACAGCTGTACCTGACGTTGCCCAGCAACAGCTCAATGGACTGTTATCCAAACAACACCGTGGGTAACTACATCACCCATCTACCGTCAGTCGTGCGATTGGGTGGCAATGGTGAATGGGAAGTCGCTTTAGTTGAGGTCCATTACCCATGCTCGTTTGTCACAGTGGGGGAGGGCGCTCGCGTATATCTCTACACTAAGGATGACACCGACAAGCCTGAACTGACCGCTGTAAAGGTGGAAGCCGGAAACTATAAAGACATCGATGAACTGGTCAACGCCATCAACGCCATTCCAAAATTGGACTTATACCAATGACAGTTTGAGTACGACAAAGATATTGGGAAGGTGGAATTGATCTCGATATACCAGACTGTGGTGCAACTGGAATTTAGCCCCATCCTAGCGTTACAGTTGGGATACGATGTGCACAATGTGGATTTGATCAAACATAGAAAAGCTATAAGACCGCCCAACTTACTGGCCGGGATCCCTTCGCACATGTACGTGTATTGTGACCTGGTGGAACCTCAGCTAGTAGGTGACACTGTAGCGCCCTTGTTAAAGATTGTGAACATCGACGCAAAAAACTACATCTACGGCGCGAGTATCACCGTGCACTTCACCGACCCTCACTACGTGCCGCTGATGAAGAGCTCCTTCGATAGTGTGGAAATCGATTTAAGGGACAGCGTCGGACGCCACCTGCCATTCCACTTCGGGACTACGTGCATGAAGCTTCACTTGCGCAGAGAGCAGCAGCAGCAATGAACCCGAACCACCCCTATCTGGCGTACTACCGCCAACAGCAGTCTGGGCACGGAATATCTACGGTATTCAGAGGAGCCACTTTCCAACGCGGTCACGGCATCGGCAGTTTCCTAGGCGGGCTGATGCGTACAGTGGTCCCGTTGATCAGATCCGGAGCATCGGCGCTGGATAAGGAGGCGCTGAGGTCCGGTGTGGGCTTCTTGGGTGACGTGGCGGCGGGCACAGCCAACCCCCGAGTCGCAGCCAACGGCCGACTCAGGCAGTTTACCGGGTCGCTGAAACGTAAGGCCGATGAAAAACTGGATCGCGTGCTGAGCGGTGGTGGCACCTATAAGAGGAGGCGCGTACAGCGAGTGACCCCTCAGTCTCTGGCTAAACTCCTCGGAGTTAGGAAGAAGAAGAAGCGCGCTGCGCCCAAGAGGAAAAGGAAGCCCGCAAAACAAGTTGCTAAGAAGAGGAGAAGCAAGACCGTTGTGCGACGTAAGAAGAGCAGAAGTACCGTGAGGGACATTTTTGGATAATGGCGTTTCTACATCAGAAGTCGTGCGAGTGTGTCAAGACCGAGTTTGACCTGTTCTCGCTACCGCCCACGCAGACCAGTATAGAGAGTGGTAAATGGGTGCAGTACAAGCCCATCTCCTCCCTG
Organism: Allygus modestus; assembly: GCA_963675035.1. Lineage (NCBI taxonomy): Eukaryota > Metazoa > Arthropoda > Insecta > Hemiptera > Cicadellidae > Allygus > Allygus modestus. The sequence goes on from OY776113.1 coordinate 116,516,661, forward strand.
ACAGACGACTCACCCGTGGAGTTCATAGTTCCGGGTCACGGGGATGAGTACACGGATCTGTCACAGACGCTACTGCATGTGAAGGCCACCATTAGATCGGCGAATGGAGACGCTGTAACGGGCGATTCAACGATAAAAGAGATGGGCCCGATTAACAACTGGTTGCACTCGCTGTTCAGTCAAGTGGACCTGTACCTGATCAACAAACTGGTGTCTCCTCAGAACAACACGTACGCCTATCGCGCCTACCTGGAGAACCTGTTGTCCTATGGCGGTGATGCCAAGACATCGCACCTCACCGCGGAGTTGTTCTACGAGGACTATGCCGGGTACATGGACAATACTGAGGAGGATAATTCTGGGCTCAAGAACCGAAGAAAGTTTATCAAGGGCAGCCGATACGCGGACATGGTCGGACATCTGCACGTCGACCTTTTCAACCAGGAGAAGTTCATGTTAAACGGCGTGTAGATGCGCTTTCGTCTGATCAGGTCTAAGAACTCATTCTCCATCATGTCCAAAACCGTGACAAACTACAAAGTGTACATCGCCGAAGTCAATCTGTTTATGCGCCGCTGTAAGATCAACCCGAGCGTAATGTTGGCTCACAGCAGGACGCTGGAGTCGGGCACAGCCAAATATCCCATTACGCGCGTGGAAGTGAAATCCTTCACGCTACCTGCCGGTATCAGCAGCAAGACTCTGGACAGTGTGTTTCTGGGTCAACTGCCGAAACGCGTTATAGTTGGTCTGGTCAGCAATCAGGCGTTCAACGGGGACTACAAGAAGAACCCGTTCAACTTCACCCACAGCCACGTGAACTTCTTCGCGCTGTACATAGATGGTGAGCAAGTGCCAGGTAAGCCGCTTCAACCGGATTACACGTTCGGTCGGGAGTTGTGCGTGCTCGCCTACCACACGCTATACACCGGCACCGGCATCAATTTCTCAGACTGTGGTAACGAAGTCAATCGCAACGAATACCCCTACGGATACTGCCTGATGGCGTTTGATCTGACGCCCGATATGGTGGCCTCTCAATCCAGCCACTGGAACTTGGTGCGCAACGGTAACCTGCGCATAGAGATTGGGTTCTCTGAAGCCTTGGCGGAGGCGTTCAACTGCATAGTGTACGCCGAGTTGGACAACGTCGTGGAGGTGGACCGTCACCGCAACGTGACTGTGGACTTTGGTGGGTAAAACGGGTTATCTCCTCCGCCACCGCCACCGCCGCCCGCCCACCTACTTAAGGCCGAGCCAGCGCGCGCTCGCTCTCAGTTCAGCCGACCTCGCGAGATGGACGTGCCGCCGCCAATCTACAACGAGCCTACCGCCACCGCCACCGGCCTAGTGCGCTGCCATCACGGAAGCGTGGTGATGGACATGCAGTGCTTCAAGGACAGCGACAACGACTATTTGCTGAAGGAGGTCTGCGTGGTGGACGTGACTACCGGCACGCTAATCATGCATCACATCGCTCGTCCGCCCTTCAATCGAGACCTTCTGACCAGCGAGAAACTGCGCGAGAGCGGCTGGCTCACGCGTCACTGCCATGGGCTCGAGTGGGACCAGGGCGATATCGCCTACGTCGCCCTGCTGGACAAGCTGCGGGCCTGCTTCGTCCACCGCCCCATCATCTACGTCAAGGGGTCACAGAAGAGGACTTTCGTTCAGCGGCACCTGATCGTCGAGCCTGCTGCCACCACCGTGCAGGACATGGACGACCTAGGTTGCGGGTCCCTCAACGGACCACCCTCCTGCCGGACCCTGTGCTGTGGCCACCATAAGAGCACCCTCAACCGTTGCGCTCTGCACAACTGTATCGTCCTGCACGACTGGCTGATGGCCAACGACAGGTCGGACTCATCGGCCCTTGAGTGTTGCTGCTGCTTCCGCCCACGATGAACACCACCCAGATCGAGAGGAGGCTGGTGCAAGTCCCCGGACTGAGGAGCGTTCTGGTCTGCACCTCCGACCGCCTGCCTCACGCGCCCGTTCAACCCCAGACCGCTATAGTGGCCAACACCATGTCACACACTGAGAGAGGAGACCACTGGGTGGCATTCTACTGCTCTGAGGACCGGCTGGAATACTTCGACAGCTACGGCAGGTCCCCGTACCAGGCGGACTACCAGAGGTTCCTGAGGCGCAACTCGCGCCGCCGCTACGTCTACAACAGGTATCGACTCCAGGGCTACGGTACTTCCGTTTGCGGCCACTACTGCCTCACCTACCTGTACTGCCGGGCGGTCCTCGGAATGGCGCTTGGTGACTACGTGCAGCTCTTCGATCTGGCGTCCCCCACGGTCAACGACGCTCTGGTCCGCAGGCTCTTCCACTCCATCTTCTCACCACTACGTTACTGATACTTTATTTTATTCTTTTTAATAATTGTTTGTTTGTATATTCTTATTATGTTTTGAAATAAATACGATATATTGTAATCACTTGTTGTTGTTCATTTGTCCTTACTTCAATATTTAAGAAAAGTACATGTCCAATATCTCGATTTTTTATTTAATTTTTTTTAATTATTAAATTTTAGAAATCACATCCTTAAGTTGTTTTAATTTAGAAAAAAAAAGTTATAACTTGGACATTTTGATGATTTTGAAAATATAATGAGGAAATACGGTTGAGGTAATAACAACACGGATATCTGCTGTGAACTAAAGCTTTTACAATATAATTGCTTACAAATACTATTTACAAATAAATTATAAACGCTATTTACAAATAAATTAAAAATACTATTTACATATAAACATAAGCCTACACAGGGAACTCTTCATCAACGTCCTCCTCCTCATCCACCTCCATTGGCTGCTGTTGATTAACGAGGTGGTCTTGTCCTCCTTCAGCCAGTGGTGGGATGTCCTTGTGTCCCCAAGGAAAGGTGTGGATCCCATCCGCCAGGACGTAGCACTTGTCATCTTTCGGGCTCAGGGAAAGTTTCTCCACCTGGACCGTGAAGATGCGGTGCAGGTGGGACTGGAACCGGGTGTTGACGGTGGTCTTCAACACCTCGTTGAACAGGCATTACCTGTAGTCGTCGGGGGATGTTCTTGACGACCCCCTTGGCGCGCTTGAGAGCCTTGGATCCCGTCTCCTCGCTCGGGTCCTCGATGTCCATGAAGTAGAGCTTGGAACGAAGCCCGAGGTACTCGAACAGGGATCTGCCAGCGCACTCGTCCTTGAACTTGCCGATGACTTTAGCGTTGATGGGGCTGTAGCAGGGGTGGGACCTGGGGTAGGCGCTGGTGTCAAAATCCTCCAGGTGTTCCATCATCTCCCTGTAGATGTCCTGAGAGATGATGTCAAACACGAAGCTGTCCGTGTCCATGTAGTCTACGGTCAGGCGGTTACCATAGCGGTCCTTCATCTTGCGCAAGAACTCGTACATGAGCCACTTGCTCAGCTCCAGGACAGACATGCCGATGTAGATGGGTTTGTCCAGAACGATGTTCACCCTGGCTAGATGGATGAGGGCTACGTCCTCTGTGTAGTAAGTGCGGTCCAGGAAGTTGGACTTGGCCACGTATTTGCTGAACCTCTCCGGAGTGCAGACCAGCTTGACGTTCAGGCGCTTGCGCACGTTCTCGATGGTCTTGCCGAAGACCGCATTGTTCATGAGCTTGAAAAAGTCCTGCTCAAACTTGGTCTTGGCCTTCTTCCTCAGCTCGGTGTTCATCAGGATGTAGGGCTCGAGCCATCGAGACTGGCGGAATGAGACGGCCCTGTGCACAGCCACAAGCTCCAGTACGTTGTTCAGCGCCTGCTGCAGGATCCTGTAGTGGCAGATGTAGTGCTCCTTGTTGTCCAGGGTGGTCATCAGCTTGGGGAACTTGCCTATTGGAGGCCGCTTGGTCTCACAGCAGTAGGGGAGGTCCCTGTGCAGGTCGTGGAGACGGGCGGGGTAGTTGAGGTCCACCTCCAGTATGTAGCCCGGGTCGGCTTCCGCGTCCAACGAGGCGATGTCCAATGCGTCAATCTCCTCACGGCTGAGCCACTGGAAGTCTCCGGTGGGTAGGTACTGGGACATGGCCCAGCCGTACAAGTTATTGGCGTCCAGGTACAGGATGTGGCGTGTCGGCTCGTCGGGGCGTCAGTCCTCAGGGCGGCACCGCTCGTGGTTGGCCTTGGCGTAGCGGGTGATGGCCTGGGAGATACCTCCTCGGATGCCTTGCTCCACGAAGAGGTACATGTCAAAGTCCTGCAGCGTGTCCAGCTCCACGCCGCAGGTCTTGAGCATGACGTCCCAGGCGTAAGAGGGCAGGGTGTAGTAGTGGGCAGGGTCCAGTCCATACTCAGCCAAAGAGGTGTCGCGGAACTGCTCGAACACGTCGGTGAGGAGGGCGATGTCACAGCGCAGGTACTTGTCGGCATAGTCCTTGAGGTGGTTGCAGTCAAAGGCTCGCCACACGTTGAGGGCATGCTCGTACTCCTCCTCCTTGATATCCTCCAGGGTCATGCTGTTTTTGAACGCGGCCCGAGGAGGAAGCTGTCTGGTGGAGTACAACGTGTCGTACGACGTGACAAAGTCGTAGGGGAACACGCCCTTCCTGCGCACCAGGTCGAAGAGCCGGTTGTCGGGGAACCGCTTCCTGGTCTCACGCATCTTATCCGTGGGAAGCCCCGCCGCCAGGTTGGCCAGGCTCATGGACAAGAACCTGTAGGTATCCAGGAACCGCACCGCGAAAGATGACTGTCATTGGTTGTCCCCGGGCTGGCCAAAGTGGAACCGCTTGGTGAAAGCGATGTAGCGCTCCTCCGTGTGCGCCAGCACGTCCACATCACCGGGGTCAATGGCCAGCTCCCGCACTACGAAGTGAGCGTCGTAGTTGGACAGGTTGTGGAAATAGCAGTTGATGACCCGCTGCTCCCTGTACCGTAGGTTGCACGAGCGGTGCGCCGCTCCTCGGAACTCGTAAGGTGGGGCGTGGTTGTGGTCCCGCACCTTGACGTCCAGCTCGGTGATTTCCTCACCGCAGAGGTAGCAGCGAGTCGCCGCCAGGTACTCGTCCATCTCCTGCCGGGTCAGAGAAGGGTGCAGAGCTCTCATGCTGAACAGGAACTCCCACAGCATCAACACGTCCATCTTGAGCCTCTCCATAAACACCTTGGACGCGTCGGCCCCGAAGTAGACCCGGGGTTCAAACTCCTCCAGCCCCAGCGAGTCCATGATCTGGTAGGCAAAGGCGTATGGGACGTGCATGCGCATAGGTCTGGTCCCGGGCGGTGGTTCAGCGGGGTCGTCAGCGACGGGCTGAAGGGAGCACTCAAAGTCCGCGTAGATGCAGAACCTCTCTCGCCGGGTTTACTCGGGATGCGCAAACCGGATCTTCTCCTTCTTTGACATGTCCAAGCGGAGAGGAGCCTTAGCGTAACAGTAACGCCTATGCTCCTCCAAGCGCTGAGCGCCCGACAACCCGAGCTTGTTGGGCTGGTTGTCGAAGTAGGCGAAACACCTCTTGCAGATGTAGATCCTGTGGTCATGGGTGGTGAGCTGAGGGCGGACCAGTCGGCTCAAGTTCCTGATGAACGCGTAATGGCTGTTACCCTCGGTTGTCACGTACAGCAGATCGCGATGGTCCTGGAGCTCCCGCCTACATATCTTCAACGGGTATACCCTGTCCTTGAACTCGGGTGTTCCACCAGGCCGTCTCCTCACCATCGCGCCCTCTATCCCATACACGTTCACGCTGATGGTGTTCTTGCGCTCAAAAGCCTTAATGTCCTTCAGTGTGACGGGGAAGCGCAGGTCGGTCCTGTCGTACCGGGCGATGATGTCAAAGGTGTATCTTGCGGGTCTCTGCTGATGCTCCGGGACGAACGCGGCCAGGATCGCGTACATGAAGCACATGTCATCGTTGTTTTGGACATTGATGACTGCGTGCGTGGCGTCGATGTCCTTTGGCAGCGGATAAACGCTCTGCCTCCGAGCGGCGTGTACTCGTTTACGCGGATCTCCAGGTCACGTATGCGCAGGTAGGTCCATCCACTGCCCACCAACTCGCACTGCTCCTTCTAGTTCTTGATCGTGTCGAACGTCGTGGAGAGGAAATCCCCCAAGTCAGAGGCCTCGGTCAGCGGGGCGTTCTTCGTGTTGAAGGAGCGCAGGCAGGTGGCCCCGTGGATGTTGGCGAACTCACATTCCAGGACCATGTTCACCTTGATGCTGGGATGCCTGCTCCTCACGTCAGTCAAAAGATCAAAGACCTCCTGGAACAGGAAGACGAGCGCTTCCTCGACTGTCAGCAGGGGGTCCATCGGTTGAGACAGTCGAAAGGTGAGGAGGCGTCTGCGGAAGGCTCAATGCACGAGCTGGAACGCTGGGAGACCAGCACCCTCCATCGGCTCCTCCTCACTAGACCACAGTTGTGGCTCTCTGCTGGGCCCCGGTTGAGGCTCCCTGCTGGGCCCCGGTTGAGGCTCCCTGCTGGGCCCCGGTTGAGGCTCCCTGCTGGGCCCCGGTTGAGGCTCCCTGCTGGGCCCCGCTTGAGGCTCCCTGCTCGGTCCGGGTTGTGGCTCCCTGCTCGGTCCGGGTTGCGGCTCCGCGATGGGCGATGGCGGTGGCCCGAAGTGGTCTCGGATGAGGTTCAACACGACGGGGCAGCCGCGCGTCTGGTGGTGGTCCTGGTTGTGGCGGCGCATGAATTCCCTGTCGCAGAAGGCGCAGCGGAACCTGGCTGCTCCTCCGTCTACAACATATAATGAGAGTTACTACACTTATAATACGGGGGGGATGACGTCACGGGGGGGATGACGTCACTGGGTGGGGTTGACGTCACGGGGGGGGGGTGACGTCACGGGGGGGGTAGGAGGTAGGATGGAGGAAGCATGAACACTTACCACAATTTATTATGCAAATTTTTAAAGTTAAATTTAATAAATATTAATTACAAGAAGTATTTTATGAAAAGGTAGCCTATAGATTATAGTTACTAACCTTGGAGCTCCTCCACAGGCTGTTGGTGGGTAGTAGTAATGTGACGATTGAGGTTGTCCCTTCTTGTAAATCGTCTACCACAAACGTTGCAGTCATGGCGTCTGTCGTTGTGGGCAGACTCTGCATGCCTCCTCAGGTTTTTGAAAAGGCTGAAGGTGCGACCACAGACCTCACACAAATGTTGGTTGTTAATCTACAACAACAAAGGATACGTTAAATATTCGTTGGAAAGACCTAATACATTTAATATAGAGCTGTTTTAAAATAGGGTTTTAATTAAATTTCATTAGTGAATAAAGAGTTGAGAGTACGTGTGAAATAAAAGAAATAATCAAAGCAGGAAGAAGTCACTGGTTAGGAGCACACAAATAAGCACTCGAGCACATTCACAGATCAACTGAGGAGGATCATTAGGCACCGCTCATTAAATATCATTAGTCTGTGTATAGGAAACCACAAGTAAACAAGCGCTTGCCTCGAGGTATAACGGGGATGGTGACATCATGTGGAGGAGAGCTTTGTGTAACTATTTACTTTAATTAATATTTATTTTAGTTCTTTTAAATTTTTACAAAATAGGATTTACAACAAACCCTTCCCCGTATCTATTCCAATCGTTCACCAATAGCAAATACTGCTGTTCATACCGGATCCATTCCCAGTACTCCTTCTCGAATGGAAAGTCCTCCGCGAGGTACCTTCTGCCCTCCTCTACCACCCACATCTCATAATCATCACGCGGAAAGGTATGAATGTTCTTATACCGCTCCGTTCTCCACAATAGGTCGCTCTCGTACTGTTCCAAGTCGTAATGGATCCTCGGAACGCACTCTGCCGTAAACTTCTTATCAATGCGTCGAACGCGCTTCCTCCACTCGTACCGAAGTTCCACTGGTCTCCACGCAGACTGGTATCTCAATCGCCTAACTTTCACAGTCTTTCCCTCCTCACCAACACTCACTTCAACCCGCTCGGTATCGCTGTTTTGCTGTCAGAGGACATGGTGCCGCGACTCTCGACCGTTAACTGAAGACAAGAGAGGAGTAAACAAGGTTAAAACAAAGGCGCGTGTGGTAAACAGGGGGGGAATAATGCGGGATAACGGGGGGGGGGTCACGGGGGGGCTTTCCTAATATGTTTACTAGGGAATTTCCCCAACAATAACAAGTCCGATTAATCTCCTACACAAACAGGCTCTCACTCAGTCGTTAGCATGGCTGCTCCGTGGGAGGATGATATAACGGACTATGACTACGAGTTTGCGCTTGAAAATGCAAATTTCGTAGATGAGTTGGAGCAAGAGGCTCAATTAGAACAAACGTTTGCTCAGCAAATACGGGAGCTGGAGGAAATGGAGCGTCTAGAGCCGGCACCGAGCGGGCTGCAGCGGCCTCCTCCATCACCTCAGCCTGGACCCAGCGGGCTACAGCGGCCTCCTCCTCCATCGCCTCAGCCCACACCATCTCCATCTCCATCACCGCCTCCATCGCCTCAGTCCGACTCATCTGAGGACCCTCAACCACCAAGAACTGCATGACAAGTGTACCTGGAGCGGCAGGAGCTTCAGGACGACATCGACCGAGTGTGGGTGGTTGAGCCGCAGCATGAGACACATTGGCGATGGTTTATGGCCGACATGGCCAGGCTGCGTGAGTTGGATGAGGAATTGTACCGCTTGGAAGAACAGGAGCGTGCGGCCAATACCAATAATGAGGAATAGTTTCATAGTTATAAGTTGTTTTTTAATATAATAAATGACTCCTTTGTCCCCAAAAAAACAAAACAAAACAAAAACAAAACAAAAAATAAAAAATTAAATAAAATAGAAGAATAAAACAAGGATGATGTCGGGGGGGGGGTCATGGGGGTCGACACAGGGCTGATCCTCCCAATCCTCAGCTTGCTAAACTTTGTCACTTTGTTTTTTGTTTTTGTTGTTTTTTTTTGTTTTTTTTGTTTGTTTTTTGTAATTTGTATTTCATTTATACATAATCATTACATTAATACATGATAAAGTGATACTTAAATCTAAGATGATACATGAATGTTTATACAAAATATGAAGAATGAAAACTTATAAATAAAAGATGATACTTAATCTAAAAGAGAGGGATAGTCCTCTTATGAAGAAGGGCCACCTCCCCATTGTTAATCAGGTTGAAGAGCCGCAGCTCCACCTCCTCTAGATGCCCCGGTTGATTCGCCACGTAGCGCCGTGGCAGGAAGTGGTGGCGGCCGTCTGGACAGAGTATGCCCCACCTGACAATCACCAGGCGGGTAACCGCCTCGTCTCTGATTACATTCATTAAATTGAGAATGCTCTCTGCATCCCAAAGCGTGTATGATGTTGCAGAGGCCATTTCTGCTTGTGGAATGAGCGTTAGCTTGTAGAGGAGCAGTAAACATCCCGTAATGGGGAAAAAACCGGTGACAAACAAGGAAAGTAAACAACACGTAGTGGAAGAAGCCAACGGGGGGGGGTCGAGCTTGGCTAGGGGGCAGGTCGGGGGGGGGTCGAGCTTGGCTATGGGGCAGGTCGGGGGGGATGACGTCACGGGGGGGGGGTCGGCTCCTCGGCTCCTCAGTCTGCGAAGGTGGTCCAGAACCGGCTATGGCACCCTACTTGTATGGACTCATGTTTAGTTCAAAGAAGAACGTGTTCAAAAATAAACGACTTCATAATTAATAAATTAAAGTTTTCAACCAGACTGAACATACCAGATAAGCCTTTCCACAAAAGAGAGAATATGTGTAACAAAAATTATATTTGGATACAAAAAATTGTATTTAGGTTGTTAAACGTTGTATATTAAATTTAACAAACCAACATACTAAAGGTTTTACTATCATATTATTATATTCAAAAGGAAAAACTAGAGTTGCTAGTAAATAAGATTATGAGGATAAACCCAACTGACTCTACTGCACATCCCTCCACAAACACGCATTTATCAAATTAACACGCCGACCATAATCAGTGTCAAACCATTTATTGTTATGACAAATGTGCATTCCAATTTGGTGATTTTAGAGCCCAAATTAATTATTGAGTTAAAATATTGGGCACTCTAGTAGTTTTCGGGCTGGTATCTCAGGGAGGTATCACCGAAGTGTGCAGGTTCAAACAATGGGCAACAAGCCCGTTAAATATTTTTATATAAATAATATCTGTCATCAGTTTAAAACATTCTGTACCTCGTTTTAAGATAGTACATAATATATTATCCTATCAATCCTAGGGGAATATGGCCACCAATATGGAAATTTCTGTGACTGTTTTGGAGGACAAATGAATCATTGATACATAAATAAGAGTCCTTGTGAAGAATTAAGTATCTACTGCCATTTTGTTGTTTTAAAATTACTTTACATAGTATGGGCAAAAATTAAATTATTTTCTTAACTGTATTTCATTTTTCAAGAGTTTTTACAAAGTATACACATAACTACATAAAGTGTATGGAAAAGCTTAAATAAATGTGTAGCACAATGTTATGAAGAAAGAAAGAAATATAGTGTTGCGGTATAGATTTATGGGTAGGTTCTTGGCCAATCCAACACCATAACTTTATTTATTTTAATGGTTTAGTGCATAATGTTGAATTATATTCTGATTATCTTTTTACTTTGCTTGAACAAGATTCAAAATTCATAAAATATAAAAAAACAAATAAATATCATTACTTGGTCTCACAGCAGTAGGGGAGGTCCCTGTGCAGGTCGTGGAGACGGGCGGGGTAGTTGAGGTCCACCTCCAGTATGTAGCCCGGGTCGGCTTCCGCGTCCAACGAGGCGATGTCCAAGGCGTTAATCTCCTCACGGCTGAGCCACTGGAAGTCTCCGGTGGGTAGGTACTGGGACATGGCCCAGCCGTACAAGTTATTGGCGTCCAGGTACAGGATGTGGCGTGTCGGCTCGTCGGGGCGTCAGTCCTCAGGGCGGCACCGCTCGTGGTTGGCCTTGGCGTAGCGGGTGATGGCCTGGGAGATACCTCCTCGGATGCCTTGCTCCACGAAGAGGTACATGTCAAAGTCCTGCAGCGTGTCCAGCTCCACGCCGCAGGTCTTGAGCATGACGTCCCAGGCGTAAGAGGGCAGGGTGTAGTAGTGGGCAGGGTCCAGTCCATACTCAGCCAAAGAGGTGTCGCGGAACTGCTCGAACACGTCGGTGAGGAGGGCGATGTCACAGCGCAGGTACTTGTCGGCATAGTCCTTGAGGTGGTTGCAGTCAAAGGCTCGCCACACGTTCAGGGCATGCTCGTACTCCTCCTCCTTGATATCCTCCAGGGTCATGCTGTTTTTGAACGCGGCCCGAGGAGGAAGCTGTCTGGTGGAGTACAACGTGTCGTACGACGTGACAAAGTCGTAGGGGAACACGCCCTTCCTGCGCACCAGGTCGAAGAGCCGGTTGTCGGGGAACCGCTTCCTGGTCTCACGCATCTTATCCGTGGGAAGCCCCGCCGCCAGGTTGGCCAGGCTCATGGACAAGAACCTGTAGGTATCCAGGAACCGCACCGCGAAAGATGACTGTCATTGGTTGTCCCCGGGCTGGCCAAAGTGGAACCGCTTGGTGAAAGCGATGTAGCGCTCCTCCGTGTGCGCCAGCACGTCCACATCACCGGGGTCAATGGCCAGCTCCCGCACTACGAAGTGAGCGTCGTAGTTGGACAGGTTGTGGAAATAGCAGTTGATGACCCGCTGCTCCCTGTACCGTAGGTTGCACGAGCGGTGCGCCGCTCCTCGGAACTCGTAAGGTGGGGCGTGGTTGTGGTCCCGCACCTTGACGTCCAGCTCGGTGATTTCCTCACCGCAGAGGTAGCAGCGAGTCGCCGCCAGGTACTCGTCCATCTCCTGCCGGGTCAGAGAAGGGTGCAGAGCTCTCATGCTGAACAGGAACTCCCACAGCATCAACACGTCCATCTTGAGCCTCTCCATAAACACCTTGGACGCGTCGGCCCCGAAGTAGACCCGGGGTTCAAACTCCTCCAGCCCCAGCGAGTCCATGATCTGGTAGGCAAAGGCGTATGGGACGTGCATGCGCATAGGTCTGGTCCCGGGCGGTGGTTCAGCGGGGTCGTCAGCGACGGGCTGAAGGGAGCACTCAAAGTCCGCGTAGATGCAGAACCTCTCTCGCCGGGTGTACTCGGGATGCGCAAACCGGATCTTCTCCTTCTTTGACATGTCCAAGCGGAGAGGAGCCTTAGCGTAACAGTAACGCCTATGCTCCTCCAAGCGCTGAGCGCCCGACAACCCGAGCTTGTTGGGCTGGTTGTCGAAGTAGGCGAAACACCTCTTGCAGATGTAGATCCTGTGGTCGTGGGTGGTGAGCTGAGGGCGGACCAGTCGGCTCAAGTTCCTGATGAACGCGTAATGGCTGTTACCCTCGGTTGTCACGTACAGCAGATCGCGATGGTCCTGGAGCTCCCGCCTACATATCTTCAACGGGTATACCCTGTCCTTGAACTCGGGTGTTCCACCAGGCCGTCTCTTCACCATCGCGCCCTCTATCCCATACACGTTCACGCTGATGGCGTTCTTGCACTCAAAAGCCTTAATGTCCTTCAGTGTGACGGGGAAGTGCAGGTCGGTCCTGTCGTACCGGGCGATGATGTCAAAGGTGTATCTTGCGGGTCTCTGCTGATGCTCCGGGACAAACGCGGCCAGGATCGCGTACATGAAGCACATGTCATCGTTGTTTTGGACATTGATGACTGCGTGCGTGGCGTCGATGTCCTTTGGCAGCGGAATAAACGCTCTGCCTCCGAGCGGCGTGTACTCGTTTACGCGGATCTCCAGGTCACGTATGCGCAGGTAGGTCCATCCACTGCCCACCAACTCGCACTGCTCCTTCTTGTTCTTGATCGTGTCGAACGTCGTGGAGAGGAAATCCCCCAAGTCAGAGGCCTCGGTCAGCGGGGCGTTCTTCGTGTTGAAGGAGCGCAGGCAGGTGGCCCCGTGGATGTTGGCGAACTCACATTCCAGGACCATGTTCACCTTGATGCTGGGATGCCTGCTCCTCACGTCAGTCAAAAGATCAAAGACCTCCTGGAACAGGAAGACGAGCGCTTCCTCGACTGTCAGCAGGGGGTCCATCGGTTGAGACAGTCGAAAGGTGAGGAGGCGTCTGCGGAAGGCTCAATGCACGAGCTGGAACGCTGGGAGACCAGCACCCTCCATCGGCTCCTCCTCACTAGACCACAGTTGTGGCTCTCTGCTGGGCCCCGGTTGAGGCTCCCTGCTGGGCCCCGGTTGAGGCTCCCTGCTGGGCCCCGGTTGAGGCTCCCTGCTGGGCCCCACTTGAGGCTCCCTGCTCGGTCCGGGTTGTGGCTCCCTGCTCGGTCCGGGTTGCGGCTCCGCGATGGGCGATGGCGGTGGCCCGAAGTGGTCTCGGATGAGGTTCAACACGACGGGGTAGCCGCGCGTCTGGTTGTGGTCCCGGTTGTGGCGGCGCATGAATTCCCTGTCGCAGAAGGCGCAGCGGAACCTGGCTGCTCCTCCGTCTACAACATATAATGAGAGTTACTACACTTATAATACGGGGGGGGGATGATTATCTTCTTACTTTGCTTGAACAAGATTCAAAATTCATAAAATATAAAAAAACAAATAAATATCATTACTTGTATTATGAAGGTAGGGTGAATGATGTGTGGGAAATATATTACTTAAATCCTTTGTATTCAGGACATAAACGCACGTCACTATAGGACTTACGAATATATTGTATTTATTATATTTGTTATTTTGGTTAGTTCAAATAGTCGTAAATAAATTTATGTTGAAATATGTAGCAATTTAATCTGCCATTCAATTCTGGCAGTGTTCACTTCTACCAAAGCTATCAATTTTCTATCTACAATACAAACTATGGAACGATTGATCCCTTTTATGTAAGGCAGTTTCTTAATGAAGATATTGACTCCAAATAATAAAATTGGAAACAACAATAAATACAACTCTACCAAAATACAAATTGTAAGAAAGATATTTCAACAGTAAAAACTACGAAATGTAAATAATAACATTTTATGAAAACTATACACTAAGATAAGGCAGTAAAAGACAAAAATTTCCCGTCACTAATTTTACTCCACTTCTTGCTTAAACGCTCTTGACTAACTTTTCATGATGGTTAGGTTAGATTACGTTGGGTTAGGTTACAGTAGGTTATGAAGCTAGCTTAGGCACAGCTTGGTTAGAATAGGTTATGACAGTAGGTTGCTTAGGTACAGCTTGGTTAGATTAGTTTAGTTTAGGTTAGGTTAGGTTAGGTTAAGCAGTATAGAAGCTCTCTCTCGTGATGTAACATAGACAGGTGGGACTAACAACCAAGTAGTTTTAAGAGTAGGTGATAAATTAATGAATATTTGCGACCTAGAATTGAATAGCCTCTATTTTGAACTTCGTTTGAGATGATCGGCCAATCTTCGGCAAAATTTGACGCAGAGAGATGTTTTGCATTACCTTCAACCTTTTTAAAGGTTGGTTTTTAAAGGCTTCAAAATCTTGTTAAGGCAACAAGACCACAAATTCGAGCCCGAATATAAAGCACACGAGCTAAACCTAGCGTTTCGAGCTTGAAAATTATTATTCCTGGCCAATTATAATTTTAAAGCTGAAACAAAGAATTCTACAGGGAAAGATTAAGTTTATTTTTTCATTGTTTGGAGAGTAAAAACGTTATAAAAAACTATATCAAATAAATTAATAATTGATATTTTTATTTTATGAAAGGCTAACAATCTCTTTAAAAATTATCTTCCCTAAAATAAACAAATATTTAATATTATCAGCTGCAAATATTGTTTAAAAATTTTATATGACTTTTAGTGTATATAACATTCTAGATCTAAATTTTCAAGTTGTCTAGTAACTTATTTCTTATAATAACTTTAGTAACTTATTACGATAACTCTGAATACTTATTAAACCACACGTTCAGCGGTATTATTTAAAACTAGTAGAAGCTAAAATATTGTTTAATAAAAAATAAAGTTGTTATGTATATGGTAAAATGTCTATTAAAAACGGGATCTAGTATTGTTGTTGTGCAAATCGTTATATTCTAGCCAATTATTCTTAATTTTCCGTGAACGACAACAAATATAACAAAGCCTTAAACCAACTCCCCTCTTACGCTACGAAATCTTACAGTATTTTTTGTTAAGTTAAAAATAAATATGTAAATCAAATTCTGATCCAGAAGTATGCTGTTAAAATTTTTGCTACCATTTCCTACAAAACTTTGCTGGATACTAAAGTGATTTGGCAAATCAGACTCAATTTATTAAAATTAGAAAAACTATTAAATAATACCTAAATTAATTTCCATACCATAAAACAATAGCTGAGATTCTTGGCAAGTAATGCACATAGGTTGGTGTTGTACGGTAGAACACCATAGGTATAACGGTTAGTTACCTGTGCCCATAGCAGGATGAAGCGATTAAGGTAAACAATAGGCTGGTTGACTTGATACTGAGTGTTCGGCAATCAGTAGTTGCCCTAACCTTGGGTGTCCCAGGTGACTTATACCGGCCAATGAGAAAAGAGAATTTATTGTAGCAAACATTTATAATTTGTAATTGACGAGGGGGTTATTGAACGAAATAATAATACTTAATAACGGCCTCTAGCTAATTACAACGAAACCAATTATAAAGTCACAAAAGAATGTCTTTACTTAGAATTAATAAAACTAGCTATTAGAATATCTTAATAAATTAACATTGACCTATTAGCTATTATAGCTATAAAGAGTAAATTAGGTTATTAAAACAAAAATAACAAATCTGTAACCAAGTGCTTCTGACAGCTTTTTAGTATTGCAGTTTAACCGATAATCCAAGTTTTGTATATTTAACCTATAACTGAGAAAATTCTCTACTTTACTCTTTCAAGTATAAACCTGAGAACAATCTACCTAACTGTAAAGGTGCAATGGACGTTTGTATAATGTGTATTAAAATATGTTTGTATTGATTGCACGGTTATTAGCAATACAAAATAATTTGTACTTTTCCAGATTATAAAACTTTCTGATATTTAAAAATAAAATAAATTCAGATGCAGAAAGTCAATCTTTCATGAATGGATAGTATAATTATCTTCATTAGGATCTTGAATGAGTAATATTTTACAGGCGATGAATTCCAATCTATAATAGCCTATCTAATAAGTTAAATAGATATTGTTGATTTCAAAGTTTCAATGCAATAATCATCCCAATGACATATATTTTTTATTATTTTAAACTGGAATCGTCTTATTTTAACGTGTGTGTTTTTGAAATATACATGTAAGATTAAATGTTGAATAAGTTTTATTTTATTAGTTTTTAAATAAATAAAAAAACATGATATGGATTATATATGGTTATCTACTGAAGTAATTAATTTTTATTTAAATATACGGATTGTTGCCGGATTTAATGACTGAATTAGTTATTAAGATAAAAATCATTCAAATATTTATAAATGAACCGTAATATAATGCTAACTATTTTTATTGAGAAGTTTCAGTCCTTCAGGAGTTTAAATTCATTCTATGCTCTGAGTGATTTTGTCAAAGTTACAAAACTTATCTTATAGAAATGTGGGACATAATCAGAATGTTATTAGATGGTAATAACGAAGGATTATATGGCTTAGGGTAAAATAAACCTAATTAAAATGGTACTCTGGTTACTCTAAACAAAATTATATGTATAAGTAAATATTAATGTTACCATGGTCCCAGGCCTAGGTCTTACCATCCTGACTACAGTAATATCTTCTTCCATATAGGAGAAATTCGCTAAAAGACTTTAAGTAATAGTAAGGCCTTTTTTGGCACATTAATATAATTAATAAATATTAAAATAAAAAACAAATCAATGTTATTTAGTTAGTTAATAACTGTACATACATTTTAAGAGGGGGCTCCAGTCCTCAGCGTCTACCTGCTTCTCTCATAAGACCAATGTTAACTTTCAAAGTCCATCCCTCCTCAACGGGTTGTCCGAAATTGATTATTTATGGTTCGTTTTAAAGATCAAAAATATATCTAGCGATTTCAGTAAGTATAATTTCGTTATCATAAATAGTTCGTGCATAAATAATCATAAATATTTAATACTTTGAAATTTTATTGATCGATTACGATTTGCGATATCGAAATTCTGCTTACTGAAATAGCTAGGTATATTTTTGTTCTTTAAAATGAGCCATAAATCAACGATATCGAATAATCCGTTGAGGAAGGACGGGCTTTGAAAGTTAACATTGGCCTTATGGGCGAAGCAGGTAGACACGCCTGAAGTTTCGTGACTGGAGCGCCCTCTTAATGAGCATTAAGCCAATTATTTTCACTGATAATTTAGAAAAGCTTTTTTAAAGTGTGTTTTAACTAAACCTCGTAGGTCAACTGTTAAACAGTATATTCTTTTAACATTTGTAAACAACTGAAGTAGCCTGCAGACATCATTTACTTAAAAGCCTAAAAACTAAAAGTCATCATGGTCTCGGGCCTAGGTCTTACCCTGCCGACTACGGTAAGAACTTCTTCCCTGTAGGGTAAATTCACTAAATTAACCTGAAGTACTAGTAAGGCCTCTTTTAGCACATTAAGATAATTCATAAATATCAAAATAAAAACAAATCAATGGTATTCAATTTTTTAATAACTATACGTACATTTTATTGAGTATTTAAACCAATTATTTTGACTAATAAATAAGAAAAACTTGCTAAAAGTATGTTTTAACCAAACTTTAGGTCAACTGTGAAACTGAAATATCTTGTTAATATTTTTAAACAACTGCAGTAGCCTGGAGATAGGCACTAACTTAAAAGCTGTGTAAAAGAGATTACAACAGTTGGAAATTCCATGAAGACACACATTTACCAAAAATACAGACAAGATGTTTTATCTGAACAAAATTTTAATGTTTCTAGAAAAATAAGTTTGTTTTCAAGTCGAATCGAGGATTGTTTCATGATCGGTAAATTCAACTGGCAACACCAACTTCACAAACGAAGTAATCAGAGACAGAACTGTTGGTCTGTTGATCAGAAGATGATTTGTTTGATGTCTACAATCCTTCTGACGACAAACATTTGACTAACCTTGGCAATATGCACCCTGACGTTTATCTGATATTCTAGCCCAATCGGAAAAGTAATATTAGTCACCAACTTGTCAAAATGTTGCTTTAGGTGAATATTTTTAACTCTTTTAGATGTCAAAACTATTTTCACTACTATCTATTACAGCGGACAATATTTTATGTTAGTTTAGTAAAGTAATTTTATCTATTCATATGAAATGTAATATTTATCTCATATTCATTCAACTCGCAAAATACGAGTATAAGAAACGTAAGCTTCAGCGTTATCCAGATCTGTATCAAATTCGTGCTTTGGCCGACATTGGAGTGTTCATGAAGATTTTTAACATTTCTTATTTAAATTTCTAATCTTTTCAGAGATTATTTTGTTTTAATTTATTAAAGTTGGTGTCCTCTTATAAACTCACGCATACAATTGTGTGGTTGTCTGTAGATATCAATCTGTGGTTGAATATTGGACGTGCTCAGTTAAGTTCCTCCCAAGAAAGCGTTATCGCGATCATCATTAAAATTGAAGAGACTTTCTTTCAAAGGCCAAAAAACGGCAAAAGATTGGACATATAAATGGAGACACTTTATAACTGTTTGTAAAAAGCATTGAGATCGGTGCAAAGTTTGTATTTCCTTTTGCATTCCTCTAGTGATCAGGCTTCGTCCTAATTATACATTTTGAAGTCGACAAAAAAATAAAAAAATAAATACAATAATTAAGGATGCCTGAATAGGTTGTTAAGCGATTTATTATATACCTAATGTTAAAAAATATATATTTTTTTTAAATAACGGAGAAGATTTTAAAGGTTAATTAAAATAAATATAATTCTGCGAAAATGTTTATAAAAACCTTTATACGAATGTTACAAAATAAAAGGATTGAATGAAATCCACGTGTATTCTGAAGTATTTCGCCTAACCTGCAACACTTACAGGTATATAAATGCGTTTTATGGTAAATAATTTTTAGTTACACCCTATGAGTACGATAACTGTGTTTCTTACTTTTTTTGGTTTGAGATCAAACGGGTTTATAAATAAATATAATCGATGCTACAAATATGGTATGCACATAATGGGTTCTTCTCATCCACATGTGTTCAAAGAACGGGTTGCATTGTGAATTGTAGAGTTTACGTTAGGAGTAGGTATCCATTGTAGTTCGCCAATGCTCATTAACTTTAATGAATAACCAGAGAGCGGAATACCCAGAATTCAAGGAAGGGGAGCTTTGTCTGGTTGGTCGAGTACTTAAGAGTGTGGCTTTCGTCAGCAAAGTGAGAGTAATTTCTGTTGGTTATATAACTGTCATTTAACTCTGTTTTTTGTGTGGTTAATTTGGTTTAGTCCTTTTTATAGTCAAACTAAAATGCCTTTACACCTTCAAAACTCACATTTACCTGTCCTTAAATAAAATATATAAACTAAACCGCTTTAAAAAAAGTTTTGATAAGTTCTTTGTTTTATGTTAACTGTTGGTGATGTTAACTTGGTATTATTTAAAAACCTATTTCCGACATTTGACTTCACTAAAAGAGAAAAACGAGTTCAAAGACGTTTCGGGATCTTAAATCTAATCCTGTCTTCAGGTGAGAAGAATCCTCTAACACAACAAAACTATTTGCACAATTCACTCAAAGCTAGAAAAAAAAACATGCTCAAACATATAATTTTAAAATAAGTCAAATTTAAAATAGGGTTAACAACGTTAGGAAACCAAGTAACTAGTTTAATGATAACCAATTTATTGATGAAAGGATAATAATGAGTTCTGTTGCGGTTGATAATACTGATAATTGTATCGCTGGTTGTTTGCAAACAATTATTACTAATGACCGAAGCAGCTTAGTTTTTTAGTTCAAAGCCACGGGTGACATCAATGAGTTCCAACATTTTAACCACACAAACCCAGAAACCTGGATTATTTAATCCAGGTAAGGCCATCTCCATTTCTAGATGATTTATAATAGCCTTAATAACAACGATCCATAAACTCAAAAAACCTGTTTATGTGGGGATTAATAAATCTTGCATTCTCATAATGTTTG
The DNA here is from genome assembly GCA_963675035.1 of Allygus modestus. Lineage (NCBI taxonomy): Eukaryota > Metazoa > Arthropoda > Insecta > Hemiptera > Cicadellidae > Allygus > Allygus modestus. The sequence continues at coordinate 116,536,758 of OY776113.1, forward strand.
TCTAAAAAGCATGTTTTGATCTCCTATTAATAAACTGATAGTAAACAAGTAATGATGTTTTTTTTGTTTTTTAATGTTTCTTAAACATCTTAAAAATAGTTTCCCACTATTCCATACATGGTTTTCTCAGCTATTATTTTTACTCTTACACTCACTAGTAAGTGGACTTTACTTGAACAAACGATAAGCCTACTTTAACAATGGTTTTTAACGATCTCATTTACAGGTTACAACCACTAAAACATATCATGATTTTTGTTTTTCTACAAAGATTTAGTTACAGCTTGTATTGCAGAACAATGTTAACCTCGTGCCAGCATCTGGTGGAAGTTTATTGATGTTATGAACTACTAGAGTCTTGATATCAAAGTACAGTGCCACCGGAGGAGGTAATTATAGCTCGGCTATAATTGCGTCTTTCATAGTAATAACTAATTAAATGTTTGACATTAGCTATCAAGCTAAATAAAAGTAATAAAGCTATCGATTAGCTTAGAGTATAATGGGATTGGAAGGACTTGACTCTTAAAATCCTGGAAGCCCCACCTTTTTATTGCAATATTGATATTATGATATTTCATTATTTATTAATATTGTATTATTATTGAAAAAAGTATATAATTAATGTATGTTCTCTATTGTGCATAAGTAAATAATATGAGACTGAAATACACAATGTGATTAATAATTGGCCTTTGGCCTGGATCAGTCAGCTGTGGATGAATCTCAACACGGTTCTTGAAGACCGTTCAGTTAAAAAAAACTCATTTAAGTAAAAGTCAATATATTTTCGTCAAAAACGGCTCAGGTTGGTTAAATATGATTCAATAAAGCACGTCTGACAACACTACAAAATAGTTTTACTCTTATACTATACTTACATTCACGGCGGTAAATATACAAAAAAGATCGTACAAGGCGACTGATTTCAACCAGTCACAAAGGTCTTCATCAGGCCCAATTGGAGATTGTCTGATGTGTTTTCTGGACTTGCAAATGAAATCATTTCTTTCATTGACACATTTAAAACGGATAAAAAAATATTTTGAAATGTACGACTGTTAAACTAATGTCAACTCAATTAGATCAAAATAAATTACTAAAAATCTAAATAAATACTATTTCCAGAATCGTTTAATTATTAAATGGAATCATCGTTTTCACTCATTTGTCGTGTCTGAAATAAGCTTTTAAATTTTATCCTACTCAATCAAATCAGCAAAGCACAAAGCGTAATTTCATTATATAAGGATTAAAGTTATAACCCTTTCAACTAATTTCTCCATTAAATAAAATGCCACCGTTGCATGCTTTTTTATGTATTTATTTTATAACTTTTCATAAATGTAGCTTATAAAACCTCCTTTATTTTGAACACAGTTAAAATATTGAGTTCCAATATTAGTGTTTGTTTAATTTAAGCAATTCGTTAAGTTTTTTCATGAAACATGAAAATAGTAAATTTGAGAACAAGGAGCTCACGGCTGCGATATCAAAGAATAAGCTCAAAGCAGTGCTCTGTACCTCCACTGACAGTGGAACGCTTCCCACCAACACTGCTTGAGAAGAAGGAAGCTCACACGGCTGCAATATCAAAGAAGTAGCTCAGTGGCAGGTTTTGGTTCTCCATTTCCATTGACAACACTTAAAGATATTTCGATACCATGTTTTGATTCCGGATAAGGGTTTAATATGACCTTGGAAGGAGATAGCAGATTTACCTTTTTGAATGAGTTAAAACGATCCCTAAATACGGCCCTATTCAGATAACCAAAAATAGTTTATTTACTTTTAATTTGCTTTAAACTGTTTGGGTATATCAATTAATTTAACAGTTATTATTTAAATTTACATATTATGTAGGTTTATATGTAAATAATAATTTAATTTGAACTACAAGGTGCGGCAAAAGTAAGTTAACCGCTACAGACCAGGCAAACAACATTGATTATCTGATGCTTACCTTATCTGGTATTGCACGTAGCATTAATCTATTTTCGAGGTATTGTGTGTATTGTTTATTGAGTGGCTGCTAGGTCATTAATAGGTTAAAAGACAATGTGTTTCCTGTGAAACCTCGAAGTTTTGTTCATTTGAGAGAGCTAATAGAGGATAAATTCAACCATTTATTTACACCACATTTGCGTAACAAAATGTGTAAACCGATGATAAAAATGGACTATAAGTTTATAAAAGTGTATGAGAACTAAGGTGGCAACTTCTAGCAGTTTCTGTAAAAGGTAAATTACAATTGTACTGAAATAATTTAGGAAAATACTTGTTACATCTACATAGCATACTGACTTTTGCCTCACCCTGTATTACTATTAAAAATTGGACACTGACTTCATTTGTAATTACTCAATGCAGTTATAACGTAAAACAAATAATTCTTATATATTCAATAGTTATACACTTTCACAATGGTTCTGGTATCATAGCTATTTCTTTAAACTTCCCCGGCATAAGCTATTGTCTGGGAAAAGCACTTGCAATTAAAATTTACAATCTTCTCTTAACTATTTCCTTTAATAGTTTTATTAATAATTAATTTTATTTATTTATTCATTATTTGTTAATTTCCTTTATTTATTTTAATTATAAGCTACACGGTAGATTCACTGACGAATACATAGGGTACAAAAGTAACGATTACAAAACTATTAAAATAGGTATTTCAACAGGAATCGATCTTATACATCTTATATTAAATACCTTATAGGTAAACGCATATTTATATAATGATGACATTGGATTTGGTTGAGCGTGGGTTATTCATACAGAGACGTAATGCTTTAAACGAATAACTATCGTATTTGGTCAACGAGTTCGCACGCAGCACGCTGACGTGAGGGAAGTGAATTTCCACATACAAACTTTGAAAACTCAAAATCAGTGTAAAAACATACATTAATTCCAATGATTTGTTGGCTGTTCTGATGCTCCTGGTTTCATTTACCTGCAATGCTGGGAATACGATTTTGCGCATTATAATGTTAGGAGAAGGTCCAGACAGGCTTTTGATCTGTATTTTTGTATATATTTAGATGTAACACATCTTAAGTACCATAATACGTGCTGTTAAAGTAGGCGCGAGGTTGCTGGGGATGATAAAAGTACACCAACATGAATAGCAGGTTTTTCTTATGTAAAACCCCCATAAGACAACAGTAGTGTGCATTTGGGGCTGCTGGGGCGGAAGCGACGTCACATCCGGTGAGTGACCGGATGCGCTGAGTCATGAAAGACGTCATCTGAGGCTGAGCCAGTGACGTAGGCGGTTTTGTGACGAAATGAGTAAAAGTTCAAAGTTCAAGGTCACGGTGAAGTTTTTTTAAAAAAATCTACCTCGCACTCGTAAAACGATTGTGATTCGATAGTTAATCGATAATAAATATCGAATGAAAATTATCGAATGAAACAATCGAATGATACGAGTGCGAGGTAGTACTATTACAAATATTACTTTATTTACAATAATTCATGTTTACAATAGTTCCCCGTTGTTCGTTGTCATCGATGTTGTTGATCCGGACGAGTTGCGGCCATCACTTCGCTTTCTGAAGAAAGACGGTAGATACTTCGATCCCTGCGCAGAGTCCATGTTGTTTTTTGATGCGTAAAGTTCCAAAGATAAATCGTAACCGGACGCAATAAGAAGTCTTAGCTCTTCACTAAACACCTCGAGGTCTTGGTAAGTCGCAAGATGAATAGAGTTATAATGAATACACCTAATTTTAATGGACATTTTAATATAATGTTTTACGTTTGTGAAGAGCACTCGATGTTCACCAGTCGAGAGCCGGAGGTGTACTGACTATTCGCTAGCTAGCGTTTTGGTATCAAACAAAATGGTGGGGGTAAAAGTGTGGTGGGGCGGAGCAGATGGCGGGCGGCAGATGGCAGGCGGCAGGTGGCAGCTGGTGCGAGGCAGATGGTTGCTACTACATTCGCCGCCACAGTAATGCAATCCTTCGGCGTAATTCTTGTATTTTATCTTGTCGGTTCATTTGATACGTTTTACATCTACATATGCAATAGCTAAAACACTTGCACTTACGACAAGCTTTCCCGTCAACTTGATCGCCTGGTATTTTAAAACATTGTAACTCGCAACAATATGTCTTCAAATTGTTATCGAAAAATAAATTGTTCATAGGTGGCACCGACATGTTAGCTGCAGCGTGTGTTAGACAAGACTGAGACTAACTTCACTGCTCCCTCTCTTTTATACCTCTTCATAAGTTAACCCTGAATGAAAGTTCAAGGTCACCCATTCGAATTTTAAAAAAAAGCAACACAGCAGTATATAAAATAATATACTGCTGTGTTGCTGTTTTCTTTATTTTTTTTTTCATATTTTTTTATTTTTTTTATTTTTCTTTTCTTTATTAAACAAACATTTTACAATACAATAAACTTAAGTTTAACATTGATGACTAGAAATACAAACAATAAAATACAAACAGAGAAATACAAACAGAGACATTATGTACAAGGATGCATGATGTGCAGAGTGAGTTCCGTTGAGTTGTTGCCGCTTACACCGTGTGATACCAAATACAACGTCCCCGGTTGAATATCTCGCAAATCTTCATTCTGTAGCAGTTGAACAAATCGTTTTGGAAGAAATACTTGAAACTTCGGCTCATCTCCTGAAGTTAAAGGTGCTTCGCTCAATGAAACTAGAATTGCTTCTCCATGTGTGGTTTCCACTTTCTTGATGTTATGAATAATGTAGTGTTTTTGTTCTTTTAATTCTGAACACTTTTTAGTTAGCAGAAGGTCGGATTTTGAATGAATGTTGAATTGATCAACCAGTGTTTGTAGAAACTGTTGTGATGCCATCTTCGTCAGTGGTGGTTGCGATGTCTTCTGTGATGTTGCCTCTTCGGAGTCTCGAATAATACTCGTGCCGGAGCGGTGTTGGATCCTCGTATTTATAGGCCCCGCTACCCCCACCACATTCCGGTTCTTTGCTACCCCCACCACATTTCTGCGTTTGTTCCAAGTAAGCAGCCAAACGATATGCGTTGTGCAATGCGCAGTTTGATTGTCCGTGTTTAGGATCTTTTGCAGCAACACAAATATTACCGAGATTAATGTTAAAGTCCTTACCGATAGTTATATCGAAAACATCACCGTGCGTGTACTTTTGTATCCAGTTCCTTTTTTCTAATCCTCTTGTGTATATATGTGAATATTGTTTGCAAAAGTTAAACATAATACTGTGCAGATTACTGTAGCTTATAAATCCTTCATACCAATGTATGTGATGAAAGTAGTTTGTTATCCATTTGTTTGTACTTTTTGCTTTGGCGTTAAGGTTGTTAAAAAAAAAAGGAGCTTCAAACGTGAATGGGTAAACTACAAATGTAAGCAAGTCTAAAATTACTAATTCCTTGATAATAAACCTATCATCATTATTTCGAAATGCTTGAAATTCTATTACACAAGGCTTTACACTCACTTCTTCATCCCCTCCGCTCATCATGACACCTAACGATCAACTAAACTGTTTTCCACACCACGGTAGGTTAAATACCAGGCCGTACAGTTGCAGGCGCGTTGGTGTATATTTAACGTGGGCACCGTCCCCAATAGGCCTACCCCACGTGTGTTCTTCTTTACTAAGTTAAACTTTAGTCTTTTTTAACTTCCTCTTCTCGTGTTTCGTTTTCTTCATCTTCTTTTTTCTCCGTTTCTTCTTCCTCTGTTGTTTCTTCTGTAGCTTCTGTAGCGATTTCTACAAGTGGTTCAAAATCCTTTAACTTTCTCCACATGCAAACTTCATGAGGTATTCTATTAAAAATAGATGTATCCACAGGTCCGTACACGATGGTGCTATCAGGTTGTTTTTCCAAAGTATCGACCAAATATTCTTTAATAATAGCGCTTGCAAATACCAACTGTCTCATGTACCTTGTAATAGGTTCTGTTGCGTAGTTTAAAACGTAGAATTCTTCACGTGACAGTAGAATCTTATTTTCATGTTGAGTCAAGTCTCTAATTCGCACTTGTAGTTGTCCGCGATGTTTAACAATATCGATTTCATTGTCACAATCCAAAAGTCGAATATGTGTTTTTCTTCCACACAAACTGTTAGTTAAATAACATTCTATTAAATGTACATGTTTCAAAAATGACTCCCAAGCATTTTGCGAAAATAAAACCTTTTTTGTTCCATGGTGTAGAATTACTGTAGGGGAATAATCCAATGACTTTATCAATCCAACTGATACACTTTTACTGATGCATGCTGAGATGGGGTAAAAGATTCGCAAAAACACTTCAGTTAAAATGTGAGGAGGAATATTTTCTTCAACTTTCTTCTTCCTTTTTGGTACTACCTTTGATGGGTCTGCATTACTTTCCTCCTCTCTATCTCTTTTACCAAACTTTAAAAATGCAGTTATTTCCTTGATAATTTCTGCTTCGCTGGTATTATCACGTTCCAATAACGGTGCTATTTCTGCATCACCTTGTACAACAGATGGAGAACTCATGTTGTAGAAGATGTTGCCCATGCGACGATAGACGATCAACTGAAGACCTGCATTGTTGCTCCGCTATTTATAGGTTAGCGACAGTGGCGGTGCCGGTGGTGGTACAACGTTTTACAATACCGTCTTTACGATACCAGTCAACGGTGTGTATGTAACAATTTTATCGTGCAAAATTAAACAATACGCAGATGTATTTGCAGGTACGTTTTCTTGAAATTCCATTTCTATCTTTATATCAACACTAGACGATTTTACAGATTCGTTTTGTTTGGAGCAATCAATTACAACAATCGGAGCTTTCGATTCAAACTGTACGGGAGATAGTAGAGGTGTGTTTGTTTTGCCGTAATATGAATTTTGGAACCTAGCGTACATATCGTATAAAACACTGTACCTTTTTTTATCAAAAGAGATATTAAAGTTGTCGTAGGGAAAGAATTGTGAATTCAGGAACACTTTACAGTTTGTTAATTTACAATGGTCAAATTCACCAGCATTTTCAGTTAATATACTTTTTTTCTTTGTTTGTAATCCAAAGATTACATATCTCGCTTTTTCCAAATGAGTAGAAGTTTTTACAGTCCATGTATGCCGTTGTGTTGAAGGTAAAACGGGGTATTCATGAAACTCCCAGCTTCTGAATGGCATTACAATGTCTCGATCTGATTTTAACTTTCTTAATAATGTAATCCTGTGTTCATCATTTAGTCGCACATGTGGTACTCTACAAACAATCTTGTCTAATGTTAGTTTCCAGTCTAAATTGGCTTCAGTTGTTCCAGCAGATGCTTTTATAATATCATTATCGTTTGATGACCTTAATAAAACTAGTTCTTGTTTTACATTTATTATTATTCTTCTGTAATCTTCAGCAAATCCTAAAAGTAATCTTAAAGGTACGTAAAAATCAAAGTTTCCCGAAGCGTCAGGAGTAATTATACTTTTGTCTGGTGCAACCCATCCTGCAACAGCTAACAGATTCTTCTCATTTGGTGTTAAAGACGCTAATCCTTTTAATGTACTGGAAATTCCAACCTTTTTTGTTGAATCGACTGTAACTCCTGAAATTTCATATCTAATCTCGTCAAACAAAAATGCCATAGGATTATTTATGAACGGAACAGTGGTTCCAACAGTACCGTCAGCTTTTGTTACTTTTCCTTCAATATATAAATAACTTTCGCATGGAAGAGTATAAATGTCTTGTTGTTGTATAGGAATCCTAATTTCATCGTTATTGTTTAATTTGGACGAAGCGTAAGGGTTGTGCGTGTGATATTCCTTTTCCCATAAGGTCTCGTCGAATGTTGGGCCCTGCGCTATATCCAGTATATCCATTGTTAATGACCTTTAATCCAATTTCTTCTAGAAAACGAATGTTGTCACTTGTTAATCCTTCTACAGCTGATGAGCTACTGACCTCTTTGCTGGTTGGCTCTCTCTTTTTAAATGATAACCCCATTATCTAAGCGGATGATTTTATATGTATTCTTACAGTAATAGCTTCTCCTCGAAATTCAATAAGGTTTCCGTCTTGATCCACTATGTTCAGCACGATGTCTGAAATGAAACTGGTGTTTAACGGTAGGTACACAAGGTTTTGAGGCTTTTCTACTATCTTGAAACCCGGTGCGACTGATGGGTAGAATGTGTGTAATATATGCCGATTTTCTCCATCTCTGTAGGATCCTTGTATAATGTTACATGTAATGTCTATGCTGTTTACTTTGATGATCGTCACAGTTCTATTCCCATAATGAGTTGTATTAGGTTCTAATACCTTTGTTTCCTTAGAAAACCCCAATAAACTACCAATTGAACGTTCTTGGCCAAAATCAATATAATACTTAGAAGTAATTTCGGCTTTCATTGTATTGTTATTGCCTTTTATCGTTATATTTTCTTTTCCCATATGTTTTTGTATAACTTCATTTATATTATCAATTTCATAAGCTCCTGTTGGTAAACTGAATTCTTCCAAAGCTGAATATTTTCCTTTATTATCTTTTGTCTTGTAATAATGTATTTTGTTATTAATTCCTTCACTAACGTTTGGAATAGAGTTATATGTTGTTAAATCCAATAATGCGGCTTCCCATAGTCTTCCTTTTTGCAAACGTAGCGCTGGAAACAGAATACTGCGCAAAGTACATGAGTTACCGGTTAATGACACTGTATACGAAGACATCTTAAAGTTGACTAACACTTTTAGCTAAAAAGTCTAAACATAAATGACCGCAAATGGATGTATCATCAGGTTGTTTTCTTGTATAATTGTAAAAAACATTTTCTGCCGCACGAAAGTATTGTTGAAGTTCTTTCGGTGGTGGAAGGTTTCCAAAACTGTCGAAATAATAAATCGTTTCACCAAGTTTCTTGTAACACACCCAATGAGTGCCTAATCCTTCACTATTATCCAAATTTACTATACCAGTCTCATTTTTCCACATTTTAACCGGTAATTCATCTTTCATAAATACTCCTCTAAAAAATGGGATTTTCAAACAAGAAGCATATGTAATCAGTTCTTCATTGGTTAATTCTTTGTTTTTAATTATTAATTGCTCTTTCTTATTTAATACACACGATACGGTCTTAGGTATAGTCCTCCTCCCTTTTTTATCATTGACCATATTGTTGGTTTCTTTTTACCTTTACCACTAGTAGATCGACGTTTTCTTCTGATATTACCTCCTTGTTTCTTAGCGGGTCTTTTCCCACGCCTTCTTCTCTTTCCTCCTCCAAACGTAGTTTTTGCTTTCATTGCTGCTGTTACTGCTAAAGACGCTGCTTTTTCACCAATACTCGCGTCACTAGATTTTACTCTTTGCCAAGCTTTCTCAGAAAGTGCTCTATCCGCTATTGATCTATTTTTTGTATCACCAAATTTGGAATACGCTATATCGTGCTGTTTACAGGCCTGATCAAGCTTATTTATTCCAGGATCTCCTCTAGCAAGCCGTTTCTCTAATTTGGTTCCAGGACCACAATATTGATATCCTCCAGGTAAATGTAATTCCACAGGTAATAAATCAATCGCCTTGTTAACTATAGCTCCAACCGGTTTACTTAATAGAGAAAATGCTGTTGATGCTATTCCCCTTCCTCTCTGTAATCTCTCTCGATTATGACTGATGCGTTTAGCCCTCGGCATGACTATTTATAGCCAAACTTACAATCAGTAGGTGCACTCTATAAATGTTTTACAATGAATGTAATATTAGTCTTGGCTTCTTGTATTATATATACTCTTTAAAATCCATTTATTATATAGAAATGGATTAATTAATTAAATGTAGACATAATAAATAAAAGTAGTAAAAATAGAAATAAGGTGTAATTGAAGATGTTTCAAATGTTTCTCCGCTGGTGATGGTATCGTTGTTTTCGGTAAAATGAATAAAATCTAAATAGTTGTCATGTTCCCTTAGAAACTTGCCACTTAATCGTTGATAATTAAATAACACATTCCAGTCTAGTTTATCTTTAAAATTGTCAATGTAATTTTCAGAGAGATTTTGATATTTACTTATTACTTCCCAACAGTTATTAAAATTTGATGTCATCTCTACAAGGAAGTCTTCTGAAAACTGTTGTCTTTGTAAAATATGAATCCAGTTAACTCTGTGAAAATAAATTCTTAACATAGTCATTGTGAAGAGGTAGTGTATGGAAAGTTGTTCCCAATCCATATATATATCAAACCGTTGAACAAAACCATCTGTCAGCACTCCTTGGGGAAATCTCGGCTCTTGAGATATTAAACTCCACGCAGTAATATTGGATTCCATCATCCTCTCTGTATCATCTCTCGAATATGACTGATGCTTTATCCCTTATCATGGGTATTTAAATTCTTTTTTCTCTTATGTAATCTTCATCGTTTTCTGTTGGTTCATTAATCACATTCACTTTATCCCCCTTTCCTAATGTCTTGACTTTAGAAGGCTCAGACGGTTTATCTAATTGATTAGGTTTTTCTGGATTGTGTATCTTTTTCCAGTCTAAATAATTGTGGCTGTCAACATCTGAAGCTACAGCTCTTCCTGAAGCCCGATGGATATAATTAAATAAAGCTGCACCAAACATTTCCATATGTTTTTCATATTCTGTAGTCCATTTCTTGTGTACTATATCAAATATTTTCTTATTTACAGCGTCTCCATCCTGCTCACAATCACCTACATTTGACAATTTTAATTTTTTTACATCATAGCTTGTATCAGTTTCATTCTTTTTGTAAATCGTTAACAATTTTAAAGTCGCTAAATTTACTGCTTCACCATCATAAATGGGATGTTTTATATTGCTTAACCTTTTACCGGAAAACCCCCAATGGTCTTCGTGTACAATCGGGGTTCTTTTATCCATGTATTGTACCGTAACCGCATCAGAAGACAAAAGCGGATCACCAACATTTTGAATTACTTTTCCTTCAAAATTATAATTACCATCAGGTGTTAACGGAAACCCAGCTCTTTTTTCACTATATCCAGATTTTACTCCAAACTCGGAATACCGTCCAAACTTGTCCACACTCATGATGTAACTGAATCGCTATCGTTTAGGTTCTTACTATATATACGTCTACTGAACAATTATTTCTCGTTTTCGCAGTTCATCAACCAAAGCTACCCATTCGTTTTCTAAACCAGTGTGCCCGGCTTCCATAGCTTCATGTAATAACCTCATTCGATCAACTAACTTATTTATATCGTTGTAATATATTATATTGGTTTTATACAATTTTTTTAATAATCCCCTTCCAGATGTAGTAGGATCAGTTGTTTTTCTTTTTTTATGCAAAACATTTAATTCAGCAGAAGATAAAGCTCTTCTTTTAATTGGAGCTTTATTTGATTTCGAGGGGAAAAGACTAGATATAATGTTTGTGTATTTTATTGACCTGTTTCTATAAATAGGTAGGTCTTTGGAATATTTTTTTCTATGTGCATTTGTATACTCTAGTATATTTTTAAACAATTGTAAATCCTTTTTAGTATATTTACCAGGATTATTTTTAAAGATGAGTTCAAACAAACCTGTTGTACCTTTATATTTCTTATCACCAATAACTATATCATAATTTTCGTTTATATCTAACTTTCTATCTCCAATCATTAATCCTTTATCCTCTATTCTAGCTCCATATGTATGATAATTTCGATTAGCATGTGTGCCATGTAACATTTTTAATGTATATTTTCTTCCAAGTGTTCCTTTAAACATAATATCTGTGCCTAATTTGCTTAAGTTGGATGGGTTGATATCCTCTTCTTCTGCTCTTGTATCTTCCGCACTTGTACCTTCTGTACTTGTATCTCCTGCAATGTTCTTTTCCCTTAAATCTCCTATATCTCCGCTTTCTTCATACTCGTCGCTTTCTTCAGATGTTTGTAACTGGTCAAAACTTTCATCATTCTGAAATTCTTCTTCATATTTGGAGATTGGTAGCATTTTGTCTCCTTCGAAGCGAATTGAAGGTTTTTCCATATTTTGTGCTAATCGCTTTAAAGGTTCAGTAACAGGTTTAAATGTTGTTTCTAAAAATTGCTCTCTTTCATTTATACCTGATTTTAAAGCTCGGTTTTTTTTTCTAATAGAATCACTAAGTGATTTTATTTCTTTTAGTAGCTTTTCCTGGTTAACCATCTTCACACCTTGACGACTTGTACAGTAATACCGCTAATCAGTGTAGTAAAACAAATTTATCAAAACCTATTCTATAACGGCCGTCTTTTATAGCTTGATCTTTCATAATAACCAGAAATCCATACTTTTCCGCCCATGCTTTTCCGCAAAGCTCTTTAAACTTTTCAAATGCCATATCAGCATTTACATGATCGTTATATATATGTTTTAGGTTAGTATCATCTTGTTTAAATACAATTAAAACATTTGCATTATCTCTGATAAGTTGTTTTGGGATTTTGCTATAAGTTTGTCCTATATATATGCTATCGATGTTATTATGTCTTCCCATGGCAAAGTAGTTTCTAATAGTATCCTGATTTTCACAAGATACATCGTCAAATATAAATACAGAATACGGTTTCGCTTCGTTTGGTTGCATAATGCTATCACTAGCGTTAAATTTGTAAAAATTAACATCGGACACATCAGATAGGATTTTATCCAGCAATTGATACTTTGGTTGTTGTAGGGACTTTGAAAAAATATATAGGTTATTAAACCTTAATCCCTGCGGATTAGTGATCAAATTAAAGACAACATTGGTCTTTCCACAGTTTGAGGGGCCACTTACTATACATCGAACAGTGTTTGGAAATAAACTACCGTGTTTACCATTGTTGATATTAACGTTATCCACAGTTAAATCATCTATGTTATTAATATTGAATCGATCTTTATGGTGAATAATCTCCATCCTGCTCAAAGGTTAACGATGAAATGAGTTGCTTGCATTACACCAAGTCCTTTATAGGTATCCATGAATCCTCAGTTTTGTTAAACCCTAACCACCGCACTTTAACTGCGTCCTTTTTTCTTTGTAACACTTTTTCAACAAGATATACATCACCTACTGTTGACTTTAACATTTCATGTCCATAAAATGCACCTTGCAACAAATCTCCTTTGTTATCTTTTAAGATATACGTTTCAGGTACAGTCGGTTGCACTTTATACACTGTAAAAACTTCATTCGTCCAATTGGGAAGGTATTTCTTGGTAAACACTCCCTTATATTTACTAATCCGTACTTTATCACTTACATTAAATTTTCTTGGCTGCATTTTTTCTACTTTAGGCTTTGTATTTTTCTTTATGCGTTTTAATACATCTTTTGCATTTCTTCTATTTACTTTGTTAGGTTTCATACCAATAGTTCTATGAAACCTGTTGTTATAATCATTTATTAGTTGTGGTAAAACATCATACCATACGTAAGAACCTCTTTTTGAAAATTGTTTATAGAGTGCTCCTTTTAAGGTTCTATTGAATCTTTCTACAATAGCTGCTTTTTTCTCTGAATTTGTAGAATAATGATTTATTTTATATTTATTCATTAACTGTGCAAAGTTTGTATTAAAGTATTCTGTTCCATCATCAGTTTGTAAATGTTTAATTTTGTTTTTATCTCTTTTTATGGCTATTTCCATGGCTTCTGTTACGCTTTTACCAGTCTTGTCCTTTAGAGGCAAAGCGTCTGCAACTTTTGTAAAACAATTAATAATTGTGAGTATATATTTAAATCCTTTGTTTATTCTGCTATGCGGTCGCATTTCAATTAAATCCGCTTGATATAGATCATTTATCCCTTTTATAACAGTATTTCTTCTTGGAAACTTTATTCTTGCAGGTTTGTGTAGTTCATTAATAATCTTCTCCTTCAGGTCTGACATGAGTGTTTCACGAAGACAGCTGATATGGTATTAAATATTCTTTTGTATAAATCTGCTTATATAGGCCAAGGTCATTCCAAACTAATGTATAAAAGGGGGAACACAGCAAAATACTGCTGTGTTCCCCCTTTTATACGGAAAGTAAAAGGAAAAGGGATGTAGGACGATGAAAGGGTTACTCGTCAATAGGGTTGAGGGAATAGTGGCCGAATGGTAGAGTGTGGATATTGTCTGCAAGGATGTGTCGTTTATCATCATTTGAAGAAAGAGCTTTTTTTACTTCAGTCACGCTGTACAGCTGATGGTTAAAACTTCTGATTGTGTTAAATTTTGCTATTATATCTTGATCTTCAAATAAACATTTCTTATAGTGATTAAAATGCACATTCTTCTTTAAATACAAACTTTTTACTCCTTTAGCTTTCTTAATGACTTGGTTGTCATTTAGTTGTAAAGAATATAATTTTGACATTAGTGCAACAATTTCTTGAAGTATAACACCATTGGCTTCATCTTTAAATTTGCCAAGCACTTTTTTGTTTCTGTCATTGTCGTAGTTTGGATGATCTTTTGGATAGTCGGAAAAGTCAAAGTCGTTTTTGTAATCAAATGTCCGAAGATCTTCATACATATCGTTAGTAATTATCCAATATATAAAAGCGTCTGTATCCATGTAGGAGATGCCGATGTTTTCCCGTCCATAAAAGGTGACCATCTTTTTGTAATGAAAATCGTACATATGAGTCTTGGAGATATCCAGGATTGACATTCCTATATACAAAGGACGATCCATCTTCACACTTGTTTTCTTCATAGATACAGCTACAAGATTTTCATTAATAATTATAGATGTATTAAAGTTAGGCTGTTGTACGAGTTTCTGTAGTTTGTTCGGATCTGTAACAAGTTTAACGTTTTTATGTCTTCTTTTGTTTTCTAATGTTTTACCGAATATCGCATTGTTCATTAATTTAAAAAAGTCTTTTTGAAAGGCTGATGTAGCGGCTGCTCTTCTGGTAGTGTTCGAGTCTATGTACGGTTTCAACCAGCACGATTGGGAAAATTCCACGGCTCTATTAATTTTAGTAAGACGTAAACTTAATTCGATAGCTTGTTGAACAACGCAATAGTGAGCTACGTATCGTTGTTTATTGTTAAGGGTCATCATTAATTTGGGGTGTTTTCCAGTTGGTGAAATTTCTGTTCTTGCAAGGAGTGGAAGGTCATAATGAAGATCGTGTAAATGTTCTGGATATTCAAAGTCGCAATCCAAAATATATCCGGTATCTCCATGTTTTGGAATTTGTGATATATCCCCAATACAATCGGGATCAACCCATTTAAAGTTGTCAAATGGAAGTGGGTTCGACATGGCCCATCCATACAGATTATTTGCGTCGAAATATCCCAAGTACGTTGAAGGTTTCTCTTGATCATGGTCTGGTAGATATTTGTTGTTGGCTTTAACATGTCTTGTCACGCTTTGAGTTAATCCACCTCTAACACCCGACTCAACCATTAAAACCATATCTATATCTGTTAACAGCTGGAGTTTGCATTTTGTTTCTTTCAACATTGCTTGCCAAGCTAGTCCTGGAGATGTATACGAATGTAGAGGGTCCAAACCGTATGCTGCAAAACAGGTTCTTCGGAATTCTTCCATAACATCGCAGAGAAGAGTCACGTCAAGTTTTACATAAAAGTCTGAGTATTCTCCTAAGGTCTTCATATCCAAATCGTTCCATACTCGACATGCATGTTGATAATCTTCAAGTGAAATTTCCGAATCATTAAGTTTGTTGTTAAATTGTTCTGGTGGAGGAAGTGATGTTTCATTAAATCTATGCAGTCCATCGATGTAATCGTAGGGGAAGACCCCTTTTCGAAGAACCAGATCCATTTTATTACTGGCTACAATTTTGCTTGTTTCTATCAGATCTTCTTTTTTTAAATTCTCAGTTAATTTCATTAGGCTAGAAGGCATAAATTTAAACGAATCAATAAACCTAAGTTTTATTTTGCCAACCTTTTTAGAGAAGCTTATAAATTTTTCCATTGTTGTTGCCAAAACATCTATCGCCCCATCATCTCTTCCCAATTCGGGAATTATAAAGTGAGAGTCATATCCACTAAGGTTATGTAGAACAACGGGTATAAAAGATGGAAGTTTGTAATTCAAATTGCAAGCGTTACAGGCTGCACCTCTGTAGACTCCTGTAAGATGGTCGTGATCACGAACTTTAACGTTATCTGGTGTAAATATGTTATTACACAGATAACATGTTGTTGCCAGATTGTGATGTTGAAGTTGATGTTCTTCCATAGGCAGCATCGGTATTTTCATTTTGTAGAGTTCTTCCACCTTAGAGGCAATATAATACAAATCGTCTACAAAGTGTTTCGCTGCTTGTTCACCGCGATAAATCTTCGGAGCAGATGATAGTCCAAATTCTTGAAGATGTTCTTCAGACAGCGTGGATTTTGTTAGTATACAGTAACTGTTTGGTGCGTGTTTTTGATATTTGCTTCTTTTTGTAATATCCTCTTCTTGTTGTTCAATTGGAAGTAAAGATGCTTCGAAATCCGCGTACACAACAAATGGAATAGGGTATTGTTGATTTACTTTGTCAAATTGTACGTATGCTCTGCTAGGATGAGGTAATTTAATTCTAACCTCATAATTCCCACTACATAACCTTTGATGTTCTAATAACCATTCTGAACCTCCTCTTCTTAATGGTTTGCTCACGTGGCAAAAGCATCTCTTACATGTTGTGATTTTACTTTTATGTTTTGTTAACTGTTTACATACAAGCCCTTCAAAATCTTTTATATACACGTAATGGGATATCTCTCCTTTATTGATTAATAACAGGTCAGTATGATTGTTGCGCTCATTCGATGTTATGCGCAAGGGATACACATTATTTGACGAATCCAAACCAAATATGTTGACTGAAGCCGACGGATTTTGCTTTTCAAATTTTGATATATCAGTAATTGCAACAGGGTAAGTCATTCCCTGGAAATTATACTTATGTTGAACTTCTTCATATTTTTGACTTGGTCTTTTTTGGTGGTCTTTGTTTACATATTTTACCAACATAGCATATTTAAAACATTCGTTATCTTCATTTTGCACATTAATACAGGATTTGGTATCACTTACTTTTTTCGGAAGAGGAATGTAACTACTTCCTCTCATTCCATAACCGTGTTTATGAACTCTAACATCCAGACTTGTTATACTTAATAAAGTCCATCCAGATCCTCTTCCTTCATGCTCTTGTATTTTTGTCAAAAGTTCCTCAAAACATTCTGTTACAATCTTTTCAATATCTGACGCAGCCATGATGGTTCGGTTTTTTGTCATAAAACCTCTTGGTGATGTTTCGTTTTGTATGTTAGTGAATATAGCATCTAGCAACAGTCCAAATTTGATAAAATTTAATCTTTTTTGTTCATTCTTTAATGTTTTGGTTACTAATTCTTTGGCGTTATGTAGAAAGTTTTCAAGTTGTAATTTTACGTTGTCAATTTTAAAATGTGTTACTACCTTACCGGGTAGTGCTTGAGCGTGTAGTTCCACATCTACAGCTGTTGATGTTGAAGGTCGGTGAAGTGTAGACATAGCAGGCGTTGAAGTCGATGTTGATGGTGTTGATGTTGAAGGACGGTGAAGTGTAGATATAGCAGGCGTAGAAGTCGATGTTGATGATGCATATTGAATAACACTTGGTCTGGAATGTTGGTGTTGAGCTAACATTCGATCTATTTCTTTCAATTCTTCTTCTTCATACTTTTCATCTTGGTTGTTGTTATGTTTTAATTCTTTATGAATCATTAAAAGAAATTCATCCTTAAATGAAGACTTGCAAATATCGCAGCGATGCATAATGTAGGTGCGATCTCCGCAAGGGTCAAAGCAATAATGAAAAACACTGCAAATACCCCTCTATTTATACCCTAGCAAAAGTGGTGGGGGTACGTATTACGTTAAGTTTACTATTTTTTTTGCATTTTATATTTACTATTGTAGCTGAAGGGTACAAAGTTCTGTATTTAGGTCAAGGTCATTGAACATATTTGCCAAAACGGGGAATAGAGCAGTAAATGATTTCATATCAAACCATAAACTGATCTATTCCCCGCTCTGTATTTAACTAAGACAATTTTCTCCAACAGGAACATTTGATAGATTTTAAACTCGGATGTGAAGTCGGATTGTACACATTGCATCTCGATCAACTAAAAATTTCATAAAACAATAGGGATCTTCAGTTGTAGATTCATCTTTAACATATTCGATGGTCAACATTGCCGAACGAAGATCTTGTGGAATTACGTCGACTTTTATGAGTCGCCTTTCGAGTTCAAACCGTTTTGTTATTGATGTAAGTTTTATCACATCATCGATATCGATGAGGGGAAAGCTGTAGCAAACGGAGTTTCCTGGTGGGTTCATCATGCCGATATGATAAATATACACTGTTGCATCGTCTTTAAATAGACGTTCCCCCACCATTAAATGTATAAGTTACCCCACTTTTTCAATCTTGTAAATGGGTCAAGGTCATACAACGATATTACCAAAACGGGGAATAGAGCAGTAAGTGATTCTCACTATAACCACAAACTGATCTATTCCCCGCTTTGTATTTAAAGTAAACTATTTGAAGACAACAAAGACTTATTCAGATTCTTCCGATGATAATGATGATGATGATGAGCTCATATCACTAAATAAGCGACGACGAACACAAAAGTTCCCTGTGATTGGATCTAGAACTACATCATCGATATTAATACTGCTTGGAGGGGTTTCACTATCAACAAGGTCCATTTCCTCCAAACAGAGCAACTGATGATGACATTCTGGTTCATTATCATCGTCGTCGTCGTCGTCAGTCAACAGCTCCAACAGCTCCATCTCTCCAAGATATGGTTCACTGCTAGCAAACTCACTCAGTAGTTCAAGATCACTAAATAGTTCATCTTCCATCTCTGAATCGTCTTCGTCTTCATCTTCGTTTATATTTACTGGAATATTTTGAATCAATTCCAGTATAGTCTTCTTAGAAGGGAAAATGTTATCTCTGGGCGACATGATTCCAAGTAGCAGACTGGTTTTACCACTAATACGAAACCACCTTTTATACCTGATTTTGGTGGTGGTGGGGGTAAGTGTTGAAAGTGCAAGTGGTAGGGAAAAGTGATAGGGAAGAGGTATTATTGTAACACAAATGATTAAGTCCTGTAAGTGGGTCAAGGTCACCTTATCCTATTACCAGAACGGGGAATAGAGCAGTAAGAGATTCTTATTCAAACCTCAAACTGATCTATTCCCCGTTCTGTATTCCCCCCCCTTTGGCCTTTTATGTAGTTTATGAGGTTGTGTAATAAAGGCACAGGATGTAGCCTTCTCGTAATAATTGGTCAATTTTTTTCTTCAAAGGGATTGGTTTTACATCTATTTTTACTTCTTCTGTTCCACGAATACCCAATCCTTTGACCTGAACATGTTGGTACTCCGTTAACAGTTGGTAAACACGCTGGATAAAAGTATCCGCTTTAGCAGTAGAGTCAATATAGTGGAGGTATACCATGGTAGGTGCTCTCTTGATGCAATTCAGAACCAAAGTGATAATTGTCTCTGCAACATCGGGCTTATATACCCATCGTTTTTTTTTGTTTTTTTTTTTGCTTTAGTTACAGGTTTGGAACAATATAAAATGTTATGTTAATCTTCCATCCATTATCGACTAACCTTACCATATTGCCAAAGATTTTATATAACTTTCTACTATAGTTTGTTTCAAATGCTTCATTTTCGCTACTGTAAACTTCACTTGTTGGTCTCCACATGTACAATTGACAACTAACCTCTATATCAAGATACCGTAGCAGTAATCTCCTTACAGCAAGCAACTGATCAATGTTTTCGACCCGTCTGCTAACTATTATAGTTGCTGCAGAGATAGAAGGAGTGGATGCACTCATTTTCAGCAGAGTACTAATTTTTACCAACGATGGAGAACCTCCTTTATACTTAGTTTAGGTGGTGGTGGGGGTTAGGAAAGGATATTGTTGTTGTTGTAAGAAATAAGAAGATCTTTCATTATTTTTTATCAAACGAATATTTTCTAAGTCCCAAGGTCATTTACACCAGTTGCCAGAACGGGGAATAGAGCAGTAAGTGGTTCTTACTTTGACCGCAAACTGATCTATTCCCCGTTCTGTATTCTTCCGTTCAGTATTTCCAAACCATCTTTAGTCAGTTGAAACAAATTGATCAATTTCGAATGTTACAATTTCATTAAGAATTTTTTCTATTGCAACATCACCATCATCAAGAAAAACTTCTTTAAGAGTTGAGTTGGAGATTGGTTGATCAGGCAGTTGAGGCGAAGTCAATGGTTTTTCCAACTCCATTTGTAAAGTTTTAATGTATTTTGTCGCGTGTTGTATAATTGATAATCTTGACATTTTTGGACTAGCAAATGGTAATTTTGATTGTAGTATCTTGTATGCTTTATTTACTTTTAGCACCCTTTTCTGCTCTCGAACATTTCTAGGCTCTCTATGTAAGTTGGATGATCCAGCTTGACTGTCCATAGCTGACTAATTACTAAGTTCTGGAGCGGCCGCTTAAATACCCCGCTTACCTATACCATTAGAGTGGGGGTAGGTAGTAGAGTGGGGGGTAGGTAGTAGAGTGGGGGTAGGTAGTAGAGAAGGAAAGTTTTATTTAACAGTTTTATTTTTCTATCCTATCCGCAGATTTTCTAAGTCTGTGAGTGGGTCAAGGTCGTCTGAACATATTGCCAAAACGGGGAATAGAGCAGTAAGAGGTTCTCACTTTGACCTCAAACTGATCTATTCCCCGCTTTGTATTTCAAAGGACTTTAGTTTTAAGATAGTTACTCGTCCTGATCTTCATCCATAAGGAAGATTTGTTTGTAAGCTGAAGGTTCTTCAGCGAAAAAATGTTGGTCCGCTAACTCATCCTCTTTAAGAAAAACGGATTCAAAAGGTGGAGGGTTGTGTAAAACTTCTTTGTGAATTGAGGACGGTTCTTGAAGCTGCGATTGTAGGTTTGCAATGTATTTTATTGTCTTTTGTATAGTGGTTAATTTAGAATCATACGGATTGGAGGATGGTAATATGCTTCTTAATACTTTATAACGGTCAGCGATCTTTGTTCTCATTTTCCGAGAACTAGCATTGTTTCTCTCGGTTTTGAAAGATCTCGAGTTTAAGTTTGGCGAAGTATTACTAGTCTCTGGAAAAATGTTGGATAGAATCATAGCCTGGACAAGTATCGATGGGGCAGCAGAAGATGAAACAGTGATGTGCTCCATGGTGTCTGAGGTGGGCAAATACAAGCAGCAGACTAATTTTACCATCGATAAGGTGTCTCTTTTATACCCAATGGAAGTGGGGGGGGGGGGAATATATGTTGAAAAACAACATATATTTCAATGTTGTTTTTTACCAAACGAAAATTGTCTAAGTCCCAAGGTCATCTAAACAAGTTGCCAAAACGGGGAATAGAGCAGTAAGTGGTTCTCACTTGGACCGCAAACTGATCTATTCCCCGCTCTGTATTTTAAAGTAAACAATAACTCTTCTCACTATTGAGCAGCCTTTGTTCTTTGAAGCTCAAGTTCTAAGTCTGCAACCAGGCGAAAGTCTGCATCATGCTCCTCCCATTGTTCAGGAGAACGCGGTTGACCACACCACTTAGTAAAGGCGTACCTCATCGCCTCATTATACTCCTCCAGGATAACATGATAGGGTCTTGGTTGCTGCGTTGTAGACTGCATCGATGATGTAGTTTGTTGCGGATGTGACTGAGCATCATTCTCCGCAACCTTATTAATCTTAAAAACTTCAGTCATTTCTGCAGCCTCAGCAATTGCGTACAACTCCTCTTCGTTAATTTCCTTTCCCCATGTGTTGCTGTTGACGCTCATGATGATACAACTAATAATTATATTCCGAATCGCTCGCTTAAATACCCGCTTACCCCCTCCCCTCTTTACTGTTGAATAATGACTTTAGTATAATATTTCTCCTTTTTCCTTTTAAGTTTATCTTTGACTTAGTGTAAATTATCCAAGTCCGTTATCTAGGTCAAGGTCGTTGTAACATTGCAAAAAAAAGTGTGGACAACTTATTTACACTCTGCAGCATATGCTACAAATTGTAAATAGGTTGTCCACACTTTTTTTTTTAATTTGGAAAAAATGCTTTATTTAATTTGGAATAAACTTTTGGTCTTTTTATTTATATTATTATTTTAATGATTTCCACACAGTGATACCTGTATCATTTCGAATTAAATAGTCCTTGTGGGTAGGTTTTTTGACGTGGAGGTCCATGGCTCTAGGTAACTCTACATAATACAGTTTACCTTCACATTGAACCAACACCTTTGCAAAGTCCTTTATTTTAACAAAGAAGTAGCGTTTGTTTTTACAAAGCCTGTTAATTCGAATTTTAATTGGCACCACTGTTGCACGTGGTGAAGAAGGAGATGCGCCATGGTTTAATTTTAAATGAAGACTGCACGTTTCTTCATTTAAAATACAACGTTTAACACAGCGTTCACCTTTCTTAGCACCTTTTTTGAATATATAATTACATTGTTGTGCAGGAAGCATGCACATCCTTTGTACAGATTTAAGTTGTTTAAATTTCTCTGAAGGAGATGAAGTATATGTGCAGATTACTGAAGGTCTGGTTGGAGAAGATGATTGGGTGGCTGGTTGGCTTGGTCTCGAACTTGATGTTGATGAGGATGAAGAAGCAGACAATTTGGAAGACTTTGATGAACATGTAGAACAACTTGAAGATGTAGAAGGACTTGGAGAAACAGCACGAGACGTTGACAAAGGACTTGGAGAAACAGCACGAGAAGTTGACGGAAGAGGTGAAGGACTTGGAGAAACAGCACGAGAAGTAGACGGAAGAGGTGAAGGACTTGTGTAAGTCGTTGACGCAGCAGGTAGTGGTGGACAGTTCTCCGGGACGATGTTAGCTAACATCAGGGCTGTCCGAAGGATGGATGGAACCGCAGAAGACGGAGTGGTAGAGGCGGGCGAAGACGATGCAGAAGGTTTCAATTTGAGAGGTTGTGTCTGCTTCCTAATGTGTGCCATGGTGTGAGGTATAACAGCACAAGAGGAAGAATGATTTTACTAGTGCTGGGGGACCCTCTTTTATACATACTGATAGTGGTGGGGAGTGCAAGTGTTATACGGTGGGGGTAATAATGTTGTAACGAGTAAATATATATTACAATACGGGGATTTTCTAAGTCCCGAAGTGGGTCAAGGTCGTTTGATCATATTATTAAAACGGGAAATAGAGCAGTAAGTGATTCTCACTTGGACCACAAACCGATCTATTCCCCGCTTTGTACGTGAATTTTCTAAGTCCCAAGGTCATCTGAACATGAAGCCAAAGCGGGGAATAGAGCATAACATACTGCTCTATTCCCCGCTCTGTATTTGGGAAGGGGACAAAAGACAACAAACAAGAGACTGATTTTAAACAAGAGACTGACTTTATATTTTACAAGGTTTTCTCAGGCTAAGATGGGTAATGTCAACCGGTTTACGCGCCGTATTGCCACAAGGTCGGTTTGCGCGCCATACCTTAGAGGGGTTAGGAAAAGGATGAGAAGCAAGATACATTACTTTGAAAATAAAGACTTTGCCAGCAACTATGTAAACAAACATTAATCAGTTAACGTTACTTTTACAAGAACAGCCAAGGTCGGTTTTGCAAAGGTCAACAGTATCACTGAAACCCGGTGGGACGTAGACCCAAACACCCGGCGTCAGGCTGCTGCGAACCCAAGTTTTGACCAAGGTTGTTGAGGGACCTGTAGGGCCGGGAGTACATATTTCATTAGTAAATAAGACACTTCAAACCGATACCAAACATTAACATATATTAGACTAACTACATTACCTAGCAGCAAACTACAAGCGTTATCTAACATGCTTAACAAACTAACTAAACATGCAAGGGCGCGGATCTCTTAATTGCGCGTCGGGCCCAACGCACACTTAACAGACCTACGCTGCAGCAGAGTGCAACCCACTGGGACGTATACCCAAACAGCGGGCGGCAAGCTACTGCGACGAGACTGCGGACTGCTCCCGCTTATAAAGGCAAAGTGACGTCACCAAAGCGGAAGGGGGGATGTTACGTCAGGGGGGGGATATTACAATACGAGGATTTTCTAAGTCCCGAAGTGGGTCAAGGTCGTTTGGTCATATTATTGAAACGGGGAATAGAGCAGTAATTGATTCTCACTTGGACCACAAACCGATCTATTCCCCGCTTTGTACGTGAATTTTCTAAGTCCCAAGGTCATCTGAACATGAAGCCAAAGCGGGGAATAGAGCATAACATACTGCTCTATTCCCCGCTCTGTATTTGGGAAGGGGACAAAAGACAACAAACAAGAGACTGATTTTAAACAAGAGACTGACTTTATATTTTACACAGTTTTCTCAGGCTAAGATGGGAAATGTCAACCGGTTTACGCGCCGTATTGACACAAGGTCGGTTTGCGCGCCATACCTTAGAGGGGTTAGGAAAAGGATGAGAAGCAAGATACATTACTTTGAAAATAAAGACTTTACCATCAACTATGTAAACAAAATTAATCAGTTAACGTTACTTTTACAAGAACAACCAAGGTCGGTTTTGCAAAGGTCAACAGTATCACTGAAACCCGGTGGGACGTAGACCCAAACACCCGGCGTCAGGCTGCTGCGAACCCAAGTTTTGACCAAGGTTGTTGAGGGACCTGTAGGGCCGGGAGTACATATTTCATTAGTAAATAAGACACTTCAAACCGATACCAAACACTAACATATATTAGACTAACTACATTACCTAGCAGCAAACTACAAGCGTTATCTAACATGCTTAACAAACTAACTAAACATGCAAGGGCGCGGATCTCTTAATTGCGCGTCGGGCCCAACGCACACTTAACAGACCTACGCTGCAGCAGAGTGCAACCCACTGGGACGTATACCCAAACAGCGGGCGGCAAGCTACTGCGACGAGACTGCGGACTGCTCCCGCTTATAAAGGCAAAGTGACGTCACCGAAGCGGAAGGGGGGGGATGTTACGTCACGGGGGGGGGATGTTACGTCACGGGGGGGGGTGACCTTGAACATGACCCAAAAGGGGGGGGGGTGACCTTGAACATGACCCAAAAAGGGGGGGGGGAGGTTGTGTCGTCACGGGGGAAGGGGAACCGGATGTAGACCGGTTTTTAGCTTTCTACCCGTATATGGAAATGTCACGGTTACACTTGGCGACCCGCTTTGCTCCGTCTGGTACCTCATTCCAGCTTTGCCTTGCGAACTGAATACACCTCTGCGCTATGTCTTCTCCCATTACACCCGAGAAACTGCAACGTTTGAAGGAGACTTTGAAGAAGTCTTCGGAAAAAAGGAGCGGATTCAAAAGACCTAGTTCTTTTAAATCTTGCATACGGAAGAATTTTCGAAACCACCCACTTTACTTCGACCAACGGCCTTCGACGTCCACTGCATCTTCACCATCGCTATCACCTCGCCCTTCATCGCTTCGACCTTCATCGCCGCCACCAACTGTTGAGGAGATAATGAAGAGGACGGCTACGGTGAAACTTACCGAGTTGGTAACGCCGCTGGAGTCTGTCGCCGTCAAGTTTGCGCAGTTGAAATTAAACGTGGAGTATCTACTTGTGGGGAAGATCAGCGATGATGAGTACCTACTCCAATACCTCTTTGGCGGCGGCCGTTACGTCAAGGTCCACCTTCCAAGGTCCACTCTGCCACCTCCTGAGACCAAGTGCGACTTGATTTTAGTACGGCAGAAGGGACAAGTAAAGTGGGTTACAAAGGAAAAATAAACACTGACTACCGCTCACCGCTCCTTATCCACCATCTCCTTCAAACACAAACGGTCCTTTTCAGGACCACCCTAAGCATTTCAAGTTAGGGACTTGGCCTGTACATAGGCAGGAGACTATTAGTCTTATGTTTGTGTGCAGCCCACTTTGTGAAAATTTCTAAGTCCCAAGGTCCTTGACCTTGACCTTGACCTTGAACATGACCCA
Source organism: Allygus modestus (assembly GCA_963675035.1). Classification (NCBI taxonomy): domain Eukaryota; kingdom Metazoa; phylum Arthropoda; class Insecta; order Hemiptera; family Cicadellidae; genus Allygus; species Allygus modestus. The sequence goes on from OY776113.1 coordinate 116,562,765, forward strand.
AAAAAGGGGGGGGTACACAGTTTGTGCAAAGTATGTCATATGGGTACTCAAATTACGCGGATTGATCAGACGAACAAGTTGGCGCAAACAGAATTCAGATCCGACAAAGGGTATAGCAGCAACAGCGAAAAACAACTATTTTCAAGGGCAAGCCTAAATAACTTCTTTATTTACGGTTTAAAATATATTAAGTGGGTACTCAAATTACACGGATTGATCAGACGAACAAGTTGGTGCAAACAGAATTCAGATCCAACAAAGGGTATAGCAGCAACAGCGAAAAAACAACTATTTTCAAGGACAAACCTAAATAACTTCTTTGTTTTTGGTTCAAGGTCTAACATGTGGGTAAACATGTGGGCAACCCATCCTGCAACAGCTAACAGATTCTTCTCATTTGGTGTTAAAGACGCTAATCCTTTTAATGTACTGGAAATTCCAACCTTTTTTGTTGAATCGACTGTAACTCCTGAAATTTCATATCTAATCTCGTCAAACAAAAATGCCATAGGATTATTTATGAACGGAACAGTGGTTCCAACAGTACCGTCAGCTTTTGTTACTTTTCCTTCAATATATAAATAAATTTCGCATGGAAGAGTATAAATGTCTTGTTGTTGTATAGGAATCCTAATTTCATCGTTATTGTTTAATTTGGACGAAGCGTAAGGGTTGTGCGTGTGATATTCCTTTTCCCATAAGGTCTCGTCGAATGTTGGGCCCTGCGCTATATCCAGTATATCCATTGTTAATGACCTTTAATCCAATTTCTTCTAGAAAACGAATGTTGTCACTTGTTAATCCTTCTACAGCTGATGAGCTACTGACCTCTTTGCTGGTTGGCTCTCTCTTTTTAAATGATAACCCCATTATCTAAGCGGATGATTTTATATGTATTCTTACAGTAATAGCTTCTCCTCGAAATTCAATAAGGTTTCCGTCTTGATCCACTATGTTCAGCACGATGTCTGAAATGAAACTGGTGTTTAACGGTAGGTACACAAGGTTTTGAGGCTTTTCTACTATCTTGAAACCCGGTGCGACTGATGGGTAGAATGTGTGTAATATATGCCGATTTTCTCCATCTCTGTAGGATCCTTGTATAATGTTACATGTAATGTCTATGCTGTTTACTTTGATGATCGTCACAGTTCTATTCCCAGAATGAGTTGTATTAGGTTCTAATACCTTTGTTTCCTTAGAAAACCCCAATAAACTACCAATTGAACGTTCTTGGCCAAAATCAATATAATACTTAGAAGTAATTTCGGCTTTCATTGTATTGTTATTGCCTTTTATCGTTATATTTTCTTTTCCCATATGTTTTTGTATAACTTCATTTATATTATCAATTTCATAAGCTCCTGTTGGTAAACTGAATTCTTCCAAAGCTGAATATTTTCCTTTATTATCTTTTGTCTTGTAATAATGTATTTTGTTATTAATTCCTTCACTAACGTTTGGAATAGAGTTATATGTTGTTAAATCCAATAATGCGGCTTCCCATAGTCTTCCTTTTTGCAAACGTAGCGCTGGAAACAGAATACTGCGCAAAGTACATGAGTTACCGGTTAATGACACTGTATACGAAGACATCTTAAAGTTGACTAACACTTTTAGCTAAAAAGTCTAAACATAAATGACCGCAAATGGATGTATCATCAGGTTGTTTTCTTGTATAATTGTAAAAAACATTTTCTGCCGCACGAAAGTATTGTTGAAGTTCTTTCGGTGGTGGAAGGTTTCCAAAACTGTCGAAATAATAAATCGTTTCACCAAGTTTCTTGTAACACACCCAATGAGTGCCTAATCCTTCACTATTATCCAAATTTACTATACCAGTCTCATTTTTCCACATTTTAACCGGTAATTCATCTTTCATAAATACTCCTCTAAAAAATGGGATTTTCAAACAAGAAGCATATGTAATCAGTTCTTCATTGGTTAATTCTTTGTTTTTAATTATTAATTGCTCTTTCTTATTTAATACACACGATACGGTCTTAGGTATAGTCCTCCTCCCTTTTTTATCATTGACCATATTGTTGGTTTCTTTTTACCTTTACCACTAGTAGATCGACGTTTTCTTCTGATATTACCTCCTTGTTTCTTAGCGGGTCTTTTCCCACGCCTTCTTCTCTTTCCTCCTCCAAACGTAGTTTTTGCTTTCATTGCTGCTGTTACTGCTAAAGACGCTGCTTTTTCACCAATACTCGCGTCACTAGATTTTACTCTTTGCCAAGCTTTCTCAGAAAGTGCTCTATCCGCTATTGATCTATTTTTTGTATCACCAAATTTGGAATACGCTATATCGTGCTGTTTACAGGCCTGATCAAGCTTATTTATTCCAGGATCTCCTCTAGCAAGCCGTTTCTCTAATTTGGTTCCAGGACCACAATATTGATATCCTCCAGGTAAATGTAATTCCACAGGTAATAAATCAATCGCCTTGTTAACTATAGCTCCAACCGGTTTACTTAATAGAGAAAATGCTGTTGATGCTATTCCCCTTCCTCTCTGTAATCTCTCTCGATTATGACTGATGCGTTTAGCCCTCGGCATGACTATTTATAGCCAAACTTACAATCAGTAGGTGCACTCTATAAATGTTTTACAATGAATGTAATATTAGTCTTGGCTTCTTGTATTATATATACTCTTTAAAATCCATTTATTATATAGAAATGGATTAATTAATTAAATGTAGACATAATAAATAAAAGTAGTAAAAATAGAAATAAGGTGTAATTGAAGATGTTTCAAATGTTTCTCCGCTGGTGATGGTATCGTTGTTTTCGGTAAAATGAATAAAATCTAAATAGTTGTCATGTTCCCTTAGAAACTTGCCACTTAATCGTTGATAATTAAATAACACATTCCAGTCTAGTTTATCTTTAAAATTGTCAATGTAATTTTCAGAGAGATTTTGATATTTACTTATTACTTCCCAACAGTTATTAAAATTTGATGTCATCTCTACAAGGAAGTCTTCTGAAAACTGTTGTCTTTGTAAAATATGAATCCAGTTAACTCTGTGAAAATAAATTCTTAACATAGTCATTGTGAAGAGGTAGTGTATGGAAAGTTGTTCCCAATCCATATATATATCAAACCGTTGAACAAAACCATCTGTCAGCACTCCTTGGGGAAATCTCGGCTCTTGAGATATTAAACTCCACGCAGTAATATTGGATTCCATCATCCTCTCTGTATCATCTCTCGAATATGACTGATGCTTTATCCCTTATCATGGGTATTTAAATTCTTTTTTCTCTTATGTAATCTTCATCGTTTTCTGTTGGTTCATTAATCACATTCACTTTATCCCCCTTTCCTAATGTCTTGACTTTAGAAGGCTCAGACGGTTTATCTAATTGATTAGGTTTTTCTGGATTGTGTATCTTTTTCCAGTCTAAATAATTGTGGCTGTCAACATCTGAAGCTACAGCTCTTCCTGAAGCCCGATGGATATAATTAAATAAAGCTGCACCAAACATTTCCATATGTTTTTCATATTCTGTAGTCCATTTCTTGTGTACTATATCAAATATTTTCTTATTTACAGCGTCTCCATCCTGCTCACAATCACCTACATTTGACAATTTTAATTTTTTTACATCATAGCTTGTATCAGTTTCATTCTTTTTGTAAATCGTTAACAATTTTAAAGTCGCTAAATTTACTGCTTCACCATCATAAATGGGATGTTTTATATTGCTTAACCTTTTACCGGAAAACCCCCAATGGTCTTCGTGTACAATCGGGGTTCTTTTATCCATGTATTGTACCGTAACCGCATCAGAAGACAAAAGCGGATCACCAACATTTTGAATTACTTTTCCTTCAAAATTATAATTACCATCAGGTGTTAACGGAAACCCAGCTCTTTTTTCACTATATCCAGATTTTACTCCAAACTCGGAATACCGTCCAAACTTGTCCACACTCATGATGTAACTGAATCGCTATCGTTTAGGTTCTTACTATATATACGTCTACTGAACAATTATTTCTCGTTTTCGCAGTTCATCAACCAAAGCTACCCATTCGTTTTCTAAACCAGTGTGCCCGGCTTCCATAGCTTCATGTAATAACCTCATTCGATCAACTAACTTATTTATATCGTTGTAATATATTATATTGGTTTTATACAATTTTTTTAATAATCCCCTTCCAGATGTAGTAGGATCAGTTGTTTTTCTTTTTTTATGCAAAACATTTAATTCAGCAGAAGATAAAGCTCTTCTTTTAATTGGAGCTTTATTTGATTTCGAGGGGAAAAGACTAGATATAATGTTTGTGTATTTTATTGACCTGTTTCTATAAATAGGTAGGTCTTTGGAATATTTTTTTCTATGTGCATTTGTATACTCTAGTATATTTTTAAACAATTGTAAATCCTTTTTAGTATATTTACCAGGATTATTTTTAAAGATGAGTTCAAACAAACCTGTTGTACCTTTATATTTCTTATCACCAATAACTATATCATCATTTTCGTTTATATCTAACTTTCTATCTCCAATCATTAATCCTTTATCCTCTATTCTAGCTCCATATGTATGATAATTTCGATTAGCATGTGTGCCATGTAACATTTTTAATGTATATTTTCTTCCAAGTGTTCCTTTAAACATAATATCTGTGCCTAATTTGCTTAAGTTGGATGGGTTGATATCCTCTTCTTCTGCTCTTGTATCTTCCGCACTTGTACCTTCTGTACTTGTATCTCCTGCAATGTTCTTTTCCCTTAAATCTCCTATATCTCCGCTTTCTTCATACTCGTCGCTTTCTTCAGATGTTTGTAACTGGTCAAAACTTTCATCATTCTGAAATTCTTCTTCATATTTGGAGATTGGTAGCATTTTGTCTCCTTCGAAGCGAATTGAAGGTTTTTCCATATTTTGTGCTAATCGCTTTAAAGGTTCAGTAACAGGTTTAAATGTTGTTTCTAAAAATTGCTCTCTTTCATTTATACCTGATTTTAAAGCTCGGTTTTTTTGTCTAATAGAATCACTAAGTGATTTTATTTCTTTTAGTAGCTTTTCCTGGTTAACCATCTTCACACCTTGACGACTTGTACAGTAATACCGCTAATCAGTGTAGTAAAACAAATTTATCAAAACCTATTCTATAACGGCCGTCTTTTATAGCTTGATCTTTCATAATAACCAGAAATCCATACTTTTCCGCCCATGCTTTTCCGCAAAGCTCTTTAAACTTTTCAAATGCCATATCAGCATTTACATGATCGTTATATATATGTTTTAGGTTAGTATCATCTTGTTTAAATACAATTAAAACATTTGCATTATCTCTGATAAGTTGTTTTGGGATTTTGCTATAAGTTTGTCCTATATATATGCTATCGATGTTATTATGTCTTCCCATGGCAAAGTAGTTTCTAATAGTATCCTGATTTTCACAAGATACATCGTCAAATATAAATACAGAATACGGTTTCGCTTCGTTTGGTTGCATAATGCTATCACTAGCGTTAAATTTGTAAAAATTAACATCGGACACATCAGATAGGATTTTATCCAGCAATTGATACTTTGGTTGTTGTAGGGACTTTGAAAAAATATATAGGTTATTAAACCTTAATCCCTGCGGATTAGTGATCAAATTAAAGACAACATTGGTCTTTCCACAGTTTGAGGGGCCACTTACTATACATCGAACAGTGTTTGGAAATAAACTACCGTGTTTACCATTGTTGATATTAACGTTATCCACAGTTAAATCATCTATGTTATTAATATTGAATCGATCTTTATGGTGAATAATCTCCATCCTGCTCAAAGGTTAACGATGAAATGAGTTGCTTGCATTACACCAAGTCCTTTATAGGTATCCATGAATCCTCAGTTTTGTTAAACCCTAACCACCGCACTTTAACTGCGTCCTTTTTTCTTTGTAACACTTTTTCAACAAGATATACATCACCTACTGTTGACTTTAACATTTCATGTCCATAAAATGCACCTTGCAACAAATCTCCTTTGTTATCTTTTAAGATATACGTTTCAGGTACAGTCGGTTGCACTTTATACACTGTAAAAACTTCATTCGTCCAATTGGGAAGGTATTTCTTGGTAAACACTCCCTTATATTTACTAATCCGTACTTTATCACTTACATTAAATTTTCTTGGCTGCATTTTTTCTACTTTAGGCTTTGTATTTTTCTTTATGCGTTTTAATACATCTTTTGCATTTCTTCTATTTACTTTGTTAGGTTTCATACCAATAGTTCTATGAAACCTGTTGTTATAATCATTTATTAGTTGTGGTAAAACATCATACCATACGTAAGAACCTCTTTTTGAAAATTGTTTATAGAGTGCTCCTTTTAAGGTTCTATTGAATCTTTCTACAATAGCTGCTTTTTTCTCTGAATTTGTAGAATAATGATTTATTTTATATTTATTCATTAACTGTGCAAAGTTTGTATTAAAGTATTCTGTTCCATCATCAGTTTGTAAATGTTTAATTTTGTTTTTATCTCTTTTTATGGCTATTTCCATGGCTTCTGTTACGCTTTTACCAGTCTTGTCCTTTAGAGGCAAAGCGTCTGCAACTTTTGTAAAACAATTAATAATTGTGAGTATATATTTAAATCCTTTGTTTATTCTGCTATGCGGTCGCATTTCAATTAAATCCGCTTGATATAGATCATTTATCCCTTTTATAACAGTATTTCTTCTTGGAAACTTTATTCTTGCAGGTTTGTGTAGTTCATTAATAATCTTCTCCTTCAGGTCTGACATGAGTGTTTCACGAAGACAGCTGATATGGTATTAAATATTCTTTTGTATAAATCTGCTTATATAGGCCAAGGTCATTCCAAACTAATGTATAAAAGGGGGAACACAGCAAAATACTGCTGTGTTCCCCCTTTTATACGGAAAGTAAAAGGAAAAGGGATGTAGGACGATGAAAGGGTTACTCGTCAATAGGGTTGAGGGAATAGTGGCCGAATGGTAGAGTGTGGATATTGTCTGCAAGGATGTGTCGTTTATCATCATTTGAAGAAAGAGCTTTTTTTACTTCAGTCACGCTGTACAGCTGATGGTTAAAACTTCTGATTGTGTTAAATTTTGCTATTATATCTTGATCTTCAAATAAACATTTCTTATAGTGATTAAAATGCACATTCTTCTTTAAATACAAACTTTTTACTCCTTTAGCTTTCTTAATGACTTGGTTGTCATTTAGTTGTAAAGAATATAATTTTGACATTAGTGCAACAATTTCTTGAAGTATAACACCATTGGCTTCATCTTTAAATTTGCCAAGCACTTTTTTGTTTCTGTCATTGTCGTAGTTTGGATGATCTTTTGGATAGTCGGAAAAGTCAAAGTCGTTTTTGTAATCAAATGTCCGAAGATCTTCATACATATCGTTAGTAATTATCCAATATATAAAAGCGTCTGTATCCATGTAGGAGATGCCGATGTTTTCCCGTCCATAAAAGGTGACCATCTTTTTGTAATGAAAATCGTACATATGAGTCTTGGAGATATCCAGGATTGACATTCCTATATACAAAGGACGATCCATCTTCACACTTGTTTTCTTCATAGATACAGCTACAAGATTTTCATTAATAATTATAGATGTATTAAAGTTAGGCTGTTGTACGAGTTTCTGTAGTTTGTTCGGATCTGTAACAAGTTTAACGTTTTTATGTCTTCTTTTGTTTTCTAATGTTTTACCGAATATCGCATTGTTCATTAATTTAAAAAAGTCTTTTTGAAAGGCTGATGTAGCGGCTGCTCTTCTGGTAGTGTTCGAGTCTATGTACGGTTTCAACCAGCACGATTGGGAAAATTCCACGGCTCTATTAATTTTAGTAAGACGTAAACTTAATTCGATAGCTTGTTGAACAACGCAATAGTGAGCTACGTATCGTTGTTTATTGTTAAGGGTCATCATTAATTTGGGGTGTTTTCCAGTTGGTGAAATTTCTGTTCTTGCAAGGAGTGGAAGGTCATAATGAAGATCGTGTAAATGTTCTGGATATTCAAAGTCGCAATCCAAAATATATCCGGTATCTCCATGTTTTGGAATTTGTGATATATCCCCAATACAATCGGGATCAACCCATTTAAAGTTGTCAAATGGAAGTGGGTTCGACATGGCCCATCCATACAGATTATTTGCGTCGAAATATCCCAAGTACGTTGAAGGTTTCTCTTGATCATGGTCTGGTAGATATTTGTTGTTGGCTTTAACATGTCTTGTCACGCTTTGAGTTAATCCACCTCTAACACCCGACTCAACCATTAAAACCATATCTATATCTGTTAACAGCTGGAGTTTGCATTTTGTTTCTTTCAACATTGCTTGCCAAGCTAGTCCTGGAGATGTATACGAATGTAGAGGGTCCAAACCGTATGCTGCAAAACAGGTTCTTCGGAATTCTTCCATAACATCGCAGAGAAGAGTCACGTCAAGTTTTACATAAAAGTCTGAGTATTCTCCTAAGGTCTTCATATCCAAATCGTTCCATACTCGACATGCATGTTGATAATCTTCAAGTGAAATTTCCGAATCATTAAGTTTGTTGTTAAATTGTTCTGGTGGAGGAAGTGATGTTTCATTAAATCTATGCAGTCCATCGATGTAATCGTAGGGGAAGACCCCTTTTCGAAGAACCAGATCCATTTTATTACTGGCTACAATTTTGCTTGTTTCTATCAGATCTTCTTTTTTTAAATTCTCAGTTAATTTCATTAGGCTAGAAGGCATAAATTTAAACGAATCAATAAACCTAAGTTTTATTTTGCCAACCTTTTTAGAGAAGCTTATAAATTTTTCCATTGTTGTTGCCAAAACATCTATCGCCCCATCATCTCTTCCCAATTCGGGAATTATAAAGTGAGAGTCATATCCACTAAGGTTATGTAGAACAACGGGTATAAAAGATGGAAGTTTGTAATTCAAATTGCAAGCGTTACAGGCTGCACCTCTGTAGACTCCTGTAAGATGGTCGTGATCACGAACTTTAACGTTATCTGGTGTAAATATGTTATTACACAGATAACATGTTGTTGCCAGATTGTGATGTTGAAGTTGATGTTCTTCCATAGGCAGCATCGGTATTTTCATTTTGTAGAGTTCTTCCACCTTAGAGGCAATATAATACAAATCGTCTACAAAGTGTTTCGCTGCTTGTTCACCGCGATAAATCTTCGGAGCAGATGATAGTCCAAATTCTTGAAGATGTTCTTCAGACAGCGTGGATTTTGTTAGTATACAGTAACTGTTTGGTGCGTGTTTTTGATATTTGCTTCTTTTTGTAATATCCTCTTCTTGTTGTTCAATTGGAAGTAAAGATGCTTCGAAATCCGCGTACACAACAAATGGAATAGGGTATTGTTGATTTACTTTGTCAAATTGTACGTATGCTCTGCTAGGATGAGGTAATTTAATTCTAACCTCATAATTCCCACTACATAACCTTTGATGTTCTAATAACCATTCTGAACCTCCTCTTCTTAATGGTTTGCTCACGTGGCAAAAGCATCTCTTACATGTTGTGATTTTACTTTTATGTTTTGTTAACTGTTTACATACAAGCCCTTCAAAATCTTTTATATACACGTAATGGGATATCTCTCCTTTATTGATTAATAACAGGTCAGTATGATTGTTGCGCTCATTCGATGTTATGCGCAAGGGATACACATTATTTGACGAATCCAAACCAAATATGTTGACTGAAGCCGACGGATTTTGCTTTTCAAATTTTGATATATCAGTAATTGCAACAGGGTAAGTCATTCCCTGGAAATTATACTTATGTTGAACTTCTTCATATTTTTGACTTGGTCTTTTTTGGTGGTCTTTGTTTACATATTTTACCAACATAGCATATTTAAAACATTCGTTATCTTCATTTTGCACATTAATACAGGATTTGGTATCACTTACTTTTTTCGGAAGAGGAATGTAACTACTTCCTCTCATTCCATAACCGTGTTTATGAACTCTAACATCCAGACTTGTTATACTTAATAAAGTCCATCCAGATCCTCTTCCTTCATGCTCTTGTATTTTTGTCAAAAGTTCCTCAAAACATTCTGTTACAATCTTTTCAATATCTGACGCAGCCATGATGGTTCGGTTTTTTGTCATAAAACCTCTTGGTGATGTTTCGTTTTGTATGTTAGTGAATATAGCATCTAGCAACAGTCCAAATTTGATAAAATTTAATCTTTTTTGTTCATTCTTTAATGTTTTGGTTACTAATTCTTTGGCGTTATGTAGAAAGTTTTCAAGTTGTAATTTTACGTTGTCAATTTTAAAATGTGTTACTACCTTACCGGGTAGTGCTTGAGCGTGTAGTTCCACATCTACAGCTGTTGATGTTGAAGGTCGGTGAAGTGTAGACATAGCAGGCGTTGAAGTCGATGTTGATGGTGTTGATGTTGAAGGACGGTGAAGTGTAGATATAGCAGGCGTAGAAGTCGATGTTGATGATGCATATTGAATAACACTTGGTCTGGAATGTTGGTGTTGAGCTAACATTCGATCTATTTCTTTCAATTCTTCTTCTTCATACTTTTCATCTTGGTTGTTGTTATGTTTTAATTCTTTATGAATCATTAAAAGAAATTCATCCTTAAATGAAGACTTGCAAATATCGCAGCGATGCATAATGTAGGTGCGATCTCCGCAAGGGTCAAAGCAATAATGAAAAACACTGCAAATACCCCTCTATTTATACCCTAGCAAAAGTGGTGGGGGTACGTATTACGTTAAGTTTACTATTTTTTTTGCATTTTATATTTACTATTGTAGCTGAAGGGTACAAAGTTCTGTATTTAGGTCAAGGTCATTGAACATATTTGCCAAAACGGGGAATAGAGCAGTAAATGATTTCATATCAAACCATAAACTGATCTATTCCCCGCTCTGTATTTAACTAAGACAATTTTCTCCAACAGGAACATTTGATAGATTTTAAACTCGGATGTGAAGTCGGATTGTACACATTGCATCTCGATCAACTAAAAATTTCATAAAACAATAGGGATCTTCAGTTGTAGATTCATCTTTAACATATTCGATGGTCAACATTGCCGAACGAAGATCTTGTGGAATTACGTCGACTTTTATGAGTCGCCTTTCGAGTTCAAACCGTTTTGTTATTGATGTAAGTTTTATCACATCATCGATATCGATGAGGGGAAAGCTGTAGCAAACGGAGTTTCCTGGTGGGTTCATCATGCCGATATGATAAATATACACTGTTGCATCGTCTTTAAATAGACGTTCCCCCACCATTAAATGTATAAGTTACCCCACTTTTTCAATCTTGTAAATGGGTCAAGGTCATACAACGATATTACCAAAACGGGGAATAGAGCAGTAAGTGATTCTCACTATAACCACAAACTGATCTATTCCCCGCTTTGTATTTAAAGTAAACTATTTGAAGACAACAAAGACTTATTCAGATTCTTCCGATGATAATGATGATGATGATGAGCTCATATCACTAAATAAGCGACGACGAACACAAAAGTTCCCTGTGATTGGATCTAGAACTACATCATCGATATTAATACTGCTTGGAGGGGTTTCACTATCAACAAGGTCCATTTCCTCCAAACAGAGCAACTGATGATGACATTCTGGTTCATTATCATCGTCGTCGTCGTCGTCAGTCAACAGCTCCAACAGCTCCATCTCTCCAAGATATGGTTCACTGCTAGCAAACTCACTCAGTAGTTCAAGATCACTAAATAGTTCATCTTCCATCTCTGAATCGTCTTCGTCTTCATCTTCGTTTATATTTACTGGAATATTTTGAATCAATTCCAGTATAGTCTTCTTAGAAGGGAAAATGTTATCTCTGGGCGACATGATTCCAAGTAGCAGACTGGTTTTACCACTAATACGAAACCACCTTTTATACCTGATTTTGGTGGTGGTGGGGGTAAGTGTTGAAAGTGCAAGTGGTAGGGAAAAGTGATAGGGAAGAGGTATTATTGTAACACAAATGATTAAGTCCTGTAAGTGGGTCAAGGTCACCTTATCCTATTACCAGAACGGGGAATAGAGCAGTAAGAGATTCTTATTCAAACCTCAAACTGATCTATTCCCCGTTCTGTATTCCCCCCCCTTTGGCCTTTTATGTAGTTTATGAGGTTGTGTAATAAAGGCACAGGATGTAGCCTTCTCGTAATAATTGGTCAATTTTTTTCTTCAAAGGGATTGGTTTTACATCTATTTTTACTTCTTCTGTTCCACGAATACCCAATCCTTTGACCTGAACATGTTGGTACTCCGTTAACAGTTGGTAAACACGCTGGATAAAAGTATCCGCTTTAGCAGTAGAGTCAATATAGTGGAGGTATACCATGGTAGGTGCTCTCTTGATGCAATTCAGAACCAAAGTGATAATTGTCTCTGCAACATCGGGCTTATATACCCATCGTTTTTTTTTGTTTTTTTTTTTGCTTTAGTTACAGGTTTGGAACAATATAAAATGTTATGTTAATCTTCCATCCATTATCGACTAACCTTACCATATTGCCAAAGATTTTATATAACTTTCTACTATAGTTTGTTTCAAATGCTTCATTTTCGCTACTGTAAACTTCACTTGTTGGTCTCCACATGTACAATTGACAACTAACCTCTATATCAAGATACCGTAGCAGTAATCTCCTTACAGCAAGCAACTGATCAATGTTTTCGACCCGTCTGCTAACTATTATAGTTGCTGCAGAGATAGAAGGAGTGGATGCACTCATTTTCAGCAGAGTACTAATTTTTACCAACGATGGAGAACCTCCTTTATACTTAGTTTAGGTGGTGGTGGGGGTTAGGAAAGGATATTGTTGTTGTTGTAAGAAATAAGAAGATCTTTCATTATTTTTTATCAAACGAATATTTTCTAAGTCCCAAGGTCATTTACACCAGTTGCCAGAACGGGGAATAGAGCAGTAAGTGGTTCTTACTTTGACCGCAAACTGATCTATTCCCCGTTCTGTATTCTTCCGTTCAGTATTTCCAAACCATCTTTAGTCAGTTGAAACAAATTGATCAATTTCGAATGTTACAATTTCATTAAGAATTTTTTCTATTGCAACATCACCATCATCAAGAAAAACTTCTTTAAGAGTTGAGTTGGAGATTGGTTGATCAGGCAGTTGAGGCGAAGTCAATGGTTTTTCCAACTCCATTTGTAAAGTTTTAATGTATTTTGTCGCGTGTTGTATAATTGATAATCTTGACATTTTTGGACTAGCAAATGGTAATTTTGATTGTAGTATCTTGTATGCTTTATTTACTTTTAGCACCCTTTTCTGCTCTCGAACATTTCTAGGCTCTCTATGTAAGTTGGATGATCCAGCTTGACTGTCCATAGCTGACTAATTACTAAGTTCTGGAGCGGCCGCTTAAATACCCCGCTTACCTATACCATTAGAGTGGGGGTAGGTAGTAGAGTGGGGGGTAGGTAGTAGAGTGGGGGTAGGTAGTAGAGAAGGAAAGTTTTATTTAACAGTTTTATTTTTCTATCCTATCCGCAGATTTTCTAAGTCTGTGAGTGGGTCAAGGTCGTCTGAACATATTGCCAAAACGGGGAATAGAGCAGTAAGAGGTTCTCACTTTGACCTCAAACTGATCTATTCCCCGCTTTGTATTTCAAAGGACTTTAGTTTTAAGATAGTTACTCGTCCTGATCTTCATCCATAAGGAAGATTTGTTTGTAAGCTGAAGGTTCTTCAGCGAAAAAATGTTGGTCCGCTAACTCATCCTCTTTAAGAAAAACGGATTCAAAAGGTGGAGGGTTGTGTAAAACTTCTTTGTGAATTGAGGACGGTTCTTGAAGCTGCGATTGTAGGTTTGCAATGTATTTTATTGTCTTTTGTATAGTGGTTAATTTAGAATCATACGGATTGGAGGATGGTAATATGCTTCTTAATACTTTATAACGGTCAGCGATCTTTGTTCTCATTTTCCGAGAACTAGCATTGTTTCTCTCGGTTTTGAAAGATCTCGAGTTTAAGTTTGGCGAAGTATTACTAGTCTCTGGAAAAATGTTGGATAGAATCATAGCCTGGACAAGTATCGATGGGGCAGCAGAAGATGAAACAGTGATGTGCTCCATGGTGTCTGAGGTGGGCAAATACAAGCAGCAGACTAATTTTACCATCGATAAGGTGTCTCTTTTATACCCAATGGAAGTGGGGGGGGGGGAATATATGTTGAAAAACAACATATATTTCAATGTTGTTTTTTACCAAACGAAAATTGTCTAAGTCCCAAGGTCATCTAAACAAGTTGCCAAAACGGGGAATAGAGCAGTAAGTGGTTCTCACTTGGACCGCAAACTGATCTATTCCCCGCTCTGTATTTTAAAGTAAACAATAACTCTTCTCACTATTGAGCAGCCTTTGTTCTTTGAAGCTCAAGTTCTAAGTCTGCAACCAGGCGAAAGTCTGCATCATGCTCCTCCCATTGTTCAGGAGAACGCGGTTGACCACACCACTTAGTAAAGGCGTACCTCATCGCCTCATTATACTCCTCCAGGATAACATGATAGGGTCTTGGTTGCTGCGTTGTAGACTGCATCGATGATGTAGTTTGTTGCGGATGTGACTGAGCATCATTCTCCGCAACCTTATTAATCTTAAAAACTTCAGTCATTTCTGCAGCCTCAGCAATTGCGTACAACTCCTCTTCGTTAATTTCCTTTCCCCATGTGTTGCTGTTGACGCTCATGATGATACAACTAATAATTATATTCCGAATCGCTCGCTTAAATACCCGCTTACCCCCTCCCCTCTTTACTGTTGAATAATGACTTTAGTATAATATTTCTCCTTTTTCCTTTTAAGTTTATCTTTGACTTAGTGTAAATTATCCAAGTCCGTTATCTAGGTCAAGGTCGTTGTAACATTGCAAAAAAAAGTGTGGACAACTTATTTACACTCTGCAGCATATGCTACAAATTGTAAATAGGTTGTCCACACTTTTTTTTTTAATTTGGAAAAAATGCTTTATTTAATTTGGAATAAACTTTTGGTCTTTTTATTTATATTATTATTTTAATGATTTCCACACAGTGATACCTGTATCATTTCGAATTAAATAGTCCTTGTGGGTAGGTTTTTTGACGTGGAGGTCCATGGCTCTAGGTAACTCTACATAATACAGTTTACCTTCACATTGAACCAACACCTTTGCAAAGTCCTTTATTTTAACAAAGAAGTAGCGTTTGTTTTTACAAAGCCATTTAATTCGAATTTTAATTGGCACCACTGTTGCACGTGGTGAAGAAGGAGATGCGCCATGGTTTAATTTTAAATGAAGACTGCACGTTTCTTCATTTAAAATACAACGTTTAACACAGCGTTCACCTTTCTTAGCACCTTTTTTGAATATATAATTACATTGTTGTGCAGGAAGCATGCACATCCTTTGTACAGATTTAAGTTGTTTAAATTTCTCTGAAGGAGATGAAGTATATGTGCAGATTACTGAAGGTCTGGTTGGAGAAGATGATTGGGTGGCTGGTTGGCTTGGTCTCGAACTTGATGTTGATGAGGATGAAGAAGCAGACGATTTGGAAGACTTTGATGAACATGTAGAACAACTTGAAGATGTAGAAGGACTTGGAGAAACAGCACGAGACGTTGACAAAGGACTTGGAGAAACAGCACGAGAAGTTGACGGAAGAGGTGAAGGACTTGGAGAAACAGCACGAGAAGTAGACGGAAGAGGTGAAGGACTTGTGTAAGTCGTTGACGCAGCAGGTAGTGGTGGACAGTTCTCCGGGACGATGTTAGCTAACATCAGGGCTGTCCGAAGGATGGATGGAACCGCAGAAGACGGAGTGGTAGAGGCGGGCGAAGACGATGCAGAAGGTTTCAATTTGAGAGGTTGTGTCTGCTTCCTAATGTGTGCCATGGTGTGAGGTATAACAGCACAAGAGGAAGAATGATTTTACTAGTGCTGGGGGACCCTCTTTTATACATACTGATAGTGGTGGGGAGTGCAAGTGTTATACGGTGGGGGTAATAATGTTGTAACGAGTAAATATATATTACAATACGGGGATTTTCTAAGTCCCGAAGTGGGTCAAGGTCGTTTGATCATATTATTAAAACGGGAAATAGAGCAGTAAGTGATTCTCACTTGGACCACAAACCGATCTATTCCCCGCTTTGTACGTGAATTTTCTAAGTCCCAAGGTCATCTGAACATGAAGCCAAAGCGGGGAATAGAGCATAACATACTGCTCTATTCCCCGCTCTGTATTTGGGAAGGGGACAAAAGACAACAAACAAGAGACTGATTTTAAACAAGAGACTGACTTTATATTTTACAAGGTTTTCTCAGGCTAAGATGGGTAATGTCAACCGGTTTACGCGCCGTATTGACACAAGGTCGGTTTGCGCGCCATACCTTAGAGGGGTTAGGAAAAGGATGAGAAGCAAGATACATTACTTTGAAAATAAAGACTTTGCCAGCAACTATGTAAACAAACATTAATCAGTTAACGTTACTTTTACAAGAACAGCCAAGGTCGGTTTTGCAAAGGTCAACAGTATCACTGAAACCCGGTGGGACGTAGACCCAAACACCCGGCGTCAGGCTGCTGCGAACCCAAGTTTTGACCAAGGTTGTTGAGGGACCTGTAGGGCCGGGAGTACATATTTCATTAGTAAATAAGACACTTCAAACCGATACCAAACATTAACATATATTAGACTAACTACATTACCTAGCAGCAAACTACAAGCGTTATCTAACATGCTTAACAAACTAACTAAACATGCAAGGGCGCGGATCTCTTAATTGCGCGTCGGGCCCAACGCACACTTAACAGACCTACGCTGCAGCAGAGTGCAACCCACTGGGACGTATACCCAAACAGCGGGCGGCAAGCTACTGCGACGAGACTGCGGACTGCTCCCGCTTATAAAGGCAAAGTGACGTCACCAAAGCGGAAGGGGGGATGTTACGTCAGGGGGGGGGATATTACAATACGAGGATTTTCTAAGTCCCGAAGTGGGTCAAGGTCGTTTGGTCATATTATTGAAACGGGGAATAGAGCAGTAATTGATTCTCACTTGGACCACAAACCGATCTATTCCCCGCTTTGTACGTGAATTTTCTAAGTCCCAAGGTCATCTGAACATGAAGCCAAAGCGGGGAATAGAGCATAACATACTGCTCTATTCCCCGCTCTGTATTTGGGAAGGGGACAAAAGACAACAAACAAGAGACTGATTTTAAACAAGAGACTGACTTTATATTTTACACAGTTTTCTCAGGCTAAGATGGGAAATGTCAACCGGTTTACGCGCCGTATTGACACAAGGTCGGTTTGCGCGCCATACCTTAGAGGGGTTAGGAAAAGGATGAGAAGCAAGATACATTACTTTGAAAATAAAGACTTTACCATCAACTATGTAAACAAAATTAATCAGTTAACGTTACTTTTACAAGAACAACCAAGGTCGGTTTTGCAAAGGTCAACAGTATCACTGAAACCCGGTGGGACGTAGACCCAAACACCCGGCGTCAGGCTGCTGCGAACCCAAGTTTTGACCAAGGTTGTTGAGGGACCTGTAGGGCCGGGAGTACATATTTCATTAGTAAATAAGACACTTCAAACCGATACCAAACACTAACATATATTAGACTAACTACATTACCTAGCAGCAAACTACAAGCGTTATCTAACATGCTTAACAAACTAACTAAACATGCAAGGGCGCGGATCTCTTAATTGCGCGTCGGGCCCAACGCACACTTAACAGACCTACGCTGCAGCAGAGTGCAACCCACTGGGACGTATACCCAAACAGCGGGCGGCAAGCTACTGCGACGAGACTGCGGACTGCTCCCGCTTATAAAGGCAAAGTGACGTCACCGAAGCGGAAGGGGGGGGGATGTTACGTCACGGGGGGGGATGTTACGTCACGGGGGGGGGTGACCTTGAACATGACCCAAAAGGGGGGGGGGTGACCTTGAACATGACCCAAAAAGGGGGGGGGGGAGGTTGTGTCGTCACGGGGGAAGGGGAACCGGATGTAGACCGGTTTTTAGCTTTCTACCCGTATATGGAAATGTCACGGTTACACTTGGCGACCCGCTTTGCTCCGTCTGGTACCTCATTCCAGCTTTGCCTTGCGAACTGAATACACCTCTGCGCTATGTCTTCTCCCATTACACCCGAGAAACTGCAACGTTTGAAGGAGACTTTGAAGAAGTCTTCGGAAAAAAGGAGCGGATTCAAAAGACCTAGTTCTTTTAAATCTTGCATACGGAAGAATTTTCGAAACCACCCACTTTACTTCGACCAACGGCCTTCGACGTCCACTGCATCTTCACCATCGCTATCACCTCGCCCTTCATCGCTTCGACCTTCATCGCCGCCACCAACTGTTGAGGAGATAATGAAGAGGACGGCTACGGTGAAACTTACCGAGTTGGTAACGCCGCTGGAGTCTGTCGCCGTCAAGTTTGCGCAGTTGAAATTAAACGTGGAGTATCTACTTGTGGGGAAGATCAGCGATGATGAGTACCTACTCCAATACCTCTTTGGCGGCGGCCGTTACGTCAAGGTCCACCTTCCAAGGTCCACTCTGCCACCTCCTGAGACCAAGTGCGACTTGATTTTAGTACGGCAGAAGGGACAAGTAAAGTGGGTTACAAAGGAAAAATAAACACTGACTACCGCTCACCGCTCCTTATCCACCATCTCCTTCAAACACAAACGGTCCTTTTCAGGACCACCCTAAGCATTTCAAGTTAGGGACTTGGCCTGTACATAGGCAGGAGACTATTAGTCTTATGTTTGTGTGCAGCCCACTTTGTGAAAATTTCTAAGTCCCAAGGTCCTTGACCTTGACCTTGACCTTGAACATGACCCAAAAAAGGGGGGGGGTACACAGTTTGTGCAAAGTATGTCATGTGGGTACTCAAATTACGCGGATTGATCAGACGAACAAGTTGGCGCAAACAGAATTCAGATCCGACAAAGGGTATAGCAGCAACAGCGAAAAACAACTATTTTCAAGGGCAAGCCTAAATAACTTCTTTATTTACGGTTTAAAATATATTAAGTGGGTACTCAAATTACACGGATTGATCAGACGAACAAGTTGGTGCAAACAGAATTCAGATCCAACAAAGGGTATAGCAGCAACAGCGAAAAAACAACTATTTTCAAGGACAAACCTAAATAACTTCTTTGTTTTTGGTTCAAGGTCTAACATGTGGGTACTTCAATTACGCAGCTTGACAAGGCGAACAAGTAGGTGCAATTTAAATTTAAATCTAACCAACAGTATAGCATCCGTGGCGTAAAAACGATGGTTTGAAGGACAAGGTAACGTTGTGGTGGGGGTAGATGCCTATTATACACGATAACGCTACATCATTATTCTTCCAGCTCTTGTCGTATGAACATCTACCTAGACGGTCTGAAAAATGTCGCAGTTTTACAGGAACATGAGGAAGGTGACCTTCAGTAGTCCCCTTGACACTACTTTCTACTTCCCTGACGATGAAGACAGAAGGTCTACACTTTTAGTGGACAATGAGCGGTTTCGTCGAAGAATAATTGAGGTTGAAACACTTTTAACCAGTTGTTTGCTACGCAAAAAGAACCATATGAATACATGCACCGGTTTAGATCATAGTAGCTGTTATACTTATACAGCGTTGAAGCGCAAACATTATTGAGGTTTTTAGTTACGGAGGTAAGGTCTTGACAGTCTAAGAGCTAAACCCTAACTAACACATGTAAACTAGTTATTGTGCGATGTAAAACTTGGTGGGGAGACTGGTGTAGTGGGGGACTACCATCTGCCGCACACTTGCCACCTGCCGCCTGCCACCTGCCGCCGCCCATCTGCTGTCCACCATCTGCTTCGTTCTACTACACTTTTACCCCCACCATTTTGTTTGATACCAAAAACGCTAGCTAGCGAATAGTCAGTACACCTCCGGCTCTCGACCGGTGAACATCGAGCTCTCCGAGACGCTCTTCACAAAATAACAATATCATTTCACTCAAGGTCTGATAGATGTTTCTATTTCATTGCCGTCACGTATTCTTTCCTCCTGACAGCAATGAAATGCAAACACCTAACAGAACAGATAGGTGTCAAAAACACAACATGGACTCTGCGCAGGGATCGAAGTATCTACCGTCTTTCTTCAGAAAGCGAAGTGATGGCCGCAACTCGTCCGGATCAACAACATCGATGACAACGAACAACGGGGAACTATTGTAAACATGAATTATTGTAAATAAAGTAATATTTGTAATAGTACTACCTCGCACTCGTATCATTCGATTGTTTCATTCGATAATTTTCATTCGATATTTATTATCGATTAACTATCGAATCACAATCGTTTTACGAGTGCGAGGTAGATTTTTTTAAAAAAACTTCACCGTGACCTTGAACTTTGAACTTTTACTCATTTCGTCACAAAACCGCCTACGTCACTGGCTCAGCCTCAGATGACGTCTTTCATGACTCAGCGCATCCGGTCACTCACCGGATGTGACGTCACTTCCGCCCCAGCAGCCCCAAATGCACACTACTGACAACGTACTGTGTTTATTCGATACACATTTACTTTACTAACTCGGTAGACTGACGAGAGAAGGCTTAAGGCTTTCGCCTCACTAATTCCCATCTTTTTACATGCATTAATTTTACATGCGGGGCTTTTCTGACCCTTTTAGGGCCCAAAAACTTAAAGTTTGAAAGATTAAGCCCCAAAAAAGGGGTTTACAGTTTTCTGATTGTTTTGCCAAACGAACTTATCCAACTGATTATCGAAAGGAACGTCACTACCGAATTTGGAGTAAATCGGACAAAAAATGCGACCACTTGAGGGTAACAACACACATATATAAATATACTACGACTATAAACACAAGGATACGACTAAAACATTAGTCAAGCATACCACTGAACATAATTTGAGAGCTTTGAAAAACTATATAAAGTCAAACCAATTAGACAATTACAAAACAAATCAAACATTTAAAAACTAAGAGATATGGAATAAGCCTACCAAATATTAACAAAATCGAAGTATCCACAAGGTCTTAATTTGAGATAGTTCCATATCAATTCTTCTAAATTTGCACAAAACCTGTACTAAAGTGTTTCTTATCAAATCAGCTGTCATTACTTTAAAAAGTTTCTTTATCGATTGCTTTATTTACATTAAGAAAATGGAAATTTTTTTAAGTGTTAGGTTATAACCAGTTTTTCATATTTTTTAAAATATTATTTCTGAAAAAGCTTAAAGCGAAATATAACAATGTAGTAAGTTTTTTTGTCTTTTTAATTGATATATAGATATATGTCTATGTATATGCATAAATATATACAATTTTGAATGACCCCCAAAACGTGATCAGGGGGTCACGTTAGGAACTTCTATGGTGGTCCCGGGCTTAAGTTTCACTGTGCGGGTCATGCTAATACTATCCATAAGAAATTCACTAATACATTTATAGGTAGTGTTAGTGTCACAATTGATCGCTAAAGTTTAAACTGTCTCTCGTCGGTAACCAAAGAAACAATTGTTCCTCCCGAGCTCCAACGCTATTGTGTTCCAACTACTACAGTAGTTTTCGGTGGATAGTCAAACTAACTGTATCACCTCATGGCTAGCCATAAAGTTCGTTATGAGAAACAGTACATCATAAAGAGCCCCTCGCTAGCATAACGGTCTTGGATATCGGCACAAGAGGTCACAGGTTTCATTACGGAGCGCACTTTAAGAGTTTGGGGCAGTTTTCTTTAACAATGTTAAGTAAAATTATCACTGGTGTAGGCAGTAAAGAAGAAAAGAAATTCAAAGTTTAAGTTGTAACTACATTTCGTCATTTTAAAACACATAAATGGTATGGGACAATACTATACCAAGACTAAACATGTTACATAGTAAGGCGGGTCACATGCTTTTGCCACCTCCTCAAACGTTTTAACGCCCTATTTGTAGTTTATTTTAATCAATGTAATCAAATATATTTTAAAGTAATTCCTCGCATGTTAAAATCAATTTAACGGACCCATTAAATACTAAAGACTCAATACCTCCATAACCTCCATGAATAACTATTCTATCATCTCCTACCGATATTTGATATAATCCAATGCACGTTTTTTCTTAAAAAATATGTGATCCTGACTATAATATGTATTTGTTTAACAAATAAATTTAAAAAAATGTGTTATGGTTTACTTAAAATACTTGATCATATTAGGAATATAACTCAATTTAAAACAAGGCGATATTTGTTTACCCTTAGAGAAGATGATTCCGGATCAGCAATAAAACATTTGGACGAATTTCTACCTAATCGAAAAGGTTTTATATTAAAATCTACCACATCATCGTATTTACAAATTAAAATAGAAGTACCTAAATAAAATTAAAAATAAAAATTTGTTTTAGTACAGTATTTACAATGTTTTCAAAGCCAATGATAAACCTAAACAGAACTTTCTGCTCTTTTTATAACACAGATTAAAAGGAGAAGAAAGTTTGTTGTTTGTCGTTGAAAGTTTCTTTCATTACACTTCTTTCAATTTTGTTTTACTCTGTGTCTTAATGTGTATTTAAGATGTTAATGTCTCAACATTATAGAATTATAAAGTTAAGGGATGAAAACATTTCCTTCTTTGTGCGTTGGGCAACGAAGTAGCGTTGCTTTATATTTTGTTCAGTACACAATTGTCTTGTAAGAATTAATCCTTTTAATAAATTAATTTTCAGTAATGGTAGTATATTAAAATTGAGTATTTATTAACCTAGGTGACAACTAAACACAAAAAGAAACATTAAAACTCTGACAGCCAAACTAATTAAATTATTCCATCAACGAAAACCGAGAATCACATATTTCAAACACAATTTTTGGTTGTACGCTCAAAGCACTCGCCAGGTACATTGCAGGCTCTTGCAGTAACGAGCTTGTGACTGTACAGAAACTATTTCAAAGCAAACGTACACACATAACATGTTTCTAGGAAGGTTTGGCTGGATTTAGGTCACGAACGAAATGTACTTAATTGTTAAATCAGTCTGGGAACGTTCTAGCAAAAGTGTTTCTTCTGTATCTTCTTTATCTTATCTTATCTTTATCTTCTGTTTCTTCTGTATACATTATTTCTCAAACAGGGTGTTTTTGTTTGTACGCCAAATCAACCTTAATACTCCATTAAACCAATAATGAAGGCACCATTTTGAAGATAACATTTATCACTAAATGCTAAAAACAAACAATTAAAAACCATAAAATTAATTATTCAATATATAATTTTCACTTATATATATTCCAACGTACTTTTAGTATGTTATTTAATATTACAGCAAAAAGTTTGACTAATTAAAAGCATGTTTCAATGAGCAAGCTACGCATGGGCAATTCTAGTAGTTTTATTCGTTCAGTGCAACTTTGATATATTGGTATAACCATTAAAAAGTTATAAAGCCAGAACACCAGTTTGGACGGTAAATCCACAAAATCAAATTTAATAAATTTAGAGTTGTAAAAATCTCAGACCGAAAAATATGATAGGATCAAGTATTTAGAGAACATAAAAGTTAAATAATATTTATAGTCAATGTTTATACAAAATGCTGCTATGATTTTTTTTATTTATTGTCGATGACAATGGGGAATCAAACCTTCCACAACCTTCCCAAGTTTAATATTCATCCGTATTTCTCAACATTATCTCTCTCTTCATCTCTCTCTATCTCTTTCTTGCGGCTTTACTATCAAATCATATGTAGAACAGAAAAGCGTTCATATTATAATGCAAATATCTCATCAAATAATGTCTAAACATACAAGGAAGCATTAAAGTCAAATCAAATACACTAAAAAAATCTATGATTTTTACTGTAAATAGTGTTGTGAATCTAGTTTTTCAGCGCCACTATACCATATCAACCTCCATTTAGAAGAACTGTGTGATATAAACTTGAAAAGGACTGTTATATGGGATCACTTATTATCACATAATTAGCCTCACATTGTATATTAACACAGCAAACTTTATTAAGTAACTCCTGAGACAAACATGGTTCCCTTAAGACTGCCCAGACTGGAATGGCTTATCTATAAGATGGCTATCATGATACCTGGTGGGGGTAGACCTCTGATACATCATTTCCCTCCCATGTCTAAGCTAACTATATAATACAATTTGGAAAAGTAGGAGAAAAATGAACTATAACTATTACTGAATTATCTCATACAGTAATTACAAGGAAAATGATAAATCCCAAACAAATCTTGTTTAAAAGTCTTAATAAATTATTCATAAAAACTGTTAACAGTTCTAAAGATACGCTATTCAAATTCTGAAAAAAATAATTTGTTGGTACGTTTAATCACTCTCCCTCTATTACTTGTAAGCTAAAGTGAACTTGTAGGAGAAGGTTGAATGGGAGGAGATAGTCGTGGACTGACACTATTTATTCATGGAGGGGGGCTAGGTGCATTTTTATGAGGAACTAGATTCCGAATAACAGGGCTAGGTGGGTGTCTATGGTGACGGTGTTTTGGCATGAGGTTGTTCAGGACAAGGTGTATAAGTTTTACCACGAGGTTTATGAATATAATATTTTCTAAGT
Source organism: Allygus modestus (assembly GCA_963675035.1). Taxonomy (NCBI): domain Eukaryota; kingdom Metazoa; phylum Arthropoda; class Insecta; order Hemiptera; family Cicadellidae; genus Allygus; species Allygus modestus. Next base: position 116,587,424 of record OY776113.1, read on the forward strand.
GGGTTGACATGGACTTTGTGAGTAATTTTATCAGAAAATTCTTTTACCAAATAAACTGTCCGACTAACTTTCTTAGTTACTTGACCTACCACAAATATTACAGCTTGTTTTGCTTTATTATTCACATTTACCCTCACAAATTGATCAAGATGGTAGATTGGAATTGTTCTCATTTGCTTGTCTGTACTCTTGCACATGTTAATTTTCTTTACCTGATTAGTAACAAGTTTGAAATTTACTTTCTTTTTCAGACAAAGGCGTTTTATTTTCAAAAGTAAGTAACATAGCCATAGGAGATTTACCCGTTACAGACTATGCCGTAGTGAACCGCGCCCCCCGCACCCACACCCAAGCGAACCTTGAGCTGGAAGCGCGCTCCCATGGAGACGGGTTGAGGGGCGGCTCACAGCCCTACCTAACCACAAGGAAGGCCGTGGAGGGAGAGTTCAATAAAACTCAACGCTGAGAGGCAATCTCTTTTTAGAAGGAGATTCAAAACAACATCAAAGACATGTAAATACAGCTCCAATATTACAGTTTAAATGGTTTCCGTCTAAACTCCCACCCTTTCCATGGTTTACTATTTTCAGATGACAGTGCAAAATTTATAATTATTATTATTAATTCCTCTGAAAGTATCAAATTAAAATTCTAAATCTACATACTCCATGTTGGAGTTTTCAAAATATTTTACACGAATTTGTGGGTTTTACTTTCCTAAATTTAAATTGGACAATGAACGCACAATCTCTAAATTAGCTTGAATTTTTGCGGGGCCTAAAATAAATTATTGAACAGCTAGTGACTTAAAAACTAAATAACAGAACTAAACTTCCTAAAATTTCATCGGTCCTTGCAGTTTATGTGATCAGAGCCATAGATCGGCAACAATAAATAAGTAAATATAACATTTAAACACTTGCAGCAGACGGCATATCACGGCAGGTCAAGGGATGTGACGACCACAGGAAGGCGATGAGAGAGGTAGGAGAGGGGGCCCAAGTCCCATGTGGCAGGTGAAGTAGTGGGGAAGTAATCCCCTGTAGAGCCCTCTCCACCGAAGCCCAAACTCAGTCGGTCGCTATCCTCCGGCACCCTAATTGTCACAACCCAGATGCCAAATAATACCGGTCCAAAGCAAAATTTAATCAGGCACTGCCCCATTTCAAAGATGTTTAAATCAATTTCTCTTATTTTTACGTCAAAGATACACACTGTTCAAGCTAAAACGTTGCAATTACATTTTCAAATGATTTTCCAGTTAAAACAAGTAAGAAAAAATATTTACAACTCACAACCGGCCAAGCATCCCTACTAGTGCTAAAGTTTATAAAAAATAGAATAAATTTAAAACAAGATTTTAACAATAAGGAATGATTTAAACAATATTTACTAAGCTGTATACAAGTATTTAAAGCAATATGAGTGGCAGTACAAGGCAGAAATTCTTTTATTTAAAGTTGAAAAATCACTAGTAGACTATGTTAGGAGACAAGGTCTTTAATGTTCAAAATTAAAGTAAAAATCCAAAATTATCAGGTCCAGAGTAGCAAAATACAATTTTAAACAACAAAGCAGTAACAGAAAACATAGATAAATACATCAAAAATCAAGTTTTAAAGAATTTTCAGAATTTGGGCTTGGAGGTACATTTAAATGTATTCTTCTTAATAACTCAAAAGATTACTGGCAGAATTTGCTCGGAATAGTCTTAAAAGTTGCTAGGAATGTGTTGCGGGTCCCCACAGTTAGACCCAGCGGAACTCGTGTGAGGTATGAATTCCAGGGAACGCAGAAAGCAGTGAGAGGTTGAGACTCAGGTTTCAAATGAGTCTGGTTATAAGCCTGATTCAGATCGAAAACAGAAAAATACTTGGCCTTACCGAACCAATCGAACACCGAATGCAAATCAGGAAGAGGCACAGAGTCGATTTCAATCTGAGCATTTAACTTACGATTGTCTAGGACCATCCGACACTTGACATTGGGCTTAGGGACGGGGAATGCTGAACTTGCATAATTTGAGCAGGATGGCTCAATGGCCCCATTTTTCAGAAGTTCATTGATGATATTTCGAAGTGTTTCCATCTTGGGTGGAGCTAATTTATACGGATGTGAACTACGGGGTGGGCGTCAGTCAGGCGAATTTCATATTCTAATAGATTGGTGACTCCCAGCTTTGGCGTCAGCACTTCAGGAAAACGAATACACTGATCTCTAATCGCTTCAGCCACACCAGGAGTCAGATGCCTTAACGGATCAATCTTCGGCTCGCTGGGTGTCTCAGGATCCACCACAGCGGCACCACCATTAATTTCCTCAGCAAAAGGAATCAGCCCCCGCCTCGCAAATCGAAAGAAACACTGGCCTCTGCCTAAGTCCAAAATCAGGCCAGTTTGCTTAATGAAATCCGCTCGCAAAATGACAGAAAAATAAAGGTCCCTAGCTACCCAAAAACTCCACACCCAAAAAAAATTTTCAATTTTGAATTTAAAGCGGGCTTCATAGATGATGGGAAGTGGGGATTTAGACGCAGTCCAGCAGATGGGGTGCTCCACTCAACCTGCTTGAAAAGCCCAGAAGCTTCAAAGTTTTCGAAAAGGGACAAGGAGGTTAGACAACGGGCCGACCTAGAATCCACAAGGGCCTTCTGCACCGTGTCACCTATTAAGATGTTGAGTCGTGGGCAGGTTGAGCGCGCCGACTTCACACCCATGGATTCAAGGCCCGTGTTTCCCCACAGCAGAGGCTCAGTTACAGCAACAGGACTCCCAGAAGGGGAGGCGTTAGAGGCATAGTTGGGAACAGATTTTAACCTTTGTGTACTAACCAGAACTTTACTGAATTTACTGCCCTTACTATTCACTGCAAAATCACAGGGTGGGTTGGGAAAATTCCCCCCCTGTGAATAACTCAATATTTTGGCCGAGGGCCATTATTCTCTCTTTGGTGGCAATTCCACCTGATGTGCCCTGGTTGCCCACAACCAAAACAGACAACAGGTTGTCTCTGCCACTGCGGCGGTTCAGAACCCTGCCCCTCGGGTGTTACAACGGGGCGGAGGCCAGCCTGGAGAAGATGCCCCGCTACTTGCCCCCTCTGAAGGTCTGCGTCCTGGACACTCCTAGGAAGGATAGCGAGTCTGTCCAGGTCCGCAAGGTATGAAGGTCTCGGGGAGAACACAAATCTGGTGCGGTCCTCCGGTTTTAGCCCCTGTAGCAAAATGTCAATGACCTCATGCCCCCAATGCCAAGTCGCAAGACCCGCTCCATCGTGCGAATTTCCCCCACATACTGGTTGAGAGCTTTATTCGGGTGCTGAGGACGGAACACTCTCTCCACTTTCAATTTCTCCATGGCCCTTCGAGGTAAGAAAAGCTTCAGGGCTTCCTTGTGAAAGTTGTCAAAACTCACCCCACGACGTAAATAATCCAAAACCCTATCCTCCAAAGGCTTCAAAAAGTACGGAGCAATCAGCTCCATCAATGTCGAGTCAGACATGCCAGGAAACCCACGCATGCGCAACACACTCTAAAGAAACCCCAGCAGGGCGTCAACATGTAGTCCATCTACCGGTCGAAAGCCATTCAGGACTGAAGCGAGAGGGTGAGGAAGTCTGGAAAATGAGTTTGAGAGAGATGGACGACGATTTTGCAGAGTCGCCATCTGGCCAAGAGTGCGCATTTCTGATGCGGTAGTCGCAGCCACCGGGTTGGTGTGGGAGGGTGATACAAGAACATCAGCTGGCAGCCGGAGTGGACTTTGGCCCTGCTGCTCCTGAGAGGATTCCCCTGGAGCCACATCTTCAGGTTTTTCCTGTGCGTCCTTCAAGACCCCAGATGGAGATGTGATCAGGGTCGTCTCAAGGTTCGGCACACTCTTTGCACCTTCACACATCTTGACGGTCTCCTTTACGGACCTGCCTGCCAGAATGGTTTCAATGATACCTTTAAGTTCTTGTACCCTTGCCTCAACCCAAACCTTGTCGTCTTCTAGGAGCACAGAATTTCTAACTAATAGTTTCAATCGGTTTTGCCAATGTGACAATTGGGTGAGTGAGGAGATCTTGGCTGAGCCCGTAGGCAACTCATTCAAACTGTCAATCTCAAAACTTAGTTCTTCTACTTTCTCTTTGCAAGCCTCAAATTCCTCCCTCAGATCCAGCGAAGTCTGCCAAGTCTGTGGGGCACTCATAATCTTTCCCCAACTAAAAATTTTGGCGTTCTGGCCAATATTGACACTTTCGTATTTTAACTTCCTATTTCAAAGCACAGTCATATTTACAGAAGGTTTACATCTGTAAAAACTATAAATTTACTAAGAAACATCAATAAAATTGTTATTAAGAAACTAAAAGTTCGTATTTAGAATAGGAAGGTGTAGATCAATTAGAATCAATCAAACTATACATAACCTCAAGCATGAAAATGAAATTTACCACTTTTAAACCAGTAATCAAACTGAAAATTTGATAGTTCTAGAATTTTACCACTTGAACCACATCAGCTACAGATTATAGTTCAATTAAAAAGCTAATAATTATTCAAACGTAAGACTAATTCTCCGTTTATAGTTTATTAGAATTATTAAATCATCAAAACGTTACAATTAAATTGTATGACTATCCATTAAACCGTCAAAATGTAGTTAGCGTTACACTACTTCCACCTTGCAAAAAATCGGAAGTCACGTATAAGGAGTTACTTCGTTTCCTCCAACTAGTACTAACCTAGTATTAACTCGTGGTATTGCTGAAATTTTCATTTTCGCACTTGGCTGGGCTAGCATTTCCCTGGCCCGGCCGTACATTTTTATTAATAACTCTGTTATGCTTAGGGTACTAACCTTCATATTCGAGTACTAACCTAGTATTAACTCTTGGTATAGTTAAAATTTAAAATTTGAAATTTGGCCGGGCCAGCGAAATGTACCTCTTATAACCTTTTGAAGTATTGGTCAGTAGTTTCTGAACAACCTGTGTACCGTGGCAACTACCACACAAACCATCACAGTGTGATGTGTTATCTCTGTCATGACGTGTCATTAGACTTCCGTTTGTGGTCAAGCACAATTTGATCCAATCTACGTGTAAACTGAGTTCGGAACACAACCCTAATACATATTGAGATTAAACCCCCCGATTGGGATAAGCTGTTTAATTAATTTGCTTGATTTTAAACGGGGTTTAACAAGAACTAAACATATACGTTGACAAGTTGTTCTATGAGTGAAAATACGTGATTTAAATAAATGACTCGTGGCTGTTCGTTTCTGTGAGTTAGTGCTGGTGTTCCCTCAGTTCAAATATGTTATGGTATTAATTATAAATCGAATTGAATAATTGAAAAAAATACTTTATCAAAAACTATGGCATACTTTAATACAACAAATTCAATTTTCTAGAATTTTTAATCAAAAAATAATGGCCATTAAGGATTTCAAAATATTTTAAATCTTAAACATTTTTCAATCAAAGTTTTAACAAGTTTCTTTTATTCAGGAGTTTTCATTTTTAAGGTAGAGTATCGAGTTTGAGAAATCAGCTTGATTCACGTAGGTCCGATGACTAAAACGGTGTTTAATCAACTACTCCTAAAATATGTTTTGAAAAAATTTATTAAACACTCATAAAGATCCACAGGCAGATAATGGAATGAGATGGGCCATCTATTCAAATTATCTGTTTAGTTTTGCTTGAGTCCTAGGAAGTTTTTGCATGGAATTTGGAAAAATATCTGTACACTTTGAATATTTTAATCAAATTCAATACATATTTAGTCTTAAACCCATATTACCTCCCTCTACCTATTATACCATAGTAGTAATTTTATCAATGAAAATACACTGCACTGATCACAAAAAATGAGTTTTAAAAGTACCACAACTACCTGGAAATATGGATGAAAAACAGGCATTTAAAACATATTTAATAGTTCAACATACAAGTATGTGTAAAGTTATACGGGTTCTTGGTTCTCAGGGCAGCGTGCATATAAAGTAAACACATTAGATCCCTTGCAGTTTGCAAGCAGTAAGGTGTAATCGGCAACTGCTGAATTTCAATATGAGAGCTTACAATACCTTATTGCGCTGAGCCTGGGGGGTTTCTAGCCAATGCCACGTTCAAACAGAAATTCTATTGAATGCTGTTGTTAACCAGAGCCAATAGCACTATCCCCGTTGCATGTAAGTGCTTAAACTTTCTAATGCCTTCGATAATTCAAAAATTAACATTTTCTTTCAAGCAATTTCAAAATAAAACTCGTTAAAACAACTGTCAATATTTAATTTATCTCAATACAAAAGTTAAGAGTTTAGTAATAAGCATAATGTACCGTAATTGCTATATTTGGTGCATTTATTTAGATCCGGTTTAACAATAAATGTAATTAACTTTGTCAATATTTTAAAAGCTTGAAGTAAAACTCGATAAGCCAAGCCATGACTCATTTTGATAGAATATACAGGGTAGTAGATAGTAGCATTAGTCATCAGTAGATCTTGATAAAACCATAATAGTATATAATTAAGTTATTGAGCAAGAGGGAGTAACCCTATCACTGCCGAACTCCTCATTCAGTGGCGGTGTTGATGAGCTACTGGTCGGCGGGACTGCGCGCGTTAGCTGGGTCACTGGTCAAGTGATGTTCACCCTTTTTGAAGGGTTCAAGTGTACGGGGAATGAGATCCACAACCTAAACGAAGATTCCCTACCAATTTCTACCTTTTCCAAAGTTATAAAAATATTGTTTTGTAAAGGGGATAACAATAATAACAATATAAAGCAAAAGAAATGTAAAGACAGGATTGGTAAGGAAAGGTTTTATTTTTTTATTTCTATATATGAACATAATAAAAGAAACATTTGTACCAGCATAAATTAATCTGAATTTTCATTCAAAATCCTCAACGAATTGTGTCTAACTGCCAGTATTCAAACTTTAACTAATGTGTGAAGGTACTAAAGCACTGGAGAAGTGAAATTCATGTGTTATTGTTATTATTATTGAGTGTAAAAGGGTTAGATGACAATAAACATGAAATAGGTAGGGTACAATAAAAGTGTATATTTTATGATTATTTTCCTGGTCATTACACTAAGTTCGTCGTATTGCACTTGTTTGTAGCATTGTTGCCTTTAGTGTAGGAAGGTTTATAAATATTAACGATCTACGATAAAACTAAAACCTTGTGTGATTAAATAAGTGCAATTTATGATTTCCTAAAATTGACTTAATGTTCGATATGATGTTTCTTTTTCAATCTTCCATCGTTATTAAAATCCAGTTGTCAACATAACTGTATTCTGGCAAAATAAAATAATCCGTGCTCAAGTTACTAACACATAAACGAGAAATGATTCGAAAAATATTTATTTAGGTAGTTAATTATTGAGACATACACTTAGCTTCGTAAATTCTTTATATTTATGTATGAATTGCTTTTAAAACTGTACCCTCGTAATACTTTTCTATCAAAGTAGAATTCAACATTAATATTAATAACAACGTTAGTAGAGGCAATATGGGGAGTCTGGGACAGCTGAAAAATAATTGTTTTTAAATCAGAAGTGACGTTTGAGTGACGTGGTGATGACGTATGTGTGACGAGAGGGTGTGATGACGTCACGACGATGACGTATTGGTGTGACGATACACATACGTCATTGGATGTGAGGTAATGTGAAAGCGGGTGGATTTATATTAAGAAACGGTTTAGTTACGTCGGTTTGCGACTTGAAATGGCAAACCATCCATTTACGTCGGTTTGTGTTATCTTATCTTATCTTATCTTATCTTATATTATCTTATCTTATCTTATCTTATCTTATCTTATCTTATCTTATCTTATCTTATCTTATCTTATCTTATCTTATCTTATCTTATCTTATCTTATCTTATCTTATCTTATCTTATCTTATCTTATCTTATCTTATCTTATCTTATCTTATCTTATCTTATCTTATCTTATCTTAGATCTAGATCTTAGATAAGATAAAAATTTTATCTTATCTAGGCTGCGCCCCCAGACCCCCCCCCCTTGCTTCGCTCCCAATCCCACGCCATAGAGTCCCCCTCCACTATTAACCCCCGCCTCATTTACAGCTTAGCACAGAATCGCGCGTTACGATCCATTCACACTCCTGATCTTAGCCGCAACGCAACCATGGCTCGCAACTTACAACCGATCAAACGCCCTGCTGACTCTTCTGACGACGACTATTCGGACGAAGAGGGTCACAGACGTCGCAGGAAACAGTTCAAGTTCTGCCAAACTAGACCGACGGCTGACACTACTCCTGTGGGGAGAGCGACGATTCTAATAAAGCGAGACATCTTCACTTACCGACAGATCAACCAACTCATGGACATCTTGGACCGCTACCGACACCTTGCCGATCAGATCATTATCGAAGTTAGTAGCGGAGATCACTTCCACCTCATCCTCCAACATCAACACTTGGACACAGTCGACGCTAGCCTACGCCGACAACTACAACTACGACAAATTATTCGGGTCGTCGCTTCCATCCCCCCACACTAAATCCAGGACTCCACTCCTTCTACAAACGGCCTTTATCAAGGCCACCACTTATATCATTCGTTGTCAATCAGCCTAGCAACCATACATCATACTAAACCTACATTAAGTACATTTCAATCCAGATTCTCAGGACTTAGTCATTTAACATCAATCATTTTGGTGGCCTTTACAAAGGCCATTTTTACAAGTCTCAATTATTTTTACTTTCACAGTCTTAGACGATTCCTTTACAAGTATCAGCCTCACATCTTGTTACTTCTTTTACAGGAGGAGTATTCAACATTTTATGGACTTTGTCATTTATCCAACTTCATTTTAGTGGCCTTTATAAATGCCGTTTTAATAAGTCTCAATTTTACAACTTTCGCGGTAACAAAGAATAGTTATTCAGTTGTCGCTATGAATGTTTTAGGGGGACTTTAAATAATTATAATTTATATTCTCCAAACATGTTCAAACGTGTTCAAGGTCATTTTAATACTTAAAAAAAAAGGATCTTGACTGTGGCGGATTGCCCTGCCGACCAGTCAAGAAGGGTCAGTTCATTCGTGGCGGTTTGCCCATGCCGACCGATTGAACTGCTTAGGGTATGGGTGGACCGCAGAACTCCACACTGCGCGAACCACCCGGGTTTGTTTTTGGGGTTGTGATGGGAATAGGGTAAGGGACAGAGTTTAACTTGTACAAATCAACAAATTGTGTTAGTGTTAGTGGGAAACCAGCGAAGCCATGCAAGACAGAAAAGGATTGTACAGAGAAGAATAAGAGATCGGCGCTGAGCTTAACGAAATCCAGATCCATTGCCCACTGCACTGTTCACCCAACGCCCGGAGCAGTGCTGACCACACAGGGGGACTTGTCTCAGGCCTTGTGTGACGCAGAAGGTGTTGACTCCGCCTCGGGACCCGGCGGAGATCAGCGTAGAGATGCCGGCCGATAGCAAGTGAGACCTACATATGTGGTGCTCGCTATATCACAGAAGTTCCAAGCCCGGGGTACCACTGCAGGGATTGCGGTACTAGGAGACCTCCGTGGATGTTCAGCTTCTCTCCGATGATCTCCGCTGTGCCCCGCTTCTCTGGAGCTGCTCTGGACTGGTCCCGTGTCTGCATGCCGAATGATTGGAGTGGAACGAGCGTCCCGGTTTTATGAACTTTTACGCTGAGTCAGCAGAAAATAACCTCACCTCATTGGTTGAACTGTTTGACCAATGAGAAGCCGGCTTGTGCTAGTGAGTATACCGCTGTTCTTAAGCGAATCACTTTTGCTCACCCTTTCGTTACGGACGCATCATGTTCAGGAAGCAGACCCGGCCTAAGATGTTTGACATGCCTCGTCGGGAACCATCGTTCCAGCTTTCCAGCTCCAGGCCCCACAGTGTCACACCTCGGTCATCACTCCGGCAGCCTCGTCAACGTCCAGCTCCAATCCCAGCCCCAAAGAGCGAGTCCGTGACAGGGCAGCCTCGTCAACGCCCGGCTCCAACACCAGCGTCAAAGAGTAGACCCGTCGATGTAATGCCTCGAAGGGTAAACATATCGACTTGTGCCCGGGAACCGTTCTCTTTACTTAGAGAAATTCTCTCGGACAAGACGAGGGATCTGGAACCTGAGAAGAACTATACGGCTCAGATCCCTGTTATCGATGAGCCGAGGGAGATTCGTCGGCCGAGCTTCGAACCGGCATTCCCTGGGTTCAAGCTCCACCGCCTGTGGAAACTGCAGCCGGGACTTTATTGTCTGCTCGGATGGGACAAGCCTTCGCGGGAGCTTTTGTTGCGCCACCGCAACTTTGTCTTTAGAAGTTACCTGCCGAATGGAGTGATTGAGCCACCGTACGAGACATTAAAGACCTACTTGGAGGTCGGGAAGCCGGAAGATGGGCAACGACGTCGGCGTCTCACCGTCCAATGGGTGTCACTGTAAACAATGACACTGATAAAAACGGCCTTTTTAAAGGCCACCAAAAATTTCAATCGTTTGACACTCAGTAGCGTAAAACATATATTTTGTTTTACCCCCAGTCTTACTCCTGCTGTAATGAAGTTTTATTATAAGTCCCATGAGGTTTCAATAAAGTTTGTTGGTATTTTGTACGGTACGGTACTTAGTTACCGACTTCAACAAATATGGTTTGACCGAGAATTTTAATCGTTCCTCTGTCAACATAGTTTGTTCAAATGGGTAAGCGCTTGGACTGGGACATTAAATAATTAAAATGGCCTTTCTCAAGGCCACTAAATAAAACGCTGAGTCAGTGTTATTAGTGCGCACCAACAGGAGACCTGCAGCGTATCCTATACGGTACGTAGCGTCGCACCTTAGAGACCAATGATTAGTGGGGCTCAGGACATCCTGCTTGCGCTGAGGAGAGAAGATGGAAACTACGGTGGAAGAAATCTTCGCTGAGATGATTGAGCGACGGGCTCCACTAGCACCAATATCCTCACTCCGGCCGCCTCGTCAACGTCCAGGAGCCTCGCAGAGGCGTGTTCACTTCGCTTTGGACTGTCCAGCTCAGAGACCAGTGGCAAGGAGCAATCCTGTCACTGTAATGGATTGTGTTGCGGCTACTCCACGGCGAAAGCTTCAGAGGCTGGAGCGGCGCTTCTACACTCCACTTGGGCAACTACGCCATGGCGAACAGAATCGACGGTTGTGGCGGATGAAACCCGGCCTGTACGAATTGCTATTTTTCGTACGCCAGGATGGTGAGGCTACTCTGCGGGAGGTTGGTTCCTTGGAGCTGACGAGAGTTCGTCTGCCAAGGAGAATGGAGTGGCCGTGGAAGTCGACGCATCTGAAGATTCACGGGCCGGGGGAGGACCCTTCGTATCCCAGAGGGAAGGCCGAATGGGTCCGTCGCTAGATCATCTCAAAAAACGGCCTTTTTAAAGGCCACCAGATTTTTCAATCGTTTTTGAACTCATGCATTTGCAAAGTTTTATTATAAGTCCCATGACATACTGGGTGTTGGTAATCTGTACGGTACGTAGTTGCCGACTCTAAATAATATATTTTGACCGAGAACTTTGTTCATTATTCGGTTAACACAGTTTATTTAGTGCGCTTAAAATAAATGTTATGGGGCTTAACAGCCATAGCTTGGAGTAAAGAATAAAATGAGTTGTGTTTGCAAACACAAACAATTCCACGTTTCTAACATAGAGTTACAGTCGGGCTAAGATTGGAGATACGTAGTTGCCGACTCTAAATAATATATTTTGACCGAGAATTTCGTTCGTTATTCAGTCAACACAGTTTGTTTAATGTACCTAAAAACAAATGTTATGGTGCTTAAGAGTCATAGCTTTGAGTAAAACATAAAATTGCTTTCAAACACAAACATTTGCAAGTTTCTAACGTAGAGGCACAGTCGGTCCAAGATTGGAACATAAAAACGGCCTTTATCAAGGCCACCATTTTTAGTACTTAAATTCAACTGACCAATAGGAGAAGAGTGCTGTGTCAGCAACGCCTATATAATGAGAGAGTAGTGCGATGTTTCCTCATTCCTCCACTGAGCTGATTGCTGATCTGATCTCCAAGTCATGGACTCTTCTGAGACTTCTGCAGCTGTAGAATCCATCCTGGCTGAGAACAAGGTGAAGTCTATCTTCGATCCGCCGGACGCACCTTCTACATCCACAAGCGTGGTTTCGCCGCCAAGTCCCCTGCACTTTGGAGCACCGACAGCAGAGTCATCGGATGAAGATAATAGGAAATTCATTTCAAAACATGACCCCTTCGTACCGAAGGCAACTTCATCCTCCAGCACACCAAGAATATCATTGAAGAAGACACCACGGGTAATAAATGCGCCCAAGTGTACCCACCAATTTAAGAGAGGGCCGAAGAAGGGTGAAGTGTGTGCAGTCTTCTGCAAAATAGGAGAAACGTTCTGCGCTAAACACAAACCTGCAGAGAAAAATCTGCCAGCATCTAGTTTTGACTTTGAAACTATAGCTCAGGAGGGAAAATTCCGAAGATTGAAAGTTTCCAAAAAATATAAACTCCTACAAATTAAAGAGCGCAAAGTAATTTTGGAAAACAGCGGAAGAATCCTAAAGGTAAGACTGCCTGGATATTTGCAACCAATACCCAAGACTGGGTCATACTTAGTATTTCAAAGGGCGGGCAAAGGCGAACTGGCAAAGGCGATGTGGGAGTGCGTCTAGATTGGATCAGCAGCTCAGAAACGGCCTTTTTCAAGGCCACCAATTTTTTCACTCGTTATAGTACTCACAGTGTGCTAACTCTGTTGTCTTTCACAAACAAAGTATATTATGTAAAATCCTACAACATAATTAACCTACATTGCGTAGCTTTCCTTCCAGTCAACAATGGTCGAGACCAGTCGTAAACCTTGGTGGAGAATTCAAAACGGCCTTTTTAAAGGCCAAAAATTGATTAACTCGTTATAGTACTCACAGTGTGCTAACTCTGTTGTATTTCACAAACATAGTATATTATGCACAATCCTACAACATAATTAACCTACATTGCGTAGCTTTCCTTACAGTCAACAACGGTCGAGACCAGTCGTAAACCTTGGTGGAGAATTCAAAAACGGCCTTTTTAAAGGCCAGCAAATGATTAACTCGTTATAGTACTCACAGTGTGCTAACTCTGTTGTATTTCACAAACAAAGTATATTATGCACAATCCTACAGCATAATTAACCTACATTGCGTAGCTTTTCTTACAGTCAACAACGGTCGAGACCAGTCGTAAACCTTGGCGGAGAATTCAAATACGGCCTTGTTAAAGGCCAGCAATTGATTCACTCGTTATAGTACTCACAGTGTGCTAACTCTGTTGTTTTTCACAAACAAAGTATATTATGAGATTAAATAAACTGATAATGCAGGCTGCAGACTGAATTAATATTTACAACTCTAGTTTCATCGATTCTTTGCATTCAAAACAAGATTTTGTTTGTTTGTTTGTTAGGTTGACCTTGAAAATAATAAAAGCATTGTCAGCAGTTAAGATAAGAGACTGCTGAAAAGCATTGTCAGCAGTTAAGATAAGAGACTGCTGAAAAGCATTGTCAGCAGTTAAGATAAGATACTGCTGAATATGCAGTAGTTATTACTATAAATAGAGGCGTTCTGTAGAGTTGATCACATCCATCTGCGACGTTTACCTGACAACATGGTCTACGAGATTGTTCACCACCAAACAGCGAGAAGGGTTAAACGCTCTCCTCTGTGGCTGAAAACATTCTACCTCCGTGTTCCGATTTATTGGACGACGGAGATAACTCAAGAATGCGACTTGTGGAGAGTTTCTGAGGCTCTAGACAGTATCAGGGCCGACTGCCGAGCGACTACAATTAAATTGACAACGTCCGACGTAGGGTTCTGGATGGCGCCTACTCCTCTGGAAGATGACTTACCCTTCAAGACCAACGTCATCAAAGACCTGAAGCGTTTGCTGCGGCTTGGCCAAAGGGTGACTCTCACCGTCATCGTTTCTTGAGGACGTATCCTGCAGACCCACAACGCCATCTCAAACTCCACCTTCTGAGGGCAACTACAAACGGCCTTTTTCAAGGCCACCATGAATTTCACTCGTTTTAACTAAGCTAAGCGTCTTATTTGAACCATACCAATTATTTATCTTTTCGATTATTAATGTTTCTACTAATAATGAAATTAATAATTAGCAACACATGGTTTTTAAAATTTTTAGTTGTACAAAACACATGGTGGTTTCTTAATTTTACCTCAACTAACAATTGAAATTTATGATATTAAGTATGCACAAGTGTATCTCTTTCTCTCTCTCTCTCTCTTTCTCTCTCTATATATATATATACATTTTTTGAGATCAAAACCTATGTTTACGGTTTTTCTACCATAACTTAGCACTTTTTTTACTGACTAAAACCTAATGCTCTTATTCGTTGTTTATTTTTGCTTGCTCATCACAAAATTCCCCTATAAATAAAGGTAAATAGTAGTCACCGGTCATTCATATCCTATCTACCATCATGGCACCACTAGACATCCCTCACCACTGGAAGCAAATTGGAGAAATAATTGAAAATGTCTTACAGGAAGATGTGGAGGAGATTGAAGATACTAGCGACTCCGAAGACCTGACCAACTCCGATGACAACACATCATCACTAGATGTCTCTGACATAGAAGATACAATAGCATTTGTTCTTCATGAGGATTATCCGGAGTCAGTCGCCGACAGTATTGAATGTTATCTCCTGTCCGAAGATGAGGATGACAACAGGACTCCTGTCCTACGTGATGTTCCCGATGCAAGGCGGAGACTATTCGATAGTTCCAGTGGTGAGGAAGACGATGATGGCGTTGCATACCTGAGCGACTAATTAGAGAAGTCTGTTTCAAACGGCCTTTTTCAAGGCCACCAATTGTTTCAATCGTTTTAAAACTCAGCCGAATTCGCAATTTTTTTTTTCCTTAAACTAAAAAAGCCACAAGCAGAGTATAATAAACGAATGAAAAAATGGTAGCCGTTAAAACGGCTGTTTGGATGTGTTTTTCAACTGTATAAAGGGTTTATTGTTCAACAATGATGTCATCATCTGATAGATAATCTGCCCCTACTAATCTTTCTAATGCAGCCATTACTTCTCTGGATTGGATAGTTGTTCTGCTTGATACAACGTTAACCTGTACTGGTTGATCATCACTTTCTTGTCTTTCCGTGGGTGTAAATGATAATTGAAAAGGTGGTGTTGTGGAGGATATATCTGGGACCTGTATAGGCTGCTCCATAATTATGTTGTGGTTAGTAAGCTTATAGCAATACTAATTTATAATTTCATTTATGTTTACTTTTTAAATGAATGAACCAATGGCAATGAAAGTGATGATGTTAGCAAAAATATAAACCAATAGTAATTCAATGCTGAGGTCAGCATTTGCTATAAAACTAGAACATGTGAAAAATGGCTCTCAATACTACTTTTGGAGCAGTCTATAACACACTGAGAAATTTATTCAATCACAATGTACTATTGTCAACGTTGTAATGAAGATTTCATAAATGAGGATTTATATATATATATATCACTGTGAAATTTACCATAATGCTACTAATAATGCATTATCCGATTGTGAAGACCATCCCGATTTCTTACACTTCCTTGCTGACACTGAACACTCTACACGGCAGAGCAGACCAAGCGTAATTGCATATGCACCTCCTAGCAAACAAAACTCAGTGGATCCTGAAGATGAATCCTCACCCTCTACTTCTAGAGGGACTGCGAACGAAGATGCAACGTTGGGAGTCAACATTTTAGTGGAGGCGTTTGACAGATCTGTCGTTCGACATTACAGAATAAATAACATCAATACACTTGAACTACAAATATTTCTGACCCTCGTTAAAGATGTTATAATTGCAAAATTAAATTATGAACTTAACCGTTTGAATTTCATTAAATTTGGATTAATATTGGACACAACATTTAATAATGTAGAAGGAGAAATATCCAACAGAGGGTTTCTTTCTAGAAACCGAACTATCATGGAGACGTCAAATTTAGATGAAATAGTTGATGAATGTTTACAAGAATTGGTGCTTAAAATAACTGAACATGAAGCTCGTGGATCCGGATGGTCCTTGCTCAATGTAAACAACCTGGATTTACGAGTTCATAAACGTGGATACGGTGAACGTGGCAGCAGTTTTATTCCATTGCCAGCAAAGATTAAAGATAATAAATCATGTATTAATGTTCAAAACAATGACAATGAATGTTTCAGATATTCCATGTTGGCGAAATTTCTTGTTCATGAAGGTGTCCAACATCCTGAACGACCGAATAGAAGATATCAAGAACTAAATGGTAGATATAAATTTAATGGATTAAACTACCCAGTGTCATTGTCTGATATAGGAAGTTTTGAAAAACGTAATGCAGGTGTATCTGTTAACGTGTTTGGACTGGACAGAAGAAACAATGTGTACCCGTTAAAAGTGGTACCACGTGAATTGACTGACCATACTGATTTACTGTTACTAAAAGATGAAACTGTTTCACATTATGTGTACATAAAAGATTTCACTAAGCTCATTCACTATCAGCTCACCAAAAGAAAGTCACCAATAACAGTGTGTAAAAGATGTTTCTGTTTTAAAAATATCTCTATAAATAGAGGAGGTCATAGTTGGCTGACGGAACACTCTAAACTTTGTGGAGATCATGCAGCAGCAAAAGTTATCCTTCCAACTCTGAATAGTTCTATTCTAAAGTTTAGAAATATCCATCACCAGTATCGCATCCCAATTGTAATTTACGCAGATTTTGAATCGTCATTGATACCAGTGGAAAATGTGGATCCTGACGCAGCAGACAGTAGGAAATACCAAAAACACGAGCCAAACAGCTATTGTCTTTTGGTAAAATCAACACTTTCATATGAGCATCTTCGGCACTACGATATTCCAACGGAGCCAAAGCTTTACCGTGGGGAGCAAGCTGCAACACGATTTGTTGATGATCTATATGATATTGCTGAAAAAGTATCTACCCTCTACAGTTACATTGTTCCTATGGAAAATCTCACTGACCTTCAAGAACTATGTCATCAAATGGAGGACATTTGTTACTTGTGTAAACAGGAGTTTTCTGAGGACAACATCAAAGTGCGTGACCATGATCATTTGACAGGAGCCTATAGAGGAGCAGCTTGTAACGCCTGCAATATCAACTTTAAGCTACCTAACTTTATACCGGTTGTATTACACAATTTAAGTGGATACGACGCACACTTTATTATTCCAGAACTTGGACGAGACAAAGGACAAATTGACGTATTGGCTCAAACGACAGAAAAATTTATTAGTTTTTCAAAGAAAGTAAAAAATATAAAATTAAGGTTTATAGATTCCTTAAGGTTTATGCCATTCAGTTTGATGACACTCTCTAAGAATCTGGAAAGAGATGACTTAATTGAAACGAGGAAGCTGGTTCCAGAATATAAGATGGAGCTCGTATTAAGAAAAGGAGTGTTCCCGTACGACTACATAGATTCCCTTGCTCGATTTGACGAGACTGCGTTACCTCCACCAGAAATGTTTTACAGTAAACTCAATGAATCTCCAGTAGATCCAGAAGATTATGAGCATGCTATCAAGGTATGGAAGGAACTTAATATGTCGACGCTCGGAGATTATAATGATTTTTATGTGAAACTTGATGTAACTCTCCTTTGTGATGTAATGGAGGAATTTAGAAATTCCTGTTTGTTAGCTTACGGACTGGATTGTTTCTATTACTTCACATCTCCGGGGCTGGCTTGGCAAGCTATGATGAAGGAAACTAAATGCGAACTCCAACTTTTAACTGATATTGACATGGTTCTTATGGTTGAAGCTGGTGTTAGAGGAGGGCTCACACAATCGGTCACACGATATGTCAAAGCCAATAACAAACATCTTCAAAATTATAACTCCACTAAAGAATCAGTCTACCTAGGCTACTTCGACGCCAATAACCTTTATGGATACGCCATGTCAATGCCATTACCTTTTGGCGGATTTTGCTGGGTTGATTCTAATGTTTTAGGAGACATTATGAGCATCCCGAAGTTCAGCGATATCGGATACATATTGGACTTTGACTTCGAGTATCCTCAGCACCTTCACGACCATCATTATGACCTTCCTCTATTACCAAGGTCCGAGGTTCCTCCAGGAGGCAAATATTCAAAGTTGATGACAACACTTGAAAATAAATCTAATTACATTGCACATTATTGGATTGTACAGCAAGCAATTGAACTAGGAATCAAAATTGTTAAAATCAACCGAGTGCTTCAATTTACACAAAAGACCTGGCTAAAACCGTATATAGAATCGAATACTTCAAGAAGAGCAGCTTCCACATCAAGTTTTCACAAAGAATTTTACAAACTGATGAATAACGCCGTCTATGGGAAATGTCTTGAAAACAAAAGGAATCACATGAATTTGAAACTTGTTTCTGATGAAAAGAAAATGTTAAAATTAGTTCAAAAGCCTAACTTCAAAACATCTATCATAATAAACGAAAATCTTGTAGCTGTATGCATGAACAAAACAAATTTTGTCATGGATCGACCTCTTTATGTAGGAATGTGTATACTTGATATTTCAAAGACCCATATGTACGACTTCCACTACAACAAGATGGTTGCCTGTTATGGACGAGATCGAATTGGAATTAGCTACATGGACACTGACGGGATCGTATATTGGATCAAGACACTTGACATGTATGATGACCTTAGAGTGTTTCCTCACAGGAATGATTTTGACTTCTCCGACTACCCAGTCAACCATCCGACATACGACAACTCTGTTAACAAGAAGGTTTTAGGAAAGTTCAAGGATGAAACTTGCGGAGTACCACTTGAAGAAATTGTCGCCCTCATGTCGAAGATGTACGCGTTAAAATTAATGACAGATAGAACAGCGAATGTCACATCAACAGTTGCAGCGGATGAGGATGAAGCAGGGATTATCAAGAAGGCAAAAGGAATAAAAAAGATGTACATAATGAAAAAAATGAAATTTGAACATTACTACAACTGTTTATTCAGAAGAGTTGGGTACAGTGCATCTTTTAACACAATCCGGAGCTTCAATCATAATTTATATAGTATAACTGTGAAAAAGAAGTCATTGGCAGACAAAGACGACAAACGTGTGATCCTTCAAAACAACATCCACACACTTCCTTATGGACATTATTCATTAACATAAATTGATTAAGTGCATCATCATCCTGAGAAGTAAACTGGTGGAAGATCTATAAAATGCTAATTAATTAAGTATATGTTAAATAAAGTTTTTAAAAAGCTACTTCAGTGGCCTTGACCCAGTTTTCGTGTGTTTAGAATAAGCAATTTTTTAAATTAGCAAAAACTACATTACTTATTTAACATTTAGCATTTTTTTATAAATGAAACAGTTTTATAGTTCAGTTACTAAACGATTGGAGGATAAAGCGAACCGATGGACGAGAGAAAATCCATCGTTGAAGAACTTCACAAACCAGTTCGAAGAAATTTTCCTAGAAGATCAACGGTCGTGAAAGGCATTCATGACCTATATCAAGCGGACCTTGTAGAAATGAAACCGTACAGTAGGATTAATAAAGGTTTTAGGTACATTTTAACGGTTATTGATTGTTTTACAAAAGTAGCCAGTGCAATTCCACTGAAAAACAAAAGTGGATCGTCTATTACAGAAGCAATGAAAGAAGTACTTCAGGCGATAGGGAAACGTATAAAAAATCTGCAGACAGACGATGGTACAGAATTTTTTAACAAAGATTTTTCTGATCTAATGAGGAAAAATAAAATAAATCATTATTCAACTTATAGTGAAAAGAAAGCCGCTATTGTAGAACGTTTCAATCGCACTTTGAAAACTTCAATGTACAAGAAATTTTCAGAAAGAGGCACCTATGTATGGTATGATATTCTTCCTACTTTAATAAAAGATTACAATGATAAAAAACATCGTACAATAGGTATGAAACCAAATCAGGTGAATAAAGCAAATGAATCTAAAGTTTTGAAACGCATAAAGAAAAGTACCAAACCAATATTAGATAAGAAACCACCCAAAAAATTTGCAATAGGAGACAATGTGAGGATATGTAAATATAAACAGATCTTTACCAAAGGTTACCTTCCGAATTGGACAAACGAGGTTTTCACAGTGCATCGAGTACAGCCTACTATTCCTGAAACTTATATTTTAAAGGATGTTAAAGGAGAGATACTGCAGGGAGGGTTTTACGGACATGAGTTGTTAAAATCCAAGACTGGCAATGTTTATTTGGTTGAAAATATATTAAGAAAAAGAGGTAATAAACTTTTAGTGAGATGGTTGGGATTTGACAAGAGCGAAGATACTTGGATAGACAAAAAGGACCTACTTTGAAATAAAAAATCAGTAACGGGACAGCATTTGAGAAGACTGTTTATGCAGTAAATAAATAATGGAAATTATCTGCCAGAATGAAAGACTTGATATTAACAATATTGATTGTTTGACATCGGATATTTTTGATAATGAGGTAAGTAAACATGGCTGTTTATTGCCTAACACAATGAGGTGTATTATTAGTGGGCCTTCAAACTGTGGAAAAACCAACGTTGTTTTTAATTTAATAACAAAACCAAACGGCTTAAGCTTCAATAATGTTTATATTTTTTCCAAATCTCTAAATCAACCAAAATATTTATTATTGGAAAAGATTTTGCATGATGTACCCGATGTTTCATTGCATAAATTTGACGCAAGTAGTGAGATTATAGAGCCTAACAATGCTGAACCGTATTCAGTTTTTATTTTTGACGATGTTTCTTCTGAAAATCATGATAGGATAAGAACATACTTCTCTATGGGTAGACATGATCATATTGACTCTATTTACATAGGTCAAACATATAGTAAAATCCCGAAACAATTAATTAGAGACAACGTAAACTTTTTAATTGTTTTCAAGCAGGATGAAAAAAATCTCAAACATATATACAACGATCATGTTGGTGCAGATATGTCATTTGAAAAATTTCGAGATGTGTGTGGGAAAGCTTGGAAAGAAAAAATATGGGTTTTTAGTTATAGATAAAGAAAGATCTATGACAAATGGTCGTTACAGAATAGGGTTCCTTGGATTTGTTTTATTACATTGACTTCTGCCTATAACAAATTCAGTATTTGTGGTGAAGGCGTTGAGAACAGTCGGAACTAATAATGTCGAACCAGGAGGAGTTGCTTAGTGAAATAAAAGTCCTAAGTGACTCAATACGGAAGAAAAACCTGCTACTAAAAGAAGGATTGATGGCTAGAAATAAATATTTGGAGGAAACCTTTAAGCCCATTGTCGAACCCCTGAATAAAATAAATGATAAAATGACCAAATCGACTCTACTAGATCAAGAAGTAAAAGAACGAGATAAAAATATCGTTAAACAAGATGAAACTTCAGGAACATACGGATCAGAATCTGGGTCAGAATCATTTAGCAGAACGAGTCGTTCAGGAGAAGAAGAAGAAGAAGAAGAAGAAGAAGAAGAAGAAGAAGAAGAAGATAAAGAAGATGAAGAAAAAAGTAAATCCGACATTGAAGGTGAAACAGATCCTTTAGAACCAACAGAATCCCCCACAAATATTAGTATTTTAAGTAAAGAAATTGGCAAAAAAGGACCTCTTTCACGAAATTATATACTAAAAATGCTACATGGTGCACATAAATCGAGTAAATACCACGTGTATGGAGCACGCTTGGAAAAAGACGGTCTTCGTATGGGGGATAGTATGCTAGAGATAGATGACAAAGATAATATAACAGTTAAAGACCAAACTTTTAAGGGTACCGCTGGACTGTTTGAATTGATCTTTAAACCCTCTCCAAAAAAATATACTAAGAAGGATTTGAATGATTTTAAAAACATATGTATTTCAACCAACTCCCATAGAAAAGGTTATTCACATAATACACCTATTCATAGAAATAGATCGGAGAAGTATAGAGAAGTTATTTCAAAGCTGTTTTCTAGTATTAGAGGAAAACGTCCGAAGGCTAAGGGTAAAGGAATGTCGATGAAATCGGTGTATGATACAAATATTATATACTATAATAATGTGAATAAGCTGGTTGACAGAATGCGATTAATATATGAATCTATACAGGCTGGGCATAACGGATTGGATAACGAAATGATTGCTTTAACGGAAGAGTTAAAAGGTCGGGGATACATAGCTTAAGTATTCAGTCTAAAGATGAGTGTTGATAAGTTCGGTCGTCATGAGAGCTCTTTGGTTCGAGAGGTTTTGAGAGGTCCACCTGGAGAAGGTTTTCAGTTGACTCGAGACGGAAACTATGATCTAAGAAGGAAATGTTTGTGCAATATTGCAGATCCTATTAACAAAGATGAAGCAGTAAACCTTGGAACAATTCGTACATTTACATTAAATTGCGAGACAAATGACACCATGTTTGATGCTAAATATAAAAGAATTATACATGTGGCAATTGCAGAAAAAGATACAGATGCTGTGAATAGGCGATTTGTTTTGGAAGAAATAAAGCAATTAAAACAAGATATTTACCAAAAAATCGACAAATTACAGTCTATGGTGATTCTTTTCACCTCTTCGAAGAAGGAAAGTCGGGGAACACCTTCAAACAGTGTAAACGCAATATATGATACAAACAGTGATGCAGAAGAGTCATTATCACTGCCAGACGTTAGAGTAATCTAATGAAGTAAGGTGTTAAAACAAAAATAAATTATCATACATGGAAGGAAGACGTTCAGTAGTGAACTATCACTCATAAAAAGAGGACGAGGACTCACTAGTAGCGCAGTGTCTCTTTTTAAAAAAGCATTTTCCACTTTACCTACAGGTGCATTAATAAACACAGCTGTTGACGCACTTCCAATTGAGCTACATTTGCCTGGAGGTTATCAGTATTGTGGTCCAGGTACGAAATTGCGAAAGCGTTTGGTACGAGGAGATCCTGGAATAAACAAATTGGACGAAGCTTGCAGAGCACACGATATTGCATATTCAAATTACTCAGATTCGGAAAGAAGATCAATTGCAGATAGAGCTCTTGCTGAAAAAGCTTGGCAGAGAGTAAAATCAAGTGACGCAAGTGTTGGTGAACGAGCAGCTGCATTAGCAGTAACTGCAGCCATGAAAGCCAAAACAGCAGTTGGAGGAGGATCGAGGAGAAGAAAAACAAACACACGTCGCAGAAGAAATATTTCCGGTGGGGGCACTAGTAAAAGAAGGAATACTAATAAGAGAGTTAATCGTAAGCGAAAAAAGTGTTCAAAATGTTCAAAAAAAAAGGTAAACGGAAGAGGATTATACCTAAGACCATACCGTGCATATTAAATAAAAACAAATTAATTTTGCCGAATAAACCTTTGAACAACGAGGAACTTGAACGGTATGCATCATGTTTAAAAATCCCTTTTTTCAGAGGGGTGTTCATGCGAAACGGATTGCCAAGAAAAATCTGGAAAAATGAAGCCGCAATTGTAAACCTTGATTATGCTAATGGTGCTGGGACACATTGGGTTTGTTATAAGAAAATATTTGATTCTGTTTTTTATTTCGACAGTTTTGGGAATCTTCCACCTCCTAAAGAGTTACAAGTGTATTTCGGTGCAGTACCTAACGTAGTTTTCAATTATGATAGAAAACAAAGAGAAGACACGTCAGTATGTGGACATTTATGTTTGGAATTTCTAGCCACAAGTGTCAGTCAACTGTAAGATGTCGTCTTGTACTGTAACAGTTAGTGGTTCAACATCAACTTTACGAAGTACATTATTTCCACCATTACACCTGAGAGATGATAGACAGTGGGAAATTGCACTTTTGGATTTTACTACTTACAACTCAATCCCAAACATAATAGAAGGTGTTAATAATAAATTTCACTACGTGAGAAAGAAAAATACTGAAGGTCTGGCTAATGTACGTGAATTTGTTGAGATTAAAACTGGTGCTTATGAAATAGCTGACATAAACAGAGAACTTCAAAATAAGTTAGGAAAGGATGTAATTGAACTAAGAGCGAATAATAACAATTTAAGAAGTGAAATAAAATGCAAGTTTTATATGGATTTCACTCTACCAGCATCGATTGGTCCTTTACTTGGTTTCCCATTATACAAGTCGGTTCTTGAACCAAATATCTACCATACAAGTCCAAAAACTGTGAACATAATTAAAGTTAATACTATAAATATCACGTGTAACATAGTTCAAGGGGCTTATAAAGATGGATCGAACCAACATATTTTACATTCGTTTTATCCAACCGTTCCACCTGGATTTAAGATAATTGAAAAACCTCATAATCTGATATATCTTCCATTAAACTCCACTCATATTTCAGACATCGTATTGAACGTACTAGATCAAGACGGTGACATCGTGGATTTCAGAGGAGAAATTATTACTGTACGTTTACACATTAGACAGGCACCGTAAAAGAACGATGGGACTTGAATTTACATATAACACTAAACAAACATCAGACAATTCTAGTATATCTCCTAACGTAGAGAGGTTAACTAGAGAGAACATTAAATTTTTAGAAGGACTTGGTTTCAGAGTCAATGATAATGGACATACTGGATATAAAACATGGACCGGTTTTCGACGAAACGTTGTGGGAGAAGGAGCTTCACACTCACAACCCTTACGCTTCATCGAAATTAGGAAATAATGATGAGATCCGAATTCCAATACAACATCAAGATGCATATACTTTACCGTCTGAAAGCTATATTTATATTGAAGGAAGGGTTTTGGAAAAAGATGAAAATACAACATCAAAAGTACCATTCATAAATAATCCAATGGCCTTTTTGTTTGAAGAAATCCGGTACGAAATATCTGGCATTGTAGTAGATTCGACTAAAAAAGTCGGTATAAGCAGTACGCTTAAAGGGTTGGTTTCTTTATCACCTAATGAAACAAACGCTTTAAAAACAGCCGGATGGATATTACCAACTACGACCAAAATAGTACCTAATTCAAGTGGTTATTTCGACTTTTGCGTTCCGTTGCGGCTCTTACTAGGATTCGCTGAAGACTACAGAAGAATAATAATTAATGTCAAACAAGAATTGGTTTTACTGCGATCATCCTCTGATGTGGATATTATACAAGCTGATAGCGGAACAACTCCCACAACACTTGAATGGAAATTGAAGTTAGATAAAATAGTTTGGAGAGTACCTCATGTACGGTTGGCCGATGAACGACGAGTAAGTCTATTACGGATTCTGGACTCTGATAGGGATATTGTGGTTCCTTTTAGAAGCTGGGAAATGCATGAATGGCCTGTCTTGCCTAAAACTCAACGTCAAACGTGGGCTGTGAAGACTTCGAGTAATTTAGAAAAGCCTAGATATGTTATTTTTGCTCTGCAAACAAATAAAAGATCTAATATTACAGCTAATGCCAGTAGCTTTGATCATTGTAAACTTTCAAATATTAAGTTGTTTTTAAACTCACAATTCTTTCCCTATGACAGTCTTAATGTAATGTTTTCTAAGGACAGATATGGTATTTTATACGATATGTATGCTAGGTTTCAATCGTCATACTATGGAAGGACGAACTCGCCTCTCCTCAACCCTGAAACATTCAAGAGTCTCGCACCAATTGCAGTCATAGACTGTTGAAAACAAAACGAATCAATTAAATCATCAACAGTAGATATTCGCATCGAGTTTGAGTTGGAAGAGAATATTCCAGACCAAACAACAGCGTATTGTTTGATACTACATGATACAATCGTAACGTACACCCCTCTAACAGGCGTGGTTAGAAGAATAATATAGATGTTTTTACCACATTATTCAGCACCTACATATATTTACCCCCGCCACAAGTTTATAAAAGGGAGATTCTTCTGCGAGAGGACATCAGTATACCACCTGCAGACATCAAGACAACATTGATAGTTAAAATGGACAGTATGCCATCTAATTTTCTTAAAGATGTAACGCTCGAGTCTGCATCAACAGAGGTGACAGCTGCATCTAAAACGTCGAATCAAGACTTACCTGAAAACACAAAACCTAGTGAGGACTCTGCAAAAACAACGGAAACTACTTCTTTTCCAATTGACAAAGACACAATTCCACCTGGTAATCCTAGTGAGGACTCTGTAAAAACTACGGAAACCACTTCTTTTCCAATTGTCAAAGACACAATTACACCTTATAATAATAATAATGATGATGTTAAAACTAATACAACACCAGCTGAAAATGTAGAAGAGTCCGCAGAAAAGGACACAACAACTACTGAGGAGATTAAGGCTGGACTCTCAGGATTTCTAACTTTCGAAGGAAATGATCAGAGGAAAAGGAAAAGATGTGAAAATGAATATGATGAACAAAATATGGATGTGATATTTGATGTATTTTTACGCGCAATGTATCCATTGAATTTAAACATGGATAAAACTGTTACTGTTGGTGTTTTCAAATCTTTGAACTTTAATCCTGCTGTGCTAATTAACCATTGCGGGAAAGCCTCATTGCTACTTACGATAGACATGTGGGATAAATTTACTAAACATGTATCTATCATTGAAGCCTACTTATACAACAACTTGATAGGACGAAAAACTGCAATTGGATTTAACGAATCCGATTTAGAAATCGACAACATCAGACTTCGAGGTACTCAATTTGTGAGATTTAGAGATCTTTCTAAACACAATAAGAAAATCCTTTTAACTTTGGAAGAATTTCAAGTCCTGTCGAATCTAACACCAGTAATAATCAGATACATTCAGCAACTCCTCACATATGCTCCACTTATTTTTGATTACCTCAACAGTTCGGTGAACACACATCCAGTTTTACCACTGATCTATGGCCCGATAGATCATTCTATATACAACAGATTGCCTCAAGAGGTGTCGTTCTACAGAAGGACCGGATTCTTTTTTAATAAACTTCGAAGTGAAGGAACCAAAATTAAAGTTTCTCCAACAAAGGAATTGCCGGAGAATATTTCAAATAAACAAAAAGTGTAAAATTATTTGAATGATTGCGTCAAGCAAGTGCTCATGTTGGGAGCACTAAAACTTTTTAAAAAAAGATTTACGTGACCTTGAAACAGTTCAGGTTTGCATATGTTATTCTTCTTTTCGCTGACTATATACATATGAAAATACTCACGCTGTGTGAGTGCAGTTGATTTCAAGCTTCCAAACAGTACCTATCCTACTCAGTCTTGTTTATTACATGCTTAAGTAAACTTCATAAAATGGAAAGATACTGTTGTGAAAACAAGTGTTTTGTGCGACCGAAACTAGAGGTAGACGGATTAGCCTGTGAAATATGTGAAAGTTATGGTATTTGTAAATGTCGATGTAAAACATATAAACTTCCAACTCCAACACGAGAAACTTTCACATTGTACAAATCTCAACACTGTTATACATGTTGTCCTAAAATGTGTGTGAAATTTGGACTGTATAGCGATATAATAAAATATTGTAACAAATGTCGCAAAGGTCTTTGTGAATGTCTACTACAATATTGTGCAAACAGGAAGAGTTGGGATGTGGATATAGAAGTAGAGTCAAAAGTAATAACAAGACGGAATAGCATGTAGAATATGTGAATGCTATGGTTACTGCAATAGAGTGTTAATTTTTAGGAAATGAAGGTTTGCATTAGTATAAATAGCTGTCACACCACCCACCCCATCTCAGAACAACTCCAGCTCTTGCCCAGTGAAAACCAACTTCATGCGCTCTCGTAGATTCAACAAAAAATGGAGGAGTATAACCTGTGGAAACAAGCGTTACTCAAAGAATATCAGGATACGAATGATTTAAAAAAAATTGTAAGCCAACTACCAAAAAGTATAGCTGAAGAAATTATGAATGAACATTATAAAAATTGTGCGACGGCTTTAATATGTTTCTATGAAAAAGATAGTCTTAGGATTTGTCGAAAGTGTTACGAGGATAACAAAAATGAATTTGCGGACTACGAACAAAAAGTTCTACATGAATCTTTTCAAGTCAACACGTCAACGCTACAATTGAAATATCAATGTATGAAATGTAACGGTACATGTGTAGAAGAGAGATACACAAAATGCGAATGAATGTTAGCAAACTCTGACTGTTTATACGGTAGATTGCATCAACAAAGTGCTCATGCTGGGAGCACTTAAACATTTTTAAAAACTAATTTACGTGACCTTGAAACAATTCAGGTTTCCACATGTTATTCTTATTTTCACCGTATATATATATATGACAATATTGGGGCTATATGAGTGCAGTTGATTGCAAGCTTCCCATCAGTTAACAGTTGCAAAAATAAATACATACTGCTGCAGTGAGAAATGTTTCATAGAACCAAAATTACATTGATACGGAATGGACAAACCAATTTGTTTTAATTATAATATTAGAATGTCCAAAAAGTGCGTAGTAGAATTTCAAGCTTTCAGGAACAACCAAGACAAATATATCATAAAAGAACTAGCTTTTTTTGACATATCTACTAATGTCATTAACTATTTTCTTTTTAAGCCGCCTTTTCCTTTTAAGAAGTTAAATAGCAAAAGCTCTAGAACCAATAAATGGTTAATGAAGTATCTTCATCACATCACCTGGGACGAAGGATTTACACAATACAAAGAGCTGGATAGCATAATGTACCATTATTGTCAACAGTATGACGAAATCTACACTACTGGGGATGAAAAATCAAAGTGGATCAGAATGTACAGTACTTCAAATGTGACGGATATTGTGTTGGATAAGGAATTTGCAACGGAATTAAATGGTCTTTGCATCGAAGTAAAAAACCCTCAGCATAAAACTGCAAATTGTGCATTGTCACGAGCATACAGAGTAGGCCGATTTATATCCGGTGGAGGGGGAAATCCACATATACCCATGCACGTACCTCCGTAATATCAGTTGGACACAAGATCTCTTACAGAATACAACACCTAGCAAAAGAATCATATCAGCTTCTCCACAATGGCATCACCTTCTCCACTACAATCTCTTGCAGAAAAATTCAACCAACATTCAAAATCCGATCTCCTAGCAACAAAAAGATGTAGCGAACTTCAAGAGAAAAAACATTATGCTGTGCATTCGATGAAAAAGTTGGATACATCAGTTGGTGAAGCAGTTATAGCTGTTCTTGGAGATTCACCCTACAAAGAAGAAGATAAACCTAAATTCCAAGTTTACCTCCCGAAAAGATTTGTTAATGTTCTTATGAACGAAGATTTGGATTCTGTCAAGCCCGGCGTATTGTATTTAGTTTCCCATGGACCTTCTGGAAACAACTCTACAGAAATAACAATCCATGTTAACAATACTTTGTAAAATAGTTTTGTACATAGCGTAAAATTCCATTGTAATCTCTGATTATTTTACCTTTTTAATTATGTATTATTTTTAATTAGGTATTATGTAATTATATTTTTAAAAAACTCATCACTGTGACCTTGACATAGTTTTGAAAGTGTCGGACTTACCCCCACCATTTTATTCTGACATAAATAGAACCCGTACTAGTGGTCAGCTATCATTTCTCCATCAGCTCTCGTACCGTCAAGAACGAACTTAACCCATCAACATAATGAAATTTCATCTGGTGATGCAAGACGAAGTGGATTTGGGAATACTTCACGAAACACTCCTGCATTTGATGACGGAACATCCTCCGATGGTAATGAAGATTACTGTTGAATTCGACAGCACAACCTTCTGCGATTCGGAGACGACTGAATCACCCACTGAATGGTCTCCGAATGCCACATCCGAAAATACAGAAGAAACCAAACTACAAGAACCTCCAAAGTACGAAGAAGAAAGCCAACCACAAGAACCTCCAAAGTACAAAGAAGGAAATAATGTTTAATACAATATACCTAGTTTGCTGTAAAGATAAGTTATGTGAACCTTGATTAAATCTTTGTAATTTTTGACAAATAAATTATCAAATCTTTTTTTAAAAACCACTTTCGATGACCTTGAACTTGTTTCTACATGTCCGTAACCACCCACCCACTTGGGAGTAACAATGACTCTAGGTTTTTTTTCTATAAAATGGTTACATTTAATTGGATAATTTTTAGCCAATTACTTGTCAGTGTTTCGTGATGACTAAGCATAAACAAGTAATAAAATCATGTCTGTCTGATCCTCACTACCATCCTCTCGTCTGACACCGATCCGCCAACATGTCTGCATCTACTCTGTGGTCCAAAGACATCGGCGACGAAGAGTTGGTGGAGATCACCCTGATTGCGGAGCATGGGGAGAGAATGAGAGCAATTTCAACTATGTCTGAGGACGAACTACAAGAAAATCACTTCAATGAGATAAAGGCGATCATGTCATACATTGCCCAACCGACGATGCTTCCAGAGCAGTGGCCGGCGATATCTCGGCGGATGGAATATCTCGCTGCGCTGAAGGCTGAGATCAACAGAAGAGGTCTATCAACTGAGATTTATGCAATATTTGTGTAAATTACAGATTTTAAGGACATGTGACAAACGGCCTTTTTCAAGGCCACCAGATGTTTCATTCGTTTGACACTCAGCAACCGCCAAATCCATTTTCAAATCACTCCCACGACTTCTATCAGTTTCGGAAGAAATATTAATCCATCCGTTTTCACTTTACCCCACATCCAATAACGTATGTCGTTCGTCACACCAAAAGATTTTAAATACATGTAACAAACGGCCTTTTTACAGGCCACCAGTTTGTTCAATCGTTTGACACTCAGCAACCACCAAATTCATTTTCAAACCTCTCTCTCGACTTTAAACAGTTTCTTAACGAATATAAATCCACCCGCTTTCACATTACCTCACATCCAATGACGTATTTGTATCGTTACACCAATACGTCATCGCCGTGACGTCATCACACCCTCTCGTCACACATACGTCATCACCACGTCACTCAAACGTCACTTCTGATTTAAAAACAATTATTTTTCAGCTGTCCCAGACTCCCCATATTGCCTCTACTAACGTTTTTGGCTAATGTATGCTTACATCAACTTTTATTTATTTTTAAACCTGGAATGTCACTGTGTACGTCTTCATCGGTAGGAAGGTGACATAAACAATATTATTTTGTATAACCTATAACCTAGAAGCATGTTATTGGTTTAAACGTTATTATTAATATCGATTTCATTGGTTTAATCAAATGATGAATAATTTGACCATATTAATCAAACCAAGCAACATACTGAAATTATTTTTTTATTTGTTTAACTGGTGTAACAGATACGATTATTTCCAAATGGTTCTGCAGTTCTGAGGAGTAGGGGGATATAGCCGATGCTGGAGCAGTAAGTAATGTTGCAGCGGACAAATCCTCATTATCCTCATGACGTCATCCGCCTCCCCCTACCACACCCCTACCCCTCCCCCTCCCCCTACCACACCCCCAACATGCGTCATCCTCCCCATAACGTAGCCTGAGGCGATACCCGGGGCTACGCCTGCGGCTATTTTTTCGGTTTTCTGAGCCCGTTCCCTGGGATTCTTGAAACACACGATGTAATGTACGTTCAGCGTGATGTCACGCTGACCCTGATGAAACAGGTTTTACGTGATGAAGAAAACGCTCATGTTGCGATGATGGGAGCCCTTGGCGAACAGATCCGCCACGAGAGAGTTGACCTCGCGCATATCGTCAACGATCACCAGGGTGGTTTCACTACCGTCGTACTCGTTGGGGTAAGATATGTCGGCCACAACGGTGGTGAACGGGTGTTTCCACCTTAATTCCATGTCGGCTACTGGCCACTGTGCACCACCTGAGCTCTTATAACTAAATTTATTTTTTAGTTTTTTATTAGTTTTTTTGTAGGATAAAGAAATGAGGGTTTTTCTTTTTTTACAAATTCTAAAAGTTTTGCTGCCAGAAGGGCCGCTCTTCTTTCATAGATGCATCCTCGATCCCACACCCACGATGTATTGAACGATTGCCTGATCCCCCAGGACGGACATGTCACGCCTGGGCATGTAGATTCTCAGTGGGTCATCACCGGCCAGGCCCTCCAAAGTGGCCATTATTGATTCGCCGTAGGGCGTGTCCACTCGCTCAAACGATCGGATGGAGTATACCACGTTCTCACGCAGTTCGGTGATGCGAGTGTACCCCAAAGCCTTGCAGGTGTTGAGGGCATCTTCATGTCTGCCATTTGCTCCATGCTGTTAATCTTGTTTTCAGATGTGGAATGGTTTTGTCCCACCACTAAGTCGATTTATATAAGCTCGATAGTCAACAAGTTGTTTACGTAATAAGGTGATCCGGGCATCCGCACTCCAAACAGTCGTTAATTTGTTTACTTCTTGCGCTTCGGGATGACGAAATCGCCTCCGACCTTAAACTTAACAGTCTTTTTCCTTGTTTTCTTCATTGCAGGGCCTTTTAATATGAAATTCCTGCTCGTAAATACGTCCCTCCCTCGGTCTAGCTCGCTCTTGACTGCGAGTCTTTCGCGGAAGAAATACCGTTTCAATCGGGGCAATTTCTTTATCAACGCAATGATCGGTATTCTTGCATCATCCAAGCTTTCAATCCTAACGTACATGACGCCACAGAGAATAATTGATTATATAGGCATCTGTCCATATTCACGAAGGAGGATCGGGACTCCGCTCATCCGGTTGGAGGTTCCATAAGTACATCCAGGACTTTTCCCCTAACTCGGTACCCCACGGGAAGACGGGAAAACCGAAGAAATAGCCGCAGGCGGAGCCCCGGGCATCACGCTGAACGCACATTACATCGTGTGTTTCATGAATCCCAGGGAACGGGCTCAGAAAACCGAAATAATTGACGCAGGTGTTGCCCCGGGCGTCACCTCAGGCTAAGTAATGGGGAGGATGACGCATGTTGGGGTGTGGTAGGGGGCTGGGAG
Organism: Allygus modestus; assembly: GCA_963675035.1. Classification (NCBI taxonomy): domain Eukaryota; kingdom Metazoa; phylum Arthropoda; class Insecta; order Hemiptera; family Cicadellidae; genus Allygus; species Allygus modestus. The sequence continues at coordinate 116,620,445 of OY776113.1, forward strand.
GGGGAGGGTTAGAGGGGATGACGTCATGAGGATAGTTAGTATTTGTCCACCGCAACTTTACTTACTAATATTGTATCGGCTATATCCCCCTACATCTTAGAACTGCAGACTCATTTGGAAATCATACCGATGAAGACGTACACAGTGACATTACAGGTTTAAAAATAAATAAAAGTTGATGTAAGCATGCATTAGCCAAAAACGTTGTTATTAATATTAATGTTGAATTCTACTTTGATAGAAAAGTATTACGATGGTACAGTTTTAAAAGCAATTCATACATAAATATACAGAATTTACGAAGCTAAGTGTATGTCTCAATAATTAACTACCTAAATAAATATTTTTCGAATCATCTCTCGTTTATGTGTTAGTAACTTGAGCACGGATTATTTTATTTTGACAGTACAGTTATGCTGACAACTGGATTTTAATAACAATGGAAGATTGAAAAAGAAACATCATATCGAACATTAAGTCAATTTTAGGAAATCATAAATTGCACTTATTTAATCACATAAGGTTTTAGTTTTATCGTAGATCGTTAATATTTATAAACCTTCCTACACTAAAGGCAACAATGCTACAAACAAGTGAAATACGACGAACTTAGTGTAATGACCAGGAAAATAAACATAAAATATACACTTTTATTGTACCCTACCTGTTTCATGTTTATTGTCATCTAACCCTTTTACACTCAATAATAATAACAATAACACATGAATTTCACTTCTCCAGTGCTTTAGTACCTTCACACATTAGTTAAAGTTTGAATACTGGCAGTTAGACACAATTCGTTGAGGATTTTGAATGAAAATTCAGATTAATTTATGCTGGTACAAATGTTTCTTTTATTATGTTCACATATAGAAATTAACAAAATTAAAACCTTTCCTTAACAATCCTGTCTTTACATTTCTTTTGCTTTATATTTTTATTATTGTTACCCCCTTTACAAAACAATATTTTAATAACTTTGGAAAAGGTAGAAATTGGTAGGGAATCTTCGTTCAGGTTGTGGATCTCATTCCCCGTACACTTGAACCCTTCAAAAAGGGTGAACATCACTTGACCAGTGACCCAGCTAACGCGCGCAGTCCCGCCGACCAGTAGCTCATCAACACCGCCTCTGAATGAGGAGTTCGTCAGTGATAGGGTTACTCCCTCTTGCTCAATAACTTAATTATATACTATTATGGTTTTAGCAAGATCTACTGATGACTAATGCTACTATCTAATATCCTGTATATTCTGTCACAATGAGTCATGGCTTGGCTTACCGAGTTTTACTTCATGCTTTTAAAATATTGACAAGGTTAATTAAATTTATTGTTAAACCGGATCTAAATAAATGCACCAAATATAGCAATTACGGTACATTATGCTTATTACTAAACTCTTAACTTTTGTATTGAGATAAATTAAATATTGACAGTTGTTTTAACGAGTTTTATTTTGAAATTGCTTGAAAGAAAATGTTAATTTTTGAATTATCGAAGGCATTAGAAAGTTTAAGCACTTACATGCAACGGGGATAGTGCTATTGGCTCTGGTTAACAACAGCATTCAATAGAATTTCCGTTTGAACGTGGCATTGGCTAGAAACCCCCCAGGCTCAGCGCAATAAGGTATTGTAAGCTCTCATATTGAAATTCAGCAGTTGCCGATTACACCTTACTGCTTGCAAACTGCAAGGGATCTAATGTGTTTACTTTATATGCACGCTGCCCTGAGAACCAAGAACCCGTATAACTTTACACATACTTGTATGTTGAACTATTAAATATGTTTTAAATGCCTGTTTTTCATCCATATTTCCGTGGGTGGTGGCAAGGGTGGTGGCGTTGGAGGGGCGGAGGCGTGGTGGAGGTGTGGGCAGGGGGCCTGGGCGGCTGAATGGGCGGGGGTGTGGATGATGGTGTGGGGAGGGGAAGGGGCGGTGACGTCATGAGGATAATGAGGATTTGCCCACCGCAACTTTACTTACTGCTACCTTATCGGCTATATTACCCTACTCTCAGAGTTACAACATACAAAACATACGGCAAAGAATAGTTTCAAAACCCTTCTGTGTTCTATATCTCACTCTATCATAGTTATCTGGTATAGATATTTTAATCTACAAAAGGTATTGCACAAATATATTGTTTCAGATTGTTTCACTACTGAGTATAATTAAACACAAAAAGATTCGGATCAAAAATAATTTCACACTCAGAAAAGGCGATGATTATCAAAAAATATATCAGTTAGTCTCTTAAATCTTATCAAACTATACTTTATTTTTCAATGTAAAAAATATACTAAATAGTGTCATTAAATCATATTACTAAAATAAAATATAATAATGTAAACTGTACATACTTTTTGATTAAAGTAATTGCTATTGCTACTGCCAATGACGTGGATGTTATGTATCATTATAATACACACAATCAACGTGGGCTACTAACAAAAAATAAGAAATACCTCAGTCACAGCAAACCTGCGTACTCAGCGAATTTCCAATGAATATATATATATTCCTTAATAGGGCATAAAGCCGCTTACGAAGATTCTTTAATATACAAATAACATAAAACATGTTTGTTTATAACATTTTAATTATTCTCCATGAGAATAACATGGGCTGAGTACACAGGTTTGCTGTAACAAGGAACACAAAATACGTGTTTTTTACAAATACCAATATAACTCAACTAGGTTAAACCACATACCAAGTTTCATCAATTTACATTCATAAATAAGCAATGTATGCCATTTAAATTATTCTCCATAAGAATAACATGGTAGCTGACTACACAGGTTTGCTGTAACAAGGAACAAAGAAATGGGTTTTTATGCAAATATCAATAGAACCCATCTAGGTGAAGCCACATGCCAGGTTTTATTAATTTATGTTCATAATTAAGGGAGACATAATAGTTTACTTTTTCTAAATAAGAATAACATGGAGGCTGACTACGCAGGTTTGCTGCTACGGGAACCATCGGTAGATTTTTTTGCAAATAACAATAGATCACAACCATATAAAGCCATATACCATGGTTCGTTGGTATACGTTCTTAAATAAGCGAGATATCACATTTTTCTTATTCTCCACAATATCAACACGCCAAAATAGAAAGAATGAAAAAACCGTTCTTTTGATAGAGTGGATTAGGTGTTAACTCCAAAAGAATGAATATCCGCTCTCAATAAATGGAAAAATCCTATCGTTTCATAAAGAGTGAAAATTTCGTTCATTAAAAGACGAAAATTTAATTCTTTCATTAGATGAGTACATAATCATCTTTTGAAAGAGCGAAATTCACTCCTACTCGAGTGTCTTTGATGGCAATAATCAACCAGAGATCCTCCATTTTAGTTTTGTTTTGTTGATGTTGGTTGGCCTTGGTTTCGAGGTTATGTCCAGCGAATAACAGTAACGTAACGGTAACGTCGTAACAACAAGGTTTCATCATAACATACAACTGAAAACGACAAGGTCAGCTAGTTAAATTTCTTATGAAGTTATTTTCACTGAATATTAGTTTAATATATTTAACGGTGCAGAATTATAATTCAGTATCGGATTTTATCATAGTGGTGATGCTGATATATTAACTTCAACCAAGTACAGCAAGTTACTGGTAAGTTAATGTTTTCACAAAATGCTTCCAAATCTTAAAATTCAATAACCTGTGTAAGGCTTGAGCTATCTTAATGTAGGTATAATAACTTGAATGTTATTAAAGTGTTCATTTGAGAGAAATTTAAATTTGTTGGTATAACCTAAAGCTTAGTAACTTCCTAACCTAAAGACTTTAGTGTGGATCTGTAAGGGCTATAAGGCCAAAGGTTGACCTGTATCAGTTTTAGTTATTTTGTACTGAAAACTGTAAACAGGCATACAATTAATATTTACTACAAGTAAGTTAAGTAAATGGGTTTCTTATATTCGGTTAGGGGCCGTATAATGTAAAGGTACCTAGGCCTTGAATGTTTGATAGCAAAACTGAAGTGCTCGCTCAAATGTTTATGCACTGTTTCTTGACACAGTCAACCATTATTGAAACCTAGTGGTGTTTAACAAACAGCTGTATGATAAAGTTTGCCGGATCGCACAATTTGGAGAAGGTTCAAGACTGGACCCAGCTGCCATTTGTCATTGGGCTGTTAATTAATGATGAACCTTACATAATATGACTAGGGTTTGGACCGTTCCCTAACAAAATGTTAGCGTAGATAATACCAAAAAAATAAGCCTATTGCAATAAGAAACATGACACTCAGTCCAATTGAATAGCCTATCTATGGAAGGATTGTGGTGAGGAGTAACGATCCTCTCACCACCTTGTTTAGTAGCTGAGTCATGAAGTAATCTCCGTTAATTAATAACCCATTCAATGTATAATCTCTAAAAATAGGCCTAATCGCCTGTATATGTATCAATTACTATAGTCTAGACTAAACAAATTTATTATTAGCCTGCAAAGACTAAGTCACGGTTCCTGTAGGTAGCTAATTGAGAGGCCTAGCGTATGGGCGTTAGAGTAATCAAATATAAGTTAGGCCTATTTTAGGTCTAACCAGGGGAAGGCCTACTCTCGTATTATCAGGAGGGGTAGGCTTAGTTTAAGCGATTAAAAAAAATAAACTATTGATATTTCAATTTAATTATGTTGGCATTATTTTACTTTTCATACAGAAATTCTTTCTTTAAGCAATATTTTCCCAATATTTAAAAGGGTTCATCATAGCCAATATGAATAACAAAACCTACTGTAACGTGACCGCTGCAGCTCGTCATTGCAAGTAAGTTACTGGTGTGTGTAACTTTAGCAGAGTCCTTAACCGCGGTTTCTGTTGGTATGATTTCATTAGGATATAATTAACCAATCTGGAACAGATGGGTTCTGGAACAGATATGGGTTTCATATGCAGTTTGTTTACTTTCAACTGATATTTTATAAAGCAATAATATTTCACTGTTAAGAGAAAGCTCTTACCTAATCTATTGGCTACTAAAAATATTTGTCTTTTTAAGTTAATAATACAATTTGTTTGTTTTCAGGCACCCTGCACTGTGACGGTCACTGACCAGAGGTTAATTGAGTAGCAAAGCCACCAACCAGAGAACAACATATGGCTGAGAATTCACGTTGCCGTCAACTACCAATAACAAGATCGTGCCCTCGCTAAGTGACATATTGAAATCTAATCGGGAAATAATTCTGAAAACAGTGGGGAAGAGGAAAATGGGAGATTTTTCGGAAAGGAAAATAGGAGAAGGTTGGAGAAAATCTTCGTTCCCTGTCCTACAGTAAAAATTTTATCAAAAGTGATAACTAGTATGTGTTTAGTGACAAAATTATCTGGTGGCGAATTGCCAATATTATAAGTGAAATGTTTGTGTCATCATCATACATTGAAAGTAAGATGTTTTAACTTGTAATAAGTAATATATTTCTATTGTCTGGTTTCCATGGTGCTAAGTGGAGATATCAGTCGCGAGTGACTGTTTCTGTCATATTCAACTATGAACTGTGTAAACGGAATGAACGAGTTACTGATGTGACAGTTGTTCAGTGGCAGTAGCTGACCCCCCATGCGAAGAAGTTAGCTTCTGTCGCTTTTTTCACCAATAGAAAACATGGTACCGGTACTGTTCGTGAAGTTATAAAGGTTTTATATTTTCTGAAGGATTTATTAGTGTAAAATTCATAAAAGAGCTTAGTTTATGTCGGTAACTTACAGTTATCCTGAAACTTTAATGTTTCCACCACCCACAAAGGATAGAAGAATAACATTCTTTCTCCTTTCTGCTTTGGATATTCCATGATGGGTAATATTAACAGTTTGACCAACCTCAATATTTTCACAATCTTATGGGTACGCTAATATTCATTGAATAGGCCTAGTGACGTCGTTATGGGCGGTACGAGACGTATCAACAAAAAATCGTCCTGTTATTGTCTGTTGCAAGATGCAGATCTCTTATATTGTGTCGTTTTACACACTATTCCCGGAGGAGCAGCTGTATGTAATACTAAATCGGCAAAACAACCCTAGCATTATATTTTGATTAGACTCTATTTGAATTTGCATTACCAATTTACTTAACTACTTGCGCTGTAATCTGGTCAGCATGTCAGTTAGAAGTCTTGAGTTTTTACTAATCCAAAAGCTGTTTTATAAAGTCACATTCTGCTTATTAATTCGATAATTTGATCGGTAGTGCGCTTGCAATAGCCATAAGCGATGCGATTGTGACGTGGCTATGCGATTAATGGCATCCATGGTTCAAACTTTCTGGAAAGTCAGGGAATTTTTAAGTGTCACAGAAAAAGTTGGAAAATCCCAAAAGTCAGAGAAAATGCCTGATATTTCACACACGTGAGGGAAAGTTTTAAATTGAATTGTAAACGCAGAGCAATACTGTGCAAAAATCAAAACATTTTAGATTTTTGTTAAATCGGTTTTTGTGGTGCAACGAAGAGGAAGTGAAAAAAGAGGGCAATAAATGTAGGCCCATTAGAAAACCCAAATTTAAAAAAATGTATTAGGCCCTACAACAACAAACATTAATAATAAACAATAGATTAGTAAAGTAAACATTAATTTAGTAGTCTATAATAAACAGAAGAGTGTTTCCTTTGGGGAGGGTGGATTCTGATAAAAAAAAAATGCTGTTATAAATTTTATCTATTGGAATTAAAGTGCACATTCCGAGTCGAGTTAAAGAAAATACTATTTTTTGGTTAGGGAAGGTTAGGGAAAATTCACTTTTTGGTCAGGGAAATCCTTAGGCCTAACCAAATAAAAGTGTGATCCGTGGCATTATGTGTTTATGTTTAAGTAGAGGAGAACTGCCGGGGAGAAGCCACTTTCGGCGCTTTTTTCCCATGTTATTCTTATGGGGAGCCGTTTTTGGACCGACACCAGCTCCCGCCTTACACAAGTTTCCTTGTTAGCCTATACTAATGTCCAACCCTTGCCTATATAAAATATATTTTCCCAATCCCCATCCCTCCTCTATATTTTTTAAAATTAATTTTCAAATTCAGGCTAAAAAACTATCTTTAGTGTTTATGGTCCGATTTGTCTGCAATTTGGATATGTTATTGTCCTAGGCAAGTGTTTTAATAAATTTCACTTACATTTCCCAAATTCACTATAACGGTCAAATTAAAAAATATTTTTTGAAAAATACTATAGTGCCAATTGCCAACTTCTTTATTTACTGTCCGATTTGTCTTCAATTTGGATATGTTATTTTCCTAGGCAAGTGTTTTAATAAATTCCACATACATATCCCAAATTCACTATTACGGTCAAATTAAAAAATATTTTTGAAAAATACTGCCAATTGCCAACTTCTTTATTTACTGCCCGATTTATTTCAAATTTGGATATGTTATTGACCTAGGCAAGTGTTTTAATAAATTCCACTTACATATCCCAAATTCACTATTACGGTCAAATTAAAAAATATTTTTGAAAAATACTGCCAATTGCCAACTTCTTTATTTACTGTCCGATTTCTTTAAAATTTGGATATGTGATTGTCCTAGGCAAGTGTTTTAATAAATTCCACTTACATTTCCCAAATTCACTATTACGGTCAAATTAAAAAATATTTTTGAAAAATACTGCCAATTGCCAACTTCTTTATTTACTGTCCGATTTGTTTAAAATTTAGATATGTTATTGTTGTAGGCTAGTGTATATGCACCATCCACATTTCCCAAATTCACTATTACGGTCAAATAAAAAAATATTTTGAAAAATACTGCCAATTGTCAACTTCTTTATTTACTGTCTGATTTGTTTAAAATTTGGATATGTTATTGTCCTAGGCAAGTGTTTTAATAAATTCCACTTACATTTCCCAAATTAACTATTACGGTCGAATTAAAAACTGCCAACTTACTGATTTTTGCACCCGCCCTAATTTCCGTTTTTACCCTTGCCACATTTTCCCCCTATATTTTTAAAATTTGCATTCATTTTAATATATCCTTTGCAGAAATCCACGAGTTCTGGCTACTTGGGAACCCGAGCCATTTGACATATAATAAATCACCCTTCCTCCTAATTACCTTCTCTACCAAATACATGTCTTTATATTTAGTCTTTAACAATTCTTCTGTATAAAATCCTCCTTTGATTATATTGCCATTTTCATCTTTCAAAATATAAGTCACAGGCTTTGTTTTCTTAACTTCTGCTATTGTAAAAAGCTCTCCCGTCCAGTTAGGGGTATATCCTTTACTAAATACATGTTTATATTTAGATATCCTTACACTATCCCCCACCTTATATCTTGGCTTTTTAACTTGTACTTTAGATGCTAACCTTTCATGTACATCTTTAGAGTTCTTAGCACTTACTTGGTTAGGCTTCATCCCTATGGATCTATGTACTTTATTATTATATATCCTTATTAACTTTGGAAGTAAATCCAACCACTTGTAACTCCCTTGTGCACTAAACTCTCTATACAACCAATTCTTTAAAGTTCTCTGGAACCTTTCCACAATAGCCGCCTTAGTTGTAGAGTAAGTGTGGTAGTGATTAATATTTAGAATTTTCATTAGTTTGGTAAAATGTTCATTAAAAAATTCTTTTCCGTTATCAGATTGAATATTTTTAACTCCCTTTGGGAGAATAGTTTTTATAGCTTCTGTGACTACTAATCCAGTTTTATTCTTTAGTGGAGCAGCATAAGCTTTTTTATAAAATATGTCTATTAAAGTTAAAATATATTTATTCCCAGAATTCTCTCTAGCATAATTTCGCATATCTATTAAATCTATTTGAACAGTTTCGTTTATACCCAACACCTTAAAAGACCTTCTAACAAAGTTCTTTCTCGCGGGCTTATGCAATTCGTAAGCAATTTTTTCCATTTTTTATTATTTATTTTTAATGTTAACGTATCTGCCAGTCTCTGTCGTTTCAAAAACACCTCCATTGCTACCAATTAACATACCATCACTCATTCTTTGATATACATAGTTTTTTGGCAAATATGCCTCTCCATCTAAAGTCTTAAATCCGCTTAAAGATGTAGGGTCTGCAACCAACAATTTAGGATTGTACATCATCAAATCGATTTGATTATTGTCTTGCATCAATTTATTAGTTTTATTGTTAAACCTTAATGCATGTGATTTTAAACAAATATCAAATTTAATATTGTCTTGTCTAAAAGTTTTAATATTATCGTCATACCTCAAAACCTGTGACATTAAACAAATATCACTCCTATCTTTGCCTTCAGGTACATTCTTTATTAATTTGTCCTCTGCATATAGTAAAGACCATTTCTTATACTCTGATAAAAATAAAAAAGTTACGGGCAAGTTTAAAGACGAATTAAATGGTCAAATTATGTATGAATATTGTGGTTTAAGGCCAAAATTATACTCTTTCATTCCTTTACAATGGTTATACGAAAAAGAAAAGCAAAATGAGCTAGAGGTTAAAAAAGCAAAGGGGGCTGACAATGCTACAGTTAAACATCTCTTAAGACACCAACATTACTTAAACTGTCTTGCAACCGGGGAAGATTACTATGAGAATGTTACAAGAATTAAATCCACAAACCACCATCTTCAAACATTAACGATGAACAAAAAGGTACTCTCTTTTGATGACGACAAGAGGTTTATTCTGGATGGCATTAACACTCTTGCCCTTGGTCACTATAAAATTGGTCAAACATAAATCTGTATTTACCATTATTCTTTGGCCTTTCCTTGTCTATTACAAAAAAAACATATTTAGACCTGTCCCAGCATTGATGGCAGAGATTTCTAAATTGGTTAAATGAAAAATCATTCCCCACATGATTGTTATACACATGTTTTAAATTTAAATCGTCTTGTTTAAATAATATTAGAAAATTAACATTGTCACGTAAATGTTTGTTTACTTTACTGTAAGATTGACACAAGTAAAAACTGTTAATATTTTTTTGTCTGCCCATTGAGAAAAATTGTGTGATATTTGGACTATTTATGTCGTCAAATACAACTATTGAGTGTGATTCTACATCATTTGGTGTGATTTCGCAGTTTGAATATGTGTGTAATTTAACTTCATCACACAGACGGAATATTTCAATTATTTTTTTATATTTTTCTTGTTCTAAAGATTTGGATATTATATATAAATTTGTAAACTTTAATCCTTGCTTTTTTACAATTAAGTTATAAATTACAACGGTCTTCCCCGAACCGCTAGGCCCTATTATAAGACAGCGAATATTATTAGGAAATAGACCCAACTTCTTTGGTGTATTTTCTTTATGTGCTATTTTAAATTTGTTCTTTTGTTGAATAAATGAAATTTTTTATATAATAAAAATGGTGTATTTTCTTTATGTGCTATTTTAAATTTGTTCTTTTGTTGAATAAATGACATTTTTTATATAATAAAAATGGTGTATTTTCTTTATGTGCTATTTTAAATTTGTTCTTTTGTTGAATAAATGCCATTTTTTATATAATAAAAATGGCAAAGAGAAAGTGTAAAAAGGTCCAAGGTAAGGGATTATTCTTAAAGCCATATAGAGGCCGTGGCTTGTTAAATACCCTTATAAACAACCTTCCTTTCCCTCTCCACATGCCTGGAAATTATAAATGGTGTGGACCTGGAACTAAAATACGTGAAAATTTAGCCAGAAATGTACCTCCAAAAAATAAGCTAGACTCTTATTGTAAAGAGCACGACATATTCTACATGAATAATCCTGATACAGCCGCCCGGAACAAGGCAGATATGAGATTAGCGGACCAGGCTTGGACTAGGGTTTCGGCAAAGGACGCCAATCTAGCCGAAAAAGCAGCAGCTTATGCAGTGACAAATTTGATGAAGGCCAAGGCAAAAATGGGAATGGGATTAAAATTTAATAAAAAAGATGGACAACTTTCAGCTGTTAGAGGCCGCAAGAGACGTGCCTCGCTTTCGAGGAGTGTACCTAAAAAACGAGCTAAGAAAACAGAGACCAAAAGTAAGAGAATGTGGAATTATTAATTTAGACAGTGACAGGGGCACACATTGGACAGCATATCGTAAAAATAAAGATATTGTAATATATTTTGACCCATTCGGAATACAGCCTCCAAAAGAGGTAATTGAATATTTTGTACCATCTAAAATTTACTATACAACTGATCAAATACAAGATTTAAACAGTTCCATATGTGGAATTTTATGTTTATCATTTCTGAAAAATTTTAGTTTATAAAAATGGATTCATTTACTATAACATTTACGGGTACAGAGCCAGAGTTGAATTCGGTGTTCTTTCCTCCTATAAAATTAAATGGTGATTATGTAATTGGACTGGTAGATTTTCAAAGTTATAATTCTATATTTAATGTTAAAAAACCTCTAAATACTTTGACATATTACAAAATGCACAAAATTACAACCCCAAAAGGGGAGGTTACAATTGACGAATTAAACCGGGCATTAGATGGTAAAGTTGAAGTTATTATACAAAATAAAGTAGCATTAATTAATGCAAAAGTCAAACTTATATTTTACAAAGGGCTAGTTCCAAAATTAAATAAACTTAAAGACACAAAATTAACTATAGACGAGGGTGAGGATGTGTATTATTACGATCACAAAGCTCCAAATGTAATTGAAATTGCTGAAGGTACATACGAAGTGTTTGAGCTTGCGAAGGAAATTCAAAAGCAACTCCCAGATTTTGTACTTATAGCCGATAATAAAACTATGAAAGCCACATTACATTCTGGCCATGTGTTTGATTTTACAAAACCGTGTTTAGGGTCTGAATTATTGGGATTTAAAGGATTTTCTACTCCAGATATTGCGTTTAAATCCGTAAATAAAATCAACATAAATAATGTAAATGTGATTAGAGTAAAATGTAATATTGCGAATGGGTCTTATTTAAATGGTGACAAATCACACACCATACACAGTTTTTACCCAGAAGCTCCTCCCGGCTACAAAATTATTGAGGTCCCCAGAAATATTATATACTTCCCTGTAAATGAGAAGTTTAGATGTTGTTAGCATTACATTTGCAGATCAACACGACAAGCCAATTGACTTTAATAAAGAAGAAACTACAATTACTTGTCATATAAAAAAGATATGAGAATTTACAAGAACGGACTGAGTGTGCAAAATGCCAGGTTTCTGCGATCAATTGGGTTGAAGTTAAAATTTTCTATTAATAAAAATGGAAGATTTTCTAGACGTTACAGGAAAATTCCAATACGACGATAGCGTGGTTAAAATTACAAATAACTCCTATGTTCCACACAACACTTTAGCAATAAATAATTCCGATGAAATTCGAATATGCATAAATAACCAAGATTTACTAACACTCCCATGTAGGAGTTATCTGTATATTAAAGGAGAAATAGAGAATCATGATAAAGGACATTTTATAAATAATGCATTTGCATTCTTATTTGACGAAATTAGATACGAAGTTGCTGGTAAAGAAATAGATATTGTAAGAAATCCGGGAATTTCCAGTCTTATGAAAATATTGTGCTCTTACAATAAAACAACTAAATTGTCAAATGTAGCATTTGATTCTGATGAAAATTTAAAGGAGTTCCATAAAAGCGGCAAGTTTAGTACTTGTGTCCCGTTAGAGCTGTTAATGGGTGTGTTTGAGGATTTTAATAAGGTTTTAGTAAATTTTAAACAAGAATTGGTGTTGAAAAGATCCAAAAACGACTTAAATTGTATATTAACAACATCTAATGCTCCAACTGGTGTCGATCCTATTCCTAAAATTACACTTAAATCGATTCAGTGGGTGATGCCGCATGTGGTACCATCTGATGGGGAGAAGCTTCAATTACAAAAGATGTTATTGCAAAATAAAAATTTGCAAATTGCATTTAGAAGTTTGGAGCTACACGAACTCCCATCATACCCCGAAACCAAGAGACATACATGGTCAGTTAAGACGTCTTCGAGTTTGGAGAAGCCCAGGTTTATTATATTTGGTTTCCAAACTGGTAGGGACAACAGTGCACGAAAAAGAACTGATGAATTTGATCACTGTAAATTGAAAAATCTCAAAGTGTTTTTAAACTCTGAATATTATCCTTACAGTGATTTAAATCTCGACTTTGAAAATGGAGATGCCTCTAAAGCTTATGAGATGTTTGTGAGGTTTAGGGAGAGTTACTACAACACCGTCCCCGATCCTATGTTTAACAGAGCTGACTTTATAAAGAAATATCCTCTAATTGTAATAGATTGTTCTAGGCAGAATGAATCAGTCAAAGAGGGGGTTGTAGATATTAAATTAGAAATTGAAACTGCAGAAAATGTCCCTTCAAACACATCTGCATATTGCCTAATAATACACGATAAGGTGTTTGAGTATAATCCTTTGACAAATGAGATAAATAAAATGTAAATAAAATGAAAACAAATATTCAACAAGAATTGGTAGAGTCTGCAAAACAAATAAGAGAAAAATATAGGGCGTTAAAACGTGGTAAATTTCTAGAGGCTGAAGAGAGGTTCCAAACATTCCAACCGTTAATAGAGCCTTTGCAAGAATTAAAAAATGTAGCCACAAAAACAGAGAGGCCAGTTCTCCCAATGATTTTAGAAAAGACCCCGTCTAGAATACCAAGAATAACACAAATAACACCACACAAATTAGATTTTGGTCTTTTAGCATCAGACTATTTAGGAAATTACCTTAGTAGAAGTAGTATGACAGACACCACATATGGTATTAGGCGAGAAGGAAATAAATTTTTTATTGGGAATCAGGAAGTTCAAATTGCCAATGATGATGTTACAGTTGGAGAAACAATTTATAAGGGGACAAAGGGATTGTGGGAATTGTTAACTTTAAAAGAACCCGTAAACTATAGTCAGGCTGATTTGCAAAATTATAAAGAGATTTTGGAAGCTACAAATGCACATTTAAAGGGTTATAAAACAGGTGCGGCGATGTCAGGTAATAAACACACTAAATATCTTAATATAATTAAACCCCTGTTTAAGACTGTTGGTGAAGGTTTAAGGCAGGTAACTGGTAATAAAATAGACTATGTTTATTGGGACGATCCTAATGAGCTTGTAGATAGGTTAAGACTTCTTTGGTTAAGCCGATTGGCGGGAAATTCTGGAGTGGATAATGAGATAGATTCTATCATAGAAGAATTGAGGGAAAGTGGAATTGTTTATTAAATAAAAAGATGATAGATAAATTTTATCGCGTATATAACCCGTATAGTAAACCAGAAGCTAGAAGTTTTAAAGAAACTAATTTAAATCTAAAAGATGATGGTTGGAATGCTTTAAATTATAAAATTAGTAGTGTTAAAGGTGGGGAGTTTACTGATGATGTATCGACTTTGGGGCAGACGTTAACCAGAAAAGGTGATGCTTTTGTACAAGGTAATACTAAATATAAGTTTTTAGAATCCAAGAGTAATAATTGGAACGCTAATAAACGCAAAATTACTAATGTTAAACGGGGTGAAAGCTCAACCGATGTACCCACATTAGAGCAAACTTTAATAAGAAAAGATGGTGTCTTTGTACAAGACAAAAATAATTATGAATTTTTGGAATCGGAGAATGGAAAAAATGGAAATATTTGGAATGCCAAAAAGCGAAAAATAAGTAATTTGTTGGCTGGTAAAGAAAGCGATGATGTTGTAAACGTCTCTCAAGTACCAAAAATGGATCTAAACTTTTGGGATTTTAATAATAAAAGGCTAGTTCGTGTTAAACCCGCTGTTGATGAGAACGATTGTGTTACAAAACATCAGACTGTGACTTTAGACGGTCTTAAATTTGATGGTAAAAATAAACAATTAACAAACATTTTACCTGGAACATTGCCAAATGATGTGGCTGTTGTTAATCAAATATTAACAAAGGGTGAGAAAAGCATAATAAAACAGGGGGATAAAAATTATAATGTATTAACATTAGATAGAGATATGTGGGATGCAGAGGACAAATTAATAAAGAATGTACCTGAAGGCAAAGATAGGAGTGATATTTGTTTAATGTCACAGGTTTTGAGGTATGACGATAATATTAAAACTTTTAGACAAGACAATATTAAATTTGATATTTGTTTAAAATCACATGCATTAAGGTTTAACAATAAAACTAATAAATTTATGCAAGACAATAATGAAATCGATTTGATGATGTACAATCCTAAATTGTTGGTTGCAGACCCTACATCTTTAAGCGGATTTAAGACTTTAGATGGAGAGGCATATTTGCCAAAAAACTATGTATATCAAAGAATGAGTGATGGTATGTTAATTGGTAGCAATGGAGGTGTTTTTGAAACGACAGAGACTGGCAGATACGTTAACATTAAAAATAAAGAATAAAAAATGGAAAAAATTGCTTACGAATTGCATAAGCCCGCGAGAAAGAACTTTGTTAGAAGGTCTTTTAAGGTGTTGGGTATAAACGAAACTGTTCAAATAGATTTAATAGATATGCGGAATTATGCTAGAGAGAATTCTGGAAATAAATATATTTTAACTTTAATAGACACATTTTCTAAAAAAGCTTATGCTGCTCCACTAAAGAATAAAACTGGATTAGTAGTCACAGAAGCTATAAAAACTATTCTCCCAAAGGGAGTTAAAAATATTCAATCTGATAACGGAAAAGAATTTTTTAATGAACATTTTACCAAACTAATGAAAATTCTAAATATTAATCACTACCACACTTACTCTACAACTAAGGCGGCTATTGTGGAAAGGTTCCAGAGAACTTTAAAGAATTGGTTGTATAGAGAGTTTAGTGCACAAGGGAGTTACAAGTGGTTGGATTTACTTCCAAAGTTAATAAGGATATATAATAATAAAGTACATAGATCCATAGGGATGAAGCCTAACCAAGTAAGTGCTAAGAACTCTAAAGATGTACATGAAAGGTTAGCATCTAAAGTACAAGTTAAAAAGCCAAGATATAAGGTGGGGGATAGTGTAAGGATATCTAAATATAAACATGTATTTAGTAAAGGATATACTCCTAACTGGACGGGAGAGCTTTTTACAATAGCAGAAGTTAAGAAAACAAAGCCTGTGACTTATATTTTGAAAGATGAAAATGGCAATATAATCAAAGGAGGATTTTATACAGAAGAATTGTTAAAGACTAAATATAAAGACATGTATTTGGTAGAGAAGGTAATTAGGAGGAAAGGTGATTTATTATATGTCAAATGGCTCGGGTTCCCAAGTAGCCAGAACTCGTGGATTTCTGCAAAGGATGTATTAAAATGAATTCAAATTTTAAAAATATAGGGGAAAAATATGGCAAGAGTCAAAAGGAAATTAGGGCGGGTGCAAAAATCAGTAAGTTGGCAGTTTTAATTCGACTGTAATAGTTAATTTGGGATTTATTAATGCATTAGATAAATTGCAGACAAATCCAAAGTTAATTTTTAAATATAGAGGATGGGGAAAATGTATTTAAGGCAAGGGTACTAGTACAGGAAACTTGTGTAAGGCGGGAGCTGGTGTCGGTCCAAAAACGGCTCCCCATAAGAATAACATGGGAAAAAAGCGCCGAAAGTGGATTCTCCCCGGTAGTTCTCCTCTACTTGTTTATGTGTTGTTAAAGGGACGGACTCAGAGATCCAAAGATTCAAAGATCCTCACACGTCAACCGAAGCTTATTGTGTGTCCCTTGTACGTTAGTATGGCAAACCAATGCCCGTACCCTTTACGAGATCCAGGAGTTTTTTACCAATACTAGCGTCCCTTTCATCACCTGGTTGCTTACAACCAAACAGAGCCCTTCTCCTTGCCCCGAGTCTCTCGCAGTCCAGTATGATATGCTTGGCAGTCTCTTCAGACTGATTGCAGAGCCTACACACCTGACTTTCATTTCTGAGTCCGAGAGTGTGGAGATGTTCCCTGAAATGGCCATGTCCAGTTATCAGAGCAATCAACTGCTTAACCCGACCTCTGCCCAACCTCACCAACCAGTTAGTGAAGTAAGAGCTAGTATCTGCTAGCAGCCTTTTGCCAAGTGCTTGACCAGTATGACCTTGCCATTGCTGGCGATGTAAGTCCCTGGACCATTTGTTTATTGTGTGAAAAGCAGTTGTTTTGCTTATGCCACAGCTTGGCTCTGGACCAAAGAATGGCATACCGGAACCTCTTTTAGCAAGCTTATCTGCACACTCATTGCCACCTATGCCTACATGGCCAGGTACCCAACCAAGATGCACCGAGTTGCGTGTCGCGAGTTTGCAGAGAGTGTTGTAACATTCCCACACCAATTTTGACTTGATTTCGTTGGAGTCAAGAGCCTTGAGGGCAGCCTGACAATCTGACAAGATTACTATATGCCTGTCGCAATAGCGTCTGGCAATGCCGAGATTGGCACAAACCATGATGCCACAAATTTCTGCTTAAAAAATAGTACAGTGTTGTCCCAGACTTGCACAGAGTTCTGTTCTAGGTGATTCACTGTACACCCCGTAGCCAGATTTTCCTTCAATGAGAGAGCCGTCCGTGTACCAGACAAGGCTGCCCTTCCTGGAATGGGGCCCTTCCTCAGATGTCCACTCTTCTCTGGAGCAGAATCCAACAGAAAAAGGTTTAGTGAAAACCATCTCCGTACTCATGACATCTGATGTCATATCAAGCACAGGGTTTTGAGCAACAGCTTTGGTGATGGTGCAATGGCCTGTTCCAGACAGGCCTTCCCTCCATTGGCCTGCGACTTTTAATCGATAGGCTGATTTCCGTGCTTCTGCCTTGATGAAGATATCCAAAGGCAGTAATCCAAGAGCAACTTCGAGAGCTGCTGACGGGCTACTCCTGAAAGCTCCAGTGACTAGAAGTGTGCCCAACCTTTGTAAACTTGTGAGTTTGGCTATGGCTGTAGTCTGGTTCACCTTTGTCCACCAGACTAGTGATCCATATGTGACTTGAGGCCTTATTACTGCCTTGTACAGCCACAGTGCTATGTGAGGCTTGATCCCCCACGTGGAGCCTACAAATCTCCTGGACGTCATGAGCGCCCATTTCGCCTTATGCAGTGTATTATTCAAATGATCATTCCAAGTCAGCTTAGAATCAATTGTCAGCCCTAGGTATTTGACTGTACCTGATACTTCAAGCCGTGTTGGTCCAAGTCTCAGCCTGGAAAGAGACTCCAGGTTCTTTTTCCTTGTGAACGGAACAACTACTGTCTTTGAGGGGTTTATGCTTAGACCCTCTCCAAGACACCAGACATTGACATATTGAAGATTGACATTCATGACATCAGCAACAATATTCGTGAACCTTCCCTGTACCATTAGGACTATGTCGTCTGCATAGCCCTGGACAAAGACGCCTCTGCTAGTGAGCTCACGAAGGAGACCGTCCACCACCAGGTTCCACAGAAGAGGCGAAAGTACACCTCCCTGCGGAAAACCCCTCGTGGGTGCGATCACTATCGATTCACCTTGAAGATCGGCTCTAATCCGCCTGGAGCAGAGCACGGTCTCAATCCACCTACATACAGCAGACTCAAGACCACGCCCACGCACCGCCCGGACCATGGCCGTGTAAGTGACATTGTCAAATGCACCTTCAATGTCCATGAAGGTGCATAGAGCGATTTCCTTAGCAGCAAGGCTGTCCTCCACCCTGCTAACAAGTTGATGCAGGGCAGTTTCGCAGGACTTACCAGACTGATAGGCATGCTGATTTCGATGGAGAGGAGTACCTGAAAGCACTCCCTTTCTTAGATGTCTTTCTACCAGTCTCTCCAGCGTCTTCAAGAGAAACGATGAGAGACTGATAGGCCGAAATGATTTTGCAGTTGAGTAGTCTGCTCTTCCTCTCTTGGGAATGAAGACCACCCTACTGAGGCGCCAGGCTTGAGGAATGTACCCATAAGCCAGACTCGCTCTGAAGAGTTCGCACAGGAGGGCCAAGAGAGCTTCCGGTCCTTGCTGTAGCATTGCCGGTATGATACCGTCCCCCCCAGGAGATTTGAAAGGGCCAAACTTGCTGATGGCCCATTTAACTTTGGAAAGTGTGACAATCCGTCTGGCTAAAGTCCAGCTTCCGCGATCAGCTCTTGGCCATGAGCCCCTTTCGCTGTTGCCGGACATGCCTAAACAGTCACTCTCAAAAATGCAATCCGGAAAGTGAGTCTCAAGGAGAAGTTTGAGACTTCCTTCAATTCCAGTGGTATATTGTCCCCCTGGTGACCTCAGGGATCCCAGGAGGCCAATAGGGCTTGAAGCTAAAACACGCTGCAGTCTTGCTGCTGCGCTGAAACTGTTTACCTCCTGTGTAAACCGTCTCCAAGAGTTCTCTTTGGCTTTATTGATTGCAAGGCTATATTCTGTGAGTGCCTTATGGTATGGATCCTAGATACGGCTCCGTTTGCAATGATTATGAAGCTTCCTGACAACCGTCCTTTTACGTTCAAGGTCAGCAGTCCATCACTTAGTATTAGTGCGACTCTTTCCCCGCCGCAATGGACAATTGTCCTGGAAGCAGCTTACAATTGCGTTCTGAAGATCAGAAGCAATCTGGTCCATG
Organism: Allygus modestus; assembly: GCA_963675035.1. Lineage (NCBI taxonomy): Eukaryota > Metazoa > Arthropoda > Insecta > Hemiptera > Cicadellidae > Allygus > Allygus modestus. Next base: position 116,640,001 of record OY776113.1, read on the forward strand.
TCCGCAAAGCAGCTGACCCTCCCACCTAATGATCCCAGTTGAGACAGGAGGTCAGACTTATAGAGTGACCAATCTGTTTTCCTGGGATCTCGATAGCAGGGCGAGTCACCCTCACCTTGCAGGTTAAAACAGATGTACCTGTGGTCAGACAAGGAGGCATCGTGGCTTACGTGCCAATTGTCAATGACTCTAAGGACTGCTTCTGAACAAAAAGTAATGTCAATAACCTCACTTCGATTTCGTGTAACGAACGTCGGACGGTTTCCAACATTACAGACATAAAGATTCTTAGATATGAGAAACTGAAGAAGAGCCTCACCTCTTGGATTCGTGTCAGAGCTTCCCCATCCGATTGTGTGATGAGCGTTGGCGTCACAACCTAAAAGGAGTTGTCGTCCACCAGCGCAGGATGACTCCACCAAAAGTTCGAGCTCTCTCGATGGAGGAAGTTCCCCGGAGTCGTAGGGCAAGTAAACCGAGCCTGCAATTGTGCTCCATTCCTTGCCTTCATAACTCCAGGTTATAGACACCGCAGTGAGATCTCTAGAACAGAATTCAGTGAGGGTTAGGCAGTCCATACCTTTCTTCACAAGTATGCATGTTCTGACATTTTTGAGAGAGGTACAGTAAATCAACCTACCCTTGGTATCGCCCAGGCCTGCAACCCTTCCTTGGTGAAGCCATGGTTCTTGAATCAGTGCCAGGTCAAATCCCTCTCTGAGGAAGAACTGGCAGAAAGCGGCCGAGGCCGCTTTACTGTGGTGAAGATTGATCTGGAGGACCCTGGGCATTGTCCTTGACTGTCGTTGAGACAATTGAGACTTGCCAGAGTCCTAGATTGGCTCTAGAGTTGGCTGACCTAACAGCATTGAAGCAGGCCTCATCCAGGAAACAGACGAATCCGTAACCTTTTGGGTCTGGCTTAGCTGGCAGGACCTTCCATTCCTTCACCTTCAGGGTGGGGTTTTGCTTGTCGAGCATCTCAAGGACCTTTTCTGGAGTTTTCTTCAGGAGCTTCGGGTGAGCTCTAAAGAATACCCTCGTTGACCTCAAGATGTCTCTCCTTAGTCCAACAGTAAGTTTCTTCTCCCCAAGTGGTTTAAGGCTGGGGATGAGTGTCTCCAGCCAAAGCTTAGTTGCTTCGTTGATGCAGGATGTTATTAAGGCACCTTTTTCCATGTAGGTGCCTGCAAACGATGGAGCAGAGCCGTCCTCTAGGGGTTCGAGCTCATCCATGATGGCGTCTTCAATAGCTTCACCTTGCTCTGCTGAAAGCTTAGCCTCAGGATAGCCCTCCAAGACAATGGCCATTTTGATTGCGGAAATGTCCCTGTAAGAGACTCCTTTGCTAGAAGTCCCTGGATTCAAGTTTTGGTCATCATGATTTCCATGAGTTCCACTCCTGGCCTTTTTAGTAGGTCCTTCCGCCGAGGGAGGGGTGGCCATATTGCCTCTAGGGCGCTTGGCCGCCCTCGACTCAGCTTCTGGACCCACATTCGTGCCTGGAGTTTCACCCATATCATGTCTCTTTGGTTTTTTCTTTTTGCCCCTCCGAAACTTCGCTGGGTCAAAAACTTCACCTCTCTCAAGAAGGTTTGCCTGAATAGCCTTCCTTCTTTGGGCAGCGGTGAGGTTCGTTCTCTTAACCCGCAGGCTGTTCAGTTGCTCTATGGCATCATCGAGCATACCCGTAGATTTTGGTGTTCCTGGACTTCTGAGAAGCTCATCCTCCCCCTCCAGTGGGGCTGATGTGATTGAGCTCACATCGTCCATGTTGAAGTCTGTGGAAGCCTTCTCATTGTTGATAGCCTCCTCATGAGAATGCATCGGAACCTCCTGTGTTCCTGATGCACTCATTTCAGGTTGAGGAACCTGCCCTGGTGGGGCAGATCCTGATGGAATTAGGGGCAAGGCAACTTCTGGAGTTGCCTCGAGGTTTGGTTCTGATTGGTTGTTTTGCCCTTGGCGGTCCATGTGGTTCCCACGAGAAGCTAGGGACATGAAGTCGACCCGGACAGAGCCCCGCATGCCCGGGCAAGGCTGTATACTGCAGGAGGGCGCCTGGTATCCTGCAGGTACCGTTCTTGACACCATACAAAAGGCCTGGTGCCATCCACCCATCAGCACGGTCCACGTAACACCTTGGGTTGGCCTGTAACAGAGATAGAGGAAGGGGAGGGAAGAATTCGGGTGAAGAGCAGGTTGGAGATAGCAAGATGAAGAAAGCTGATCCGTGTGTACATAAATGGAAAGAACACGGATCAATAGGAAAGTCTCTGACACAGATGAAGAGTAGGGAGCCAGAGAGGCTAGCTGCAATGGACAAGCCACCGGGCGGTGGGGTCGCCACGTCCCTACGCCGGTAATTCGTGGCATTACACCTCATATATATAGTGGTTGTCGATGCTCATACTTTACAATATGATGCGTTTGGTACTCCTGTCATTTGATGAATAATTCAATAAAGTTGCGACAGTAATTTGTGCAAGTTAAGTCACTACTTCATTTAATACTGTAATATTTGTATTGCTAGGCCACCATTATTCCCCTCAAACTGTTAGTTACCAGCGAAGATTGGGCATGGTTCACACTTTCCGAAAAGTTTGGGAAGATGCTTGATATTTCATACAAGTCAGGGAAAGTGTTTAGTTTTATCCTCAATGCAAAACATTGCTGCGTAAAAATCTAAACTTACTAGAATTTTGATGAATCATTTGTTATGGTTTAAGAGGAAGTAAACCATAACTGGTAGGTAGGCTGTAAGGCAATAAATGTAATGGACAACAAGATAACTGTTAACATTCAAATATTGTAGGCTATAAAAATGAACAGGAAAGAGCATTGGACGGCTATGGGGAAGGTGGAGGGCAATAAGAAAATATTAAAAAAATATTACCTACCAGTATTGTAAATATAGTGCCCAAAATTAATCTTTCTGGTCAGGGAAAGTTAGGGAAATCATTAACCAAACAAAAGTGTGAACCATGTTGGAATCGTACACCTTATAAATACTAAATTATGAATGTTCATGGTTCCAATCAAAACGATGTTTCCGAGAGAAATGAGAATTATCCAACGCATTTGCCAGTAAAAAATTGTAATTTAAGGACAGAATTCCTAAAAATAGACATCAGACCATTAGCCTAGGCCTGTATTATATTTTTACTCACCGAGCAATACAAAACTTTTTAACTGTAGTACAATAGAAAAGATGTGTAAACGGTCCAAGACAAGCGCAAGTTTGTAATCAGTTTTTAACAGTGACAAAAAGTGCCAGCTACTTAACAACTGTCGCACGAATTGCTTTGCACCGTGGAAACCAGGCCTTAGTAATTCTAGACTCTTCATTACTTATTAATGCTTATTCCAAAACCATTCAATCAAGAGTTTTATAATGTTGTTTGGTTCAATAGATTGTTTTAGGCCTGACAGAATCCCCGAGTTTCATTCCGTTAGCTTTATCTAAAGCCAAGCAAAGTTTGAAGTTAGTAAGCCTTCAGGCAATTGTTGTTTATCGGAGTGGTTCTACCATAATTTACAATTGAACTGATTGGAAAATAGCACATTTTTACAAATTAAATACAACCTAGCTTGAACGTTTTAGTTGCCCCTGATGGGTATATCGGCTATACCATGTTGATGTTTAGCTTATTAGTGTTGAGTGTACACTACCGGTACAGTAGTGTTTTGTTTTCTGATTGCAAACATATCCGTCCATGAACACATATTTTTAAATCTTGGTATTTTTATAATATGATAAAGTAACGAGTTTGGACAATCCATTGAGGAAGGATGGGCTTTGAAGGTTAGCATTGTCCTAATGGGAGAAGCAGTTAGAAGCCGGTGACTAGAGCCTCCTCTTAACCCAACCCGCGATTTGTTGGTGTAACCTAAATGCTCAAATGCCCAGGCTGCAGTATTCACGCTAAGAATTAATTAAAATTACAATAACTTTGCTATTTTTCAATTAATTTAGTTCAATGACGGCGTCTTACACAGAGTTAAAAATACACGTACAAAACCTAATTTTAAATGTACACGATGAAAAAAGTAATAGCCTTAATAAAAATATCGTTGTGCAAAATTAAGTGATATTACATGATAGCACAACTATTTCTCTACATACAGAGCTGCGGAAGAAGGCCAGAACAAAGTTCGAACAGGACTTCTTCAAGCTCATGAATAACGTGGTCTTCGGCAAAACCATTGAGAATGTACGGAAGCGCCTCAACGTCAAGCTGGTGTTCCTGAACGCCTCTTTGAGCGGCAGCTCCCTGGTCCTGTACAACGTGTCGTAGGACGTCACGAAATCGTAGGGGAACACGCCCTTCCTGCGCACCAGGTCGAACAGCCGGTCGTCGGGGAAGCACTTCCTCGTCTCGCGCATCCTGTCCGTGGGAAGTCTCGCGGCGAGGCTGGCCAGGCTCATGGACAGGAACCTGTAGGTGTCCAGGAAGCGCACCGAAAAGCTGCTCCGTCGCGGGTTATCTCTGGGCTGGCCGAAGTGGAATCGCTTGGTAAAAGCGATGTAGCGCTCCTCCGTGTGCGCCAACACGTCCACGTCACCGGGGTCGATGGCCAGCTCTCGCACTACGAAGTGGGCGTCGTAGTTGGACAGGTTATGGAAGTAGCAGTTGATGTGTCGCTGCTCCCGGTACCTGAGGTTGCACGAGCGGTGGGCGGCTCCTCGGAACTCGTAGGGTGGGGCGTGGTTGTGGTCCCGCACCTTGACGTCCTGGTCCGTGAACTCCTTCCCGCAGAGGTAGCAGACGGTGGCCGCGATGAACTGGCGCATCTCCTGGTCGTTCAAGACGGGCTGTAGTAGGACCATGTTGGTCAGGAGGTCCCACAGCGCCAACACGTCCATCTTCAACCTTTCCATGAAGACCTTGGACGCGTCCGCCCCGAAGTACACCCGCGGCTCAAACTCCTCCAGGCCGAGTGAGTCCACGATCTGGTATGCAAAGGCGTACGGGACGTGAATTTGCAGGGGCCTCGTGCCGGGCGGCGCTTCCACCGGGTCAACAGTGACAGGCTGCAGAGCACACTCGAAGTCCGCGTAAACTTAAAAGCGCTCGCGCCGAGTGTACTCGGGATGGGTGAAGCGGATCTGCTGCTTCTTGGACATGTCCAAGCGGAGGGGGGCCTTGGCAGTGCAGTATCGCATGTGCTCCTCCAGACGCTCGACACCGGACAGTTCCAGTTTGTTGGGCCGGTTGTCGAAGTAAGCGAAGCATCGCTTACAGACGTGGATAGCGTTGGCGCAGGACGTTAGCTGAGGACGCACTAGCCTACTCATGTTTGCGATGTAGGCGTAGTGACTGTCCCCGCCAGTAGTCACGTACAACAGGTCCCGTTGATCTTCCAACTCCCGCTTGCATATCTTCAGTGGGAACAAGCGGTCCTGGAACTTTGGGGATCCGTCGAGGCGTCTCCCCACCATGGCACGCTCGATACCGTATACGTTTACGCTGATGGCGTTCTTCCTCTCGAAAGCCTTGATGTCCTTCACAGCCACGGGGAAGCGTAGGCCGGCCCAATCGTAGCGTGCCATTATGTCCGGTGTATACGCTGCAGGCCTCTCCGCGTGTTGCGCGACAAACTTGGCCAGGATAGCGTACTTGAAGCACATGTCATCGTCGTTGTGCACGTTGATGACAGCGCGCCTCGTGCAGATGGTCCTGGGAAGTTGGATGAAGTGGGCTCCGCGTTCTCCCAACGGGGTGTAGAGGTTGACGCGGATCTCCAAGTCGCGTATACGGAGATAGCTCCACCCGCTGCCCATTAGCTCGCACTGTTCCTTCTCTTCCACCAGCTTGTTGAAGGAAGCCGACAGGAACGCCTCCAGGTCCGACGCGGCAGTGAGAGGCACGTTCTTCGTCTTGAAGGCTCGCAGGCAAGTGGCTCCGTGGACGTTGGCGAATTCGCACTCCAGGAACATGTTGACCTTGGTGTTCGGATGTCGGGTCCTGACGTCGGCCAACAGGTCCAGGACGCTGTCGAACAGCAGCACCAGCGCGTCGTCAACGGTCAGGAAATCCTCCATGGGCCGGGGCAGACCGAAGGTTAGGAGCCGTCCGCGGAACGCCAGTTGGATGGTGCGGAACGCAGGCAGTTCACCACCACCACCACCACCCACCATCCCTTTGGGTGCCGTGCTGGGTCCGGGCTGAGGCTCGTGGCTGGGTCCGGGCTGAGGCTCGTGGCTGGGTCCTGGGCGCGGCTCGGGTGACAGGACGGGCAGTCGTGGCATTTCGTCCAAAACGAGGTTCCTCACAACGGGACAGTTGTGAGCCTCGTGCTGGTCTCGGTTGTAGTGCCGGGTGAAGCCTCGGTCGCAGTAGGCGCACACGAACCTCCTGCCGCGGTGAGCGCTCGCCACGTGTCGCTGCAGGTACGCGGCCTTGCGGAACAGAGCGCCGTACTCGAGGAAGTGGGCCTCGTTGGCATGCACCAGCTGCACGTGGCGCCGGAGCAGGTCCTGGCGAGAGAATCGTCGCCCGCACACGTCACACTCAGGCCGTAGGTCTCTGGCGGGTGGCGTTGCAGCGGAGGAAGAAGAGGAGGAGGTCGAAGCTGACGGGCTCGCAACGTGGACCGCTTCCATGTGGTGGCGTAGATCCTCGGGGCCCGCCAGGGCGACAGCGCACAACGGGCATGGGCAGCCTGCGAACAGGAAAACAATTCCTATTAGTTACCCGAACCCGATAAACACGAGGGTGAGGAGATGGTAGTGAGGGACTACACAGAGGACTGGTGACCTATTATTTACCCCTCGAGTCTTTCTCCTCGTCTCAATCGCCAGTTACTCGAGCCCGTTAAATACAAGGGTGATGACCTACACAGAGGGCTGACAACGTCTTGTTTACCCCTTGAGTCTGTTTCCTCGTCTTAATCACCAGTTTACCCAAGCCAGATAAATACAAGGGTGAGGAGGTGGCGGTGAGGACCTACACAGAGGGCTGGAAACCTCTTGTTTACCCCTCAAGTCTGTTTCCTCGTCTCAATTGCCAGTTTACCCGGCCAAGCAGGGGTGACGTCACTGGTTACTCTCTCATAAAAATAAATCGTTAATTACCAAAGTCCATGGATGCTCCGTGACGTCATGGGTGAGGACACTAAAGTGGAAAGCATACTTAGCAAATCTACTGGCGGTTTCTTATCTATCATAAAACTGTACCTGGCGCTTGATCGTGAGGAGTAGGAGGATGAACTGTGGTGAGGTGACGTCGCAATTTGTCACTTCGCCCGAAGCGTCTGCCGCAGACATGACAATCGTAATGGCGGTTGTTGTGGGCAGATGCTGCGTGACGGGCCAGGTTTCTAGCAACCCCGAAAGTGCGCCCACAAACCTCACACAGATGAGGAACAGCCATCTGCAACATCGGGTATCTGTACTCTCTTAGTCCACCATAAAGGCGCAGTTTTGTCACAGCAAAAGCACTTTGATAGCGGTACCCCTAAGAACGAGGCCAATCTAACCCTTCTAATAGTAGACAGAAATAAATGACAAGAATAGCTCCTATGACATTCCCAATACTGGTACACGTCTTTGTCTTTGTTACGCTCGTACATGGCGATTTTACCCTCGTCTGTAATTCCACTCGGAAATCGAAGTTTCGATTTAAAAGCAAAACCGAATTTATTTCCCTCAAACAATTTTTAAAAAGGAGTGGTAGTGAGTCTATTTTGCTTTTTAAGTTTGGTTCATTAATTTTAATCGTTAAAAACACAACTGTTTCAAGGTCATTACAATTCCACTCATCTCCATCTGAAAAGAAACAACGACAAGGCTCCGTGTACTGGGATATGTAAAAGATTAAATATTAATGTTAGCTAATTAGGTTTTAAAGCATTGGTAAACTGACTGATGAAAAAGTAAATTACATGTTACTTACATTTTAAGATATCCAAAGAGAAGGCTCCACACAGTCGCACAAGTAATCACAGTGTAGACACCAGGTCCTCACAGTACGAACTGCCACTAGATACTGATGTAGCCTAAGAAGATAGCGCGCTTAAATAAGCCAGTTGTTGACGCCGTGAAACTTTCCACTGCATCACCTGTCATATGAGCTTCGCTGTGTAATGTAAGCGGTAAACAATTCCCGGAACCGCTAATGAGTAAACAGGCTGGGACAGTCACGTAGGCACGCGGATGACATCACCGTGGTCCACGACGTTCTAGAACATTCTAGAAGCTTCTAGAAGGTCGCTGATGAGTAAACAGGCTGAGACAGTCACGTAGGCCCTAGCACGCGCCTCGACACGTGACATCGTGGAGCCGCTCACAGTTTGGTTTTGGTCAAGCCGGCACACAACATGTAGTGAAGTCACATCGAGTTCGGTCGGCAAACAGCCGAGATCCCATAAGGAAAACGCGTTTAAAAATTAATAACGGGCTTGTTTGATGGTGGATTTTAGGGTTTCCTTCAGCGATGGTTTTCTCAGGTCGACATACAACATGTGGCAAAGTTACATCAAAATCAGTTGGTAAACAGCTGAGATCCCATAAGGAAAACGCGTTTAAAAATTGGTAACGGGCTTGTTTAATGGTGGATTTTAGGGTTTCCTTCAGCGATGGTTTGCTCAGGTCAACATACAACATGTGGCGAAGTTACATCAAAATCAGTCGGTAAACAGCTGAGATACCTTAAGGAAAACGCGGTTAAAAACTAATGGTGGGCCCGTTTAACAGCGGATTTTCAATTTTATTTATGCGGCGGTTTACTTAGGCCGCCGCCCGACATGTGGTGAGGTTTCGTCAAAATCGGTCGGTAAACAGCCGAGATCCCCTAAGGAAAACGCGTTTAAAAATTAATAGCGGGCCCGTTTAACGGTGGATTTTCAATTTTCTTTAAGCGATGGTTTACTTAGGCCGCCGCCCGACATGTGGTGAAGTTTCGTCAAAATCGGTCGGTAAACAGCCGAGATCCCTTAAGGAAACCGCGTTTAAAAATTAATAGCGGTCTTGTTTGATGGCGGATCTATGGGGTTCTTTCGTCATTCGCTTCCTTGGGGAAAAGTCATTCGCCTACACTCTGGAAAAGTCCCGTGGGAATCGGTGGGAAAATAGGCTAGTTATTAATTTTCAAAAGTTTTTTCCTCATGTTCAAGGTCATCACGGAAAGTGCCGCAGGCGACCGGGGGGGCGTAGGGGGGGCGTCGGGGGGGCGAATGGGGGGCGTCGGGGGGGCGTCGGGGGGGGCGTCGGGGGGGCGCCGGGGGGGGGCGCCGGGGGGGGGGCGCCGGGGGGGGACTCCTCAGGCTCCTCACGCCAGGTGGGGGCTCCTCAGGCTCCTCACGCCAGGGGGGGGGGCTCCTCACTTGCTCCTCACTGCACCTTTGCTGGTTTTGAAACAATCAATGCCCCCTACTACTATTTATTGATTACAAAAGGACGAATCAAAATGAGAAATTATTTAATCCATAACGCATTTTTACAATTAATTATGCCACTAGGACTTAAGGTTTTTCTTGTATAGTTTCAGCAGTATAATCCATATATTGGGGATATTTTAGTGAGTCTATTTGAAGATCAGTGTCAGCCGGAGATGAGTTGAGTGATTTGCTTCAGGAAGACGTCTCCCTGCGTTGTTGCTAGCATGCAGCAGTAAATCTGTGACTGACGTCCAATCACTGCCGCGATATTTCTCTGTCAGGTTGGTGTTACTGAACTGGTTGAAGAATGTACTCGATTTGGCAGCTGTGAAATTTACCAAATTCTACAACCTATATATTTGGCATGACAAAAATTATTAGTTTAGTATAAGAATTTTTGTATAAATATGTTTTTAAGTTCTAGCTATATGGTTAGAAAACAAGCCCTTAATAGTCGTTTAATAGTCTGGAACTTTCCTTTAATCTATAAACATTAAACTTGAATAAAATGAAGATAAGCTCAACTAATCAAATATACATCCTCACAAAACTTGATAAAAAACCTTCCTAATGTTAAGACGAAAAAATTCGAATTGCTCAAAAACCAATTACGTCGTGTTATCCCTGGGTCTAGAGCTTATACAGATAATTGTGATAAGGGCTGTAATATTAAATTTGCCGGAAACTGTGGTAATTTGATTCGGTAATCAGTAGCAGCAAACCTTTTAAACAGGGTTTAGTATGAACTGATTTTAATAACTATAAAATATTTCTTTAAGAATATACAATATTTACACAGTTTATTATCCAACCGAAACATGGTTTGATTCTTTCAGTTCATCGTTGCCGTGGCGATCTTTATGTTTTCCTGTATGATATAATGTTATTAAGATTATGATTGCTTAAAATGTGCTATCTTGTAAAACTGCTAAAGTGCTCCGGGTAAAAATGAGGTGTCAAGTGTGTAGTTCTATAACGTTTACCGCGTTGCGGTGGTGCTACATAAGTGTTAATGCTGTGCTTTAATGTAAAACTAGTGTTATTATGGCAGAGAGTGTGATGCCGTCAAGTGTGTAGTTCCATAACGTTTACTATGTTGTCTTGGTGTTACATAAGTGTTAATGCTGGGCTATCTTGTAAAACTATTCAAGTGCTTATGGTAAAGAGTGCGGTCTCGTCAAGTGTGTAGTTCCATAGCATTTACTGGGTTGCGGTGGTTCTAAATAAGTGCGGCTTGTATGCTATCTTGAAAACACTGAACTATCAAGACAAATTAATTTTAAATTGATTTAATTATATGGCATAAGGCATTTTAAGTCCACACAAACAGAATCTCTGACGCAATTCTTCTCCCACGTAAAAAAAATATTACTCATCACTTGTGGCCTAACGTACGCTTTATCTATCAATTCCGCATTGACATATTTGTCATTTATGTACAAATTCCTAATTTTGGAGTCTTTAGCTACTGACAGTGGGTTTTGAGTGGGAAATCCACGCCTTTCTCTAACCCACTATTGGATGCCTGCGTATTTGAGATATTTTTCAATAAATCAATTATACCTTAAACTATGTACAGAATTTCGTTTTACAAACGTAACGATACAAGATGTTTCTAGTTTATTGCACTCTCCGAATGAAGAACATTTTACAACGTACTGTTTTACCATCATATCTAAGTTTACATTTCCTCCGCAAATTAAGTCAATAATAGGTCCAGGCAACCAGTTAACTGATAGTAATTTACCTTGTTTTTTGGGCTCAGGTATATTTTATAAAAGGTAAATGTTTTTAGGAAAATAAATATATACTGTATCTTAAAAGCTTTAAGTTGTTTAACTTCTGATGCATGGGGGTTGGTTGATTTTTCATGTGGTTTGGAACCACTACATTTTAAATGAACTCGCGGATTTAGAAAATTCTAAAAATTGTAATATTTAGTGTTTTTTTAGTGATAAAAACACTATTCTGAAAAAACTAGATATCGTAAAGCTCTTCTCATATTTTGTATCGTATATTTAATTTGAATCCAGATGTGTGGTATTTAGTCATGAACTCATCCCGACCGTTAACAAACAGACATCATTGTGCAAAAAGGCTTCTTGAGATTAGGGGAACCTTCAAAATAAATATTTAACCTAATAACTAAAATCTGGAAATGTTGTTGAAAATATGTATGGGGGAAATTTATATGAGTTTTATTCCGGACCTTAAATATTAGATCAACATTACTATTTATAGTGATGTATCCTTGTTCAGCTACCAATAGGCACATATAATTAACAAAAACAACCTTGATACACATTCTTTTATTGGAATAAAACTCAAATTTTCGGCTTAAGCCTTCATCCTTGTTATGATGAAGGCTTAAGCCGAAAATTCATCCTTGTTATGATGAAGGCTTAAGCCGAAAATTTGAGTTTTATTCCAATAAAAGAATGTGTATCAAGGTTGTTTTTGTTAATTATTTATAGTGATGATAATTACTTAACCCTTGCAAGTAATCCAATATATCTTAATAACGCTTATAAATTAATTTAATCCATCAAAAGCAAAAGAGCAGCTCCTGATTAAATGGACTTCAGTGGAGAGGCCAGAAAACCCGGCCAAGTGTCACATGCTCTCCGATCTCAAACCTGCCTGGAGTTATAAAACGAGTGACTTAGCTGCAGAGAAACAAGTTTCGCGACTCTAGCGTTTCCCCACCGTCAAGTTGATGGTTGTACTTAAGACATTTTTTGAGGTCATAATTACATCCTTTAGACAGATAAATTCACTGCAAGGATTTAAATTATTTCGACTAAAATAATTATACATTTTACCCACATTGAAACTAGAGTTTGATTTAACGATGTAGACTTTATGTTACGTGAGACTTTACTGACTATCTATTAGTATATAAAAATATAATACCATTTTCCCTCAAATTTACAGTTTTCAGTCCAAAAACGTGAAAACTGACATCTTTGTATCCGTGCTTGAGCTGTACCACTTTTTTCCACCTTATTGACCTTCTACTGAATAAATACGGCAATTAAACTTTTAATACAGAACAACTGAATGGTTGATCTGAGTTATTCTAAAATATGTGTAGAAACCACGATGTTTCATTTTTCCGCTCACATAAAAACGATTTCCAAATGCTAGAAGTACATTTTTTATTTTGGAAATTTGAGATAAAAAGTTTATTTTCAGAAGTGTTTTTATGTTAATTGACGCTCCTCGTTTGGTTGTTTATTAAAGGATTCTCTTTCGTGTAACAAACTTATTGTTATTTCGTCTAGAAAAATATAGTCACGAGAACTAATTTTAGCTGCAGCCCTATTGTTGTTCCTCGAATGAGCAAGGAGAGTACCAATCATAAAACGCTACTACTCCCTCTCGTCAACTTGAGGCAAATAGAAAAAGGAAAATGAAAAAATAACCTCACTTAAACCACCTCATCAACTGAACATATACACAGTGTAGAACATTACTGAACGAGTGACTTGCAATCCAAGAGTCAGAATAGTGAATAAGAAATAGATTCCCTAGGAGATAGATTCCCTCTGATCTTCACTCTTTGTTTGGTTTTGATGTTTTAGATATGTGGTGAGTCGTTAACAACCCGAAACAATGTTTTCATTAAGTCAAATTAATCCAACAGTAAACTGTTCCATTTGTTATAATTAAATATTATTCAAATATGTAAACATCATATTTATGTTTGGCTAAGTGCTTATAAAAGTGATTGTAAAATTATACACAACAAGCTAGTGGCTAGCTTTATGTTTATAATTTTAAACTAGAAAATGTAGGTTTATATTTTGCCTTTTCAAACTATTTGTAGGAATTTAATTCAACACTTTGCGGCCCCGTAAGGTTACGGCCCGCATGGAATGCTCTAAATCCTAGTATAAACCACTAGTAAAAGTAAGATACAACACAATTGTGCCACCACGCATGCGCAGTCAGACACGTCTGCTGACTACCTTCGAGAATCGGGGGAGACGCTAGCGGACCGTGTCAGTGGAAGGAGTGATCAGCAGGTGGCAGGTATAATTATTTCAGGCGCCAATCATACAGTATGAAGTAAGTGGTTAGTTAGCTTTTGGGGCAATCGAGGGGATGGGCAAATTATTTCCTTAATTTAACTACATTGAAATATTGTAGTAAAAATTAGTTACAGGATTTAATTAATTAACTGGAATAAGACTATTAAGAGTGAGATTGCGCAATACCATGTGAATGCTAGGGTGGGAGTCAAAAGGAAATCATAGTAATTATAAGCTTGGTTAAGCAATTTTCAATCCCATAATAATCTCTTTAATAACATAATAAGAAAATCATCAAAGCTGGCATCCTAAGTTGTAGTAAATTTGGGCAGGAGTATTTGATAGACAATCCAGGACCTGTAGGGCCGCAACACGCAGACCCTACAATACATTACAATTACAATTACAATATATATTTGCGAGAGGAAAAAACTTTCGAAAATTAATAACTAGCCTATTTACCCACCGATTCCCAAGGGACTTTTTCCAGAGTGTAGGCCTATCCTAGAGGAAGCGAATGACGTAAGAACCCCATAGATCCGCCATTAAACAAGGCCGATATTAATTTTTAAACGCGTTTTCCTTATGGGATCTCAGCTGTTTACCGACCGATTTTGACGAAACCTCACCACATGTCAGGCGACGACCTAAGTAAACCATCCCTTAAAGAAAATTGAGAATCCACCGTTAAACAGGCCCACTATTAATTTTTAAACGCGTTTTCCTCATGGGATCTTGGCTGTTTTCCAGACCCCTCACGATGGTTCAAAACTAGCAAAGGCGCGGTGAGGATGCGAGGATGCAAGCCCCCCCCCCCCATAAGCGGCTCCGCGGAGTCACGTGTCGAGGTGCGTGCTAGGGCCTACGTGACCGCCCGGGGCTGTTTACTCATCAGCGGTTCCGGGAACTGTTTACCGCTTACATTCCACTGCGAAGCTCCTCCGGAGGGCGACAGTGGGTGAAAGCGGTGTTCGAGTCAGTCTTGACCAGAGCCGCTTCCATAATGGACGCCCTTACTGTGGAAGTCTTTGTCAACGTTCCCAACATCAGCCGGTACCTCCTGCTCGGACCGGAGTACCTTACTCCCACAAGGACTCGGGTCGAGGAGGCGATGAGGAGAGGTGGTCACGTCTTCCTCAGGCCGGGGTGGTGGAGTTCAGCCAGTCCCGTGATGTCCTCTCGTCGTTACGACCCGGGGGACCCGGCGCAGTGGGACGAGGTTCTGCAAGTGCTGCAGTTAACTCTGAACCAAGGCGGCATGGTGGTGTTGGACGTCCAGGAAAACTATAGAAGGCCTGGACAATAACCGATTACCTTTAACCCACTACATGTTTTGTCCGGTAATAAAGACTTCTTTTACCCTTAACCTCATTCCTTAAAAAGAAATACAAATAAAAAGTTTACTTATAAACTTGAACATGAGGATCCCCCCCCCCCCGTCAGCGATAGACCACCTCTCACGTTTCTGGAAGCTTCTAGAAGGTTCGCTGAAGCGTGCAACCTGGGTATAAAACCGAGGCAGAGCCGCGCGCGCGACCTCAGTGTTGTTTGAGACGTCACCATGAACGGAAACGGAGTCAGTGCAGCCGAAGTGGACCAAACGATCCGCTCCTTCCTAGAGGAGCTGAACGCAATGAATGATGAGAACGCCAACGCACCGCCAGTACAGCAGGGATGTGCGTCAAAGAAGAAAAAGCTCGATGGGTGGACTGTAAAGAGGAAGGAAGTGCCTATCGATTCCCCGACACTGTGCTGGTCCGCTGGCGGATATCAGTACACTGTGAAGAACCCTACCAACAGCGGTAATGTACTGTTAAAGATGAACGTGTTCAAAGGAAGTCGCCCCACGTTCAGTTGCGGCTTGTACTTGGACGAGGAGCGAAACGATGAAATCTGCATATGTCTAGAGGACCTGCTATCCAGATTGCAAAACCTATGGCTTGCAAATAGCGAGACGGGAGAGTCAAGATACGACGGGATCACTAGGACCGCTATTCCTCTACCCACCTGGCGAAAGACCGATTGCGTCATCTCAGGGAAAACCAAAAGGAGCGTACACTCCAAGTGCGCTACCCAGTAAACGAGAGAGCGTGGAAACTTCCACTAAGCAGTTGATAACCGAGACGCTTCTAGAACAATCCACTTGTTTACGCAGTAAAGCTTTCCATTACATCACCCTTCCTGGAATTGAGCGTGGAAACTTCCACTAAGCAGTTGATAACCGAGACGCTTCTAGAACAATCCACTTGTTTACGCAGTAAAGCTTTCCATTACATCACCCTTCCTGGAATTGAGCGAGTAACTATGTCATCATGTTGTTGATACGCGCGAGTCGGCACGTAGACACCGCCAATAAAAGGCGACTCGGTGGTGAGAGCCAGTCATTCTGCATCCAGCCGCTGTGCCATGCTCAACACGGACCAGAAGATGGACCTCAGGACAGCCCTCAACAGCTGCAAGGCTGCGGGTTACACCCGCATCGTAGACCTACAGGAGAACGTGGTGTATCCCATTCGCTCGTTTGAGCGAGTGGACACACCGTACGGCGAGGCGGTGATGGCCATCTTGGAGGGTCTTGTCGGCGATGACCCGATCCGGATTTACATGCCCCGGCGGTACCTCACGGTCTTGGACGATAACACCATCACGCAGTATAACGTTGGCGTGGGGCCGAGGATGAGCCTTGTAAAGAGGAGCAGCTCTCCAGGCAGCAAACTTCCTTTCCTGGAATTTGTTTAAATAAAAGGTATTCCTTATTCCCTTATTTCCTTCAATATAAAAAAAAAATAAAAATAAATCAAATAAAAAAAGCGAGAAAAGAATTTAGTTTTAAGAGCCGAGGTGGCGGTGCATGGCAGTCAGTAGACGCCATGGACTTGAGGTGGAAACACCCGTTCACCGCCATCGTGGCCGGGCCCTCTGGCAGCGGCAAGTCGCACTTCGTGGCTCGCTTCATAGAGCACGCCGACCGCATGTGCGATACGCGGTTCGCCCGCATCACTTGGCACTATGGCAGTGGTGGCGGCGGTGGTAAGAGCCTTGCGGACTCTGCCGTGCGCTACGTAGCCGGCCTGCCAGACCTGGACGACTACGACGGTAGCGAGCCCGCCCTGGTCATCGTCTACGACATGATGCGCGAGGCCGGCCCCGGCGTGGCGGACCTGTTCACCAAGGGCTCACACCACCGCAACATGAGCGTGTTCTTCATCACGCAAAACCTGTTTCACCAGGGCAGGGGCCAGCGCGACATATCGCTGAACGCCCACTACATAGTGTGCTTCAAGAATCCCAGGGATCGCGCTCAGATCAAACACCTGGCCCGTCAAGTATACCCGGAGAACCCCAAATTCGTGGAGGAGGCTTACGCGGACGCCACGCGTGATCCGCACGCCTACCTGCTCATAGACTTGAAACAGTCCACGCCTGAAGAGATGCGGGTACGTTCGGCCATTTTCCCAGACGACCTGGTGAACTACGTGTACCTGCCTAAGAAGAAGTGATAAATAGGCCGAGCGCGTGCCAGCGTCAGTCATCATGTCACACCGCGTGAAGAAGGACGCGGCGCTGCTGAGGGCCCTAATACACGCTACGCCCAAATACGCAAGGCCCTGTTAAAAGCGTGCGACAAGAGTCGCATCAAGTCATTGTGCAAGTGCGCGTATAACGTGCTACGCGGAAACGTACCGCTTTCCCCCTGTCTCAAACGCAAATTGAGCAAACACAAACAGGCGCTCAGACGGCTGGTGAAACGCGGCGAGGGTTGGGCCAAGAAGCGACACTACCTCGTCCAACGGGGCGGAGGGATCCTCCTACCTCTGCTGTTGAACGCTGTTCTGCCCGTTCTAGCGCAGAAGCTAATCGGACATGGAGTACGCTAGGAAAATGGTGGTTGTACCGCAGGAGCTCATCGAGAGATTGCGAGAAGGACCGGGACCAGGGCCGGGGCCAGGACCAAGAGGAGGAGCAGGTAGCGCCAATAAGCCAGCCAGCCTGGACGCTGAGATGCATCGCATATTGAGCGACAAGCGGCTGGACGATACGGAGAAATGGAAACAATATCAGCAGGTGTTACAGTGGTTCCTGCACTTTTCCGTGGCTAAACGTCAACCCATAGGTCTGTCAATCATCGAGGGCGAGGAGAGGGAGGAGGAAGCGGCGGGGGGTCCGAGTCAGATGAAGCGCGAGTCTAGCGCCTCGGCGGAGGAGGACATTGTGGAATCGTTCTCAAAAATCTACAGGTCGGTGGCGCGCAACTTGTTGCGATTCATGACCCGGCAAGGCAGCCCCATCGCCTGGGACGCCAGTTGGGCGGTGTACGTGAACAAGGTGAAGATCCCCGATTCCAATATAGTGGACATCGCGCACAGCATAGTGAGAGCGCGAAGGGCGGACCAATTGCCTACCGGCTGGCATCAAGTGATGGTCGCCTTGAAGGACATGAACGTGCCCAAAGAATACGTGAGCAATCCCACGGCGTTGCGTTACTTAGGCGTTGGGCTGGACTCGGCATCGAGCCCCTGGGGAGACACGACGGCCTGCTCGACACCTTTGTCACCGAGGTTGACACCGATACTGGACCGCCTGAGACCGCGACCTCCGGCGGCCAGGAGAAGGATAATAACCGAGGAACCCGACCGGGAATCGTCATTGGACAACTGGGAGCTGTTCTCACCGTAATGGAGAAGCTGTACTACGACCCGAGCCAGCCCGGTTCCCTCGGCGGGGTGGCCGCGCGCCTACCGAAACGTTGGGTAGCCGACTGGCTGCGCGCCCAGGACACCTACACGCTGCACAAGCCAGCGCGCAAGCGGTTTCCTCGCAACCGCTACGTCGTGTTCGGGCCCCGGGAGCTGTGGCAGGCGGACCTGAACGACATGCGCGGCCTGAGCCGGTACAACGACGGAGTCAACTACCTGCTGACTGTGATAGACGTATTCAGTAAGTGGCTGTTCGCGGTACCACTGAAGAGGAAAAGCGGGCCTGAGGTGGTTGCTGCGTTTGAGGGAATATTCGCTGAGGCGACTCCTCGCTGCCTACAGACCGACAAGGGGACGGAGTTCACCGGGGCTGCGACCAAGCGAGTGTTCAAGAGTCACGGTGTCAACTACTTCACCACGCAGAACCCCGACGTGAAGGCGGCGGTGGTGGAGCGAGTCAACCGCACGCTCAAGACCCGCATGTTGCGCTACCTGACCTACAAAAACACGTATCGCTACATCGACGTGTTGGACAGGCTTGTGGACGCCTACAACCGCAGTCCGCACAGGAGCCTGGGTGGTGGCCTACGACCCGTGGACGCGGACAGCGGCGATGGTCAAACGGTGTACAAGGTGTGGCGTCACATGTATGGAAAGGCGATCCGGCGACGCAAGCCCAGGTTCGAGCCGGGCGACACGGTGCGCATAGCCAAGGAGAAGGGCACGTTCGCCAAAGGTTACGAGACCAACTGGAGTAAGGAGCTGTTTGTGGTAGACCACGTATACGGGTCGCATCCTCTGCCATTGTACGTGCTGCGCGACCTGAACGGGACGCCGCTGGAAGGGCGCTTCTACGAGAACGAGATGCAAAAGGTAATGGTCGCCCCGGACCGCCTGTACCAAATAGATAAAATACTGGACACTAAAGGGCGAGGCCGCAGTAAGCGCTACTTGGTCAAGTGGGTCGGTTACGGAGAGGACTTCAACTCGTGGGTACCTGCATCTGAAGTGCAACAGCTGCTATGACGACAAAGCGCAGACAGCTGTACCTGACGTTGCCCAACAACAGCTCAATGGACTATTATCCAAACAACACCGTGGCTAACTACATCACCCATCTACCGTCAGTCGTGCGATTGGGTGGTGATGGTGAATGGGAAGTCGCTTTAGTTGAGGTCCATTACCCATGCTCGTTTGTCACAGTGGGGGAGGACGCTCGCGTATATCTCTACACGAAGGATGACACCGACAAGCCTCAACTGACCGCTGTAAAGGTGGAAGCTGGAAACTATAAAGATATCGATGAACTGGTCAACGCCATCAACGCCATTCCAAAATTGGACTTGTACCAATGCCAGTTTGAGTACAACAAAGAGATTGGGAAGGTGGAATTGATCTCAATAGACCAGACTGTGGTGCAACTGGAATTTAGCCCCACCCTAGCGTTACAGTTGGGATACGACGTGCACAATGTGGATTTGATCAAACATAGAAAAGCTATAAGACCACCCAACTTACTAGCCGGGATCCCTTCGCACATGTACGTGTACTGTGACCTGGTGGAGCCCCAGCTAGTAGGTGACACTGTAGCGCCCTTGTTAAAGATTGTGAACATAGACGCAAAAAACTACATCTACGGTGCGAGTACCACCATACACTTCACCGACCCTCACTACGTGCCGCTGATGAAGAGCTCCTTCGATAGTGTGGAAATCGATTTAAGGGACAGCGTCAGACGCCACCTGCCATTCCACTTTGGGACTACGTGCATGAAGCTTCACCTGCGCAGAGAGTAGCAGCAATGAACCCGAACGACCCCTATCTGGCGTACTACCGCCAACAGCAGTCTGGGCACGGAGTGTCCACGGTATTCAGAGGAGCCGCTTTCCAACGCGGCCACGGCATCGGCAGTTTCCTAGGCGGGCTGATGCGTACAGTGGTCCCTTTGATCAGATCCGGCGCATCGGCGCTGGGCAAGGAGGCGCTGAGGTCCGGTGTGGGTTTCTTGGGCGACGTGGCGGCGGGCACAGCCGACCCCCGAGTCGCGGCCAACACCCGGCTCAGACAGTTTACCGGGTCGCTGAAACGCAGGGCTGATGAAAAACTGGATCGCGTGCTGAGCGGTGGTGGCGCCTATAAGAGGAGGCGTGTACAGCAGGTTACTCCTCAGTCTCTAGCGAAACTCCTCGGAGCGAGGAAGAAGAGCGCTGCGCCCAAGAGGAAGCCCGCAAAACGTGTCGCTAAGAAGAGGAGAAGCAAGAAGAGTGAGAGTACTGTGAAGGACATTTTTGGATAATGGCGTTTCTACATCAGAAGTCGTGCGAGTGTGTCAAGACCGAGTTGGACCTGTTCTCGCTACCGCCCACGCAGACCAGTATAGAGAGTGGTAAATGGGTGCAGTAAAAGCCCATCTCCTCCCTGACAGACGACTCACCAGTTGAGTTCATAGTTCCGGGTCATGGGGACGAGTAAACGGATATGTCACAGACGCTACTGCATGTGAAGGCTACCATTAGATCGGCTAATGGAGGCGCTGTAACGGGTGATCAAGCGATAAAAGAGGTGGGTCCGATTAACAACTGGCTGCACTCGCTGTTCAGTCAAGTGGACCTGTACCTGAACAACAAACTGGTGTCTCCTCAGAACAACACGTACGCCTATCGCACCTACCTGGAGAACCTGTTGTCCTATGGTTGTGATGCCAAGACATCGCACCTCACCGCGGAGTTGTTCTACGAGGACTATGCTGGGTACATGGACAATACTGAGGAGGATAATTATACCGGGCTCAAGAAAAGGAGGGAGTTTATCAAGGGAAGCCGGTACGTGGACATGGTCGGACATCTGCACGTCAACCTGTGCAACCAGGAGAAGTTCATGTTAAACGGTGTGGAGATGCGCTTTCGTCTGATCAGGTCAAATAACTCATTCTCCATCATGTCCAAAACCGTGACAGACTATAAAGTGGACATTGCCGAAGTCAACCTGTTTATGCGCCGCTGTAAGATCAACCCGAGCGTGCTGTTGGCTCACAGCAGGACGCTGGAGTCGGGCACAGCCAAATATCCCATTACGCGCGTGGAAGTGAAATCCTTCACGCTACCTGCCGGTATCAGCAACAAGACTCTGGACAGTGTGTTTCTAGGTCAACTGCCGAAACGCGTTATAGTTGGCCTGGTCAGCAATCAGGCGTTCAACGGGGACTACAAGAAGAACCCGTTCAACTTCACCCACAGCCACGTGAACTTCTTCGCGCTGTACATAGATGGTGAGCAAGTGCCATGTAAGCCGCTTCAACCGGATTACACGTTCGGTCATGAGTTGTGCGTGCTCGCCTACCACACGCTGTACACTAGCACCGGCATCAATTTCTCAGACTGTGGTAATGAAGTCAGTCGCAACGAATACCCCTACGGATACTGCCTGATGACGTTTGATCTGACGCCCGATATGGCAGCCTCTCAATCCAGCCACTGGAACCTGGTGCGCAACGGTAACCTGCGCATAGAGATTGGATTCTCCGAAGCCTTGGCGGAGGCGTTCAACTGCATAGTGTACGCCGAGTTGGACAACGTCGTGGAGGTGGACCGTCATCGCAACGTGACTGTGGACTTTGGCGGGTAAAGGAGTTGCTGCACTCAAGGCCACCGTGAGGACCGTTAGGTGGACTTTGGCGGGAACACGAGTTGCCGCGCGCTCAAGGCCACCGTGCGGACCGTTAGGTGATGGTGCGCATGCGCGCTAGTCCAAGGTCGACTGACAGCAGCGCACTCAGTCGAGTTCTGTCAGCCGTACGGGATGGACGTGCCGCCACCAAACTACAACGAGCCACCGCCAGCGCGCTGTCATCACGGAAGCGTGGTGATGGATATGCAGTGTTTTAAAGACAGTGATAATGACTTTCTACTGAAAGAGGTTTGCGTGGTGGACGTGACTACCGGCACGCTGCTCCTACATCACATCGCCCGCCCACCCTTCAGTAAGGACCTCCTGACTCCCGAGAAACAGCGCGAGAGCGTCTGGGTCACTCGCCACTGCCACCCACGGCTTGGAGTGGAACCAGGGGGACATCGCGTACGTCGCCCTGCTGGACAAGCTGCGCTCCTGCCTCATCCACCGCCCCTTGGTCTACGTCAAAGGATCGCAGAAGAGGGACTTTGTACAACGCCACCTCATAACCGAGCCCGCCGCCACCACCGCTCAGGACATGGAGGATCTGGGCTGCGGGTCGCTCAACGGTCCGCCCGCCTACCAGACCCTACGCTGTCGCCACCATAAGAGCTCCCACAACCGTTGCGCCCTTCATAACTGCATAGTATTGCGGGACTGGCTCGTGGCTAACGACAGGCCGGACCCGTCCGTCTCAAGCTGCCTGTGCTGCTTCCGCCCACGATGAATACCGTCCAGATCAGAGAATGCCTGGTGAGGATCCCCGGACTGAGGAACGTTGCGGTCTACGCCTCTGACCAACTACCGGACGCGCCGGTCAAGCCTCTCACCGCCATCGTGTCCAACACGGTAGCACACACCGAGGGAGGCGAACACTGGGTGGCGTTTTACTGCTCGGAAGAGGACAGACTCGAGTACCTGGACAGCTACGGAAGGCCGCCATACCAGGCCGACTTTCAAAGGTTCCTGAGACACAATCCTCATCACCGCCACTACGTCTACAACAGGTATCGACTCCAGGGCTACGATACCTCTGTTTGCGGTTACTACTGCCTCACTTACCTGTACTGCCGGGCTGTTCTCCGCACGTCACTCAACGACTACGTCCAGCTCTTCGACCCTGCCGCTCCCACCGCCAACGACGCTCTCGTCCGCAGGCTCTTTCACTCCATATTCGCTTAAAACTAGTTTGTAAGGTTTTTTTGTAGTATGTGTATGTAACCTTATTACTGTACAATACATGCCTCATAATGATAAAGCTTGTGTTTTCATTTCTCCTTTCTCCTTACTAAATTTAAAAAAATTATCAAAACTGAGGCAGCGGGGCTGGACCTCAGGTTTATATACCAGCGGCGCGTGTCACTGGCTGAGCCCCCGCCAAGCGGCAGTGAAGGCCGCCAAAGAGGGCGCGCCACGAGACCCCTCGGACATCAGCAAACCGCTGAGTAATTCGAGGGTGACCCCTCGGACATCAGCAGACCGTTGAGTAATTCCTTCCTGGGCAACTCCTTCAGGGTCGTCCCCGACACGCGCCGCCAACCGCTCCCGGTTGGCGGGGGCTTTTTAAGCTGCACGGCTCGGGCCAAACGGCCCATAACGCCTTTCCGAGCCTAACGGCCTGTGACTTTTGAGTGAGCAAAGGGAGGAAATAAACAACTCGGGTTCATGCTGTACATAAAGCTATTATATTTTCTTACAAATACTATTTACAATTTTTTCTCTTATAACTAATATATATACAACTAGACGGGGAATTCCTCTTCTTCCTCGTCTTTGTCCTCGGGCTGGCGCTGTCCCTCCTCCTCCTCCTCACCGTCCACTTCCATCCGCTGCGGATGTTCTCCTCTCCTCCTGGCTGGCGGTAGCGGCGGGACGTCCTTGTGTCCCCACGGCAGAGTGTGGATTCCGTCGGGGAGGACGCACCGCTTGTCGTCAGCTGGACTGAGTCTCAGCTTGTCCACCTGCACGGTGTACACCCGGTGCAAGTGGGACTGGAACCGGACGTTGGTGGTGTGTTTCTGGACCCCGTCAAACAGACACTCTCTGTAGTCGTCGGGGGTGAAAACGTTCTTGACAACACCCTTCGCAACCCCCTTGGCTCGCTTCAGAGCCTTGCTGCCGCCTGTCGCTGCGTCCTCGATGTCCATGAAGTACAGCTTGGACCGCAGGCCGAGGTACTCGTATAAGGACAGGCCGTTGCACTCGTCCTTAAACTTTCCGATGACCTTGGCGTTGACGGGGCTGTAGCAGGGGTGAGACCTCGGATAGCCGCTGGTGTCGAAGTCGTCCAGGTGTTCCTTCATCTCGGCGTAGACGTCCTGGGACACGATGTCAAAGACGAAGCTCTCCGTGTCCATGTAGTCCACGGTGAGGCGGTCACCGTAGCGCTCCTTCATCTTGCGCAGGAACTCGTACATGAGCCACTTGCTCAGCTCCAGGACTGACATGCCTACGTAGACGGGCTTGTCCAACACGATGTTGACCTTGGACAGATGCACCAGGGCCACGTCCTCCGTGTAGTACGTCCGGTCCAGGAAGTTGGATCTGGCGACGTACTTGGAAAACTTCTCCGGGGTGCACACCAGCTTCACGTTGAGGCGCTTCCGTACATTCTCGATGGTCTTGCCGAAGACCGCGTTGTTCATGAGCTTGAAGAAGTCCTGTTCAAACTTCGTTTTGGCCTTCTTCCGCAGCTCGGTGTTCATCAGGATGTACGGTTCCAACCACCGCGACTGGTGAAACGAGATCGCCCGATGCACCGCGACCAGCTCCAATCCGTTTTGCAGTGCCTGCTGCAAGGCCCTGTAATGACAGATGTAGTGCGTCTTGTCGTCCAGGGTCGTCAGCAGTTTGGGGAACTTCCCTGTCGGCGGGCGCTTCGTCTCGCAGCAGTAGGGAAGGTCCTTGTGCAGGTCGTGTAGGCGCGCGGGGTAGTGGAGGTCCACCTCCAAGATGTAGCCTCGATCGGCCTCCGTGTCCAGCGCCGCTATGTCCAACGCCTGGATTTCCTCACGGCTGAGCCACTGGAAGTCTCCGGTTGGCAGGCACTGGGACATGGCCCAGCCGTACAAGTTTTTGGCGTCCAGGTACAGGAGGAAGCGCGTGAGCTCGTCCGGGCGGTAGTCCGGGCACCTGTCGTGGTTGGCCTTGGCGTAGCGGGTGATGGCCTGTGAGATCCCTCCCCGGATCCCTTGCTCCACGATCAGGTACATGTCGAAGTCCTGCAGCGTGTCCAGCTCCACGTCGCAGGTCTTGAGCATCACGTCCCAGGCATAGGACGGCAGGGTGTAGTAGTGGGCGGGGTCCAGCCCGTACTCGGCCAGCGTGGTGTCGTGGAACTGCTCAAAGACATCGGTGAGCAGGGCGATGTCGCACCGCAGGTACTTGTCGGCGTAGTCCTTGAGGTTGTGACACTCAAAGGCTCGCCACACGTTGAGGGCGTGCTCGTACTCCTCGTCCATGATGTCCTCCAGGGTCATGGAGTTCCTGAACGCCTCCTTGGGCGGCAGCTCCCTGGTCCTGTACAGCGTGTCGTAGGACGTCACGAAGTCGTAGGGGAACACGCCCTTCCTGCGCACCAGGTCGAACAGCCGGTCGTCGGGGAAGCGCTTATTCGTCTCGCGCATCCTGTCCGTGGGGAGTCCCGCCGCCAGGTTGGCCAGGCTCATGGACAAGAACCTGTACGTGTCGAGGAACCGCACCGCGAAACTGCTCTGTCGTTGGTTGTCCCCGGGCTGACCAAAGTGAAACCGCTTGGTGAAGGCGATGTAGCGCTCTTCGGTGTGCGCCAGCACGTCCACATCACCGGGATCGATGGCCAGCTCCCGCACTACGAAGTGAGCGTCGTAGTTGGACAGGTTGTGGAAGTAGCAGTTGATGTGTCGCTGCTCCCGGTACCTGAGGTTGCACGAGCGGTGGGCGGCTCCTCGGAACTCGTAGGGCGGGGCGTGGTTGTGGTCCCGCACCTTGACGTCCTGGTCCGTGAACTCCTTCCCGCAGAGGTAGCAGTGAGTCGCTGCTAGATACTCGTCCATCTCTTGCCGGGTCAGAGAAGGGTGCAGAGCTCTCGTGCTGAACAGGAACTCCCACAGCGCCAGCACGTCCATCTTGAGCCTCTCCATGAAGACCTTGGACGCGTCAGCCCCGAAGTAGACGCGGGGCTCAAACTCCTCCAGGCCGAGTGAGTCCACGATCTGGTAGGCGAAGGCGTATGGGACGTGCAGTTGCAGGGGCCTCGTGCCGGGCGGCGCTTCCGCAGGGTCGGCGGCGACGGGCTGCAGAGCACACTCAAAGTCCGCGTAAACGCAAAAGCGCTCGCGCCGAGTGTACTCGGGGTGGGCGAAGCGGATCCGCTGCTTCTGGGACATGTCCAAGCGGAGGGGGGCCTTGGCGGTGCAGTATCGCATGTGCTCCTCCAGACGCTCGGCACCGAACAGTTGCAGCTTGTTGGGCCGGTTGTCAAAGTAAGCGAAGCATCGCTTACACACGTGGATAGTGCCGCGGTGGGACGTCAGCTGGGGTCGCACCAGCCTGCTGACGTTCGCGATGTAGGCGTAGTGACTGTCTCCACCGGTGGTCACGTACAGCAGGTCCCGGTGATCCTCCAACTCCCGCTTGCATATCTTCAGTGGGAACACGCGGTCCTGGAAATTTGGCGATCCCTCGGGGCGTCTCCCCACCATGGCGCGCTCGATCCCGTACACGTTGACGCTGATGGGGTTCCTCCTCTCGAAGACTTTGATGTCCTTCACGGCCACGGGGAAGCGTAGGCCGACCCAGTCGTAGCGTGCCATGACGTCCGGTGTGTACGATGCGGGCCTCTCCGGGTGTTGCGCGACGAACTTTGCCAGGACAGCGTACGCGAAGCACATGTCATCGACGTTTTGCACGTTGATAACGGCGCGCGTCTCGCAGATGGTCCTGGGAAGCTGGACGAACCGGGCTCCGCGATCTCCCAACGGGGTGTAGAGGTTGACGCGGATCTCCAGGTCACGTATCCGGAGATAGCTCCACCCGCTGCCCACTAGCAGGCACTGCTCTTTCTCTTCCTCCAGCTTGTGGAAGGACGCCGACAGGAAGTCCTCCAAGTTGGACGCGGCGGTGAGAGGCACGTTCTTCGTCTTGAGGGCCCGCAGACAGGTGGCTCCGTGAACGTTGGCGAATTCGCATTCCAGGAACATGTTGACCTTGATGTTCGGGTGTCGGGTCCTGACGTCGGCCAGCAGTTCCAGGACGCTGTCGAACAGCAGCACCAGCACGTCCTCCACGGTCAAGAAGTCCTCCATGGGCCGGGACAGGCCGAAGGTCAGGAGCCGTCCGCGGAACCCCCGTTGGATGGCGCGGAACGTGGGCGGTCCGTCGCCGCCGCCACCACCCACCATCCCGTCGGGTGCCGTGCTTGGTCCGGGCTGGGGCTCGCGGCTGGGTCCGGGCTGGGGCTCGGAGCTGGGTCCGGGCTGGGGCTCGTGGCTGGGTCCGGGCTGGGGCTCGCGGCTGGGTCCGGGCTGGGGCTCGCGGCTGGGTCCGGGCTGGGGCTCGCGGCTGGGCCGGGGCTCGGGTGACAGGACGGGCAGGCGCGGCATCTCGTCCACAACGAGGTTCCTCACGACGGGGCAGTTGTGGGCCTCGTGCTGGTCCCGGTTGTAGCGCCGGGTGAAGCCTCGGTCGCAGTAGGCGCACGCGAACCTCATACCGCGGTGGACGCTCTCCATGTGCCGCTGGAGGTACGCGGCCCTGCGGAAAAGGGCGCCGCACTCGGTGCAACGGGCCTCGTTGACGTGCACCAGCTGCACGTGACGCCGGAGCAGGTCCTCGCGGGAGAATCGCCGCCCGCACGCGTCGCACTCGGGCCGTGGGTCTCTGACGGGTGGCGTTGCGGTGGAGGAGGAGGTCGAAGCCGACGGGCTCGCACCGTGGACCGCTTCCATATGGTGGCGCAGATCATCGGGACTCGCCAGGGCGACAGCGCACAACGGGCACGGACGGCCTGCGAACAGGAAAACAAGTCCTATTAGTTACCCTATAAACATGAGGATGAGGAACTATACAGAAGGCTGGCAACCTCTTGTTTTCTCCTAGAGTCTGTTTCCTCATCTCGATCGCCAGTTACTCAAGCCTGTTAAATACAAGGGTGAGGAGGTGGCGGTGAAGAACTATACAGAGGGCTGGCAACCTCTTGTTTACCTCTCGAGTCTGTTTTCTCGTCTTAATTGCCGGTTTATCCAGTCAGGGCCGTTTACTCTCTCATAAAAACAAGTCATTAGTTATCAACCTCTTGTTTTCCCCTAAGTCTGTTTCCTCATCTCGATCGCCAGTTACCCAAGCCTGTTAAATACAAGGGTGAGGAGGTGGCGGTGAGGAACTATACAGAGGGCTGGCAACCTCTTGTTTACCTCTCGAGTCTGTTTTCTCGTCTTAATTGTCAGTTTACCCAGTCAGGGCCGTTTACTCTCTCATAAAAACAAGTCATTAGTTATCAAAGCCCACGGGCGTGCCGTGACGTCATGGCTGAGGACACCAGGAAACAGCATACTTAATAAATCTACTGGCGGTTTCTTATTTAACCTAAAACTGTACCTGGCGCTTGATCGTGAGGAGTGGGAGGATGAACTGCAGCAAGGTGGCGTCGCAAGTTATCGCTTCGCCCGAAGCGTCTGCCGCAGACGTGACAATCGTAATGGCGATCGTTGTGGGCAGATGCTACGTGGCGGGCCAGGTTTCTTGCAACCCCGAAACTGCGCCCGCAAACCTCACACAGATGAACAGCCATCTGCAACATCGGGTATCTGTACTCTCCATCCGTCACAAAGGCGCAGTTGCCCTCAACATTTCGATTGGGAAAGTAAAAACAAAAAAACTACTTTTATCTTGCTCAAACTTTTTTAAATAAAAAAGAGTGGTAGTGAATCTATTTTGCTTTTTAGGTTCGGCTTATTAATTTTAATCGTTATAAAACACGACTGTTCCAAGGTCATTACAATTCCACTCATCTTCATCTGAAAGGAAACAACGACAAGACCCTATGTACTGGAATATGTAAAAGATGAAATATTAATGTTAACTAATTAGGTTTTAGGGCATCGGAAAACTGGCTGATGAAAAAGTAAATTACATGTTACTTACATTTTAAGATATCCAAAGACAAGGCTCCGCACAGTCACACAAATACTCGCAGCGAAAACGCCTAGCTCCTCACACGACGAGTTGCCACTAGATACTGAAGTAGCTTGGGAAAGTAGCGCTTAAATAGACCGGTTGTTGACGCCGTGGAACTTTCCATCGTCCTCCGGAGGAGCTTCGCAGTGGAATGTAAGCGGTAAACAGTTCCCGGAACCGCTGATGAGTAAACAGCCCCGGGCGGTCACGTAGGCCCTAGCACGCGCCTCAAAACGTGACTCCACGGAGCCGCGCTCACCGGGGGGGGGGGACTTGCATCCTCGCATCCTCACCGCGCCTTTGCTGGTTTTGAAGCATAGTGAGGGGTCTGGAAAACAGCCAAGATCCCATGAGGAAAACGCGTTTAAAAATTAATAGCGGGTCTGTTTAACGGTGGATTCTCAATTTTCTTTAAGGGATGGTTTACTCAGGCCGTCGCCTGACATGTGGTGAGGTTTCGTCAAAATCGGTCGGTAAACAGCTGAGATCCCATAAGGAAAACGCGTTTAAAAATTAATAGCGGGCCCGTTTAACGGTTGATTTTCAATTTTCTTTAAGGGATAGTTTACTTAGGCCGTCGCCCGACATGTGGTGAAGTTTCATCAAAGTCGGTCGGTAAACAGCTGAGATCCCATAAGGAAAACGCGTTTAAAAATTAATATCGGCCTTGTTTAATGGCGGATCTATGGGGTTCTTACGTCATTCGCTTCCTCTAGGATAGGCCTACACTCTGGAAATAGTCCCGTGGGAATCGGTGGGTAAATAGGCTAGTTATTAATTTTCGAAAGTTTTTTCCTCATGTTCAAGGTCATCACGAAAAGTGCCGCTGGGGGGGGGTCCAAGCTTGGCTATGGGGAAGGTCGGGGGGGCTGACGTCACCGGGGGGGGATGACGTCACGGGGGGGGTCAAGGTCAAGGTCATCGGCCGGGGGGGGGCTCCTCACTTGCTCCTCACCGCGCCTTTGCTGGTTTTGAAGGAACCAATGCCCCCTACTTTCCTGTTATTAATCTGTCAGTTATTCATACTTGTTGCTGCCGAGCACACAAAAAAGGCAAATAAATGTTAAGAAAAATTATTAAAATAAATGTTTTCCATTTCATGGGTACACGTTCATATATTTTATTAAGGTTTGGGTGCATACAAGTTTGATTTTTTTGACCTCGCAGGCATTCAGCCTAGCCTATGAAATAGAATCCTGTACTTGGTTACAATTTATTTAATTACTTGTTTCATTAAAATTAGATAAAATAAAATAAAAACAATAAAATGTAAAATCGTACTCAGCAGCAAACAAATCATGGTTACTACAGGTTAACAGGCACAAAAGCATTTACGTAGCCTATTTTTTGGTTTTTAAACTTATGATAATTGGATAATTGAACGAAGTGAAAGTATCCATATAAACAACTTTACTGTTTAGACTGGTAAGAGAATCAACTCAACTGGCGTTTCTGTGACCACAATAACTCGAGAACGCCTCCACAGTTAAACTTAAAAATTTTCAGAAAAACTTAACAGGTCAAAATCTCGGTCAAGTTCGTTATTCAGATAATTTCTTTCAGTATTAATCAAATTATCTTAAAACCAAATTTATTTTTTTCTCCATAAGAATAACACTGGAAGCCATTTTAGTGGTACTGGAATCGTTAAAATTTAGCCGACGTCTATGTTTCAACAACAGAGCAACAATAGTTAGTTTACTAGAGTATACTTTGTTATACTGGATAACAACAGTTTTTTTACCAACAAAAAACACACAAGAGAGATAAATCGAAGTATATTTTTAAGTTGTGAGCATATTTATTATTTTATAAATTATTAAGTGTACGTTTAAAAAACAAATATTTATACAGTTAATATTCCCTTAGTACGCCTACTCTGTGTAAATATCGTCAGTCGTCGAAGGCGACGATTGTATAAGTGGCAGACGACAGACGACGCGTGTGGCAGATCGAAAAACTCAAAATAGCTTTTTGATGACTGTAGATACTAAGATATTAACTTAAAAAAAAGTTTGTTTTATTACATTTTCTTAGACAATTGGTAATTTTGTGATTGTCATATGTAAAAAGTATACAAAGCCTCAATTTGTCTAGAAAGCGTTGATGAAGTTAGCCACAGTAAGCGAACAACCTTAAAATTTATTTTTGTAGGACAATTATTTGCTAGGTTATATTTTCACTAAATTAATAATAAAAATTGTCTACATTACCTAAAATACATTACCAGTAATGTAGTAGGTAACCACAATAAAAGCTATAGATTATTCGAAACAAACAGCCTTTTTCGGAAGATTATCTTGAATGATTTGCCATAGCCTAGGGTTGGATTACAGTAATAGTAAGCCGACATTAAACTGGTATTCCAACAACTGTTGTAAAATACTTTAAACACATTACCAGGAATGTTGTAGTGAACCAAAATAAAAGCTTTAAACTATTCCAACCAAACTAAGACTTTTATACAGTTTATCTGAAATGATTTGACAAATCCTAGGTTTGGATTATACTGAGCTGTTTTCATCATAAACTTGGACCTATGGTTATAAAATGTAGGTCTATACACTTAGGCTACTTGCCATTTTAGAAGTTTCATGTACGGTCTTGGACCAACCCATGTTTATAGAATTTAATTTCATGATAGCCTAGGCTATTGAAGCGATATATTGAAATATCATTTTGTAAAATACAACTGTTGTAAAATACTTTAAACACATTACCAGGAATGTTGTAGCGAACCAAAAGAAAAGCTTTAAACTATTCTAACCAAACTAAGCCTTTTGTACAGGTTATCTGAAATAATTTGACATCTCCTATTTTTGGATTATAGTGAGCTGTTTTCATCATAAACTTGGACCTATGACTATAAAATGTTGGCATATACACTTAGGCTACTTGCCATTTTCGAAGTTTCATGTACGGACTTGGGCCAACCCATTTTTATAGCATTTAATTTCATGATAGCCTATGCTAATGAAACAATATATTGAAATCTCATTTTTTCGTCTAAATAACTGGGCCTGACGATTTATTGTTAATCCTTAAGGATATTTTGACTTGGCCTATAGAAATTGTTAACATTAGTTCATATAGGAAATTCGCTGTTCTCTTAAAAGTTAAATTAACCACACTGTTAAAGTCACTGCTTAGCCAAAAATGCTCTGTTTTTTCTAAGATAACGCACCCATGCCAATCCTAACAACAAACCATGCCTGAAATCTTCAATTTATTTTAAATAAATAAATTTACGTATTAATACAACATTTACTTTGATAACAACAAGTGATAAATGTATGTATGTTTTTCACGGATAAAATTTTAGGTCGGCGGCGGGATCCGAACCAGCTACATTACGCTCCAAGAGCCAGTGCGATACCCCTCAGCTACCGCGATAATTGATTTTTAGAGAAGTGACTAAAACTATAGCTATACTGTATAGACATAAAATCCGGATTCTGGTGGCAGTTAAATGATAACGGAATGTATTCTGATGATGTTACTCAAATCAGATATTGATTTTTTTATGAGATTCGATTTAAGTTTGATCATGTGTTTAAATTATCCTTATACGCGAGGAATGAGCGTAAACATAGTCTAAGATCTTTTCAGCATCTTGATATTAGTTATATTAATATTTATTTAGTTATTAGGGTACCACTATTTCATTTCTGTAAAATTCTTTATATTTTAAGGTAGTTTAAGATTGGTATTGACATTCTGGAATGCACAAATATTGATCTGTACCCCCAAGGTCAACTCCCCCCCCCACGCCGAAACGTCTGTTGTCGGGATAAGGAAATTCCTAGCTACAGTTGATTCTAAAAATAGTTTCCCCGTTTCCCCTTGGAACTATAGTCGTAAATTTCTATTTGAAAATCTGCTATGTTCAAAATTAATTTAATCGGTGGTTCCCATCTCAAAAGGTTCAACAATTATTTCGACTGCCAAATGCAACCTAAATATAATTTTAATATCAATAAATCGGTAACTATTTCAGGAATAACGTCGTTGGACATGAAAATACATTTAAAAGAAAATCCTTCAGAGTTGAGCCCCCACACACCGATTTTATTAGTTTTAGGAACCAGTGATGTGTTGAGAGGAATTGCTTTGAGCAATTTAAAAGATCAGTTTAAATCACTTTTGCGTATTGTTAGAAGTTTTTACAATCCTGAACTCCTTCTCATTGTTGCAATATCCTCCTCTCACAATTACTCAACAATCCTACTGCTAAGCAATTGACTGACGAAATAAACCAATTTTTCACAACTCTGCAAGATGCCAAAACTTGTCTCATACGCCTGCCAATCTGCACGGAAACCCCGCAAAATTGTTTACAAGCATATTATAGCAATTCATCCAGAAAAGACGGAGTAAATTTAAATAATAATGTGTTTGGAATGTTAAGTGAAATAATATATATTATTTTTCAAACCAAGCAAGCAAACCTTCCTTCCTCCCCTCCAAAGTAATACTCGTAGAAAATTATCTTGGACACTGAAAATTATACATGAAAATAATAAATAAGTAAATTAAATATTTTTTATCATCAATTTTCATTGGCTGCAAGAAACAAATATAAAATTGTTTAGTTCAAGTATACTCACTGCATGTTTTTTCCCAAGAAACTTATTACCACCTAATGTTAACCTAAGCCTATCCAGTGAGCTACCTGATATAGGGACTTGTCTGTTGTATAGAATCGCTCGATTTAATCTACTCGTAGCTTAGGATGTGTAAAAGGTGATCTTCCCTTACAAAGCGACCGTTTACTTAGGGACCCATGAAGGGCACTCACTTGTTGTCCCATTATCATAAAACATTGAGTGACATATTAAATCAAGGGAAACCTTGATTATAAAGAGAATTAAACATTAAAATAGCGGGCTTACCATTCACTTCCTTACCTCCCCTTCATCAGAGTTTAGCAAGGCGTTGAGTTTTACTTATACTAGAGAGAAATAAAATATAAAAAATCGTTGCAACCTGATATTTTTTTGGCCTGCCCCGGGATTTCGTGCCACTATACATGACAAGCAGCCCGTCGGTGTCTCGAAATTATGCCCAGGCTATAAACGCCAAAGTAGCGGCAGTGAAGGGACCAATGGTTGAAAATATCTAGGGAGCACGCAAAAAAAATAATAAAAAAAACTTAAAAAAGGTTGAGTTTAAGACACACACAGTTTGTGGGCCTTGCACATGTGACCTCACCCTACCCTTCCCAGAAATTATAAGGGTCATGCTATATTTTATGGGAATTAAATGGGAAATATGACCACTCAGTGTTTGAAGAGGCCTCACCTAGCGTAAAAATATTGTTGGTGCGAGAATTGTAACAAGTGAGGTGCCGGCAGACTAATGTTGTTACCACCATAAAAAGGTAGAGATTTTGCAGTTTGTTGGCGTTGGCTAGGAGTAAATGTGTCTTGGGGAAGGCACCAACTTGGCAGTGCAGTCCTCCATTTCCAGTTATTTTGCAATTTGTCCATGTAGGGGGTGAGCTCAAGTCAAGGAGGGTGAGCTCCTGGACCTACATTGTAAAATTCTTACACATAATTAAGATACAATTTTAATAAAATATGTACAGATAAAAAAATATAAATGAATCTAACCAGTTTCAATGCAGCCTTGGCAGCCATTAAGCTATTTTCATGTATATCAGTCCAAGATAAGAATTTCGAACAAATATGTAAAATAAATTAAAAAACTATATAAATATAATGTATTAGGAAGTAGTTAACCCTCCCCACCAGCCCCCCTCCTAGATAAAGATTAGTTCAGTGCAATCATACAAAATTAATTTGATTTAATAAGCAAGCGACAATGCGGATTTACGACAAAGACAACATACAGAGTACGGTTTCATGGATAAAGGGCCTGACTGCAGAGCAGGCCACCGAACAATGCCGAACTTTGGACATTTCCCCAGGCTCAATGCTTAAGGAGAATCAAGTAAAACTGAAGATCTACTTTAGGTCAGCCCACAGAGAAATCCTGGATGATGAGGAGGTCGCGTCTCAAAACAAGTCCTAAGCCGAGACGGAGACACCTACACAGACATTCACTCAGTCGACCACAACTGAAGCTGTCTCAAAACCTACACAGACTACTCAGTCACCTATACCATCCACATCCCAAACCTCAACTATGGCGGATCCGAATATGCTCAACCTATTCCAAGGAATTCATCAAATAACCGTGACTGCGGTTGCGGAAACTGCCAAATCTGTAGCGTGAGAAATGCAAAACAGTTCCTCCAATACTCAGAAAGACGAGTCCAGATTACCCCCTTACATTAGGGACATTTAAGGGAAATCCTAAAGCTTTCTGGAAACAATGATGAACATATTTTTGCCTTTTTGAAAAATGTAAACAAAATTATCGACTTAAACCTGGTTTCTGAAAAAGCTATTTTGATTAATGTCAGTTTACCTATTCAAAACCGTTTAAGAGAATTTTTGATCGATAATGTAGCACAAAATGTATCCTGGAATCAACTTTTGTTAAAATTAAATGTAACATTTTTCATTCCAGATTCACTAATACAGGCTCAAAACAAATTCTTGTATCGTTCTCAGAGTCCTGATGAACAGCTTCTTGATTACGTTAAGGACATTCAACTGAATTTCAAAATGTTGTCACCCAAAACTACTGAACAGGAAATTTTCCAAACCATTTTCAGAGGGATAAATTCACAGACCCGACTATCATTTGCTGGCCTTCAGCCAATAACGAACATGCAGGACCTCATAGCAATTGCTCCCTTGTCAGCAAGTCTTGCTCCCCCATCAAGCTCTCACACCCCCACGCATGTGCAGTCTGACACGTCTGCTGAACGCCTTCGAGAATCGGGGGAGACGCTAGCGGACCGTGGCAGAGGAAGGAGTGATCAGCAGGTGGCAGGTATACTTATTTCAGGTGCCAACCATACAGTATGAAGTAAGTGGTTAGTTAGCTTTTGGGGCAATCAGGGGGATGGGAAAATTATTTCCTAATTTAACTAAATTGAAATATCATAGTCAAAATTAGTAACTGGATTTAATTAATTAATTGGAATAAGACTATTAAGAGTGAGATTATGCAATACCATGTGAATGCTAGTGCAGGGGTCAAAAGGATATCATAGTAATTATAAGCTTGGCTAAGCAATTTTCAATTCTATAATAATCTCTTCAATAACATAATAAGAAAATCATCAAAGCTGGCATCCTAAGTTGTAGTAAATTCGGGCAGGAGTATTTGATAGACAATCCAGGACCTGTAGGGCCGCAACACGCAGACTTAATATTTGCGAGAGATTCTTGCCTAAGGATTGATTCCAAGGGCTCGTTCGCCTCACTTTTGTATACCGATTAAGAAAATTATAATTATTTTTCATAGTTGTGGCTTTAGCGCTACACACGATGTGGGTTTTGAATTGTAATCTGGTTGGATTAAGGTCAGTTGTAAACACCGACATTGGGCTGAAGGTAAAGATTACAATTGTTAAAATTCATTATTTCTTCTTAGTTTATCTAATTAATAAGACGGTGTGTATTAAAATAATATCTTACAGACTTAAACTTCTAAGTGTTGTAAGACGTCTTTTATTACATCCCGTAAGCAACAACAACACGTACTATGCTAATCAACAAATTGTTTAATTAATAAGGCACACATTTACAGATATATTCTGCATACAGGGGGAAGCTTTGTAAACTGACTTTCTTGCCTTTCACAAGGACATACTACGCAAAATTCATTTCTAAAAATAAAGTTCATTACCATCATCAGTAGTGTTTTTTTCGAGAAGGAAATTACTGTTGAAATTGTAAAATTAACTTGTACATTAAATACCATTTAATTTAATTCTCCTCTCAAAATAAACATATGAAGGCCTTCCTAATTTCTATACTATTGTATCGACATTTACTATTATTTTTTGGATCTCCCATGGATAATGCAGTCTGTAGGATTTGCGAAAACTCTATAGACGCATATAAGGTGAACTCTCAGATACAGATGTAATGAATTCATACTCGCAAATTTGTATTTACTTCAATGTGAAGTAAATAAACTTAATAGAATCATCAATTTTCTATCAATCGCTATCCCAGCTAACGGATAGCATCTAATTGGATAGCTTTTGATATGAAGAAGAGAGCAGAGAAAAGTAAACAGGTGGGAGCATAAAGGTACGAGCAGCAGCCAAATGCATTCAGTAAGCTACACAAATTTCTTCAAACTACGAAATAACATTCTAATTGAGAACCTTAAATATTACTAAGGTACTCACTTGAGCCCAATACAAAGATATTATCTGATAGTTTTTTCCCCCATTAGGCTAGCACTTCCTATTTATTCTATAATTTTGAAGTTACAATCTTATTTTTGTTTTATATTAGTTATTTTTTCTTCATTATCTTCTTTATCAGTAAAAAGTAGTTAATGTAACTAATTACGGTATGTGAAGCCATAACTGTTCTTGAAATGGTAGTGAAAAACAAAGGGGGTCATACAAACAATTGTAAGTTTAGAAATAGCTTAGAAGTGAAATAACATTTTTACAATTAAGATATTCTGACCATTAAGCTCTTGGCAGTGTTAAATCTTGGCAAGGGTCAAGGATTAATGGTGACAAAAGAGCAAAACATACTTTAAACCTTTTTTCGCAGCGCCGGTTCTCGTAGTAATTGAATTAATGTTCTGTTTTCAAGCAAACCAATTATATTAAAATAAATTTTCAACACGAAAACGGATTCATATTAAAGTCACATATTCCTATATAATATAACGAAAAACTTTAGTTAAAAAATGTTTTAAAACTTGTTATTTTAAGACTATTGTTATAATTACATATATTCACGTCAAAATAGCTCAAAATTTGGTAATTGATGACAAATCAAAACCAAATAAAAAATATAAAAAATTATCAAATTTGGTAATTTGATGCCAAATTTGATTTGATACTGCCGGTTCTATCGTGTGTGCTATCTTTGTGACAGACTTGTCTAGTTTTACAAAATTATGTTTTTTCGTCCGTTTGTGTTATTGTTTTATGTGTTTTTTGACGAAACCATCCGGTTGACAACTTCACATTAATTATAATGAGCAGCTGAAGATGATATACTAATATGGAAACATATTTTGACGCATCAATTACCAAATTTTCAGCTTTTTTGACATGAATATATGTAAGTAATATAGTCTTACAACAATTGTTCCTACAGCTCAGGGGGCTATAAACATGGATTATGAATAACACTTTTTCACCAGCTTTTATGTTTTAAAACTTTATTCGGTTATTAAATTGGCCAATTTACCTACTTAAATTAATTTTCATATTATATAGTTTCTCCTATGTTTAAAATAAAATTTAATTAAAAAGCAGCGTAGCTAAAATGGAAAAGATTGGTTGTTCAGTCGTATTCCTGTTGACATTTTTCAATTGCTACGAGCAGTAAAGACAAGCAAATGTTGCTGCTACAACTATAACGCATTTTAGTTAGCCTTTAGGTAGCGTATACTTGCGTCGGGGACTCATTTAATTATTCACGGTGTATTCAACTCACACTCAAACTCAAACCTTCATAAGACAGACACTGCAGAGAAAAAAATATTTCTAAATTATCTGAAAGTGTATAATTCACTCCAATTAGTTGTGATCAGCTGTGATACAAATTATATTTTAAACTAAATACTTTACCTAAAGTAAACAAATATACTGTAGTATTTAAGTCCTAGGATCTTTTGCATTAGTGAATTCACACTTATCTTTGATGTGTAGATACATTCAACTAAGAAAACATTTATCATCACCACAGCCAATGTGTGTAACCTCTACCATTCTAGAAGCCAGGAACAAGTAGAACGCTAAGTCAACAGCATTGGCCTGGTTCAGAAATCTATGTTCTAGGTCGGTGCTGACTGACTCTAGAAGTTACGGTAACCCATTAACTGGGCCACAGAGGAGAGAGGGGGGAGAAGCTTGGTTGGAGGAAGAGAAGAAGAGGAAATTCAATTGGATTGGAGCATGGACGAGGAGCCGGTTCGTCGGATCACCAAATTTTATGCAAGGCCTTGCATACATATTTTGAAGGTACTCCACTCTCCCCTCAACCAGACTTTCACTAAGATCTCGTAATTCTAAATGTAGATATTCTTAATTGAATTTTAACTCTTTTCTTAAATTGAGATTTGTTTCTAAAATGTTTTTATTTATTTATTCTTGTTTCCAAATTTAATTGTGGTTGTGTTGTGTTGCTTGTTGGTCGTTATTAAATGTAACTTGTAAATTAATGAATAAATAACATGTTTATACCATCGTTTTAATACGCCCCACCTTAGATGGTGGAGGCTTTGCCGGGACTGTTGTGGTTTAGGGGAGAACCCCAGAGTATGGCTGTGTCTACTAGTGTAAGATTATTGGGAAATTCCATTTCTAAAATGATAGCAGGTCAAAGGTTAGGTTAAGGAATGAGATTTTTTGTTTAATGTAAATTCTTTAGTGAAAAAATGGTGAAGCTGCCCTTGATTTAAGTATGATGCGATAAATTTACTGTTAATCCAAAAATTTGTTGTAGCCTTTGATTAATTCATTGCAAAGTTGAATTAAATATTTTAAATAATATGGGTAATTTACTCAGAGTAATGTAATATTATTTCTATGCAACACGTTAATGGATTTTTCCTAATTAGATATTAATTTATATAGCTGAGAGAAGAGAGATTTACTCAATTTAGGTTCCTTGTATAAACTAAAACTCCCCACCCTTTCCTCAGAAGTAACAGTACGAGAGTTAAGAAACAATTTAGCTTACATAAAGGACACTTTAAAAGTTGCTCGAAGTTATGAAAATTTTAAATTGGCACTGGAACGTTAAGTATTTGAAAATAATTTGACAGATGAGGATTCTGGAAGATTCCCTCTTTTGAATCAATATAGAGATTTGTTAGAGAATGCACATGAGGTAGAGTAGATGATGGACCTCGGGGGAACCCTGACTCAATACAGTATAATAATACGGATAAAATTAAACTTTCTCAAGGAGATAATCAAGAATTTGCGAATAAACTTGTTGTAAGGCATGAGGCTTTGTTAGCAGGTAGGAGACAATTTGGTTTGGATAATTTTGGAGTTCATAGTGATGATAGTGATTATGAGCAGCCAATTGATTCCTCAAATTCAAGGAAGGATTAAATCAAAATCACCTTAGTACACTGTCTGAAAAGGTTAATTTAACTTGTTAGCAAGAGTCAAGTAATCAGTCAGGTAATAGCGGAGTTAATCTAAACAGGATGTCTAATGAGCAAGTTCCATTAGTAAAGCCTTCCATTAGTAAAACATTCTCGGAGCAGAACCATGAAAATGTTAATGCATATCTGAAGCGTTATAATTTGGCAGCAAAGATTGGTCTGACCACACTAAAATTGATCTTCTCTCAACTAATACAGGTACAGATACAAATGTTTTATTTCCATTGATAACTGAACGTTTTACAAGCATAAAATTTACAATAAACTCATGGATATGTATTCATCCCAAAACTCAAGCCTGCGTGCGAGAAAGAGTCACTAGTGTCACGATGCACAAAGACAAATAGTCCACTGCTAACTGAAAGGAAAACAAAACAAAACCAATTATTCAATTGACCTATAACCTACTTAAAATAATATCTGAATTCAAATTATGCAATCATGAAGTACCGGCACCAGAACATTTTGAGTTACTAAGTTTTGATTAAAGCTTACATCGGTATTGGGATTGCATCAGTGCCGTAGCCACATCATCGCTAAGACGGCAGCCAGTGAATCACCCTACGTTTTAATACAGCGATACTGTCACCATCAACAATTCTAACATCGGGAGGAAGGTCACGTACACTAAATACATGGGTTACATTGTACACGCTTGTTCATTGTATTGTGTACTTTAGGGATTTGAAAGCCAAATTGTTATCTTATTTCTATTTTGGTAAGGGTTTTGAGTTTCTGTGTATATGTCATGATTTCTGGTGCAAACAAAATTTAACTTTTAATATGTAGTCTTCGGACAGTTAAAACTGGAAGATCGTGAAAAAGTAAATTGGTTGGATATCTATGATGCTTATTCAAAATAATGTTTAAAATAAATCTTTGGGTCTCAGCGAACCAAGGGAGGCACCACCCTACGTCAGGATTCCGTACTGCAATAGTGACTGCACATACGACAAATTTAAAACCCTACACTTTTCCTTACTCAACACCAGCTTTATTGGTCTTAGCTGCATAAAAGCATAGATAAATTTCCTCTAATCCCCGTTTGACACGCTGCACGTGTGGCATCCAATTAAGCTTACAATCAAGAATAACTCCTAAATAATTTTACTGAACCATACGCTCAACTATGCCACAGCAGGTTATTGAGTGCAGATTACCACAGGAGTAAATCTTAATCGACTACTTTTAAATAATTTTGGCAAACACTTTGTTTTATTTATTTTAAGATATCAAAGATTTTGGTCGAATCATTTTTCCAATTTAATAAGGTCTGAGGACGCTTCCTCATATTCCTAGTCCAATGCAAAGCCATAGGAGACCAGCACCGTATCACCAGAAAACAAGAGTATTTTACCTACAAGTTGCAGTTTAAGGCTAATCGAGACTAGTGCAACTTGTAGGAATAACGCAAGATATAGCTAAACAGGCAGTTGAGAATAATATAAGATACTATTCGGGACCTAGAGCAGTATTCCCAAAGGAAAAAGTAACCATTTATGGGATCCCGAAGGAAAAGGTAAAATATGAAGATCTTTATGCGTTCAGCCTGATTAAATCCATGCACATGATGGGTAGTAATACAAAGGTCTATAATAATTTAATTTTGTAAGGTACATTCTCAAAGTTGGGCTTCAGCAGTGATAATCCCATTTACGTGAATTAATTCTGACCCCAAGGAACAGGGATCTGCTTAGAATAACTAGTGTCTAAAGGATCCAAGCTAGAGTAGTAGACGCAACCAGTTGGGATTGGTGGGGGGGAGGGATTTGGCCCGAGCCTCGATGGAGATGCCCTTCCGATTCCGCAGAGATAGCATTGTTTGTCGGATCTTTGTTTTGTAGCATGTTAGAAATAAATGGATTTATATAAACAAATAAAGTGGAATTTAAACAAATCAGACGTCAAAAAGTAAACAACAAAAGTTAGATTTGAACCCAGGATGTCGAACAATGTGAAAGTAACAATTCATCAGGCAGTGAACAACGATGTGATTTTAAATTTTGTCCCAGGGGGCGCTCGCTGTGGTCTGAGCTCGTTGCTGCTCCTACACTAGCTTGGATCCTCTAGACGCTTTTCTTAAGACGACACGGGAGGTGGCGAAGACCAAGTCCTACAACCAGGTGTGGACGGCTAATTACGCAATCTACGTCGAGAAAATGGATCAACAGGAACAAGTCAGTCTATGATTTAAATCAAATTGAATCTGCTTGGACTGTATTTTTAAGTGTATTTTTCCATGCACAAATTATTTATACAATAGCTTGTTTATCGAAATATTTGTTTATCTGTTTTTATGGCTTGTTTTATATATATATATATGTATATATATGTGTGTATATATATGTATATATATATATCTTGTTTATTTATTCAAAGACGAGTTATTACCAACTCTTCTTTTTCTTCGATAATGCAAATAAATGTCTATTTTCTATACCAGTTTTCCAAAATGGTATACTCAATAGGTATAATTACTAAATATACTTTTGCAATCTATTTATTATTAGAATATTAGATGAAGAAACAAGATAATTAATACTACCGTTGCAATATACTAGCAAGTAATTGTAAAAGGGAAGGGTTGACTGAAGAAAATTTGCAATCCAGTGTTAACCCTTCAGAGCTGTCTCCTCATAAATTATAATGTATTTATGTGAGTAGTCTAGGCGGGAGATGGGCCGTAACATGGGGCTTATGGGCCTAAATCCAGGAATCTGATTGGTCGAGAGCCGGTCACGTGAGTCAAGATGGCGGCGCCCATGGTGGCGTTCCCGCCAAATTTGCGCGCCAAAAAAAAATTGGCGCCAAACCTAACCTCACTTTTCATCCCTCCAAAGTGTTACCAACTTAGCAGAGCTAATGTACCATACATAATTATATGTATCATATATAATTATATGTACCATATATAATACTACAGTGTATAATCATATATATATATATTTATATGTACCATATAACGCGTCAAACATAACCTTACTTCCTGCTGTGGCTAGCCTTCCGTGGCTAGACACTTAGCCAGTGTTGCCACTCTAAACGCTACCTACAAAACCTAAATCAGTTACGCAAAATTATTATATGTATTATGTCAAACTATCTAAAATTATTATATGTATATATTACGTCACACTACGATGTGTTACCAACCTATGGCAATGTATATTTCGCAAGCAAGTACAGCCAAACCATTATATAAAACCATTACATGTATATATACCAGAAAGTACCGCTAACTCAAAATATAAAACTATTACATGTATATATCGCAAGAAAGTGTTGCCAAAAAAACAAAAATCGCTTATATCTCGAAAACGGTAAGTCCTAGGGTCATTCTGACCCCAGAAAACTGCCTACTACGTAGTGTAGGCACTCCAGAGGGGTATCTACCCATATGAAAAATCTTAACCAAAATATTGCGGGTTGCATCTCAAAAAATGAAGGGGCAAATTTTCAAAATTAAATATCTCAAGAACGGCTTGGCCGATTTTCACGAAACTTGGAGGTACCTGTTAACCTCCGCTACATCTTACGAAAACCTAAACTCTGTACTGCAGGAAGTATCAAAATAATTGAAGGAGTCATACTTTAAAAATCAATATCTTAAGAACGGGTGAGACGATATAATTGAAACTTGACATGTGGATACTTGTTAACATCTTCTAACCTTCAATTTTGTTTGAGGGTAGAAGAGGGTTGTTTAGGGGATGATGGAGGGTGTAAAACTTTAAAATTTAATATATTGAGAACGGCTTGGCCGATTCTAATGAAACTTGGTATATAGGTACCTGTTAACTTCCGCTACTATTAAAAAAAAAACTTAAACTCTGTACTGCGGGTAAGTATCAAAAGATTGAAGGAGCTATATTTTAAAAATCAATATCCCAAGAACGGCTTGGCCGATTTAATTGAAATTTGGTATGTATGTACCTGTTAACATCCTTTACATCTTACAAAAAACTTAACCTCTGTACTGCGGGCAAGTATCAAAGTAATTGAAGGGGTACTAATAAATACCTTAAATCTCGCAGCATAATCGGGGGGAACGCGGTGGTCTAGTGGTCAGCGTCTTGGACTACGGTTCAGGAGGTCCCGGGTTCGATTCCCTCTTTAGGTTCTTCATCAAAGGTATTGTAAAAGTCGGGTCTTGCCCTTCCTTTACCTACTGGAATGTTTATCCGTGCTACATCTACTCTAAACGTGTCACTGCTGGTAATTGATTCAGCGTTGCTTTGAATTATGCCCCCAAAAATCTCCCAAAGGACATTGCAGGGAATATAGCATGATCTAGGCTAAGTAAGGCAAATTCCCACAGGAGGAATTTTTTAAAACTACAAACTAAGCTGTAATAGAACAAAGAAAAATACAAGCCAGAATAAATCCGAGAGGAGTGGTGGCGATTATATAGCCAGGCAGTGTCTATGGTACCATCACTCTGTGTCTTGAACATATATGTAGTGCATTTCTAAACAAACATCAGCTTTTAAGTATTGAGCTCAAACCTACAGGGAAAGACAGTTGTGACCTACAGTGGACCACAGCGCCTATATTACTTCACTTTAGGGTGTTTACTGTTTCATTGTATAAAATATACCATGCCAGATACTCTCTCAGATCCTAAAGCGTTTAATCTGGTTTTACACTGCGATGC
Organism: Allygus modestus; assembly: GCA_963675035.1. Classification (NCBI taxonomy): domain Eukaryota; kingdom Metazoa; phylum Arthropoda; class Insecta; order Hemiptera; family Cicadellidae; genus Allygus; species Allygus modestus. The sequence goes on from OY776113.1 coordinate 116,684,823, forward strand.
TTGCGGGGTCATCACAGCACCATCTTGGAGAGATTGTTGCTGTTAAGGTAAGATATTTATCTATATTATTAGTTAGAGGTTTCTACCTCCCCTGGGGAATCATTTACCTTTGTCGGAGACTTCTAAAAGTGTTAAGCTTCCGCTGGACAGTATCGCTTGGGAGGTAAGACAACATACCTCACCAAATAAACTGAAAGTAAACATAATAAGGAAAGTTTTATAATGCCAAAAACCTGAAGACGGTGGATTTTTAGAGTTAGAATTACTGTGGAGTGACGATTGGTCAATCACCAACTCCCTTCAACACACAAACTCTGCTCATCCTGAACCAGTCAAGCTCACTTCATGATGAACACTCCGCTTAGCCTAACTAAACTTTTTCTTAAACAAATCTGTTCTGACAATAAATTACTTGACAACATTGTAAAAATAAATGCCCCCTACCTTATTCAACACAATATTATATTTTAGCACAGAAAAAACTACAATTCAGCACTACAGTCCATAATACCGTTGGGAAAGAAGGAGGTATTGCGAATAATGCATTACGATAAGTAAATGAGATTATAAAAGACGGATACATTATTCATTAATAAATATTGTTCTTTTTTTTCATTGTAACTAAAACTGCTATTATTAGCGTTTCCATATTTTTATATTCTAAAATCCCAGCAATATATTTTGCTTTAAACCACGGATTGTTTACAATCTGTTCTTGTTTGACAGAGATGGCACCCTCAAGCTCTCGAGGCAAACGTGCGGTAACAGTTTAAAGTCCCGCTCGGGTATTCTACCAGCCGACCGATTCAACCACTCATATATTGCAACTGCCAGAGGCCTGTGGCTGGAGGATTGTTGAACAGCTGCACTTGTGTGAGTACATTTTATTTTCCCATCATTTAAATTTCCCGGTCAAAATATTTCAAAGTCCGTTTAATTGTTTGCCAGGGCCGTGATGTATTTTGACGGCGTAATAACTTGACCAATCGTACCCAATACCGCTAAAAACTGCCCCGGGGGCCTTGATGTACTTGGCCTGCAACGTTTTAAATCCTTCGGTCAGATACTTCCAAGTCAAACGTTTCCCTGCGGCCAGTGTTTCAGCCTAGATCCATCGAGTCTCCACCGTCTAGGACCCCGGGCACTCCGTGACACGGTACCTCTATCACTACGCAAGTCAGAAAAACACTAACACACAAACTACGCAAGTCAAATCAGAACTACAAGTTACCAAAAGTTAACTCTAAGGAAGGTAGAAAACACTACTCTAACCAAAACCGCATTAAAGATCAAGAATAGAAAGTAAGATTACTGTTACCCAGCACATACAAATACAACACTACGCCTGACACATGGAAGTCAGGGTTTGTTTAATTCCTTTACTGTAAACTACCAAATCAAACAATTGAATACAAACACAACACTAATCTAGCCAAGTCAGACAGTTATACTGTTTAGAAACCTCAATATACTAATTACAGTAACTTAAAGGAGAGAAGAGGCTTGTAAAAACCAGCAGAAAACTACAGGCAAGAAACTGATAACCCCACTCCACGGGTTTATTAACCTGCTTGCCGGGGACCGTGTGGTACTTTGTTCATGTAATTTCTTGGTCGAACGTTTCCGAGTCCGCTGAAGTTACCTTTATCGGGGGTTACATTTAAATTGACCGAAACTTCTTAAATTTCTCGGTCATTTACTCCTGCCTCCGCTGAAGCTACATTATAATGTGTTACATTTCACCTTAACGGGGATCTTTTTAAATTTATCGGCTAAACACTCCTAAACCCAGTGAAATAATTTTGAACGCTCACGTTTCCACACCACGGTAAGCCTTTAGGCTAGGCCGTAGGAGCGTCGGAGCGTTCTTTTTGGTTACCCAGAGCTTCCCCTGGAGGCCTAACCTCTGGGGTGAGAGGCCCCAACCATCGCCTCTCACAGTGGTAGCCACTCCATAACAAAATGCTACCTCCTTTTATTGTTTATTTTATTTTATTTTTTACAAGTACCACCGTGCGGACTGTTCCAAGAAGTAACCTGGGTCTAAGCCAGGCCCTCAATCTACTAAACCCTTCATCACAAATTTAGGTTTACGGGGCTTTTCGTCACCCGCGCCAGTGACCTTCATTCAGGTTTACGGGGCTTTTCGTCACCCGCGCCAGTGACCTTCATTCACACACACACACATACAGTGGGAACTTATGCATTATTCAAGACATGCTCAACTATATTTACAAAATTGTGAGAAGTTAGGATATTGTTGTATGCAGAGTCAAAGTGCATACCATAACCCTTTATTACTTCTTTAGCTTTGTTAAGTACATTAATCCCGTTAGGAACAGGAGACTTGATGAAACAAGGTACGAAACCTTCATTTTTGGCTTTAATGAGAGCTTCGTTAAATTTTCTTTTTTGTATGCGAATACATTTGTACTCACAGACTCCGTACAGCTCCAGAAGAGTTTCTTTAATAAGGACACATAAAACATGTTTAAGTCCATCGTCGTCTGACATCACAGCAACCTTCGGTGCCTGTTTAGTCAGCAACTCATTCAGTGACTGGTTTTCTTCACACATTATATCGTTTGTAGTTTTAAATTCTGAGTTAATTTGAGCTAGCTTTTGGTTGTTTTCTAGAGACCATGTAATTTCAGCCAAGAGTTGAGAGTTTTGATTTTTTAACTGATTATTTTCATGTTTGATTTTATACACTCCATACTTTCTAATGGAAGGCAGGACTTCTTCAAAAACCCAGTATTTAAATGTTTTAGCAACTGGTAGTTTAGAGGAAAAAATCAACTCGTATAAATCCGGTTCTGATATAAAAACTACTTTAGAATCATGATAATTGAGTTGGGACCCATTTTGGGTCCCAACTACTTCCGGTTGAGTTGATTTGTATATTTCACTGATATGTGCTAGAAGAGCTTTTTTAGGGTTAGAGTAGCCCAGGATTTGAGCCACTTCTTTTCCATTGAACCAAGGATTATTTTCTCTGTCAAACAGGACAGCAACGGCCTGGTTATTAAATATATAAGAAGTTAAGTGAGACATTTTATATCAAGTAATGTGCAATAGTACAGATCAGAGCTACGTAAGGACACGTCTTACCTCGGCAGGAGCAGCGGCAAAAGTGACCGAGGCAGAGCGATTCGCGGGAGGGGAAAGTATGACTCATTATGGGTTAGGGGGGGTGTTTCGTCCCCCTTGCACTTCCGGTGTTGTTTTACTCAAGTCTTTGTTTTTTAATGCCGAAAGGCAAGGTATCGTGATCATCATTAAATTTCCTCTTGGGTCCTGTAATTTTAAACTTTTTAACTTCGCTTACTGTAACGACTTCTCGTCTCTTTGTTCTCCTGATTCTGTTTTCTTCAATTTCTAAAACTTTAGCAGCTTCACTAAGGACCATCTTTTTCAATTGCTCAAAATTTAATGTTTCGGAGGTTTTTAGGTTGAGGGCGAGGCCCTTGATTTTACACACAGATTCTAGTTTTTGCTTTTTGGTTGACCAAACAAGGTATGCATAAGTTTTAGGCCCCCCAGAAATAAACTCTACGATATAAGAGCCGGGCCCGTACTCGCTTGCCAATTCATCTGTCATTTCCACGAGGTAATCTCCCGTAGGGACCCTGTACAGCCCTCCACTGTATAAATAAATACATGAGTCCATGCCATAATACAAGACCTGCCCTCCAAGGGCATCCAAGTGTTCATAAAGTTTAAGTCTCGCCTGGGCAGTGGTGTAGGCCGCAATTACAACATTTCCAGTTCTTAGAGCCTCATTGGCGTCATCAACATTCTGCCAATTAACTAATAAAACCTCTTGGTTAGTTATTTCAACAAACTTTACTTTTATTCCTGGTTGAGTTAACGATTTGAAAAATTCCTTAGAGTCTCTCACAATTGAAGTTTTGTCATGTTTTCGCGTTGACCAAACATGCCCCAAAATGAATTTAACATTAATTTAGCTACTGACCTGAGTCCTCCATTTTTAGCAATTTTGTCCTTGTCCAGTTGAATACCCTCACGCTCAAATATATCAGAAACATACTTGTCTTTATCCTCCTGTGTTTTACACCAAGCGGGATACCCTGAAGCTTCCTGCTTTACTTTCAAGAATTTATTAATAGAATCGGTAAAAAGTCCACCTTTCTCGTATGTGGCGACTTCATACTCCCACTACTCATACATGTCCAAAATCACATAACCTTTCTCTACAGCTTTTCTAATTTCACCCATGGTCCATGTTCCTACCATTGCCCTTTCCTCACTATCATCAAAACATTCCCCTTGGTTTAAAGTCTCCCCGCAAGTTCTGCACAAAACAATTTATTATTCATTTTAGCGGGGAGTACGGGATGATACAAGTTGTAAGGAGGTAGAATTTTACATTTTAACAAGCCCTCTACTTCAAGACCTCTCTCTCGGCACTCATTCCAACGTAAACAGTAGGATGACCCACGGGATACTTACAATATTTATTTACATATGGGTAGAGGGATCAGATATCAACATACTGGATTGTTTCTCCCTCTTCACATTTACAATACGTTTTAGTATTACCCATCCTACCTAGGATTAAGTGGAAGTGTGTTTAGAATGGACAGTTGGATCAGGTGATTTAATTTATTGTCCTTCTTCAAAGCTCTAAACTCACACTCCCACATTACTACAACTTCATAGCTATTAAATTTTGCCATTTTGGACTTGGTTCTCTCGTAACGGAGATGCAAACTGTTTGATGGATCCTCCGGCAGAGGTTCTTCTCTGCTGTATTGATAACATTTCGGGCAGCCGTGCCAATAACACCCGTGAAACTCATAAATTCGCTCACCGTCAAACCCATCTACTTTCATTCCTTTAATTTTCACTTCTTTACCCCGGCCCACATGTTGAATCTTTACTCCACGTTTCTCCTCCTCCCATGTTAGCCACTGTAAAGCAACGGCTGACTGATTGTCTGCAAGTCGGTACCCTGATTTTGGTATAAGTCCAATAGTATTTTCTTTTAAGAAGTTACGGCGGAAGGCCACGTTACATGCGCTGGCTATTGTTATAGCCTCAGGAAACGGATCTACGTTACACTCTTGAAGAAGCATGGCTCTAAATTTAATACACGCTTGAGCTAGGATTTCTACGTCTAAAATACAGTACTCCAAGATTTATTTTTGAAAATCAAACACGTAGTCTTCAGCGACTCGTTCGTCATACCATACATCAAAATCATCGTGTTTCTTTTCAAACATAGACTCGGGGCAATAGTATTTTTTGTCGGGCATAGGACCAATATAATTTTGGTTTGCCAGAGTGTTGAAAATATGCGGGAAGTAGCCCTTCTTTTTCTCGGGAGACAGGTCGAAGGCTTTAGGGAGTGCAGAGAGGGCCATGGGAAAGTAGCTAATTGAGTCCACAAACCTTACGTTTGCTACTTCAATCAAAATAGCTTTAGTTCCCCGAGGCGTTATTTTTGGGGTAAATTTAGTATCTTCTATGATGTAGAATGAATTGGAAATCAAAACCCTGCCCGTTGTGGGCAATTACACAAACATCCTTAAATTTTTTTAGAATTTCCATTACATAGTCCATAAACTGTTTTACCGGTTCTTTTTCAAATACCCTTTGCCGTTCCGAGCAAGTTTCACACTCACCCCCATTAATACATTTAAAGCAGTACAGTTGAGAAACGCACAAGTTTACTTTATGAACTTTCTGTTGAGGGCCCGTGGGAAGTGACTCGTCTTGGCGAGTCTCCAAGTCAAAGAAAATAAACAAAAAAATTAAGCTCTTTCGGTGTTCTCCTATCTACCCTCATGAAACACTGATGCGCGGGGTCTTTGAACGCTTCGCAGGGTTTACAGTAAACTTCTCCGCATGCGTGAACTGTCTTACGTTTTTTTTGGATAAATCATTTTGTTACAGTCGCGGCAGAACTTTATAGTTTTACAAACTTACCCTTGATGGGCTACTAAACACCGCTCGTTTTTGAATTCTTTTTGCTTTTTATTATGGTTAGTGTATGTAATTTAAGACGTTGAAGAATACTTGTAATACCATGCTTATAAAAGCAGGATTCTTTCAATTTCGATTACTTTGGGAAACTTTCTATGCATTTAATTGTTTAGAAACCTCAATATACTAATTACAGTAACTTAAAGGAGAGAAGAGGCTTATAAACACAGACAAAAAAAGCCATACCCCTATTCCAAGGGAAGCGAAACGCTCCCTTTTGATAACATTACACCGGAAGTTGTAGGTCCAATCTGGACCCACTTTGAACTGATTCTAAGTGTTAGACACAGCTAAACGTCGGGTCCAACGTGTTTGAATTAAATTAACGTTCTGAGAAAGAGACAGTAGGGTATTTTTGTAAAGTTAAAAAGGTACAGAGATTACACACTTTAGATTTCAGATGTGACTTTTTGTTGTAGTTAGTTGCTTGTAAAACTCTGTTCTCATGCTCTATTCCAGTGTCGGCTTCTTCGATATACCAACAATCAGAATATATACCCTGTCTTAAATACCTGCAGTCTGCATTCACAAGTAAAAAGAATTTAATGATCAACACCAAAACTAAACTTAACGAGGAGTTGACCACATCAAAAACATGAACAAGAGTAAATCTAAGAAGACAACAAGCAGTGACATTCGTTCTTTATAAGGACAGCAATTATGCAGTGTTTTCTCCTCGGTAGTTTTATTTTTGTTTCCCCTGAAACCAGAGCAGCATCTCCCTTTGACGATGTTATTCCTTGGTCATTTGTATCCAAGTCCGGTGAAACGACGTGGTCGTCCTGCGGTTTTACGGTGTAATCTCTCGGTCAATTGTGTTCAAGTCCGGTGAAAAGGGTCTACCAGGGACCGAGATGTATTTTGACGGTGTAATCTCTTGGTCGATTGTGTTCAAGTTCGATGAAAAGTGTCTAACAGGGTTAAATTTAACTTGACAGTAACTTCTTAAATTTCCTTGCCAAACGTTTGTCGCCGGATCTGTTAAAACACCAGGGAAACATTTAACTGTGCCTAAATATTTTAAATTTCCCGGTCAAACATTTCCGAGTCCGCTAAAATCTGTTTACTGGGGACCGTGATGTATTTTGACGGTTTAATTTCTTGGTCGAACGTTTCCGAGTCCACTGAAGTTACTTTTATCGGGGGTTACATTTAAATTGACCTAAATTCTTAAATTTCTTTGCCAAACGTCTGTCACCGAGTCCGCTAAAACTGTCCACTAAGGAAACATTTAACTTTGCCTAAATATTTTAAATCCCCCGGTCAAACGTTTCCAAGTCCCCTCCCCTCGACGTTATCATGAGGATGGGTCACACGCTCTGTACTTCTCACATCAATATCAGTTATGGAGCCGGCTTGCACAGATTTTGTGGTATTCTCAAATTTTCACGCACCCTTACGGATGCTTAATGTTTGTCATCCGATACATGTTGTGTAGGTGACGCCTCACATGCACATCGTGTATCATTATTGACTCCTCCCTTGCCTCTGGGTCGATTAACGTGCAGATAGTTTGTGTGTGGTTTGATTGCCACGTTTGCCATTTGAACTTCTGCACTGGTTGGCTGGAAAAACTTTTTATAAAGGTACGTGTCAAATATCTTTAACTCCGGTGAAACCAGGGAGAATACAACTCGGCGGAAACCTTTCAAAATTCAGGGCCAGTGAAAACTGTCCAACTGAGACCATGATGTACATTGCCAGGAGCATTTTACATTTTCCGGCCAAACATTTTCGAGTCCTCTAAAACTGTCCACCAGGGACAATGATATACATTTTGCCAGGAATGTTTTAAATTTTACGGCCAAACATTCCCGAGTTCGCTAAAACTGTCTACCGGGGACCGATATGTATTTCGATGGTGTAATCTCTTGGCCGATTGTGTTCAAGTCCGATGAAAAGTATCTAACGGGGGCCGTAATGTATTTTGACGGTGTATTCTCTAGGTCAATTGTGTCCAAATCCTATGAAGATTGTCTACTGGGGACCGTGGTGTATTTCTATGGTGTGATATCTCGGTCAACTGTGTCCAAGTCCGATGAAAGGTGTCTACCGGGGACCGTGGTGTATTTTGACAGTGTAATATCTCGGTCAATTGTGTCCAAGTCCACTTAAATATAGTTTTTAGAGATCGTAGTGCACTTTGACAATACTTGAAGATTTGTTGCTTTTTAGTATGTAAATTAAGACGTAGTGATTAAAGGAATACTTGCAATTTATGCTTATGATAGCAGGATTACTTTGGGAGCTTTATATGCATTTCATTGTTTACAAACCTCTATTAACTTAAGGTAGAGAAAAGGTTTGTAAACCCAGCAGAAATATATAGTCAAGAAAGCTATACTCTTACCCCTTTGATAACATACTGTAACGACAGTATTTGCGAAAAGAAAATTTTATTTTATCTCCAATTAGCTAACCTGTGTTACAAAGAAAATACCGAGATCGCTCAGTCTACTATGAGTAGTCCAGGGTTCGCAAAATACTACTCAACCGACAATCACTTGAATAATATTTTATTCGTATTTAATAAACGAGTTGTCTTGGCTCAGAACATCAAAACATAAAAGATGCCATAGCGATTCGCATTTATTTATTCATCCTCGCCACTCGAAAAAGGTTTTTGGGGTTGAATTTAGAAAATAAATTTTTCAAAAATAAAAACGCACTTAATGCCAATCGTGCGAGATTTTAATCTATTTAAAACCAATTTGAAAGTACCGATTAATTGCAATGATTCTTATTTACTGGAATTTAGACCTAATTCCCTTCGCCAAGCAATAACATGTATACTGCTGGCTCCCAGGAGAGATTTATTGAACTAAATTTTAAGATAAAAGAAGTGTGAACGGTAGTAGAAAATCGTGAATTTAATTATACGGAGTTCAGACGACCGGCTAGACTTTGTTCACCACTGTAGCTACGATATTTAGCACCTGCGTGCGCTCGGTAGTGATAACGTGTTCCCTACGTAGATGTTTAATACCGCGCGTCGCAGATTGATAACAACTTCGATAACTCTTTAGACCATTATAACAGGAGTAAATATCCTTACGTATACGTGGATTATCTGAAATCGTCGGCACACAATACTCTTATCACTAACTTAAGTCAGCATAAAATACACCAGTACAGATTCCTACTTAAACTATTTTATGCAGTGTCGATCAGCAGCTCTTCACGTTCATTACACCAGGAATGACCCGAATTGGTATTCCGGTCCTCGTCTTCAGTGGGCGAATTCGCACCGTGGCTACTCGTTACGTTTAAAATGTGTTCGTGTCCGATCTACAAAAAAGGAATTAAATTTAGGAAAATAATAAAACTCGATTAATTAATTTGTTTCTTATTTTATTTTAAGCTCGTAACTTTTCTGTTAGTTAACTACTCAGACAAAGCGAATTAGCAAGTTAGCAAAAATCAAGCAAACAGACAAGACATAACGTGACAAAACGTGCAGGAAAGTTCAGGCGTCACGTGCCTCTGGCGTGAGCGTAACTTAATTTATGTAAATCTTATTGTTGAAGAAATTAGTGCAAAATTTACGTGGAAAAAGCGTGCTTCTAATAACTACCCTACTATAAATGAAGCAACTACATAAATGGCTACTAAGTTAGCGGGCGTTAATGAGCGGACCTGTCGCGGCGTGAGTCACGCAATCACGACGCTTAAATTTAATTTAAATAAAGCGGGCGGCAAGCTGAAAACAATCGTTATGAACGGCAAAACTACTTTTATTAGCGTAGATGAGTCGTCAACTTACCAAAACGAAGACAAAAACGTGGACACTGGTTGTCACCAAGTGGGTTGCAGGACGACGACGAGAGCAGATGAACCGAAACGGACAACGCGGCGGTCAGAGAGCGAATCCCAGCCGCTCGTGCCTCCAGCGATCTCGAAGATTCTTCTGCAGCGCCCCTGACGGTGGTCGTCGGAAGCGATTTACTCCAGCACGCGATTATGCACGTCACTGCTTCCCTTGCTTTTGTTTTCGTGATAAGAACAAAGAAGGTTCCGAGCCAATTGTTGATGATGAATAAAGCGTTTAACCGAATTTCGCCAAAATATAATTTAGAATTTAATATCGATTGCGTTTTGGAATTTAACATTATCCCCTAATTTAAATTAATATTTCATTAGATTTTTGTAATATTTGTTTTCCAACAAAATATTACCCCCCCCTAAAAAAAATGGACGTTACATCCCCCTCCGACTTGGGGAAAAGAAAAAAGAAAATCGAAAAAAGAAAAAAGAATACCCTCACTCGGGGTATTAGGGATCTCCCTTAAAAAATGGTGCTCGACTTGAGCATAACGAAAAACAGAGAATGGAAATAAAACAAAATCAAACGAAAATTCTTCGCTGCGAAACTAAACTAGTTGAGTCAATAGATGCGGTCGAGGTTCCGCAGCTTTTTGGTCCGCATCCGGAAAAAGGTCCCGTCCGGTCGGTACACCTTCCATCGCTGATCTTTTTTTTGTTTGGGAGTCAGCTGGGCGGGCATCCCAGTCAATCGCAGCCTAATGTCTTCTGGGACTGCGGCCGGGGACGGAGGAATGTAGGGCTCCTCGCGGGACGGTCCTGGAGCAGGCGAACCGGCCAGGGAAAACTCCACCGGCGCGGTCGCCGAAGCCGGCGTCGTCTTCGGAGGGGGCTCCTCGAACCCCTCGACCTCGATATCAGAAGTGTCGAGGTCCATAACGTCGTCATCTCGAGATGGATCCTCGCCTCCGTCGTCGTTGCTAATGTCGTGGTCTTCAAGGGTCGGCTCGGAAGTCGTCACGGGTGGCGTCGTTGAAGGTCCGGGAGTGGGCGGCTCGGAGACAGGGGCCGGTCCTCTCGGGCTGCTACTTTCCCCTGTGGTTCGCACCAACGGGGGGAAGAACGGTAGTCGTGAGCTCCAACTCGGGGCGTTTATGGCGGCCTCCAGCTCTAGTAGAAGTGGGTCGTTCCCCATGTACGGTCCTGGCAGAGCGTCATCCCTTGGTGGCGGAAGGGGGTATCGAGAGCGGTTGAACCGATGTTCAAGTTGCCAACTAGGAGGTTCTAGTAGAGTATAATCCTCCTCATCGAAACGCCCTCTCAACAGAACCCTATATACGGTCTTCCTGGCTACTAACGGGCAGAATGGGCTATCGAAGATCCGATTGCGGGCCATTCTCTCCGCGTATACGCAGACGTAAATCCCGCATGAAGAATCGTCAACTTGTTTGGGGATTTCCCTCGGTGTGTCGATCGTCCGCCAGGCCCTGGGCTCAAAACGAAGTCCCCGATCCTCCGCATGGCTCGCCAAGAATTGGAGGACCCATGCCATCTCCTCCGTGAGGTCGGTGAAAGACGAATCATACGCCCGGATCTCTTCTCCTGCTGGCCGCACGATAATCAGGGACCAATGTCCCACTCGTTTGCTAAATCCTTAAAAATCTTCGATACAAATTGGGTCCCGTTATCGGTAATAAGGATCTCCGGGGCCCCGTACCGCGTGAGGATTAAGTCCTTAAAACGGTCGGCGACGAGCTTAGCTGTGGCGGATCTCGTAGGGCACATTTCGGTCCACTTACTGAATTGATCTTGAAACGCCACAATGAACTTATTCCCGCTTTTTGACCGCGGAAGTGGACCCATAAGATCGGCCGAGATTACGTGCCATGGGGCCTTGGGATTCCGGAAGTACATTTGGCCGGCCGGTTTAATCTGGGGAATTTTATGCTCTTGGCATTTAATACAAGAGCGAACGTATTTCTTTACGTGACCTCTCCATCCAGGCCAGAAATATCTTTCACCGACGCGTGCGATCGTTTTCTTAACGCCCAAATGACCGGCCGTCGCCAGGTCGTGCGTCTCACGTAATACCCCTTCGCGAAGGTCACAAGGAACACATAATCTCCATTGCGCCTCGGTATCTCCCTTAACGTATTTTGATCGGAAGAGTTTACCCGCCTTAACGCGATAATTGGGGTAGCTCCAAGGGGAAGTTTCGACCCTGGATAGCATTTTTGCGGCCCAATCGTCTACCGTCCCTATGGGGCCTACGGAGTTATCGTTCTCGACCTTCTTGCCTTCGGGAGTGTTCACGACACTTACATCATCAACCGGGTCATGTCGCTGGCGCGATAACGCGTCCGCTACGCGATTTAGAGTTCCCTTCCGGTACCGAACCTCAAAATCGTGCTGTTGGAGTTCCATTATCCAGCGAGCCAATCTACCGGTAGGCTCCGGCAGTTTCAGCAACCATTTAAGGGCGACGTGGTCTGTCACAGCGACAAAATGATACCCCTCAAGGTAGGGACGGAACTTCTTGGTGGCCCAGACCAAAGCAAGGCACTCTTTTTCTGTGGTCGAATAATTTATTTCCTGATCGGTAAGTAGGCGACTGGCGTACGCGATAACAATCTCCCCGTTATCGGTGCTCTGGGTCAGGGCAGCCCCCAGGCCAAAATTTGAAGCGTCAACCTGGAGAACAAACGTTTTTGAAAAATCCGGGCACGCTAAGATAGGGGCGGAGATAAGTTTCTGCTTAAGCGTCTCAAACGCAACCTCTTGTTCGGGTCCCCACTGCCACTTGCGATTTTTGTGAAGGAGTTGGGTGAGGGGCCTCGACATTGTAGCAAAATTTTGTACAAATCTTCGGTACCACGATGCTAAGCCGAGGAAACTACGTAGAGTCTTAACGTTCACCGGTTTTGGAAAATCTCGAATGGCCGCTAACTTATCGGGGTCGGTCCCTATGCCCTGATCATTTACGATGTGGCCCAAGTATCGCAGTTCCGTTTTGCAAAAATGGCATTTATCCTTGTTCAGTCGTAGTCCAGCATCCCTAAGTCTCCTAAATACTTCTCGCAGCAGATCAAGGTGGTCGTCAAACGTAGTTGACACAAGGACTAAATCGTCGAGGTAAGCGAAAGCTTTAGGTTCGAGTTCTGGCCCGATAATTTTGTCTAGGAGTCGTTGAAACGTAGCACCTGAAGAGTGAAGGCCAAAGGGCATCACCGTGAACTGGAAAAGTCCAAGTCCCGGCACCGTGAACGCGGTTATAGGGCGACTATCTTCCGCTAAGGGGACTTGCCAATAGCCCTGCTTTAAATCGAGCGTACTGATGAACTTGGCCGTCTTCAATTTTTCGAGGATAAAATTTATCCTGGGTAACGGGTACGCGTCCCGAACGGAAGCTTCGTTAACGCGGCGTAGGTCTACACAGGGTCTTAGTCCTCCCGATGCTTTCTTAACCATCACTATGTTCGAACTCCAGGGGCTATTAGAAGGTTCAATAATACCGTCGCTAAGCATAGTTCCGACTTCCGTTTTAATGATATCCTGCATGGCAGGGTTCCTAGGGTAGGGTCGTTGCTTGACCGGCTCGGCGCCGTCTTTAAGTCGGATCGTGTGTTTTAACAGGTGGGTTTTTCCGCCAACCTGGTCAAAAAGCGCGAGTTCGTCGGCTAAAAACCTTTCTAATCGCAAATTCTGATCGTCGGAAAGCTTACTCACGGCGCACGATTCATTATTTGGCCCGGTTCGATCACCAAGGCCGTTTTCGATCGCGAGTTCGAATTGCACTAGGCCGAGATCGTTTATCTGTTGTATGCCTAATACAATATCGCTCGTGAGGCCCGGTACGTACAGCGCGACCCATTCGTAATCGTAATCGCCGACCATACCGGTGATCCGATAGCCCGTATTTGAATGTGATAGTGCGCCGTTTGCCATCCTAACGTCAACGTTGCTATCAATAGTGTGCACGTCCCGGGATTTCATAAGTTCGGCGACGCGGTCACCTATCAGACTAACGACCGCACCGGTATCCACCAAGGCCCGAAACGTTTGATTGAAAATTCGTACACCGATATACGGCCTGGTATCGATGGCGGCGCAATCGTGATTAGTTGCGACAGAGAAATTGCTTATTTTCTGAAGCCAGGCGCTCCATTCCTCGGGGGATGGTTTCCGGTTTGCCGGCGCGGACTCGGTCGCTCCCCTCCGAACCGAATCCTGTACTCGTTTCCCGCCTCGCAGTTACATCTGGCGGTAGATATGCCCTCAGTTTTACAGTAAAAACATTTAAGAGTTTTGGGCTTTGGACAATTCCGAAAAAGATGACCGGTTTTATCGCAGTTCCAACAAATCCATTCGCTGTTACCGCGGCCATTTTTCTCCAGCACCGTAGCCCCTTGCGCGTTAACTGTGGGGTTAGGCGCGGATTTTCCTAGGGTCTGGTGACGCGAATCTGCCGGCTGAACAAAGGCGACACGTTTCTGGACGTGCGAGTACGGTTCCTTATTCCATTTCGGCGGGTTAGCCTCAACCGCCGCGTTATCTGACGCGCGATCGTAACGTTTCTTACCGTGGTACGCTGTCTCAGGTACTAGCGATATTGCGGGGGGCGGTGGGGGACGGAAGGCGTTCTTATCACGCAGATAAGCCTCGTAATCTTCGGCGCGCCTTATCATCTCGGTCAAGGTCAAACAATCCTGACGCCGGACCATCAGTTTATAATCCGGACGCATGTTCGAGTAAATCAAATCAATCCTCTCATGTGCTGGAATTGATCCTCTCCGCCTAATCAATGTATTAATCGCCACTACAAAATCTTTAAATGATTCTAAGTCGCCCTGGGTACGTTTCCGTATTTCCTCGTCTAAATTACGTCGATAACCCGGTGGTAGAAACTGAATTTCAAAATGGTCACGAAAGTCCCGGTAGTTCGCCCACATTTCGCGGCTATTCCGGTACCATAGCAACGCGGACCCGGTCAAAAGTTCAGGGAGAGCTTTTAAAATATCGTCCGGAGTTACGGAATACGCCTCCAATAACTCTTCCAGTCGTTCGAGAAAAGATACGGGGTCCTTACGTCCGTCAAAGCGTAAATTCCATTTGCGCACAAGGTTACATATGGAGGGCGCATCGTGTGTTCGTGGTTGCTCTTGAGGGGGGCGTAAATCTAGGCGGCTAATTCCAAAGTCCTGACCGGGGATTACGTGAGCCGACGTCGTACTAGGGAATGGGATATTACCGTTAAAATATCCGGTATATGCCGTGTTAGTAGGCGCGGCGTATCCGTACGTTACACTTCCGAGCTGGTGTCTCAAATGAGCGTCGTCATCCGGCCTCAAGGTTCGCACCATAGAGCCGAGGACACGTTTAACGTGATCCGAGTCAGCATTAGGGGATAAACCTAACATCTCGCGCACGCTTGCCATCTCGTCGACATCTTTGCGCACGTCCAGTCTGTCTTTGCCCGCGTAACCCGATAGCGATAGCGTTGGAGCGATATTAAGTGTCTGAGGGGGGACTTGATAAGAAGCTGACGGGGGGATCGAATTGAAAGGTGCGCGCCAAAAATCCACAAAATTTTTCCGTAATTCGTTCGTCCTGCCCTCGGTGCTAAGATTAAATTTTTGCATCTCCTTTCGTAAGTCTTCTTTAGGCAGGTTATAGATCCAACCAACCCTAGGGTCTTCGAGAGGGGTGCGGGGGACGGTGGGGGGTGGCGGCGGCAAAGTTACCATACCAGTAGTGGTAAGGGGAGGGGCCGAAGACGTGACAGCCAATGGGGTCGTGGCATCGGTCGCCGGAGGCGTGGTCGTGGAAGGGGCATTAATGGCGGCCGCCGTGATTGTAGTTACGCTTAGCGTCGACTGCTGGGTAACTTTTCGCGGGGCACCTTTAGATTTGTCAGGTGACACCACATACATCATTGATAGGAACCTAAGCCAAACGCGGCAAAACAAACTCCACGGACTCATTTTCACTCACTAAAATTTCACTATATAATATAAAGGGGTTTAATTGCCTTTAATAAATTCAACAGGACGAATTAATTGCCTCCCTTACAATACGATAATCAGTTATCTCCGGTAACACAATGATTTAATTTATTAACACGTTTTACAACAGTGTTCAAACTATAAAGTTTGCAATAACGTTCTATACTATATTCTGAGCCAAGCGTTTAAAGGTCACTATGCTTCGGGCGCCATCTTGTAACGACAGTATTTGCGAAAAGAAAATTTTATTTTATCTCCAATTAGCTAACCTGTGTTACAAAGAAAATACCGAGATCGCTCAGTCTACTATGAGTAGTCCAGGGTTCGCAAAATACTACTCAACCGACAATCACTTGAATAATATTTTATTCGTATTTAATAAACGAGTTGTCTTGGCTCAGAACATCAAAACATAAAAGATGCCATAGCGATTCGCATTTATTTATTCATCCTCGCCACTCGAAAAAGGTTTTTGGGGTTGAATTTAGAAAATAAATTTTTCAAAAATAAAAACGCACTTAATGCCAATCGTGCGAGATTTTAATCTATTTAAAACCAATTTGAAAGTACCGATTAATTGCAATGATTCTTATTTACTGGAATTTAGACCTAATTCCCTTCGCCAAGCAATAACATGTATACTGCTGGCTCCCAGGAGAGATTTATTGAACTAAATTTTAAGATAAAAGAAGTGTGAACGGTAGTAGAAAATCGTGAATTTAATTATACGGAGTTCAGACGACCGGGTAGACTTTGTTCACCACTGTAGCTACGATATTTAGCACCTGCGTGCGCTCGGTAGTGATAACGTGTTCCCTACGTAGATGTTTAATACCGCGCGTCGCAGATTGATAACAACTTCGATAACTCTTTAGACCATTATAACAGGAGTAAATATCCTTACGTATACGTGGATTATCTGAAATCGTCGGCACACAATACTCTTATCACTAACTTAAGTCAGCATAAAATACACCAGTACAGATTCCTACTTAAACTATTTTATGCAGTGTCGATCAGCAGCTCTTCACGTTCATTACACCAGGAATGACCCGAATTGGTATTCCGGTCCTCGTCTTCAGTGGGCGAATTCGCACCGTGGCTACTCGTTACGTTTAAAATGTGTTCGTGTCCGATCTACAAAAAAGGAATTAAATTTAGGAAAATAATAAAACTCGATTAATTAATTTGTTTCTTATTTTATTTTAAGCTCGTAACTTTTCTGTTAGTTAACTACTCAGACAAAGCGAATTAGCAAGTTAGCAAAAATCAAGCAAACAGACAAGACATAACGTGACAAAACGTGCAGGAAAGTTCAGGCGTCACGTGCCTCTGGCGTGAGCGTAACTTAATTTATGTAAATCTTATTGTTGAAGAAATTAGTGCAAAATTTACGTGGAAAAAGCGTGCTTCTAATAACTACCCTACTATAAATGAAGCAACTACATAAATGGCTACTAAGTTAGCGGGCGTTAATGAGCGGACCTGTCGCGGCGTGAGTCACGCAATCACGACGCTTAAATTTAATTTAAATAAAGCGGGCGGCAAGCTGAAAACAATCGTTATGAACGGCAAAACTACTTTTATTAGCGTAGATGAGTCGTCAACTTACCAAAACGAAGACAAAAACGTGGACACTGGTTGTCACCAAGTGGGTTGCAGGACGACGACGAGAGCAGATGAACCGAAACGGACAACGCGGCGGTCAGAGAGCGAATCCCAACCGCTCGTGCCTCCAGCGATCTCGAAGATTCTTCTGCAGCGCCCCTGACGGTGGTCGTCGGAAGCGATTTACTCCAGCACGCGATTATGCACGTCACTGCTTCCCTTGCTTTTGTTTTCGTGATAAGAACAAAGAAGGTTCCGAGCCAATTGTTGATGATGAATAAAGCGTTTAACCGAATTTCGCCAAAATATAATTTAGAATTTAATATCGATTGCGTTTTGGAATTTAACATTATCCCCTAATTTAAATTAATATTTCATTAGATTTTTGTAATATTTGTTTTCCAACAAAATATTACCCCCCCCTAAAAAAAATGGACGTTACAATACACTTGAAGATGGTCTACATGGTGGGTCATGTGGTTGGAGGTATGGGGAGCGAAACGTTCCCCTTCATAAGGATTCTAAGTGTTAGACTCTGCTACACTCTGGGTCACTGGTTTTGAATTAAAACTAATATGTAATACAGAGACAGGTGACTGCAGTTTACATTCACAAGTCAAAATATTGTAACCAATACCAGAACAACTGAAATTATCGAGGAGACACAACATGGACAAGAGTACATATCAACAGACAATTAAAGCATAAAATGCATTATTTATAAAGGCAATAATTATGCAGATAATCTAAGAAACTTGATCAGCCATGTCTCATCGTTAGGTTATGTTATGCTCTGTTAAGTTAGGTTTGTGCATGGAAATATGAAACATCGTCAGTCGTAGTTAGGTTTATTGATGCAGGCTTAAGTTAGGTTTGTCGATGCCAATTTTTGGACATCAACATCGCGCGCGTTGATGTCAAACATCGGATGACAAACATTAAGCATCCGTAAGGGTGCGTGAAAATTTGAGAATACCACAAAATCTGTGCAAGCCGGCTCCATAACTGATATTGATGTGAGAAGTACAGAGCGTGTGACCCATCCTCATGATAACGTCGAGGGGAGGGGACTTGGAAACGTTTGACCGGGGGATTTAAAATATTTAGGCAAAGTTAAATGTTTCCTTAGTGGACAGTTTTAGCGGACTCGGTGACAGACGTTTGGCAAAGAAATTTAAGAATTTAGGTCAATTTAAATGTAACCCCCGATAAAAGTAACTTCAGTGGACTCGGAAACGTTCGACCAAGAAATTAAACCGTCAAAATACATCACGGTCCCCAGTAAACAGATTTTAGCGGACTCGGAAATGTTTGACCGGGAAATTTAAAATATTTAGGCACAGTTAAATGTTTCCCTGGTGTTTTAACAGATCCGGCGACAAACGTTTGGCAAGGAAATTTAAGAAGTTACTGTCAAGTTAAATTTAACCCTGTTAGACACTTTTCATCGAACTTGAACACAATCGACCAAGAGATTACACCGTCAAAATACATCTCGGTCCCTGGTAGACCCTTTTCACCGGACTTGAACACAATTGACCGAGAGATTACACCGTAAAACCGCAGGACGACCACGTCGTTTCACCGGACTTGGATACAAATGACCAAGGAATAACATCGTCAAAGGGAGATGCTGCTCTGGTTTCAGGGGAAACAAAAATAAAACTACCGAGGAGAAAACACTGCATAATTGCTGTCCTTATAAAGAACGAATGTCACTGCTTGTTGTCTTCTTAGATTTACTCTTGTTCATGTTTTTGATGTGGTCAACTCCTCGTTAAGTTTAGTTTTGGTGTTGATCATTAAATTCTTTTTACTTGTGAATGCAGACTGCAGGTATTTAAGACAGGGTATATATTCTGATTGTTGGTATATCGAAGAAGCCGACACTGGAATAGAGCATGAGAACAGAGTTTTACAAGCAACTAACTACAACAAAAGTCACATCTGAAATCTAAAGTGTGTAATCTCTGTACCTTTTTAACTTTACAAAAATACCCTACTGTCTCTTTCTCAGAACGTTAATTTAATTCAAACACGTTGGACCCGACGTTTAGCTGTGTCTAACACTTAGAATCAGTTCAAAGTGGGTCCAGATTGGACCTACAACTTCCGGTGTAATGTTATCAAAAGGGAGCGTTTCGCTTCCCTTGGAATAGGGGTATGGCTGTTTTTGTCTGTGTTTATAAGCCTCTTCTCTCCTTTAAGTTACTGTAATTAGTATATTGAGGTTTCTAAACAATTAAATGCATAGAAAGTTTCCCAAAGTAATCGAAATTGAAAGAATCCTGCTTTTATAAGCATGGTATTACAAGTATTCTTCAACGTCTTAAATTACATACACTAACCATAATAAAAAGCAAAAAGAATTCAAAAACGAGCGGTGTTTAGTAGCCCATCAAGGGTAAGTTTGTAAAACTATAAAGTTCTGCCGCGACTGTAACAAAATGATTTATCCAAAAAAAACGTAAGACAGTTCACGCATGCGGAGAAGTTTACTGTAAACCCTGCGAAGCGTTCAAAGACCCCGCGCATCAGTGTTTCATGAGGGTAGATAGGAGAACACCGAAAGAGCTTAATTTTTTTGTTTATTTTCTTTGACTTGGAGACTCGCCAAGACGAGTCACTTCCCACGGGCCCTCAACAGAAAGTTCATAAAGTAAACTTGTGCGTTTCTCAACTGTACTG
Organism: Allygus modestus; assembly: GCA_963675035.1. NCBI lineage: Eukaryota > Metazoa > Arthropoda > Insecta > Hemiptera > Cicadellidae > Allygus > Allygus modestus. Next base: position 116,704,892 of record OY776113.1, read on the forward strand.
CTTTAAATGTATTAATGGGGGTGAGTGTGAAACTTGCTCGGAACGGCAAAGGGTATTTGAAAAAGAACCGGTAAAACAGTTTATGGACTATGTAATGGAAATTCTAAAAAAATTTAAGGATGTTTGTGTAATTGCCCACAACGGGCAGGGTTTTGATTTCCAATTCATTCTACATCATAGAAGATACTAAATTTACCCCAAAAATAACGCCTCGGGGAACTAAAGCTATTTTGATTGAAGTAGCAAACGTAAGGTTTGTGGACTCAATTAGCTACTTTCCCATGGCCCTCTCTGCACTCCCTAAAGCCTTCGACCTGTCTCCCGAGAAAAAGAAGGGCTACTTCCCGCATATTTTCAACACTCTGGCAAACCAAAATTATATTGGTCCTATGCCCGACAAAAAATACTATTGCCCCGAGTCTATGTTTGAAAAGAAACACGATGATTTTGATGTATGGTATGACGAACGAGTCGCTGAAGACTACGTGTTTGATTTTCAAAAATAAATCTTGGAGTACTGTATTTTAGACGTAGAAATCCTAGCTCAAGCGTGTATTAAATTTAGAGCCATGCTTCTTCAAGAGTGTAACGTAGATCCGTTTCCTGAGGCTATAACAATAGCCAGTGCATGTAACGTGGCCTTCCGCCGTAACTTCTTAAAAGAAAATACTATTGGACTTATACCAAAATCAGGGTACCGACTTGCAGACAATCAGTCAGCCGTTGCTTTACAGTGGCTAACATGGGAGGAGGAGAAACGTGGAGTAAAGATTCAACATGTGGGCCGGGGTAAAGAAGTGAAAATTAAAGGAATGAAAGTAGATGGGTTTGACGGTGAGCGAATTTATGAGTTTCACGGGTGTTATTGGCACGGCTGCCCGAAATGTTATCAATACAGCAGAGAAGAACCTCTGCCGGAGGATCCATCAAACAGTTTGCATCTCCGTTACGAGAGAACCAAGTCCAAAATGGCAAAATTTAATAGCTATGAAGTTGTAGTAATGTGGGAGTGTGAGTTTAGAGCTTTGAAGAAGGACAATAAATTAAATCACCTGATCCAACTGTCCATTCTAAACACACTTCCACTTAATCCTAGGTAGGATGGGTAATACTAAAACGTATTGTAAATGTGAAGAGGGAGAAACAATCCAGTATGTTGATGTCTGATCCCTCTACCCATATGTAAATAAATATTGTAAGTATCCCGTGGGTCATCCTACTGTTTACGTTGGAATGAGTGCCGAGATAGAGGTCTTGAAGTAGAGGGCTTGTTAAAATGTAAAATTCTACCTCCTTACAACTTGTATCACCCCGTACTCCCCGCTAAAATGAATAATAAATTGTTTTGTGCAGAACTTGCGGGGAGACTTTAAACCAAGGGGAATGTTTTGATGATAGTGAGGAAAGGGCAATCGTAGGAACATGGACCATGGGTGAAATTAGAAAAGCTGTAGAGAAAGGTTATGTGATTTTGGACATGTATGAGTAGTGGGAGTATGAAGTCGCCACATACGAGAAAGGTGGACTTTTTACCGATTTTATTAATAAATTCTTGAAAGTAAAGCAGCAAGCTTCAGGGTATCCCGCTTGGTGTAAAACACAGGAGGATAAAGACAAGTATGTTTCTGATTTATTTGAGCGTGAGGGTATTCAACTGGACAAGGATAAAATTGCTAAAAATGGAGGACTCAGGTCAGTAGCTAAATTAATGTTAAATTCATTTTGGGGCATGTTTGGTCAACGCGAAAACATGACAAAACTTCAATTGTGAGAGACTCTAAGGAATTTTTCAAATCGTTAACTCAACCAGGAATAAAAGTAAAGTTTGTTGAAATAACTAACCAAGAGGTTTTATTAGTTAATTGGCAGAATGTTGATGACGCCAATGAGGCTCTAAGAACTGGAAATGTTGTAATTGCGGCCTACAACACTGCCCAGGCGAGACTTAAACTTTATGAACACTTGGATGCCCTTGGAGGGCAGGTCTTGTATTATGGCATGGACTCATGTATTTATTTATACAGTGGAGGGCTGTACAGGGTCCCTACGAGAGATTACCTCGGGGAAATGACAGATGAATTGGCAAGCGAGTACGGGCCCGGCTCTTATATCGTAGAGTTTATTTCTGGGGGGCCTAAAACTTATGCATACCTTGTTTGGTCAACCAAAAAGCAAAAACTAGAATCTGTGTGTAAAATCAAGGGCCTCGCCCTCAACCTAAAAACCTCCGAAACATTAAATTTTGAGCAATTGAAAAAGATGGTCCTTAGTGAAGCTGCTAAAGTTTTAGAAATTGAAGAAAACAGAATCAGGAGAACAAAGAGACGAGAAGTCGTTACAGTAAGCGAAGTTAAAAAGTTTAAAATTACAGGACCCAAGAGGAAATTTAATGATGATCACGATACCTTGCCTTTCGGCTTTAAAAAACAAAGACTTGAGTAAAACAACACCGGAAGTGCAAGGGGGACGAAACACCCCCCCTAACCCATAATGAGTCATACTTTCCCCTCCCGCGAATCGCTCTGCCTCGGTCACTTTTGCCGCTGCTCCTGCCGAGGTAAGACGTGTCCTTACGTAGCTCTGATCTGTACTATTGCACATTACTTGATATAAAATGTCTCACTTAACTTCTTATATATTTAATAACCAGGCCGTTGCTGTCCTGTTTGACAGAGAAAATAATCCTTGGTTCAATGGAAAAGAAGTGGCTCAAATCCTGGGCTACTCTAACCCTAAAAAAGCTCTTCTAGCACATATCAGTGAAATATACAAATCAACTCAACCGGAAGTAGTTGGGGCCCAAAATGGGTCCCAACTCAATTATCATGATTCTAAAGTAGTTTTTATATCAGAACCGGGTTTATACGAGTTGATTTTTTCCTCTAAACTACCAGTTGCTAAAACATTTAAATACTGGGTTTTTGAAGAAGTCCTGCCTTCCATTAGAAAGTATGGAGTGTATAAAATCAAACATGAAAATAATCAGTTAAAAAATCAAAACTCTCAACTCTTGGCTGAAATTACATGGTCTCTAGAAAAAAACCAAAAGCTAGCTCAAATTAACTCAGAATTTAAAACTACAAACGATATAATGTGTGAAGAAAACCAGTCACTGAATGAGTTGCTGACTAAACAGGCACCGAAGGTTGCTGTGATGTCAGACGACGATGGACTTAAACATGTTTTATGTGTCCTTATTAAAGAAACTCTTCTGGAGCTGTACGGAGTCTGTGAGTACAAATGTATTCGCATACAAAAAAGAAAATTTAACGAAGCTCTCATTAAAGCCAAAAATGAAGGTTTCGTACCTTGTTTCATCAAGTCTCCTGTTCCTAACGGGATTAATGTACTTAACAAAGCTAAAGAAGTAATGAAGGGTTATGGTATGCACTTTGACTCTGCATACAACAATATCCTAACTTCTCACAATTTTGTAAATATAGTTGAGCATGTCTTGAATAATGCATAAGTTCCCACTGTATGTGTGTGTGTGTGAATGAAGGTCACTGGCGCGGGTGACGAAAAGCCCCGTAAACCTGAATGAAGGTCACTGGCGCGGGTGACGAAAAGCCCCGTAAACCTAAATTTGTGATGAAGGGTTTAGTAGATTGAGGGCCTGGCTTAGACCCAGGTTACTTCTTGGAACAGTCCGCACGGTGGTACTTGTAAAAAATAAAATAAAATAAACAATAAAAGGAGGTAGCATTTTGTTATGGAGTGGCTACCACTGTGAGAGGCGATGGTTGGGGCCTCTCACCCCAGAGGTTAGGCCTCCAGGGGAAGCTCTGGGTAACCAAAAAGAACGCTCCGACGCTCCTACGGCCTAGCCTAAAGGCTTACCGTGGTGTGGAAACGTGAGCGTTCAAAATTATTTCACTGGGTTTAGGAGTGTTTAGCCGATAAATTTAAAAAGATCCCCGTTAAGGTGAAATGTAACACATTATAATGTAGCTTCAGCGGAGGCAGGAGTAAATGACCGAGAAATTTAAGAAGTTTCGGTCAATTTAAATGTAACCCCCGATAAAGGTAACTTCAGCGGACTCGGAAACGTTCGACCAAGAAATTACATGAACAAAGTACCACACGGTCCCCGGCAAGCAGGTTAATAAACCCGTGGAGTGGGGTTATCAGTTTCTTGCCTGTAGTTTTCTGCTGGTTTTTACAAGCATCTTCTCTCCTTTAAGTTACTGTAATTAGTATATTGAGGTTTCTAAACAGTATAACTGTCTGACTTGGCTAGATTAGTGTTGTGTTTGTATTCAATTGTTTGATTTGGTAGTTTACAGTAAAGGAATTAAACAAACCCTGACTTCCATGTGTCAGGCGTAGTGTTGTATTTGTATGTGCTGGGTAACAGTAATCTTACTTTCTATTCTTGATCTTTAATGCGGTTTTGGTTAGAGTAGTGTTTTCTACCTTCCTTAGAGTTAACTTTTGGTAACTTGTAGTTCTGATTTGACTTGCGTAGTTTGTGTGTTAGTGTTTTTCTGACTTGCGTAGTGATAGAGGTACCGTGTCACGGAGTGCCCGGGGTCCTAGACGGTGGAGACTCGATGGATCTAGGCTGAAACACTGGCCGCAGGGAAACGTTTGACTTGGAAGTATCTGACCGAAGGATTTAAAACGTTGCAGGCCAAGTACATCAAGGCCCCCGGGGCAGTTTTTAGCGGTATTGGGTACGATTGGTCAAGTTATTACGCCGTCAAAATACATCACGGCCCTGGCAAACAATTAAACGGACTTTGAAATATTTTGACCGGGAAATTTAAATGATGGGAAAATAAAATGTACTCACACAAGTGCAGCTGTTCAACAATCCTCCAGCCACAGGCCTCTGGCAGTTGCAATATATGAGTGGTTGAATCGGTCGGCTGGTAGAATACCCGAGCGGGACTTTAAACTGTTACCGCACGTTTGCCTCGAGAGCTTGAGGGTGCCATCTCTGTCAAACAAGAACAGATTGTAAACAATCCGTGGTTTAAAGCAAAATATATTGCTGGGATTTTAGAATATAAAAATATGGAAACGCTAATAATAGCAGTTTTAGTTACAATGAAAAAAAAGAACAATATTTATTAATGAATAATGTATCCGTCTTTTATAATCTCATTTACTTATCGTAATGCATTATTCGCAATACCTCCTTCCTTCCCAACGGTATTATGGACTGTAGTGCTGAATTGTAGTTTTTTCTGTGCTAAAATATAATATTGTGTTGAATAAGGTAGGGGGCATTTATTTTTACAATGTTGTCAAGTAATTTATTGTCAGAACAGATTTGTTTAAGAAAAAGTTTAGTTAGGCTAAGCGGAGTGTTCATCATGAAGTGAGCTTGACTGGTTCAGGATGAGCAGAGTTTGTGTGTTGAAGGGAGTTGGTGATTGACCAATCGTCACTCCACAGTAATTCTAACTCTAAAAATCCACCGTCTTCAGGTTTTTGGCATTATAAAACTTTCCTTATTATGTTTACTTTCAGTTTATTTGGTGAGGTATGTTGTATTACCTCCCAAGCGATACTGTCCAGCGGAAGCTTAACACTTTTAGAAGTCTCCGACAAAGGTAAATGATTCCCCAGGGGAGGTAGAAACCTCTAACTAATAATATAGATAAATATCTTACCTTAACAGCGACAATCTCTCCAAGATGGTGCTGTGATGACCCCGCAAGCATCGCAGTGTAAAACCAGATTAAACGCTTTAGGATCTGAGAGAGTATCTGGCATGGTATATGTTATACAATGAAACAGTAAACACCCTAAAGTGAAGTAATATAGGCGCTGTGGTCCACTGTAGGTCACCACTGTCTTTCCCTGTAGGTTTGGGCTCAATACTTAAAAGCTGATGTTTGTTTAGAAATGCACTACATATATGTTCAAGACACAGAGTGATGGTACCATAGACACTGCCTGGCTATATAATCGCCACCACTCCTCTCGGATTTATTCTGGCTTGTATTTTTCTTTGTTCTATTACAGCTTAGTTTGTAGTTTAAAAAAATTCCTCCTGTGGGAATTTGCCTTACTTAGCCTAGATCATGCTATATTCCCTGCAATGTCCTTTGGGAGATTTTTGGGGGCATAATTCAAAGCAACGCTGAATCAATTACCAGCAGTGACACGTTTAGAGTAGATGTAGCACGGATAAACATTCCAGTAGGTAAAGGAAGGGCAAGACCCGACTTTTACAATACCTTTGATGAAGAACCTAAAGAGGGAATCGAACCCGGGACCTCCTGAACCGGAGTCCAAGACGCTGACCACTAGACCACCGCGTTCCCCCCGATTATGCTGCGAGATTTAAGGTATTTATTAGTACCCCTTCAATTATTTTGATACTTGCCCGCAGTACAGAGGTTAAGTTTTTTGTAAGATGTAAAGGATGTTAACAGGTACATACATACCAAATTTCATTAAAATCGGCCAACCCGTTCTTGGGATATTGATTTTTAAAATATAGCTCCTTCAATCTTTTGATACTTTCCCGCAGTACAGAGTTTAAGTTTTTTTTTAAATAGTAGCGGAAGTTAACAGGTACCTATATACCAAGTTTCATTAGAATCGGCCAAGCCGTTCTCAATATATTAAATTTTAAAGTTTTACACCCTCCATCATACCCTAAACAACCCTCTTCTACCCTCAAACAAAATTGAAGGTTAGAAGATGTTAACAAGTATCCACATGTCAAGTTTCAATTATATCGTCTCACCCGTTCTTAAGATATTGATTTTTAAAGTATGACTCCTTCAATTATTTTGATACTTCCTGCAGTACAGAGTTTAGGTTTTTGTAAGATGTAGCGGAGGTTAACAGGTACATACATACCAAGTTTCGTGAAAATCGGCCAAGCCGTTCTTGAGATATTTAATTTTGAAAATTTGCCCCTTCATTTTTTGAGATGCAACCCGCAATATTTTGGTTAAGATTTTTCATATGGGTAGATACCCCCCTGGAGTGCCTACACTACGTATTAGGCAGTTTTCTGGGGTCAGAATGACCCTAGGACTTACCGTTTTCGAGATATAAGCGATTTTTGGTTTTTTGGCAACACTTTCTTGCGATATATACATGTAATAGTTTTATATTTTGAGTTAGCGGTACTTTCTGGTATATATACATGTAATGGTTTTATATAATGGTTTGGCTGTACTTGCTTGCGAAATATACATTGCCATAGGTTGGTAACACATCGTAGTGTGACGTAATATATACATATAATAATTTTAGATAGTTTGACATAATACATATAATAATTTTGCGTAACTGATTTAGGTTTTGTAGGTAGCGTTTAGAGTGGCAACACTGGCTAAGTGTCTAGCCACGGAAGGCTAGCCACAGCAGGAAGTAAGGTTATGTTTGACGCGTTATATGGTACATATAAATATATATATATATGATTATACACTGTAGTATTATATATGGTACATATAATTATATATGATACATATAATTATGTATGGTACATTAGCTCTGCTAAGTTGGTAACACTTTGGAGGGATGAAAAGTGAGGTTAGGTTTGGCGCCAATTTTTTTTTTGGCGCGCAAATTTGGCGGGAACGCCACCATGGGCGCCGCCATCTTGACTCACGTGACCGGCTCTCGACCAATCAGATTCCTGGATTTAGGCCCATAAGCCCCATGTTACGGCCCATCTCCCGCCTAGACTACTCACATAAATACATTATAATTTATGAGGAGACAGCTCTGAAGGGTTAACACTGGATTGCAAATTTTCTTCAGTCAACCCTTCCCTTTTACAATTACTTGCTAGTATATTGCAACGGTAGTATTAATTATCTTGTTTCTTCATCTAATATTCTAATAATAAATAGATTGCAAAAGTATATTTAGTAATTATACCTATTGAGTATACCATTTTGGAAAACTGGTATAGAAAATAGACATTTATTTGCATTATCGAAGAAAAAGAAGAGTTGGTAATAACTCGTCTTTGAATAAATAAACAAGATATATATATATATATACATATATATACACACACATATATATATATATACATATATATATATATATATATATAAAACAAGCTATAAAAACAGATAAACAAATATTTCGATAAACAAGCTATTGTATAAATAATTTGTGCATGGAAAAATACACTTAAAAATACAGTCCAAGCAGATTCAATTTGATTTAAATCATAGACTGACTTGTTCCTGTTGATCCATTTTCTCGACGTAGATTGCGTAATTAGCCGTCCACACCTGGTTGTAGGACTTGGTCTTCGCCACCTCCCGTGTCGTCTTAAGAAAAGCGTCTAGAGGATCCAAGCTAGTGTAGGAGCAGCAACGAGCTCAGACCACAGCGAGCGCCCCCTGGGACAAAATTTAAAATCACATCGTTGTTCACTGCCTGATGAATTGTTACTTTCACATTGTTCGACATCCTGGGTTCAAATCTAACTTTTGTTGTTTACTTTTTGACGTCTGATTTGTTTAAATTCCACTTTATTTGTTTATATAAATCCATTTATTTCTAACATGCTACAAAACAAAGATCCGACAAACAATGCTATCTCTGCGGAATCGGAAGGGCATCTCCATCGAGGCTCGGGCCAAATCCCTCCCCCCCACCAATCCCAACTGGTTGCGTCTACTACTCTAGCTTGGATCCTTTAGACACTAGTTATTCTAAGCAGATCCCTGTTCCTTGGGGTCAGAATTAATTCACGTAAATGGGATTATCACTGCTGAAGCCCAACTTTGAGAATGTACCTTACTAAATTAAATTATTATAGACCTTTGTATTACTACCCATCATGTGCATGGATTTAATCAGGCTGAACGCATAAAGATCTTCATATTTTACCTTTTCCTTCGGGATCCCATAAATGGTTACTTTTTCCTTTGGGAATACTGCTCTAGGTCCCGAATAGTATCTTATATTATTCTCAACTGCCTGTTTAGCTATATCTTGCGTTATTCCTACAAGTTGCACTAGTCTCGATTAGCCTTAAACTGCAACTTGTAGGTAAAATACTCTTGTTTTCTGGTGATACGGTGCTGGTCTCCTATGGCTTTGCATTGGACTAGGAATATGAGGAAGCGTCCTCAGACCTTATTAAATTGGAAAAATGATTCGACCAAAATCTTTGATATCTTAAAATAAATAAAACAAAGTGTTTGCCAAAATTATTTAAAAGTAGTCGATTAAGATTTACTCCTGTGGTAATCTGCACTCAATAACCTGCTGTGGCATAGTTGAGCGTATGGTTCAGTAAAATTATTTAGGAGTTATTCTTGATTGTAAGCTTAATTGGATGCCACACGTGCAGCGTGTCAAACGGGGATTAGAGGAAATTTATCTATGCTTTTATGCAGCTAAGACCAATAAAGCTGGTGTTGAGTAAGGAAAAGTGTAGGGTTTTAAATTTTTCGTATGTGCAGTCACTATTGCAGTACGGAATCCTGACGTAGGGTGGTGCCTCCCTTGGTTCGCTGAGACCCAAAGATTTATTTTAAACATTATTTTGAATAAGCATCATAGATATCCAACCAATTTACTTTTTCACGATCTTCCAGTTTTAACTGTCCGAAGACTACATATTAAAAGTTAAATTTTGTTTGCACCAGAAATCATGACATATACACAGAAACTCAAAACCCTTACCAAAATAGAAATAAGATAACAATTTGGCTTTCAAATCCCTAAAGTACACAATACAATGAACAAGCGTGTACAATGTAACCCATGTATTTAGTGTACGTGACCTTCCTCCCGATGTTAGAATTGTTGATGGTGACAGTATCGCTGTATTAAAACGTAGGGTGATTCACTGGCTGCCGTCTTAGCGATGATGTGGCTACGGCACTGATGCAATCCCAATACCGATGTAAGCTTTAATCAAAACTTAGTAACTCAAAATGTTCTGGTGCCGGTACTTCATGATTGCATAATTTGAATTCAGATATTATTTTAAGTAGGTTATAGGTCAATTGAATAATTGGTTTTGTTTTGTTTTCCTTTCAGTTAGCAGTGGACTATTTGTCTTTGTGCATCGTGACACTAGTGACTCTTTCTCGCACGCAGGCTTGAGTTTTGGGATGAATACATATCCATGAGTTTATTGTAAATTTTATGCTTGTAAAACGTTCAGTTATCAATGGAAATAAAACATTTGTATCTGTACCTGTATTAGTTGAGAGAAGATCAATTTTAGTGTGGTCAGACCAATCTTTGCTGCCAAATTATAACGCTTCAGATATGCATTAACATTTTCATGGTTCTGCTCCGAGAATGTTTTACTAATGGAAGGCTTTACTAATGGAACTTGCTCATTAGACATCCTGTTTAGATTAACTCCGCTATTACCTGACTGATTACTTGACTCTTGCTAACAAGTTAAATTAACCTTTTCAGACAGTGTACTAAGGTGATTTTGATTTAATCCTTCCTTGAATTTGAGGAATCAATTGGCTGCTCATAATCACTATCATCACTATGAACTCCAAAATTATCCAAACCAAATTGTCTCCTACCTGCTAACAAAGCCTCATGCCTTACAACAAGTTTATTCGCAAATTCTTGATTATCTCCTTGAGAAAGTTTAATTTTATCCGTATTATTATACTGTATTGAGTCAGGGTTCCCCCGAGGTCCATCATCTACTCTACCTCATGTGCATTCTCTAACAAATCTCTATATTGATTCAAAAGAGGGAATCTTCCAGAATCCTCATCTGTCAAATTATTTTCAAATACTTAACGTTCCAGTGCCAATTTAAAATTTTCATAACTTCGAGCAACTTTTAAAGTGTCCTTTATGTAAGCTAAATTGTTTCTTAACTCTCGTACTGTTACTTCTGAGGAAAGGGTGGGGAGTTTTAGTTTATACAAGGAACCTAAATTGAGTAAATCTCTCTTCTCTCAGCTATATAAATTAATATCTAATTAGGAAAAATCCATTAACGTGTTGCATAGAAATAATATTACATTACTCTGAGTAAATTACCCATATTATTTAAAATATTTAATTCAACTTTGCAATGAATTAATCAAAGGCTACAACAAATTTTTGGATTAACAGTAAATTTATCGCATCATACTTAAATCAAGGGCAGCTTCACCATTTTTTCACTAAAGAATTTACATTAAACAAAAAATCTCATTCCTTAACCTAACCTTTGACCTGCTATCATTTTAGAAATGGAATTTCCCAATAATCTTACACTAGTAGACACAGCCATACTCTGGGGTTCTCCCCTAAACCACAACAGTCCCGGCAAAGCCTCCACCATCTAAGGTGGGGCGTATTAAAACGATGGTATAAACATGTTATTTATTCATTAATTTACAAGTTACATTTAATAACGACCAACAAGCAACACAACACAACCACAATTAAATTTGGAAACAAGAATAAATAAATAAAAACATTTTAGAAACAAATCTCAATTTAAGAAAAGAGTTAAAATTCAATTAAGAATATCTACATTTAGAATTACGAGATCTTAGTGAAAGTCTGGTTGAGGGGAGAGTGGAGTACCTTCAAAATATGTATGCAAGGCCTTGCATAAAATTTGGTGATCCGACGAACCGGCTCCTCGTCCATGCTCCAATCCAATTGAATTTCCTCTTCTTCTCTTCCTCCAACCAAGCTTCTCCCCCCTCTCTCCTCTGTGGCCCAGTTAATGGGTTACCGTAACTTCTAGAGTCAGTCAGCACCGACCTAGAACATAGATTTCTGAACCAGGCCAATGCTGTTGACTTAGCGTTCTACTTGTTCCTGGCTTCTAGAATGGTAGAGGTTACACACATTGGCTGTGGTGATGATAAATGTTTTCTTAGTTGAATGTATCTACACATCAAAGATAAGTGTGAATTCACTAATGCAAAAGATCCTAGGACTTAAATACTACAGTATATTTGTTTACTTTAGGTAAAGTATTTAGTTTAAAATATAATTTGTATCACAGCTGATCACAACTAATTGGAGTGAATTATACACTTTCAGATAATTTAGAAATATTTTTTTCTCTGCAGTGTCTGTCTTATGAAGGTTTGAGTTTGAGTGTGAGTTGAATACACCGTGAATAATTAAATGAGTCCCCGACGCAAGTATACGCTACCTAAAGGCTAACTAAAATGCGTTATAGTTGTAGCAGCAACATTTGCTTGTCTTTACTGCTCGTAGCAATTGAAAAATGTCAACAGGAATACGACTGAACAACCAATCTTTTCCATTTTAGCTACGCTGCTTTTTAATTAAATTTTATTTTAAACATAGGAGAAACTATATAATATGAAAATTAATTTAAGTAGGTAAATTGGCCAATTTAATAACCGAATAAAGTTTTAAAACATAAAAGCTGGTGAAAAAGTGTTATTCATAATCCATGTTTATAGCCCCCTGAGCTGTAGGAACAATTGTTGTAAGACTATATTACTTACATATATTCATGTCAAAAAAGCTGAAAATTTGGTAATTGATGCGTCAAAATATGTTTCCATATTAGTATATCATCTTCAGCTGCTCATTATAATTAATGTGAAGTTGTCAACCGGATGGTTTCGTCAAAAAACACATAAAACAATAACACAAACGGACGAAAAAACATAATTTTGTAAAACTAGACAAGTCTGTCACAAAGATAGCACACACGATAGAACCGGCAGTATCAAATCAAATTTGGCATCAAATTACCAAATTTGATAATTTTTTATATTTTTTATTTGGTTTTGATTTGTCATCAATTACCAAATTTTGAGCTATTTTGACGTGAATATATGTAATTATAACAATAGTCTTAAAATAACAAGTTTTAAAACATTTTTTAACTAAAGATTTTTCGTTATATTATATAGGAATATGTGACTTTAATATGAATCCGTTTTCGTGTTGAAAATTTATTTTAATATAATTGGTTTGCTTGAAAACAGAACATTAATTCAATTACTACGAGAACCGGCGCTGCGAAAAAAGGTTTAAAGTATGTTTTGCTCTTTTGTCACCATTAATCCTTGACCCTTGCCAAGATTTAACACTGCCAAGAGCTTAATGGTCAGAATATCTTAATTGTAAAAATGTTATTTCACTTCTAAGCTATTTCTAAACTTACAATTGTTTGTATGACCCCCTTTGTTTTTCACTACCATTTCAAGAACAGTTATGGCTTCACATACCGTAATTAGTTACATTAACTACTTTTTACTGATAAAGAAGATAATGAAGAAAAAATAACTAATATAAAACAAAAATAAGATTGTAACTTCAAAATTATAGAATAAATAGGAAGTGCTAGCCTAATGGGGGAAAAAACTATCAGATAATATCTTTGTATTGGGCTCAAGTGAGTACCTTAGTAATATTTAAGGTTCTCAATTAGAATGTTATTTCGTAGTTTGAAGAAATTTGTGTAGCTTACTGAATGCATTTGGCTGCTGCTCGTACCTTTATGCTCCCACCTGTTTACTTTTCTCTGCTCTCTTCTTCATATCAAAAGCTATCCAATTAGATGCTATCCGTTAGCTGGGATAGCGATTGATAGAAAATTGATGATTCTATTAAGTTTATTTACTTCACATTGAAGTAAATACAAATTTGCGAGTATGAATTCATTACATCTGTATCTGAGAGTTCACCTTATATGCGTCTATAGAGTTTTCGCAAATCCTACAGACTGCATTATCCATGGGAGATCCAAAAAATAATAGTAAATGTCGATACAATAGTATAGAAATTAGGAAGGCCTTCATATGTTTATTTTGAGAGGAGAATTAAATTAAATGGTATTTAATGTACAAGTTAATTTTACAATTTCAACAGTAATTTCCTTCTCGAAAAAAACACTACTGATGATGGCAATGAACTTTATTTTTAGAAATGAATTTTGCGTAGTATGTCCTTGTGAAAGGCAAGAAAGTCAGTTTACAAAGCTTCCCCCTGTATGCAGAATATATCTGTAAATGTGTGCCTTATTAATTAAACAATTTGTTGATTAGCATAGTACGTGTTGTTGTTGCTTACGGGATGTAATAAAAGACGTCTTACAACACTTAGAAGTTTAAGTCTGTAAGATATTATTTTAATACACACCGTCTTATTAATTAGATAAACTAAGAAGAAATAATGAATTTTAACAATTGTAATCTTTACCTTCAGCCCAATGTCGGTGTTTACAACTGACCTTAATCCAACCAGATTACAATTCAAAACCCACATCGTGTGTAGCGCTAAAGCCACAACTATGAAAAATAATTATAATTTTCTTAATCGGTATACAAAAGTGAGGCGAACGAGCCCTTGGAATCAATCCTTAGGCAAGAATCTCTCGCAAATATTAAGTCTGCGTGTTGCGGCCCTACAGGTCCTGGATTGTCTATCAAATACTCCTGCCCGAATTTACTACAACTTAGGATGCCAGCTTTGATGATTTTCTTATTATGTTATTGAAGAGATTATTATAGAATTGAAAATTGCTTAGCCAAGCTTATAATTACTATGATATCCTTTTGACCCCTGCACTAGCATTCACATGGTATTGCATAATCTCACTCTTAATAGTCTTATTCCAATTAATTAATTAAATCCAGTTACTAATTTTGACTATGATATTTCAATTTAGTTAAATTAGGAAATAATTTTCCCATCCCCCTGATTGCCCCAAAAGCTAACTAACCACTTACTTCATACTGTATGGTTGGCACCTGAAATAAGTATACCTGCCACCTGCTGATCACTCCTTCCTCTGCCACGGTCCGCTAGCGTCTCCCCCGATTCTCGAAGGCGTTCAGCAGACGTGTCAGACTGCACATGCGTGGGGGTGTGAGAGCTTGATGGGGGAGCAAGACTTGCTGACAAGGGAGCAATTGCTATGAGGTCCTGCATGTTCGTTATTGGCTGAAGGCCAGCAAATGTTAGTCGGGTCTGTGAATTTATCCCTCTGAAAATGGTTTGGAAAATTTCCTGTTCAGTAGTTTTGGGTGACAACATTTTGAAATTCAGTTGAATGTCCTTAACGTAATCAAGAAGCTGTTCATCGGGACTCTGAGAACGATACAAGAATTTGTTTTGAGCCTGTATTAGTGAATCTGGAATGAAAAATGTTACATTTAATTTTAACAAAAGTTGATTCCAGGATACATTTTGTGCTACATTATCGATCAAAAATTCTCTTAAACGGTTTTGAATAGGTAAACTGACATTAATCAAAATAGCTTTTTCAGAAACCAGGTTTAAGTCGATAATTTTGTTTACATTTTTCAAAAAGGCAAAAATATGTTCATCATTGTTTCCAGAAAGCTTTAGGATTTCCCTTAAATGTCCCTAATGTAAGGGGGTAATCTGGACTCGTCTTTCTGAGTATTGGAGGAACTGTTTTGCATTTCTCACGCTACAGATTTGGCAGTTTCCGCAACCGCAGTCACGGTTATTTGATGAATTCCTTGGAATAGGTTGAGCATATTCGGATCCGCCATAGTTGAGGTTTGGGATGTGGATGGTATAGGTGACTGAGTAGTCTGTGTAGGTTTTGAGACAGCTTCAGTTGTGGTCGACTGAGTGAATGTCTGTGTAGGTGTCTCCGTCTCGGCTTAGGACTTGTTTTGAGACGCGACCTCCTCATCATCCAGTATTTCTCTGTGGGCTGACCTAAAGTAGATCTTCAGTTTTACTTGATTCTCCTTAAGCATTGAGCCTGGGGAAATGTCCAAAGTTCGGCATTGTTCGGTGGCCTGCTCTGCAGTCAGGCCCTTTATCCATGAAACCGTACTCTGTATGTTGTCTTTGTCGTAAATCCGCATTGTCGCTTGCTTATTAAATCAAATTAATTTTGTATGATTGCACTGAACTAATCTTTATCTAGGAGGGGGGCTGGTGGGGAGGGTTAACTACTTCCTAATACATTATATTTATATAGTTTTTTAATTTATTTTACATATTTGTTCGAAATTCTTATCTTGGACTGATATACATGAAAATAGCTTAATGGCTGCCAAGGCTGCATTGAAACTGGTTAGATTCATTTATATTTTTTTATCTGTACATATTTTATTAAAATTGTATCTTAATTATGTGTAAGAATTTTACAATGTAGGTCCAGGAGCTCACCCTCCTTGACTTGAGCTCACCCCCTACATGGACAAATTGCAAAATAACTGGAAATGGAGGACTGCACTGCCAAGTTGGTGCCTTCCCCAAGACACATTTACTCCTAGCCAACGCCAACAAACTGCAAAATCTCTACCTTTTTATGGTGGTAACAACATTAGTCTGCCGGCACCTCACTTGTTACAATTCTCGCACCAACAATATTTTTACGCTAGGTGAGGCCTCTTCAAACACTGAGTGGTCATATTTCCCATTTAATTCCCATAAAATATAGCATGGCCCTTATAATTTCTGGGAAGGGTAGGGTGAGGTCACATGTGCAAGGCCCACAAACTGTGTGTGTCTTAAACTCAACCTTTTTTAAGTTTTTTTTATTATTTTTTTTGCGTGCTCCCTAGATATTTTCAACCATTGGTCCCTTCACTGCCGCTACTTTGGCGTTTATAGCCTGGGCATAATTTCGAGACACCGACGGGCTGCTTGTCATGTATAGTGGCACGAAATCCCGGGGCAGGCCAAAAAAATATCAGGTTGCAACGATTTTTTATATTTTATTTCTCTCTAGTATAAGTAAAACTCAACGCCTTGCTAAACTCTGATGAAGGGGAGGTAAGGAAGTGAATGGTAAGCCCGCTATTTTAATGTTTAATTCTCTTTATAATCAAGGTTTCCCTTGATTTAATATGTCACTCAATGTTTTATGATAATGGGACAACAAGTGAGTGCCCTTCATGGGTCCCTAAATTGGTCGCTTTGTAAGGGAAGATCACCTTTTACACATTCTAAGCTACGAGTAGATTAAATCGAGCGATTCTATACAACAGACAAGTCCCTATATCAGGTAGCTCGCTGGATAGGCTTAGGTTAACATTAGGTGGTAATAAGTTTCTTGGGAAAAAACATGCAGTGAGTATACTTGAACTAAACAATTTTATATTTGTTTCTTGCAGCCAATGAAAATTGATGATAAAAAATATTTAATTTACTTATTTATTATTTTCATGTATAATTTTCAGTGTCCAAGATAATTTTCTACGAGTATTACTTTGGAGGGGAGGAAGGAAGGTTTGCTTGCTTGGTTTGAAAAATAATATATATTATTTCACTTAACATTCCAAACACATTATTATTTAAATTTACTCCGTCTTTTCTGGATGAATTGCTATAATATGCTTGTAAACAATTTTGCGGGGTTTCCGTGCAGATTGGCAGGCGTATGAGACAAGTTTTGGCATCTTGCAGAGTTGTGAAAAATTGGTTTATTTCGTCAGTCAATTGCTTAGCAGTAGGATTGTTGAGTAATTGTGAGAGGAGGATTTAATTGTCTGTTGATATGTACTCTTGTTCATGTTGTGTCTCCTCGATAATTTTAGTTGTTCTGGTATTGGTTACAATATTTTGACTTGTGAATGTAAACTGCAGTCACCTGTCTCTGTATTACATATTAGTTTTAATTCAAAACCAGTGACCCAGAGTGTAGCAGAGTCTAACACTTAGAATCCTTATGAAGGGGAACGTTTCGCTCCCCATACCTCCAACCACATGACCCACCATGTAGACCATCTTCAAGTGTATGTTATCAAAGGGGTAAGAGTATAGCTTTCTTGACTATATATTTCTGCTGGGTTTACAAGCCTTTTATCTACCTTAAGTTAATAGAGGTTTGTAAACAATGAAATGCATATAAAGCTCCCAAAGTAATCCTGCTATCATAAGCATAAATTGCAAGTATTCCTTTAATCACTACGTCTTAATTTACATACTAAAAAGCAACAAATCTTCAAGTGTTGTCAAAGTGCACTACGATCTCTAAAAACTATATTTAAGTGGACTTGGACACAATTGACCGAGATATTACACCGTCAAAATACACCACGGTCCCCGGTAGACACCTTTCATCGGACTTGGACACAGTTGACCGAGATATCACACCATAGAAATACACCACGGTCCCCAGTAGACAATCTTCATAGGATTTGGACACAATTGACCTAGAGAATACACCGTCAAAATACATTACGGCCCCCGTTAGATACTTTTCATCGGACTTGAACACAATCGGCCAAGAGATTACACCATCGAAATACATATCGGTCCCCGGTAGACAGTTTTAGCGAACTCGGGAATGTTTGGCCGTAAAATTTAAAACATTCCTGGCAAAATGTATATCATTGTCCCTGGTGGACAGTTTTAGAGGACTCGAAAATGTTTGGCCGGAAAATGTAAAATGCTCCTGGCAATGTACATCATGGTCTCAGTTGGACAGTTTTCACTGGCCCTGAATTTTGAAAGGTTTCCTCCGAGTTGTATTCTCCCTGGTTTCACCGGAGTTAAAGATATTTGACACGTACCTTTATAAAAAGTTTTTCCAGCCAACCAGTGCAGAAGTTCAAATGGCAAACGTGGCAATCAAACCACACACAAACTATCTGCACGTTAATCGACCCAGAGGCAAGGGAGGAGTCAATAATGATACACGATGTGCATGTGAGGCGTCACCTACACAACATGTATCGGATGACAAACATTAAGCATCCGTAAGGGTGCGTGAAAATTTGAGAATACCACAAAATCTGTGCAAGCCGGCTCCATAACTGATATTGATGTGAGAAGTACAGAGCGTGTGACCCATCCTCATGATAACGTCGAGGGGAGGGGACTTGGAAACGTTTGACCGGGGGATTTAAAATATTTAGGCAAAGTTAAATGTTTCCTTAGTGGACAGTTTTAGCGGACTCGGTGACAGACGTTTGGCAAAGAAATTTAAGAATTTAGGTCAATTTAAATGTAACCCCCGATAAAAGTAACTTCAGTGGACTCGGAAACGTTCGACCAAGAAATTAAACCGTCAAAATACATCACGGTCCCCAGTAAACAGATTTTAGCGGACTCGGAAATGTTTGACCGGGAAATTTAAAATATTTAGGCACAGTTAAATGTTTCCCTGGTGTTTTAACAGATCCGGCGACAAACGTTTGGCAAGGAAATTTAAGAAGTTACTGTCAAGTTAAATTTAACCCTGTTAGACACTTTTCATCGAACTTGAACACAATCGACCAAGAGATTACACCGTCAAAATACATCTCGGTCCCTAGTAGACCCTTTTCACCGGACTTGAACACAATTGACCGAGAGATTACACCGTAAAACCGCAGGACGACCACGTCGTTTCACCGGACTTGGATACAAATGACCAAGGAATAACATCGTCAAAGGGAGATGCTGCTCTGGTTTCAGGGGAAACAAAAATAAAACTACCGAGGAGAAAACACTGCATAATTGCTGTCCTTATAAAGAACGAATGTCACTGCTTGTTGTCTTCTTAGATTTACTCTTGTTCATGTTTTTGATGTGGTCAACTCCTCGTTAAGTTTAGTTTTGGTGTTGATCATTAAATTCTTTTTACTTGTGAATGCAGACTGCAGGTATTTAAGACAGGGTATATATTCTGATTGTTGGTATATCGAAGAAGCCGACACTGGAATAGAGCATGAGAACAGAGTTTTACAAGCAACTAACTACAACAAAAAGTCACATCTGAAATCTAAAGTGTGTAATCTCTGTACCTTTTTAACTTTACAAAAATACCCTACTGTCTCTTTCTCAGAACGTTAATTTAATTCAAACACGTTGGACCCGACGTTTAGCTGTGTCTAACACTTAGAATCAGTTCAAAGTGGGTCCAGATTGGACCTACAACTTCCGGTGTAATGTTATCAAAAGGGAGCGTTTCGCTTCCCTTGGAATAGGGGTATGGCTTTTTTTGTCTGTGTTTA
The DNA here is from genome assembly GCA_963675035.1 of Allygus modestus. Classification (NCBI taxonomy): domain Eukaryota; kingdom Metazoa; phylum Arthropoda; class Insecta; order Hemiptera; family Cicadellidae; genus Allygus; species Allygus modestus. The sequence continues at coordinate 116,724,733 of OY776113.1, forward strand.
TAAGCCTCTTCTCTCCTTTAAGTTACTGTAATTAGTATATTGAGGTTTCTAAACAATTAAATGCATAGAAAGTTTCCCAAAGTAATCGAAATTGAAAGAATCCTGCTTTTATAAGCATGGTATTACAAGTATTCTTCAACGTCTTAAATTACATACACTAACCATAATAAAAAGCAAAAAGAATTCAAAAACGAGCGGTGTTTAGTAGCCCATCAAGGGTAAGTTTGTAAAACTATAAAGTTCTGCCGCGACTGTAACAAAATGATTTATCCAAAAAAAACGTAAGACAGTTCACGCATGCGGAGAAGTTTACTGTAAACCCTGCGAAGCGTTCAAAGACCCCACGCATCAGTGTTTCATGAGGGTAGATAGGAGAACACCGAAAGAGCTTAATTTTTTTGTTTATTTTCTTTGACTTGGAGACTCGCCAAGACGAGTCACTTCCCACGGGCCCTCAACAGAAAGTTCATAAAGTAAACTTGTGCGTTTCTCAACTGTACTGCTTTAAATGTATTAATGGGGGTGAGTGTGAAACTTGCTCGGAACGGCAAAGGGTATTTGAAAAAGAACCGGTAAAACAGTTTATGGACTATGTAATGGAAATTCTAAAAAAAATTAAGGATGTTTGTGTAATTGCCCACAACGGGCAGGGTTTTGATTTCCAATTCATTCTACATCATAGAAGATACTAAATTTACCCCAAAAATAACGCCTCGGGGAACTAAAGCTATTTTGATTGAAGTAGCAAACGTAAGGTTTGTGGACTCAATTAGCTACTTTCCCATGGCCCTCTCTGCACTCCCTAAAGCCTTCGACCTGTCTCCCGAGAAAAAGAAGGGCTACTTCCCGCATATTTTCAACACTCTGGCAAACCAAAATTATATTGGTCCTATGCCCGACAAAAAATACTATTGCCCCGAGTCTATGTTTGAAAAGAAACACGATGATTTTGATGTATGGTATGACGAACGAGTCGCTGAAGACTACGTGTTTGATTTTCAAAAATAAATCTTGGAGTACTGTATTTTAGACGTAGAAATCCTAGCTCAAGCGTGTATTAAATTTAGAGCCATGCTTCTTCAAGAGTGTAACGTAGATCCGTTTCCTGAGGCTATAACAATAGCCAGCGCATGTAACGTGGCCTTCCGCCGTAACTTCTTAAAAGAAAATACTATTGGACTTATACCAAAATCAGGGTACCGACTTGCAGACAATCAGTCAGCCGTTGCTTTACAGTGGCTAACATGGGAGGAGGAGAAACGTGGAGTAATGATTCAACATGTGGGCCGGGGTAAAGAAGTGAAAATTAAAGGAATGAAAGTAGATGGGTTTGACGGTGAGCGAATTTATGAGTTTCACGGGTGTTATTGGCACGGCTGCCCGAAATGTTATCAATACAGCAGAGAAGAACCTCTGCCGGAGGATCTATCAAACAGTTTGCATCTCCGTTACGAGAGAACCAAGTCCAAAATGGCAAAATTTAATAGCTATGAAGTTGTAGTAATGTGGGAGTGTGAGTTTAGAGCTTTGAAGAAGGACAATAAATTAAATCACCTGATCCAACTGTCCATTCTAAACACACTTCCACTTAATCCTAGGTAGGATGGGTAATACTAAAACGTATTGTAAATGTGAAGAGGGAGAAACAATCCAGTATGTTGATGTCTGATCCCTCTACCCATATGTAAATAAATATTGTAAGTATCCCGTGGGTCATCCTACTGTTTACGTTGGAATGAGTGCCGAGATAGAGGTCTTGAAGTAGAGGGCTTGTTAAAATGTAAAATTCTACCTCCTTACAACTTGTATCATCCCGTACTCCCCGCTAAAATGAATAATAAATTGTTTTGTGCAGAACTTGCGGGGAGACTTTAAACCAAGGGGAATGTTTTGATGATAGTGAGGAAAGGGCAATGGTAGGAACATGGACCATGGGTGAAATTAGAAAAGCTGTAGAGAAAGGTTATGTGATTTTGGACATGTATGAGTAGTGGGAGTATGAAGTCGCCACATACGAGAAAGGTGGACTTTTTACCGATTTTATTAATAAATTCTTGAAAGTAAAGCAGGAAGCTTCAGGGTATCCCGCTTGGTGTAAAACACAGGAGGATAAAGACAAGTATGTTTCTGATTTATTTGAGCGTGAGGGTATTCAACTGGACAAGGACAAAATTGCTAAAAATGGAGGACTCAGGTCAGTAGCTAAATTAATGTTAAATTCATTTTGGGGCATGTTTGGTCAACGCGAAAACATGACAAAACTTCAATTGTGAGAGACTCTAAGGAATTTTTCAAATCGTTAACTCAACCAGGAATAAAAGTAAAGTTTGTTGAAATAACTAACCAAGAGGTTTTATTAGTTAATTGGCAGAATGTTGATGACGCCAATGAGGCTCTAAGAACTGGAAATGTTGTAATTGCGGCCTACACCACTGCCCAGGCGAGACTTAAACTTTATGAACACTTGGATGCCCTTGGAGGGCAGGTCTTGTATTATGGCATGGACTCATGTATTTATTTATACAGTGGAGGGCTGTACAGGGTCCCTACGAGAGATTACCTCGGGGAAATGACAGATGAATTGGCAAGCGAGTACGGGCCCGGCTCTTATATCGTAGAGTTTATTTCTGGGGGGCCTAAAACTTATGCATACCTTGTTTGGTCAACCAAAAAGCAAAAACTAGAATCTGTGTGTAAAATCAAGGGCCTCGCCCTCAACCTAAAAACCTCCGAAACATTAAATTTTGAGCAATTGAAAAAGATGGTCCTTAGTGAAGCTGCTAAAGTTTTAGAAATTGAAGAAAACAGAATCAGGAGAACAAAGAGACGAGAAGTCGTTACAGTAAGCGAAGTTAAAAAGTTTAAAATTACAGGACCCAAGAGGAAATTTAATGATGATCACGATAGTAGTGGGCATTTGGGGCTGCTAGACCGGAAGTGACGTCATCCGGTCACGTGACCGGATGCGCTGAGTCATGAAAGACGTCATCTTAGGCTGAGCCAGTGACGTAGGCGGTTTTGTGACGTAATGAGGGAAAGTTTAAAGGTCAAGGTCACGGGGAGGTAATTTTAAAAAAGTACTACCTCGCACGCGTAAAATCCGATTGTGATTCGATAGTTTTCATTCGATAAAAATATCGAATGAAAACAATCGAATGGAGCAATCGAATGATACGAGTGCGAGGTAGTACTATTTCATTTAACTTTATTTTTATTTACAATAAGTTATGTTTACAATAATTTATGTTTACAATAGTTCCCCGTTGTTTGTCATCATCGATGTTGTTGATCCGGAGTCGCGACCATCACTTCGTTTTCTGATAAAAGGCGGTAGATACTTTGACCCCTGCGCAGAGTCTATGTTGTTTGTTGCGATCAGTTCTAAAGATAAACTATAACCATTTGCTAGGAGAAGTCTTAACTCTTCTTTAAAAACCTCCAGGTCCGTAGAAGTTGATAGATAAATAGAGTCATAATAAATACATCGAATCTTGAGTGACATGATAATGTTATTTTGTGAAGAGCGCGGAGAGAGCGCTCGATGTTCACCGGTCGAAAGCCGGAGGTGTACTGACTATTCGCTAGGTAGCGTTTTGGTATCAAACAAAATGGTGGGGGTAAAAGTGTGGTGGGGCGGAGCAGATGGCGGACGGCAGATGGCAGGCGGCAGATGGCAGGCGGCAGGTGGCAGGCGGCAGGTGGCAAGTGCGCGGCAGATGACAGTCCCCCCACTACACCAGTCCCCCCACCAAGTCTTACATCGCACAATAACTAGTTTACATGTGTTAGTTAGGGTTTAGCTCTTAGACTGTCAAGACCTTAGCTCCTTAACTGAAAACTTCAATTAATTCGTCTCAACACTGGATGTGTATAAATATTACAGTCACTATGATCTAAACTAGTGCATGTTTCCACGTGTTGCTTCTTGTGCAGCAGACAACTGGCTAAGAGTGTTTCAACCTTGGCTATTCTACGATGGAACCGCTCATTGTCCGCTAAAAGCGTAGACATTCTATCTTCATCGTCGGAGAAGTAGAAGGTGGTGGCAAGCGGGCTACTGAAGGACACCTTACTCATATTCCTGTAAAACTGTGACATGTTCAGACGTTAACACAAACTATATAGGTAGATGTTCATCCGACAACAGCTGGAAGTATAATGATGTAGCGCTAGCGAGTATGATAGACACCTATCCCCACCACAACGTTACCTTGTCCTTCAAACAGTTGTTTTTCGCTACAGTTGCTATACGCTTGGTCGGATCTGAAGTCTGTTTGCACTAACTTGTTCGTCTGATCAATCCGCGTAGTTTGAGTACCCACTTGATATATTTTAAACTGTAAATAAAGAAGTTATGTAGGTTTGACCTCTAAAATAGCTGTTTTTTAGCTATTACTGCTATGCCCTTGGTCGGATCTGAATTTTGTTTGCACAGACTTGTTCGTCTGATCAATCCGCGTAATTTGAGTACCCACTTGATATACTTTAAACCGTAAATAAAGAAGTTATTTAGGTTTAACCTCCAAAATAGTTGTTTTTAGCTATTACTGCTATACCCTTGGTCGGATTTGGATTCTGTTTGCACCAATTTGTTCGTCTGATCAATCCGCGTAATTTGGGTACCCACATGACATACTTTGCACAATTTTGTACCCCCTCCCCCCCCCAAAATGGGTCATGTTCAAGGTCAACCTCAAGGTCAAGGACCTTAGGACTTAGAAATTTTCACAAAGTGGGCTGCACACAAACATGAGACTAACAGTCTCCTGCCTATGTACAGGCCAAGTCCCTAACTTGAAATGCTTAGGGTGGAGAAGAAACTTGTTTGTAGTAAAGAGGGTGGTTTTTAAAATCCCTCTTTAGCCTCATTCTGAGGGAAGAAGGTTGTTTAAATCCGCTTGTCTTTGGAGCCGTCTTCTTCAAGGATTCCTTAATCCTTTTCAGCTTCTCGTTGGTTATCGGCGAAGTCATTTTGTAAGAAGAGAGAGAGCGAGAGCTGTGAGGTGTACCAGTCAATGGTTGAAGCTGGAATGAGGTGGCGGAAGAAGTAAATCGAGTCGCGTTAGAAAGCTGAGTCTCCTTCAAACGTTGCAGTTTCTCGGGTGTGATGAGAGAAGACATAGCGCAGAGGTGTATACAGTTCGCAAGGCAAAGCTGGAATGAGGTACCAGACGGAGCAAAGCGGGTCGTCAAGTGTAACCGTGACATTTCCATATACGGGTAGAAAGCTAAAGACCGGTCTACATCCTGTTCCCCTTCCACCGTGACGACACAACCCCCCCCCCGGACGTCTCGGGGAGGAGTCCCCCCCCCTTGACGTACCCCCCCCCCGATTTGGGTCATGTTCAAGGTCACCCCCCCCCTTCGACCTCCCCCCTTCCGCTTCGGTGACGTCACTTTGCCTTTATAAGCGGGAGCAGTCTCGTCACAGTAGCTTGCCGCCCGTTGTTTGGATATACGTCCCAGTGGGTTGCACTCTGCTGCAGCGTAGGTCTGTTAAGTGTGCGTTGGGCCCGACGCGCAATTAAGAGATCCGCGCCCTTGCATGTTTAGTTAGTTTGTTTAAGATAACGCTTGTAGTTTGCTGCTAGGTAATGTAGTTAGTCTAATATATATGTTAGTGTGTGGTATTGGTTTGAAGTGTTTTATTTATTAATAACATATGTACTTCCGGCCCTACAGGTCCCTCAACAACCTTGGTCAAAACTTGGGTTCGCAGCAGCCTGACGCCGGGTGTTTGGGTCTACGTCCCACCGGGTTTCAGTGATACTGTTGACCTTTGCAAAACCGACCTCGGCTGTTCTTGTAAAAGTAACGTTAACTGATTAATTTTGTTTAAATAGTTGTTGGTAAAGTCTTTATTTTAAAAGTAATGTAACTTGTTTCTCATCCTTTTCCTAACCCCTTACAAAAAGGTATGGCTCCCAAACCGACCTTATGTCATTACGGCGCGCAAACCGGTTGACATTACCCATCTTAGCCTGAGAAATGTTTGTGAAATATAAAATCAGCCTCTTGTTTAAAATCAGTCTCTTGTTTAAAATCAGTCTCTTGTTTGTTGTCTTTTGCCCCCTTCCCCAATACAGAGCGGGGAATAGAGCAGTATGTTATGCTCTATTCCCCGCTTTGGCATTATGTCAGATGACCTTGACCTACTGACGGGACTTTGAAAAACCGTCGTTTGATCAAATATTGGAAGAAATGTGGACTTAGAGATATTTTAACGTGTCCTTGACCCAGTTACCGGACTTGGAGCAATTCAGAGTATGCGATACAGTGTTGGAACAAACTACTGTCGAAGTCCTTGCCCCCCCCCCATGATATATTCCTATAAAAGCGAGAGCAGCCCGCAGAGGGTTCGCAGTCGCAGGCCGACAGCCTAGCTAGCTGTTTGCCCGCGCTGTCCGCAATAGTATCTCTAGTATAGAGTTGGTACCACTGTATATTAGAGATGCTACCTTAGCTTAAGGCATATCTGTTTATTATTAAGCATGTTAGAATAACGCTTGTAGTTTGCTGCTAGTAAATGTAGTTAGTTTAACTGTAGTTAGTTTGGTGTTGGTTTTAAAGTGTCTTTGAAGTGTTTTTATTTACTAATGAAATATGTACTTTTCTTTCACGCTTTAAAACTGATCTTGGTCAAAACTTTGGTTCGCAGTTGCCTGGCGCCCGTTACTGACCAACGTCCGACTAGGTTTCAGGATGTTGTAGACCTTTGTAAAACCGACCTTGGTTGGTATGTCCTTTTCTTACACGCTATAACTAACCTTGGTCAAAACGTTGGTTCACAGTTGCCTGGCGCCCGTTACTGACCAACGTCCGACTGGGTTTCAGGATGCTGTTGACCTTTGTAAAACCGACCTTGGTTGGTCTTTGTAAAATTAACTTTAACTGATCAGTATGTTTCTCATCCTTTTCCTAACCCCTTACAAAAAAGGTATGGCACGAAAACCGACCTTTGTCAATATGGCACGAAAACCGATTGACATTACCCATCTTACCCTCGAGAAACTTTTGAAAATACTCCCTGCAAACCATTTGTAACTTCCTTTTGTTTGGATAAATTAATAAAAGGTTCTATTATCAGGTTTATTGCCTTTAACTGTGACCTTTCTTCAAAATTCACTTCCCTAATACAGAGCGGGGAATAGAGCAGTTTGTGGTCCAAGTGGGAATCACTTACTGCTCTATTCCCCGTTTTGGCAACATGTTCAGATGACCTTGACCCACTTCGGGACTTAGAAAATCTTTGTTTGGTAAGATATTGGAAGATGTATTTATTTCTTACAACAAAACACCCCCCCCCTAACTCAATGTCAGAACCATTTGGGTGGGGGCTCAACTGGTTTGGCTCCTTGACCCAGTTACCGGACTTGGAGCAATTCAGAGTATGCGATACAGTGTTGGAACAAACTACTGTCAAAGTCCTTGCCCCCCCCCAATGATATATTCCTATAAAAGCGGGAGCAGCCCGCAGAGGGTTCGCAGTCGCAGGCCGACAGCCTAGCTAGCTGTTTGCCCGCGCTGTCCGCAATAGTATCTCTAGTATAGAGTTGGTACCACTGTATATTAGAGATGCTACCTTAGCTTAAGGGATGTCTGTTTATTACTAAGCATGTTAGAATAACGCTTGTAGTTTGCTGCTAGTAAATGTAGTTAGTTTAACTGTAGTTAGTTTGGTGTTGGTTTTAAAGTGTCTTTGAAGTGTTTTTATTTACTAATGAAATATGTACTTTTCTTTCACGCTCCCATTCAAAAAGGTATGGCACGAAAACCGACCTTATGTCTTTAAATATCTCAGGGGGGATTATGTTTCTCAAATAAACACCTTTCCTAACCCCTTACAAAAAGGTACGGCACGAAAACCGACCTTGCGTCATTACGGCATGAAAACCGGATGACTTTTTTTACCTATCTTAGCCCTCACTCATGAGAAACAGATTCAGTTAGTTTGCTTATCTTGGTTAAATCTAAAGGGATCTTGGTTAAATATTTGTAAAATTTAAGGGAATCTTGTTTAAATATCTGTAAAATTTAAGGGGATCTTGGTCAGGTGATTATTGTACTTCGGTTCGTAGTACTCTGGCGCCTACACAGTGATGAACGTCCTTGCGGTTTCAGAGTACGCGACTGTTGTAAACTGGCCATATTGCTTATCTTGGGGGATACATCTTCGGGGAAATAAACTTAAGGGGACCTTGGTCAGGTATTATTGTACTTCGGTTCGCAAAACTCTGACGCCTACACAGTGATGAACGTCCTTGCGGTTTCAGAGTGCGCGACTGTTGTTAACTGACCATTTTGCTTATCTTGGGGGGATACATCTTTGGGGAAATAAACTTAAGGGGACCTTGGTCAGGTATTATTGTACTTCGGTTCGTAGTACTCTGACGCCTAGACAGTGATGAACGTCCTTGCGGTTTCAGAGTGCGCGACTGTTGTTAACTGACCATATCGTTTGTTTGTTGGGTGAATAATTCTTCGGGGGAGAGGTTAGTGTTCCGTTATCAGGTTTATTGCCTATAATTGCGAGCTTTAAACTAGTCCTCTTCTCCTAATACAGAGCGGGGAATAGAGCAGTTTGTGGTCCAAGTGAGAATCACTTACTGCTCTATTCCCCGTTTTGGCAACATGTTCAGACGACCTTGACCCACTTCGGGACTTAGACAATTTTTGTTTGGTAAGATATTGGAAGAAATATTTATTTCCTACAATAAAACTAGGGTCGCATAGGCTAGAGATCATCACCAATCCTTTTGAAGAGAGAAATTTACCGATTATTGCAATAGGGGTTTGTCTTGTGTCTTTATTACACTACACGTTAAGTTAGCGACTTTTTCCCGAACAAGACATCGAACCAGCTATATTCATTGTAAAAGGGTGGGGGTACACAGATATAAGGCAGTCGGCTTCAGGGTATAGTTATTATTCAACTATGGATAGCCCAGGAGGTTCGTCTAACTTAGATGCTAAAGGCAAGGAGGAGAATGATAGAGAGAAAAGAAGGTGTGCTAGAGAGAGAAGAAGGATTGCAATATTGAATGAAGCCTATAATTTATTACGAACAAAAGTACCTTTTCTTGAACCAAAAGCTTCAAGACTTTCTATTATAACACACGCCATAAAATACATTGAAATGTTGGAAATGTTGTCACAAAATACTTCATTTCAACTGCCCGAAGAATTGCTAGCAATAGAAATTGAAAAACCTTCTTCAACTAACTAAGAGTCTTTGGAAATACTGAACAGCGGAAGACAGAACGGGGAATAGATCAGTTTGTGGTCAAAGTGATCACTTACTGCTCTATTCCCCGTTCTGGTAATAGTTTAAGGTGACCTTGACCCACTTACAGAACTTTATACTCTGTTAGTATTAAATTGTTCATATATTGTTACAATAATACCCCTTCCCTATCACTAATTACCCCCACCACTTAAATCGGGGGGGGGGTATAAAAGAGGTTTTTCATCAGTGCTTATCCCATTCTGCTACTTGTGTTAGCACTAGGATATATATAGCAGCTATGTCACCAAAGGATAATATATTTCCTTCTGCAAAATCAATCGTGGGAAATATAAAACATATTGTGATTGAAAGTGAGGATGAAAATGAAGACGAATTGGGAGATGTTGAATTATTAAGTAATATGGATGCAATGGAAGATCTTGAATTATTAAGTGATATGGACAGTGATGATCTTGAAGCAGGATATATGGAACAAATTGAACCGTTAAGTGACGTGGAATCTGAAACCTATAGAATCTATCAGCATCTTCTCTGTTCTGAAGAAATACATGATGAAACTCCAACCACTAGTAGTAGTAGTTTGGATGGATTATTTTTAGATAGCGCACGAGGGGTATATCATATTCGTCGACGACTATTTCTTTCCGATGATTCTGATACAACTGATTCCGATTCATCAAATGAGTCTGATTAAGTGTTGTTTTTTTTCTTGTCAACTGTCAAACTTTAAATACAGAGCGGGGAATAGATCAGTTTGTAGTCAAAGTGAGAACTACTTACTGCTCTATTCCCCGTTTTGGTAATATCGTTGTATAACCTTGACCCAGTTACAAGACAGAAAATATTTACCAGTTTAAAATATATTAAATTTTCCTGTTGGAGAAAATTGTCCTTGTTAAATACAAAGCGGGGAATAGATCAGTTTATGGTTTAAAATGAAATCATTTACTGCTCTATTCCCCGTTTTGGCAAATATGCTCAATGTCCTTGACCCAAATACAGAATTTTGTAGCCTCCAGCTACAAACTTAAACTTAACCTAAAACGTACCCCCACCACTTTTTCTAGGGTATAAATAGAGGTGCATTTGCAGTGTTTTTTCATTATTACGTTGACCCTTGTGAAGAGCACGCCTACATTATGAATCGCTGCGATATTTGTAAAGCTTCTTTCAGAGATGAATGGCTTTTAACCATTCATAAAGAATTGAAACATAACACCAATACAAATACAGAAGAACCAAATGAAGAAGAATTAGATTCAATCGACCAACAACTAGCAAAACATCAAGAAAAACAAAATGAAGAAGAACACAACGAAGAAAAAGAAGAAAATGAAGAAAAAGAAGAAAATGAAGTTTCAAGACCGAGTGTCATTCATTATGCACAATCAACATCGACTTCTACGCCTGCTATGTCTACACTTCACCATCCTTCAACATCAACACCATCGACTTCTACGCCTGCTATGTCTACACTTCACCATCCTTCATCATCAACACCATCAACATCGACTTCAACGCCTGCTATGTCTACACTTCACCGTCCTTCAACATCAACAGCTGCTATGTCTACACTTCACCGACCCTCAACATCAACAGCAGTAGATGTGGAACTACATGCTCAAGCACTACCTGGTAAGGTAGTAACACATTTTAAAATTGACAACGTAAAATTACAACTTGAAAACTTTTTACATAACGCCAAAGAATTAGTAACCAAAACACTAAAGAATGAACAAAAAAGATTAAATTTTATCAAATTTGGACTGTTGCTAGATGCCATATTCACTAACATTCAAAACGAAACATCACCAAGAGGTTTCATGACAAAAAACCGAACCATCATGGCTGCGTCAGATATTGAAAAGATCGTAACAGAATGTTTTGAGGAACTTTTGACGAAAATACAAGAGCATGAAGGAAGAGGATCTGGATGGACTTTATTAAGTATAACAAGTCTGGATGTTAGAGTTCATAAACACGGTTACGGAATGAGAGGAAGTAGTTACATTCCTCTTCCGAAAAAAGTAAGTGATACCAAATCCTGTATTAATGTGCAAAATGAAGATAATGAATGTTTTAAATTTGCTATGTTAGCCAAATATGTAAAACATCATGTGTGTAGACCTAATAGAGAATATGAAGAAGTTCAACATAAGTATAATTTCCAAGGAATGACTTACCCTGTTGCAATTACTGATATATCAAAATTTGAAAAGCAAAATCCGTCAGCTTCAGTCAACATATTTGGTTTGGATTCATCAAATAATGTGTATCCCTTGCGCATAACATCGAAAGAGCGCAACAATCATACTGACTTGTTATTAATCAATAAAGGAGAGATATCACATTACGTGTATATAAAAGATTTTGAAGGGCTCGTATGTAAACAATTAACAAAACATAAAAGTAAAATCACGACATGTAAGAGATGCTTTTGCCACGTGAGCAAACCATTAAGAAGAGGAGGTACAGAATGGTTAGTAGAACATCAAAGGTTATGTAGTGGAAACTATGAGGTAAGAATTAAATTGCCACATCCCAGCAGAGCGCAGATAAAATTTGATAAAGTAAATCACCAATACCCTGTTCCATTTGTGTGTACGCGGATTTCGAAGCATCCTTACTTCCAATTGAATAACAAGAAGAGGATATCACAAAAAGAAGCAAATATCAAAAACATGCACCAAACAGTTATTGTATACTAACAAAATCCACGTTGTCTGAAGAACATCTTCAAGAATTTGGACTATCATCTGCTCCGAAGATTTATCGTGGTGAACAAGCAGCGAAACACTTTGTAGATGAGTTGTATTACATTGCCTCCAAGGTGGAAGAAATCTACAAAATTAAAATACCGATGCAGCCTATGGATGAACACCAACTTCAACATCACAATTTGGCAACAACATGTTATCTGTGTAATAACCTATTTACACCAGATAACGTTAAAGTGCGTGATCACGACCATCTTACAGGAGCCTACAGAGGTGCAGCCTGTAACGCTTGCAACTTAAATTACAAAGTACCATCTTTTATACCCGTTGTTCTACATAACCTTAGTGGATATGACTCTCATTTCATCATCCCGGAGTTAGGAAGAGATGATGGAGCAATAGATGTTTTGGCAACAACAATGGAAAAATTTATAAGCTTCTCTAAAAAGGTTGGCAAAATAAAACTTAGGTTTATTGATTCGTTTAGATTTATGCCTTCTAGCCTAATGAAATTAACTGAGAATTTAAAAAGAGAAGATCTGATAGAAACAAGCAAAATTGTAGCCAGTAGTAAAATGGATCTGGTTCTTAGAAAAGGAGTCTTCCCCTACGATTACATCGATGGACTGCATAGATTTAATGAAACATCACTTCCTCCACCAGAACAATTTAACAACAACCTCAATGAATCGGAAATTTCACTTGAAGACTATCAACATGCATGTCGAGTATGGAACGAGTTGGATATGAAGACTTTGGGAGAATACTCAGACTTTTATGTAAAACTTGACGTGACTCTTCTCTGCGATGTTATGGAAGAATTCCGAAGAACCTGTTTTGCAGCATACGGTTTGGACCCTCTACATTCGTATACATCTCCAGGACTAGCTTGGCAAGCAATGCTAAAAGAAACAAAATGTAAACTCCAGCTGTTAACAGATATAGATATGGTTTTAATGGTTGAGTCGGGTGTTAGAGGTGGATTAACTCAAAGCGTGACGAGACATGTTAAAGCCAACAACAAATATCTACCTGACCATGATCAAGAGAAACCTTCAACGTACTTGGGATATTTCGACGCAAATAATCTGTATGGATGGGCCATGTCGAACCCACTTCCATTTGACAACTTTAAATGGGTTGATCCTGACTGTATGGCGATATTTCACAAATTCCAAAACATGGAGATACCGGATATATTTTGGATTGCGACTTTGAATATCCAGAACATCTACACGATCTTCATTATGACCTTCCACTCCTTTCAAGAACAGAAATTTCACCAACTGGAAAACACCCCAAATTAATGATGACCCTTAACAATAAACAACGATACGTAGCTCATTATTGGGTTGTTCAACAAGCTATCGAATTAGGTTTACGTCTTACTAAAATTAATAGAGCTGTGGAATTTTCCCAATCGTGCTGGTTGAAACCGTACATAGACTCGAATACTACCAGAAGAGCAGCTGCTACATCAGCCTTTCAAAAAGACTTTTTTAAATTAATGAACAATGCGATATTCGGTAAAACATTAGAAAACAAAAGAAGACATAAAAACGTTAAACTTGTTACAGATCCGAACAAACTACAGAAACTCGTACAACAGCCGAACTTTAATACATCTATAATTATTAATGAAAATCTTGTAGCTGTATCTATGAAGAAAACAAGTGTGAAGATGGATCGTCCTTTGTATATAGGAATGTCAATCCTGGATATCTCCAAGACTCATATGTACGATTTTCATTACAAAAAGATGGTCACCTTTTATGGACGGGAAAACATCGGAATCTCCTACATGGATACAGACGCTTTTATATATTGGATAATCACTAACGATATGTATGAAGATCTTCGGACATTTGATTACAAAAACGACTTTGACTTTTCCGACTATCCAAAAGATCATCCAAACTACGACAATGACAGAAACAAAAAAGTGCTTGGCAAATTTAAAGATGAAGCCAATGGTGTTATACTTCAAGAAATTGTTGCACTAATGTCAAAATTATATTCTTTACAACTAAATGAAAACCAAGTCATTAAGAAAGCTAAAGGAGTAAAAAGTTTGTATTTAAAGAAGAATGTGCATTTTAATCACTATAAGAAATGTTTATTTGAAGATCAAGATATAACAGCAAAATTCAACACAATCAGAAGTTTCAACCATAAGCTGTACAGCGTGACGGAAGTAAAAAAAGCTCTCTCTTCAAATGATGATAAACGACACATCCTTGCAGACAACATCCACACTCTACCATTCGGCCACTATTCCCTCAACCCTATTGACGAGTAACCCTTTCATCGTCCTACATCCCTTTTCCTTTTCCTTTCCGTATAAAAGGGGGAACACAGCAGTATTTTGCTGTGTTCCCCCTTTTATACATTAGTTTAGAATGACCTTGACCTATATAAGCAGATTTATACAAAAGAATATTTAATACCATATCAGCTGTCTTCGTGAAACCATCATGTCAGACCTGAAGGAGAAGATTATTAATGAACTACACAAACCTGCAAGAATAAGGTTTCCAAGAAGAAATACTGTTATAAAAGGGATAAATGATCTATATCAAGCGGATTTAATTGAAATGCGACCGCATAGCAGAATAAACAAAGGATTTAAATATATACTCACAATTATTAATTGTTTTACAAAAGTTGCAGACGCTTTGCCTCTAAAGGACAAGACTGGTAAAAGCGTAACAGAAGCCATGGAAATAGCCATAAAAAGAGATAAAAACTAAATTAAACATTTACAAACTGATGATGGAACAGAATACTTTAATACAAACTTTGCACAGTTAATGAATAAATATAAAATAAATCATTATTCTACAAATTCAGAGAAAAAAGCAGCTATTGTAGAAAGATTCAATAGAACCTTAAAAGGAGCACTGTATAAACAATTTTCAAAAAGAGGTTCTTACGTATGGTATGATGTTTTACCACAATTAATAAATGATTATAACAACAGGTTTCATAGAACTATCGGTATGAAACCTAACAAAGTAAATAGAAGAAATGCAAAAGATGTATTAAAACGCATTAAGAAAAATACAAAGCCTAAAGTAGAAAAAATGCAGCCAAGAAAATTTAATGTAAGTGATAAAGTACGGATTAGTAAATATAAGGGAGTGTTTACCAAGAAATACCTTCCCAATTGGACGAATGAAGTTTTTACAGTGTATAAAGTGCAACCGACTGTACCTGAAACGTATATCTTAAAAGATAACAAAGGAGATTTGTTGCAAGGTGCATTTTATGGACATGAAATGTTAAAGTCAACAGTAGGTGATGTATATCTTGTTGAAAAAGTGTTACAAAGAAAAAAGGACGCAGTTAAAGTGCGGTGGTTAGGGTTTAACAAAACTGAGGATTCATGGATACCTATAAAGGACTTGGTTTAATGCAAGCAACTCATTTCATCGTTAACCTTTGAGCAGGATGGAGATAATTAACCATAAAGATCGATTCAATATTAATAACATAGATGATTTAACTGTGGATAACGTTAAAATCAACAATGGTAAACACGGTAGTTTACTTCCAAACACTGTTCGATGTATAGTAAGTGGCCCCTCAAACTGCGGAAAGACCAATGTTGTCTTTAATTTGATCACTAATCCGCAGGGATTAAGGTTTAATAACCTATATATTTTTTCAAAGTCTCTACATCAACCAAAGTATCAATTGCTGGATAAAATCCTATCTGATGTGTCTGATGTTAATTTTTACAAATTTAACGCTAGTGATAGTATTATGCAACCAAACGAAGCGAAACCGTATTCTGTATTTATATTTGACGATGTATCTTGTGAAAATCAGGATACTATTAGAAACTACTTTGCCATGGGAAGACATAATAACATCGACAGCATATATATAGGACAAACTTATAGCAAAATCCCAAAACAACTTATCAGAGATAATGCAAATATTCTAATTGTATTCAAACAAGATGATACTAACCTAAAACATATATATAACGATCATGTGAATGCGGATATGCCATTTGAAAAGTTTAAAGAGCTTTGCGGAAAAGCATGGGCGGAAAAGTATGGATTTTGTGTTATTATGAAAGATCAAGCTATAAAAGATGGTCGTTATAGAATAGGTTTTGATAAATTCGTTTTAATACACTGATTAGCGGTATTACTGTACAAGTCGTCAAGGTGTGAAGATGGTTAACCAGGAAAAGCTATTAAAGGAAATAAAATCACTTAGTGATTCTATTAGACAAAAGAACCGAGCTTTAAAATCAGGTATAAATGAAAGAGAGCAATTTTTAGAAACAACATTCAAACCTGTTACTGAACCTTTAAAGCGATTAGCACAAAATATGGAAAAACCTTCAATTCGCTTCGAAGGAGACAAAATGCTACCAATTTCCAAATATGAAGAAGAATTTCCCAATGATGAAAGTTTTGTTCAGTTACAAACATCTGAAGAAAGCGACGAGTATGAAGAAAGCGGAGATATAGAGGATTTAAAGGAAAAGGACATCGCAGAAGATACAAGTACAGAAGATACAAGTGTAGAAGATACAAGAGCAGAAGAAGAGGATATTAACCCATCCAACTTAAGCAAATTAGGCACGGATATTATGTTTAAAGGAACACTTGGAAGAACATATACGTTAAAAATGTTACACGCCGCACATGCTAATCGAAATTATCATACCTATGGAGCTAGAATAGAGGATAAAGGATTAATGATTGGAGATAGCAAGTTAGATATAAACGAAAATGATGATATAGTTATTGGAGATAAGAAATATAAAGGTACAAAAGGTTTGTTTGAACTTATCTTTAAAAATAATCCTGGTAAATATACTAAAAGGGATTTACAATTGTTTAAACATATATTAGAGTATACAAATGCACATAGAAAAAAGTATTCCAAAGACCTACCTATTCATAGAAATCGGTCAATAAAATATACAAGTATTATATCTAGTCTTTTCCCCTCAAAATCAAAAAAAGCTCAAATTAAAAGAAGAGCTTTATCTTCTGCTGAATTAAATGTTTTGCATAAAAAGAGAAAAACAACTGATCCTACCACATCTGGAAGGGGATTATTGAAAAACTTGTATAAAACTAATATAATATATTACAACGATATAAATAAGTTAGTTGATCGAATGAGGTTATTACATGAAGCTATGGAAGCTGGGCACACTGGTTTAGAAAACGAATGGGTAGCTTTGGTTGATGAACTGCGAAAACAAGGAATAATTGTTCAGTAGACGCATATATATATATATATATATATAATAAGAACCTAAACGATAGCGATTCAGTTACATCATGAGTGTGGACAAGTTTGGACGGTATTCCGAGTTTGGAGTAAAATCTGGATATAGTGAAAAAAGAGCTGGGTTTCCGTTAACACCTGACGGAAACTATAATTTTGAAGGAAAAGTAATTCAAAATGTTGGTGATCCGCTTATGTCGTCTGATGCGGCTACGGTACAGTACATGAAAAAAAGAACCCCAACTGTACACGAAGATCATTGGGGGTTTTCCGGTAAAAGGTTAAGCGATATACAATATCCCATTTATGATGGTGAAGCAGTAAATTTAGCTACTCTAAAATTGTTAACGATTTACAAAAGGAATAAAACTGACACAAGCTATGATGTAAAAAAATTAAAATTATCAAATGTAGGTGATTGTGAGCAGGATGGAGACGCTGTAAATAAGAAAATGTTTGATATTGTACACAAGAAATGGACTACGGAATATGAAAAACATTTGGAAAGGTTTGGTGCAGCTCTATTCCATTATATCCATCGGGCTTCAGGAAGAGATGCAGCTTCAGATGTTGACAGTCACAATTATTTAGACTGGAAAAATATACACAATCCAGAGAAACCTAATCAACGAGATAAACCGTCTGAGCCTTCTAAAGTAAAGACATTAGGAAAGGAGGATAAAGTGAATGTGATTAATGAACCAACAGAAAACAATGAAGATTACATAAGAGAAAAAAGAATTTAAAATACCCATGATAAGGGATAAAGCATCAGTCATATTCGAGAGACGATACAGAGAGGATGATGGAATCCAATATTACTGCGTGGAGTTTAATATCTCAAGAGCCGAGATTTCCCCAAGGAGTGTTGACAGATGGGTTTGTTCAACGGTTTGATAGATATATGGATTGGGAACAACTTTCCATACACTACCTCTTTACAATGACTATGTTAAGAATTTATTTTCACAGAGTTAACTGGATCCATATTTTACAAAGACAACAGTTTTCAGAAGACTTCCTCGTAGAGATGACACCAAATCTTAATAACTGTTGGGAAGTAATAAGTAAATATCAAAATCTCTCTGAGAATTACATTGACAATTTTAAAGATAAACTAGACTGGGATGTGTTATTCAATTACCAACGATTAAGTGGCAAGTTTCTAAGGGAACATGCCAACTATTTAAAGTTTATTCATTTTACCGAAGACAACGATACCATCACCAGCGGAGAAACATCTGGAACATCTTCAATTACACCTTATTTCTATTTTTACCACTTTTATTTAATATGTCTACATTTAATTAATAAATCCATTTCTATATAATAAATGGATTTTAAACAGTATATAATACAAGAAACCAAAACTGATATTACATTCATTGTAAAACATTTATAGAGTGCACCTACTGATTGTAGGTTTTGCTATAAATAGTCATGTCGAGGGTTAAACGCATCAGTCATAATCGAGAGAGATTACAGAGAGGAAGGGGAATAGCATCAACAGCATTTTCTCTATTGAGTAAACCGGTTGGAGCTATAGTTAACAAGGCGATTGATTTATTACCTGTGGAATTACATTTACCTGGAGGATATCAATATTGTGGTCCTGGAACCAAATTAGAGAAACGCCTTGCTAGAGGAGATCCTGGAATAAATAAGCTCGATCAGGCTTGTAAACAGCACGATATAGCGTATTCCAAATTTGGTGATACTAAAAATAGATCAATAGCGGATAAAGCACTTGCTGAGAAAGCTTGGCAAAGAGTAAAATCTAGTGACGCGAGTATTGGTGAAAAAGCAGCGTCTTTAGCAGTAACAGCAGCAATGAAAGCAAAAACTACGTTTGGAGGAGGAAAGAGAAGAAGGCGTGGGAAAAAACCCGCTAAGAAACAAGGAGGTAATATCAGAAGAAAACGTCGATCTGCCAGTGGTAAAGCTAAAAAGAAACCAACAATATGGTCAATGATAAAAAAGGGAAGAGGATTATACCTAAGACCGTATCGTGTATATTAAATAAGAAAGAGTAATTAATAATTAAAAACAAAGAATTTCCCAATGAAGAACTGATTACATATGCTTCTTGTTTGAAAATCCCATTTTTTAGAGGAGTATTTATGAAAGATGAATTACCGGTTAAAATGTGGAAAAATGAGACTGGTATTGTAAATTTGGATAATAGTGAAGGAATAGGCACTCATTGGGTGTGTTACAAGAAACTTGGTAAAACCATTTATTATTTCGACAGTTTTGGAGACCTTCCACCACCGAAAGAACTTCAACAATACTTTCGTGCGGCAGAAAATGTTTTTTACAATCATACAAGAAAACAACCTGATGATACATCCATTTGCGGTCATTTATGTTTAGACCTTTTAGCTAAAAGTGTTAGTCAACTTTAAGATGTCTTCGTATACAGTGTCGTTAACCGGTAACTCATGTACTTTGCGCAGTATTCTGTTTCCAGCGCTACGTTTGCAAAAAGGAAGACTATGGGAAGCCGCATTATTGGATTTAACAACATATAACTCCATTCCAAACGTTAGTGAAGGAATTAATAACAAAATACATTATTACAAGACAAAAGATGATAAAGGAAAGTATTCAGCTTTGGAAGAATTCAGTTTACCAACAGGAGCTTATGAAATTGATAATATAAATGAAGTTATACAAAAACATATGGGAAAAGAAAATATAACGATAAAAGGCAATAACAATACAATGAAAGCCGAAATTACGTCTAAGTATTATATTGATTTTAGTGAAGAACATTCAATTGGTAGTTTATTGGGGTTTTCTAAGGAAACAAAAGTATTAGAACCTAATAAAACTCATTCTGGGAATAAAACTGTGACGATCATCAAAGTTAATAGCATAGACATTACATGTAACATTATACAAGGATCCTACAGAGATGGAGAGAATCGTCATATATTACACACATTCTACCCATCAGTTGCACCGGGTTTCAAGATAGTAGAAAAGCCTCAAAACCTTGTGTACCTACCGTTAAACACCAGTTTCATTTCAGACATCGTGCTGAACATAGTGGATCAAGACGGAAACCTTATTGACTTTAGAGGAGAAGCTATTACTGTAAGAATACATATAAAATCATCCGCTTAGACAATGGGGTTATCATTTAAAAAGAGAGAGCCAACAAGCAAAGAGGTCAGTAGCTCATCAGCTGTAGAAGGGTTAACAAGTGACAACATTCGTTTTCTAGAAGAAATTGGATTAAAAGTCATTAACAATGGATATACTGGATATAGCGCAGGGTCCAACATTCGACGAGACCTTATGGGAAAAGGAATATCACACGCACAACCCTTACGCTTCGTCCAAATTAAACAATAACGATGAAATTAGGATTCCTATACAACAACAAGACATTTATACTCTTCCATGCGAAAGTTATTTATATATTGAAGGAAAAGTAACAAAAAATGATGGTACTGCTGGAACCACTGTTCCGTTCATAAATAATCCTATGGCATTTTTTTTTGACGAGATTAGATATGAAATTTCAGGAGTTACAGTCGATTCAACAAAAAAGGTTGGAATTTCCAGTACATTGAAAGGATTAGCGTCTTTAACACCAAATGAGAAGAATCTGTTAGCTGTTGCAGGATGGGTTGCACCAGACAAAAGTACAATCGCTCCTGACTCTTCGGGAAACTTTGATTTCTACGTACCTTTAAGATTACTCCTAGGATTTGCTGAAGACTACAGAAGAATAATAATAAATGTAAAACAAGAACTAGTTTTATTAAGATCATCAAACGATAAAGATATTATTAAAGCAGCTACTCGAACAACTGATGCCAATTTAGACTGGAAATTAACATTAGACAAGATTGTTTGGAGAGTACCACATGTGCGACTAAATGATGAACACAGGATTACATTATTAAGAAAGTTAAAATCAGATCGAGACATTGTAATGCCATTCAGAAGCTGGGAGTTTCATGAATACCCCGTTTTACCTACAACACAACGGCATACATGGACTGTAAAAACTTCTACTCATTTGGAAAAAGCGAGATATGTAATATTTGGATTAGAAACGAAGAAGAAAAGTATAATAACTGAAAATGCTGGTGAATTTGACCATTGTAAATTAACAAACTGTAAAGTGTTCCTGAATTCACAATTCTTTCTCTACGACAACTTTAATATTTCTTTTGATAAGAAAAGATACAGTGTTTTATACGACATGTACGCTAGGTTCCAAAATTCATATTACGGCAAAACAAATACACCTCTACTATCTCCCGTTCAGTTTGAATCGAAAGCTCCGATTGTTGTAATTGATTGTTCCAAACAAAATGAATCTGTAAAATCGTCTAGTGTTGATATAAAAATAGAAATGGAATTTCAAGAAAACGTACCTGCAAATACATCTGCGTATTGTTTAATTTTGCACGATAAAATTGTTACATACACACCGTTGACCGGTATTGTAAAGACAGTATTGTAAAACGCTGTACCACCACCGGCACCGCCACAGTCGCTAACCTATAAATAGCGGAGCAGCAATGCAGGTCTTCAGTTGATCGTCTATCGGCGCATGGGTAACATCTTCTACAAAATGAGTTTTCCATCTGTTGTACAAGGTGATGCAGAGGTAGCACCGTTATTGGAACGTGATAATACTAGTGAAGCAGAAATCATCAAGGAAATAACTGCATTTTTAAAGTTTGGTAAAAGAGATAGAGAGGAGGAAATTAATGCAGACCCATCAAAGGTAGTACCAAAGAGGAAGAAGAAAGTTGAAGAAAATATTCCTCCTCACATTTTAACTGAAGTTTTTCTGCGAATCTTTTACCCCATCTCAGCATGCATCAGTAAAAGTGTATCAGTTGGATTGATGAAATCATTGGATTATTCCCCTACAGTAATACTACACCATGGAACAAAAAAGGTTTTATTTTCGCAAAATGCTTGGGAGTCATTTTTGAAACATGTACATTTAATAGAATGTTATTTAACTAACAGTTTGTGTGGAAGGAAAACACATATTCGACTTTTGGATTGTGACAATGAAATCGATATTGTTAAACATCGCGGACAACTACAAGTGCGAATTAGAGACTTGACTCAACATGAAAATAAGATTCTACTGTCACGTGAAGAATTCTACGTTTTAAACTACGCAACAGAACCTATTACAAGGTACATGAGACAGTTGGTATTTGCAAGCGCTATTATTAAAGAATATTTGGTCGATACTTTGGAAAAACAACCTGATAGCACCATCGTGTACGGACCTGTGGATATATCTATTTTTAATAGAATACCTCATGAAGTTTGCATGTGGAGAAAGTTAAAGGATTTTGAACCACTTGTAGAAATCGCTACAGAAGCTACAGAAGAAACAACACAGGAAGAAGAAGAAACGGAGAAACAAGAAGAAGAAGAAAACGAAACACAAGAAGAAGAAGTTAAAAAAGACTAAAGTTTGACTTAGTAAAGAAGAACACACGTGGGGTAGGCCTATTGGGGACGGTGCCCACGTTAAATATACACCAACGCGCCTGCAACTGTACGGCCTGGTATTTAACCTACCGTGGTGTGGAAAACAGTTTAGTTGATCGCTAGGTGCCATGATGAGCGGAGGGGATGAAGAAGTGAGTGTAAAGCCTTGTGTAATAGAATTTCAAGCATTTCGAAATAATGACGATAGGTTTATTATCAAGGAATTAGTAATTTTAGACTTGCTTACATTTGTAGCCTACCCATTCACGTTTGAAGCTCCTTTTTCTTTTAACAAACTTAACACCAAAGCAAAAAGTACAAACAAATGGATAACAAACTACTTTCATCACATACATTGGTATGAAGGATTTATAAGCTACAGTAATCTGCACAGTATTATGTTTAACTTTTGCAAACAATATTCACATATATACACAAGAGGATTAGAAAAAAAGAACTGGATACAAAAGTACACGCACGGTAATGTTTTCGATATAACTATCAGTAAGGACTTTAACATTAATCTCGGTAATATTTGTGTCGCTGCAAAAGATCTTAAACACGGTCAAACAAACTGTGCGTTGTACAACGCATATCGTTTGGCTGCTTACTTGAAACAAACGCAGGAATGTGGTGGGGGTAGCGGAGAACAGAAATGTGGTGGGGGTAGCGGGGCCTATAAATACGAGGAGACAACACCGCTCCAGCACGAGTATTATTCGAGACTCCGAAGAGGCAACATCACAGAAGACACCACCACTGACGAAGATGGCATCACAACAATATCTACAAACATTGGTTGATCAATTCAACACTCACTCAAAATCGAACCTTCTGCTAACTAAAAAATGTTCAGAACTAAAAGAACAAAGACATTACATTATTCATAGCATCAAGAAAGTGGAAACCACACATGGAGAAGCAATTCTAGTATCATTGTGCGAAGGATCTATGACTCCAGGAGATGAGCCGAAGTTTCAAGTATTTCTTCCAAAACGATTTGTTCAACTGCTACAAAATGAAGACTTGCGAGATATTCAACCGGGGACGTTGTATTTGGTATCACACGGTGTAAGCGGCAACAACTCGACGGAACTCACTCTGCACATCATGCATCATTGTACATAATGTCTCTATTTGTATTTCTCTGTTTGTATTTCTAGTCATCAATGTTAGACTTAAGCTTATTGTATTGTAAAATGTTTGTTTAATAAACAAAAAATAAATAAAAAAAAGAATAACATAAAAAAAACAAAAAAAAAACAGCAACATAGCAGTATATTATTTTATATACTGCTGTGTTGCTTTTTTTTAAATTCAAATGGATGACCTTGAACTTTCATTCAGGGTTAACTTATGAAGGGGTATAAAAGAGAGGGAGCAGTGAAGTTAGTCTCAGTCTTGTCTAACACACGCTGCAGCTAACATGTCAGTGCCACCGATGAACAATTTATTTTTCGATAACAATTTGAAGACATATTGTTGCGAGTTGCAATGTTTTAAAATACCAGGCGATCAAGTTGACGGGAAAGCTTGTCGTAAGTGCAGGTGTTTCAGCTATTGCATATGTAGATGTAAAACATATCAAATGAACCGACAAGATAAAATACAAGATTTACGGCGACGGCTTGCATTACTTTGGCGGCGAATGGAGTAGCAACCATCTGCCGCGCACTTGCCACCTGCCGCCTACCATCTGCCGCCTGCCATCTGCCGCCTGCCATCTGCCGTCCGCCATCTGCTCCGCCCCACCACACTTTTACCCCCACCATTTAGTACGATTACAACGCTAGCTTGTGAATAGCCAGTATTTCTCCGGCTCTCGACCGGTGAACATCGAGCTGCTCGTCCCGACTGTGTGTTCCCTGCGGTCACATAAATAGGCAAGGAACACACAGTCGGGATGGGCCGATTGGACAAACAAGCGCAGCACTTGAAAACTGCGTCTGACGGCCGCGACTCCGGATTAACAACATCGATGATGACAAACAACGGGGAACTATTGTAAACATAAATTATTGTAAACATAACTTATTGTAAATAAAAATAAAGTTAAATGAAATAGTACTACCTCGCACTCGTATCATTCGATTGCTCCATTCGATTGTTTTCATTCGATATTTTTATCGAATGAAAACTATCGAATCACAATCGGATTTTACGCGTGCGAGGTAGTACTTTTTTAAAATTATCTCCCCGTGACCTTGACCTTTAAACTTTCCCTCATTACGTCACAAAACCGCCTACGTCACTGGCTCAGCCTCAGATGACGTCTTTCATGACTCAGCGCATCCGGTCACGTGACCGGATGACGTCACTTCCGGTCTAGCAGCCCCAAATGCCCACTACTCACGATACCTTGCCTTTTGGCTTTAAAAAACAAAGACTTGAGTAAAACAACACCGGAAGTGCAAGGGGGACGAAACACCCCCCTAACCCATAATGAGTCATACTTTCCCCTCCCGCGAATCGCTCTGCCTCGGTCACTTTTGCCGCTGCTCCTGCCGAGGTAAGACGTGTCCTTACGTAGCTCTGATCTGTACTATTGCACATTACTTGACATAAAATGTCTCACTTAACTTCTTATATATTTAATAACCAGGCCGTTGCTGTCCTGTTTGACAGAGAAAATAATCCTTGGTTCAATGGAAAAGAAGTGGCTCAAATCCTGGGCTACTCTAACCCTAAAAAAGCTCTTCTAGCACATATCAGTGAAATATACAAATCAACTCAACCGGAAGTAGTTGGGACCCAAAATGGGTCCCAACTCAATTGTCATGATTCTAAAGTAGTTTTTATATCAGAACCGGGTTTATACGAGTTGATTTTTTCCTCTAAACTACCAGTTGCTAAAACATTTAAATACTGGGTTTTTGAAGAAGTCCTGCCTTCCATTAGAAAGTATGGAGTGTATAAAATCAAACATGAAAATAATCAGTTAAAAAATCAAAACTCTCAACTCTTGGCTGAAATTACATGGTCTCTAGAAAACAACCAAAAGCTAGCTCAAATTATCTCAGAATTTAAAACTACAAACGATATAATGTGTGAAGAAAACCAGTCACTGAATGAGTTGCTGACTAAACAGGCACCGAAGGTTGCTGTGATGTCAGACGACGATGGACTTAAACATGTTTTATGTGTCCTTATTAAAGAAACTCTTCTGGAGCTGTACCGAGTCTGTGAGTACAAATGTATTCGCATACAAAAAAGAAAATTTAACGAAGCTTTCATTAAAGCCAAAAATGAAGGTTTCGTACCTTGTTTCATCAAGTCTCCTGTTCCTAACGGGATTAATGTACTTAACAAAGCTAAAGAAGTAATAAAGGGTTACGGTATGCACTTTGACTCTGCATACAACAATATCCTAACTTCTCACAATTTTGTAAATATAGTTGAGCATGTCTTGAATAATGCATAAGTTCCCACTGTATGTGTGTGTGTGTGTGTGTGAATGAAGGTCACTGGCGCGGGTGACGAAAAGCCCCGTAAACCTGAATGAAGGTCACTGGCGCGGGTGACGAAAAGCCCCGTAAACCTGAATGAAGGTCACTGGCACGGGTGACGAAAAGCCCCGTAAACCTAAATTTGTGATGAAGGGTTTAGTAGATTGAGGGCCTGGCTTAGACCCAGGTTACTTCTTGGAACAGTCCGCACGGTGGTACTTGTAAAAAATAAAATAAAATAAACAATAAAAGGAGGTAGCATTTTGTTATGGAGTGGCTACCACTGTGAGAGGCGATGGTTGGGGCCTCTCACCCCAGAGGTTAGGCCTCCAGGGGAAGCTCTGGGTAACCAAAAAGAACGCTCCGACGCTCCTACGGCCTAGCCTAAAGGCTTACCGTGGTGTGGAAACGTGAGCGTTCAAAATTATTTCACTGGGGTTAGGAGTGTTTAGCCGATAAATTTAAAAAGATCCCCGTTAAGGTGAAATGTAACACATTATAATGTAGCTTCAGCGGAGGCAGGAGTAAATGACCGAGAAATTTAAGAAGTTTCGGTCAATTTAAATGTAACCCCCGATAAAGGTAACTTCAGCGGACTCGGAAACGTTCGACCAAGAAATTACATGAACAAAGTACCACACGGTCCCCGGCAAGCAGGTTAATAAACCCGTGGAGTGGGGTTATCAGTTTCTTGCCTGTAGTTTTCTGCTGGTTTTTACAAGCCTCTTCTCTCCTTTAAGTTACTGTAATTAGTATATTGAGGTTTCTAAACAGTATAACTGTCTGACTTGGCTAGATTAGTGTTGTGTTTGTATTCAATTGTTTGATTTGGTAGTTTACAGTAAAGGAATTAAACAAACCCTGACTTCCATGTGTCAGGCGTAGTGTTGTATTTGTATGTGCTGGGTAACAGTAATCTTACTTTCTATTCTTGATCTTTAATGCGGTTTTGGTTAGAGTAGTGTTTTCTACCTTCCTTAGAGTTAACTTTTGGTAACTTGTAGTTCTGATTTGACTTGCGTAGTTTGTGTGTTAGTGTTTTTCTGACTTGCGTAGTGATAGAGGTACCGTGTCACGGAGTGCCCGGGGTCCTAGACGGTGGAGACTCGATGGATCTAGGCTGAAACACTGGCCGCAGGGAAACGTTTGACTTGGAAGTATCTGACCGAAGGATTTAAAACGTTGCAGGCCAAGTACATCAAGGCCCCCGGGGCAGTTTTTAGCGGTATTGGGTACGATTGGTCAAGTTATTACGCCGTCAAAATACATCACGGCCCTGGCAAACAATTAAACGGACTTTGAAATATTTTGACCGGGAAATTTAAATGATGGGAAAATAAAATGTACTCACACAAGTGCAGCTGTTCAACAATCCTCCAGCCACAGGCCTCTGGCAGTTGCAATATATGAGTGGTTGAATCGGTCGGCTGGTAGAATACCCGAGCGGGACTTTAAACTGTTACCGCACGTTTGCCTCGAGAGCTTGAGGGTGCCATCTCTGTCAAACAAGAACAGATTGTAAACAATCCGTGGTTTAAAGCAAAATATATTGCTGGGATTTTAGAATATAAAAATATGGAAACGCTAATAATAGCAGTTTTAGTTACAATGAAAAAAAAGAACAATATTTATTAATGAATAATGTATCCGTCTTTTATAATCTCATTTACTTATCGTAATGCATTATTCGCAATACCTCCTTCCTTCCCAACGGTATTATGGACTGTAGTGCTGAATTGTAGTTTTTTCTGTGCTAAAATATAATATTGTGTTGAATAAGGTAGGGGGCATTTATTTTTACAATGTTGTCAAGTAATTTATTGTCAGAACAGATTTGTTTAAGAAAAAGTTTAGTTAGGCTAAGCGGAGTGTTCATCATGAAGTGAGCTTGACTGGTTCAGGATGAGCAGAGTTTGTGTGTTGAAGGGAGTTGGTGATTGACCAATCGTCACTCCACAGTAATTCTAACTCTAAAAATCCACCGTCTTCAGGTTTTTGGCATTATAAAACTTTCCTTATTATGTTTACTTTCAGTTTATTTGGTGAGGTATGTTGTCTTACCTCCCAAGCGATACTGTCCAGCGGAAGCTTAACACTTTTAGAAGTCTCCGACAAAGGTAAATGATTCCCCAGGGGAGGTAGAAACCTCTAACTAATAATATAGATAAATATCTTACCTTAATAGCGACAATCTCTCCAAGATGGTGCTGTGATGACCCCGCAAGCATCGCAGTGTAAAACCAGATTAAACACTTTAGGATCTGAGAGAGTATCTGGCATGGTATATTTTATACAATGAAACAGTAAACACCCTAAAGTTAAGTAATATAGGCGCTGTGGTCCACTGTAGGTCACCACTGTCTTTCCCTGTAGGTTTGGGCTCAATACTTAAAAGCTGATGTTTGTTTAGAAATGCACTACATATATGTTCAAGACACAGAGTGATGGTACCATAGACACTGCCTGGCTATATAATCGCCACCACTCCTCTCGGATTTATTCTGGCTTGTATTTTTCTTTGTTCTATTACAGCTTAGTTTGTAGTTTTAAAAAATTCCTCCTGTGGGAATTTGCCTTACTTAGCCTAGATCATGCTATATTCCCTGCAATGTCCTTTGGGAGATTTTTGGGGGCATAATTCAAAGCAACGCTGAATCAATTACCAGCAGTGACACGTTTAGAGTAGAAGTGGCACGGATAAACATTCCAGTAGGTAAAGGAAGGGCAAGACCCGACTTTTACAATACCTTTGATGAAGAACCTAAAGAGGGAATCGAACCCGGGACCTCCTGAACCGTAGTCCAAGACGCTGACCACTAGACCACCGCGTTCCCCCCGATTATGCTGCGAGATTTAAGGTATTTATTAGTACCCCTTCAATTATTTTGATACTTGCCCGCAGTACAGAGGTTAAGTTTTTTGTAAGATGTAAAGGGTGTTAACAGGTACATACATACCAAATTTCATTAAAATCGGCCAAGCCGTTCTTGGGATATTGATTTTTAAAATATAGCTCCTTCAATCTTTTGATACTTTCCCGCAGTACAGAGTTTAAGTTTTTTTTTTAAATAGTAGCGGAAGTTAACAGGTACCTATATACCAAGTTTCATTAGAATCGGCCAAGCCGTTCTCAATATATTAAATTTTAAAGTTTTACACCCTCCATCATCCCCTAAACAACCCTCTTCTACCCTCAAACAAAATTGAAGGTTAGAAGATGTTAACAAGTATCCACATGTCAAGTTTCAATTATATCGTCTCACCCGTTCTTAAGATATTGATTTTTAAAGTATGACTCCTTCAATTATTTTGATACTTCCTGCAGTACAGAGTTTAGGTTTTTGTAAGATGTAGCAGAGGTTAACAGGTACATACATACCAAGTTTCGTGAAAATCGGCCAAGCCGTTCTTGAGATATTTAATTTTGAAAATTTGCCCCTTCATTTTTTGAGATGCAACCCGCAATATTTTGGTTAAGATTTTTCATATGGGTAGATACCCCCCTGGAGTACCAACACTACGTAGTAGGCAGTTTTCTGGGGTCAGAATGACCCTAGGACTTACCGTTTTCGAGATATAAGCGATTTTTGGTTTTTTGGCAACACTTTCTTGCGATATATACATGTAATAGTTTTATATTTTGAGTTAGCGGTACTTTCTGGTATATATACATGTAATGGTTTTATATAATGGTTTGGCTGTACTTGCTTGCGAAATATACATTGCCATAGGTTGGTAACACATCGTAGTGTGACGTAATATATACATATAATAATTTTAGATAGTTTGACATAATACATATAATAATTTTGCGTAACTGATTTAGGTTTTGTAGGTAGCGTTTAGAGTGGCAACACTGGCTAAGTGTCTAGCCACGGAAGGCTAGCCACAGCAGGAGTAAGGTTATGTTTGACGCGTTATATGGTACATATAAATATATATATATATGATTATACACTGTAGTATTATATATGGTACATATAATTATATATGATACATATAATTATGTATGGTACATTAGCTCTGCTAAGTTGGTAACACTTTGGAGGGATGAAAAGTGAGGTTAGGTTTGGCGCCAATTTTTTTTTTGGCGCGCAAATTTGGCGGGAACGCCACCATGGGCGCCGCCATCTTGACTCACGTGACCGGCTCTCGACCAATCAGATTCCTGGATTTAGGCCCATAAGCCCCATGTTACGGCCCATCTCCCGCCTAGACTACTCACATAAATACATTATAATTTATGAGGAGACAGCTCTGAAGGGTTAACTCTGGATTGCAAATTTTCTTCAGTCAACCCTTCCCTTTTACAATTACTTGCTAGTATATTGCAACGGTAGTATTAATTATCTTGTTTCTTCATCTAATATTCTAATAATAAATAGATTGCAAAAGTATATTTAGTAATTATACCTATTGAGTATACCATTTTGGAAAACTGGTATAGAAAATAGACATTTATTTGCATTATCGAAGAAAATGAAGAGTTGGTAATAACTCGTCTTTGAATAAATAAACAAGATATATATATATATATATATATATATATATATATATATATATACACGGCTATGCCCGGAGAGCCAGTCACTGAAATTATACTCGGGGAATGCAGTCAGTAACACCCCCACATATACTTGGAAAATATGCGATATATATATTTTTGTATTTGCTCAAATATTGTCGTTGGCCATTTCCGATTATATATATGTCGTATATATTACAAAAATAAAAACTTTATATACGTAAAACTTCCTATGCTAAGCCAGTCACCGGCGTTTTTGCCGGGAAGGCCAGTCACGTAAAGTTTGTACTGCTAAGCCAGTCACAATCTATTGAACGTAAGTGCCCGGGATGGCAGTCACTGAAAATCTGCACTGGGAAGCCAGTCTGTTACACCCTCAAATATATCTTTGCTTATCTGTTGTTTAGTTAAAGCGATAAAGCATATTTCACTGATAATATGTGTGGCATTATATCAAGCGAGTCTTTGAAGCTCCCACGTGTTCAATCAAATTTATTTATAAGTTATAAGTCTTATAAATCTTGAAAGGTCACTCTGTAATTTTACAGAACTCCAAAATGTAATTTTATTCATACAAAAATAATAACAGAAATAGTAATAATTAATAATGGCTGAGCAATATATGTTTTTGAAATAGGTCATTAAAAGAGAACTTATAATAAAACAATTAACATTTTATATTCTACTAGCTGCTATCGTACCCGGTTTCACCCAGGAATACAACAGTTGTGTGTGCTGCATTCTGTGGTTAACCCGTGGAACTACTAAGAAACATGATCAGCTGTTTTAATTCTCAAGAGATCAAACTAAAGTGGATGTCTATAAGATAACACAGGATTGGAACTTTGACTCCCCGTGGGGCGGAGCCCTTTGGGGATTTCTTAAAATCCTTTCTTAGTTGCTACCTACGGTATGGAAAGAGTACACTGCCAAAT
Source organism: Allygus modestus (assembly GCA_963675035.1). NCBI lineage: Eukaryota > Metazoa > Arthropoda > Insecta > Hemiptera > Cicadellidae > Allygus > Allygus modestus. Next base: position 116,756,343 of record OY776113.1, read on the forward strand.
TTCGTGGTAGTATTTGTAGAACTTTGACCTGCAGGATGATCGGTTTTTTGAATTTATAGATATAGATTTTTACATTCGCATTCATAGCTATTCATATCAAGTCAGGTACCTTACAGATTAGTTTACGATTATCTTATTACGTAAAGGTGTTTGCCTTTTAATGGTATTTTAATTACGAAAACTTAATTAAATAATTAGTGTTTTAACTAAATACATTTGTGGAGATTCCCCTAGGGTATTTAAAAGGTTTATTATATTTGTTTTTTGCCTGAAAAGGTTACAAGGCGATCGTCTTTTTGCAACAGGCACTGATAGTAATGGAAAGTTTAGGTTAGCTTGTAACGCTAATCATATGGATGTTAGCATATGATATATCTAATTTGAACGTTATCATTAAAGCACACAACTGTCCCCCTTTTTTCTCACATCGTAGGAGAAATTCAAGCATACCGTCATTAGAAAGGTATTATTGTATAGATGTGCAGAAACACCTTATAACTTACACCAGCCCTCAGGGCTACGCCCCGCAGGCTTTCATAGTTTCAATGATAATCTTATGGAAGAACAGTAATTAATTGAATTGTATATTTGAAAGTTGATATAATAACAAAATGCTAGCACAACAGCAAAAATAGATGTTTCAGGACTAATGTAAATAAAAAATGTCACTGACTACTGGAATAGTGACACCATTCTCTTATCCGTTTAACACCACATACAAAAATAAACCTGGATGTGAGGGGGAGTGGCGGATGAAGGGAAGAGGGAGAGAGAGAGAGAGAAATATAGGTTATTCGAGAAGTTCAGCATAAGGGAAATGGTTAAAATGCATTTGTAATTAACTGCTCACGCAGGATAGAACAAAAATTCACGAAAACAACCATTATTCGTGTGCACCACTGTAGGTTTACGTAGAATTATTTTTGGTCTAATTTCAACCTCTTAGTGATCGCTAGTATTTTTGTTGTGGTTTACATGTACTTTTCCAATATAAGAATTATAATAGATAAATGTTGGCTTATTTTCGTAAGATAGATTATTTTATGAACATTTAAGCAGATGCAAACACAGCAAACAGCCCAACAGGACCGTTTCTGAATTATTGCACAGTGCAAAGACACATAAAGAAATGCAATTATATTTAATGTATACCTTTTAACTATGCAAGTACACATTTAAGTATATATTTAGGTTGTAGTTTACGTTTAAATGCAATATTTGTCGTAAATAACACACTGATTTATTTCATCCATTTTACGCTAGTCACCGTAATTTAGGTTTGTAATACTTAACGGATCTGTTTAGATTATTAAGCTCATAGACTCAGTATTTTGTGGAAATGTGCATAATTTATTGTCTTCGCCGAATTGGATGTTTTAAACGGAGAACGTTGCTTTGTATGACAGGAAGAATTAAATTTTCTTTACTTATAGTGCTTAACCATTTAAGTTGCAAGCGTATAAGGGTCGTAATTTACATTATATTGTCCTTTGTCTTATTGCTAATTAATAAAAAAACACACATATTATCTTTTTTATTTTCATATTTTTATTTCTTAATCTGTTTCTTTGAAACAAATTACCTTACAGTAACAACATACACACCTTAAAGTAATAGAGTATTATATAATGTAACAGCTTGGAGACACGATGTGTATAATTTGTCATGATAAGGTATTATTACCGCTACACAATACTTATCGTCAACATGGATTCACTTAAGGATAATCCAAATTTTATCACCAAATATGCCAAAAAAACCTGATATAAATACATTATTAAATATATGATATTTGTCAAAGTATTTGTAACTATCACAAAACCATAAAAAATATCACTATTTATGAAAGTTAAAGGTAAGTGGTTATGATATACATTTTCCCAGCGAATGTGTGATGTTTTTGTAACTTTATATAACAATAGGATACGGTGTAGTGAACGAAATATGCATGTAAATGATCTGTTCAATGGATATGCAAAAAATAAGCAAATAGATAAGTCTTTTGTGTTTTAAAAGATAACTTTACAAGTTAACAGGAAAATTTATTACTATGAAAAACAGGCATTTTATATCAATTATTGTAATACAAAAAAATCACTAATGTTCAAATATATTATATAAATATGTTTTAGCAGGAATTTAAATTGCAATTAAAGTATTTAAAACTAAAGAAATATTCATATTTGTTAGTAAAAATAAAGTTTGAACTTATTGTCAGTACATGGGAAAACTATTTTTTTTCTAGGAAAAGCAGCAAATTTTGCTGAAGTTACCGGTACAAGAAAAACTAAACTATTATGCAATAGTTATAGAAACAAATAAGTATTGTTTCTTATTTACTCTTTCTTCTTCTTTTTGATATGTCCGCTTTATATTCAATCTTTATTTTTATTAGTTATAGTTACACATAACCTAATCCATGTACATATTTAAGCCCTGTACTTTGGTTCTAATCACTAATCTCACAACAAATCTAACAATTATACTTTACCAAGTGAGTGTTACCTTAGGAAATGGTTGTTTTTGAACAGCTGTAGTTTAGTTGTTTCGTAAGCTCGTGATGAGGGATGAACATTTCCAAAAATATCAGGAAATGTCCTGCAAAAAATAATTCCGTTTTTCGGGCGGAATTTATTTGACCTCGAGATTATTTCGGGGCGGGATTATGTAATCAAATTGGTAATCTGTGGTGCGATCGTCTTTTACGAACATGATTACGCGGTACGATCGTCATTTACGGCCGTGATTATGGTCGTCGTTTATGGTCAATATTACGTGGTCCAATCGTCTGTTTCGGCGAATAGCGGTGCGATCGCCATTATTTTTTATAAATTGCGGTGCGATCGTCATTTATGACTGACTGCACCTGTTGCGATCATAAATTACGGCAACTATAACGCGGTTCGGTCATCTATTACTATAAGCGTAATTTCTGTATTTGTATTGGAGGGCAAACATGGTCGTGATTATGATTATTGGGACTTTTCGTATATTACAAGAATATTTTCGACAAATTATTGGGGGTCAACCACCCCCTTGCCACTCCCGAACTACGCTGATATCTATTACGTTGATGGTGCATGGTCCTCTTTTACTGCCTATATTATGTTTTTCGATCGTCAATTATGGCCGATGTTATACGGTGCGATCGTCATTCACGGCCGATGTTACACGATGCGGCCGTTATTTAACCGAGAGATAAGTCAACCTAGGACCCTTTAGATCAGACAATTTGCTTTAAGGGGATTCCAGAGGTGTCCCTGAGTTTAGGCAACCACTCATTGGTTAGAAAGAGATGGAACTCTACATTGATAAGAGACAAAGCTACCTGACGCTGGTATGCCCTTAACGCTTAACGCATCCACAAAATGAAGCTACCTTGGGCCGCGTTCAGGGTTCAGACATTTGTTCATGGAGTCATTTCGACAACCCCCCTCCCCACCCCCAAGAGTTGAGGGGGCTGCCAAATCAACTCAAGCCTATGGTGCCACACATCTCAATCAGGCCCTGACCGTGTTTAATTGTGTTCAGTTTCATAATAAGATTAAAGTAATTTCAAAGTTAGTGACAGCTATTCAATCCTCTTTCGTATACCATTTTGTATGGTACTTTAATCTATTAATTAAGTTTTGCTTACCATAGTTAAAACAATAGTTGTACAATTTTATGAATGTGATTGAAAAACCTATTGTTTACGACACTGAGTAATATTTGGACCAAAACTCACAATTTGGTATCTAATTTTCTGAAATCTTCTAGGAGGGCCCCCGGACCAAATTTTGTTTGTGTAGGTCCCATCCACGGCACTGTTTATCCGGTATTATAATTGATACCCCAATTTAGGCTTCAACGGATCTTGTCACCTTAATCCATGTTGCATCTTCTATGGGCTATGTGTTCCGTACCGTCATATATGTTATTGCGTGCCGTTATATGGTTTAGTATACCGTTGTAGAATAGTGAAGCAGACGTGTTTCCTCCGTTCTGTAGTAAAATATAATTAGCTCATTAGAACAAATTTTTGCGTTCTATAATTAAAGGTTAAGTAACCTGTACCCATAAGATCTAGTTTTGAGCACTGACGGACCAAGGGGCGGCGGCATAACCCTAATGACATACGATGATTTAAACAGCCTAAACGTGTCATGCTCCAAACGACGATGGGTAAAATGTTTTATTTAATTCAGTACAGTAATTTTTGTGAAATTCAGTTACAAATGGCTGTTAACAAGACAGAAAGATAAATAAATATCAACAGAAATTAAATTTAAATATCTCCACTGCATACAACATTTCACTGCTCAAAGCGATGTAGAAACAAAACTTATTTGACTTCTATCGATAAATTCCTTACTTCTAACATCTTGTATTACTAATAATCTGTCCATAACGTATTAACGGCTGCAATTCAAATACATTATTCCTTATTTTTATATTAAGGGCGAAAAACGAACTTTGAAACCGGCCCGTGCCCTTCAGATTGAAAATATCGAAAAATAAAAACCTTTTTTCACAACTAGTTATCAGGTCAAATAGGCTATGTTGAAACCTCAATCGTCAAAATAGGCTCAGAAATAACGGAGGAGTACTCTTAACAAGAATCGGCTCAGCTTAATAGTATATAAGATATAGAATGATAGTAGGCCTAGTTTAATAACAATTTATTTCCTATTACTGAAATGTCATCAATACTAAAAATGTTAGATTTTTCTCACATAGTTCCTAAATTGAAGCAGCACTAGATTGCCCGAAGATGTTACTGTGTTGACGGAACGCATTCAGTTTAGGAACTGTCGTAAAGTAAATCTTAAATTTATAACATAGTTTGATATTTGTCAGTACTATAAATTGAACGGAACTGGTTTTATAAAAAAATAAGGGTAAACTAACCACTATGCCCCAGTCTACTAGATTGACTAATAATAATTTTAAATATTTGACGAACTTTCAACTACAGAGTTCTGTTAGGCCGTGCCATCCGTGGTATACTTTCCTCATATGTTTTATAGTATCGAAGAGTTTATTATCATTGAATTGTATGTCATTAACAATTTCAGCGGTCTTATAGAGTTTGTTTTATGTTTGATTGTGCAAAGGTTGTCTACAGAAACGGAAGTTCCAACATACCTACACTTCTGTCCCTTAAATTAAACTTAAATTGGAAAATGTGTAATGCAAATGATGGCGATTTTAAGAACAAATGGAGGGGAAAATAAATACGCAAATGGCGATTTTAAGAACAAATGGAGGGGAAAATAAATACGCAAAGTGAAATCTGCACTCTTCATTTTTGTCGGTTTTGAGGTTTTTCTGTCCTTTTGTGAGGAAGAATAAATATAAATAATACAAAAATACAAAATACTTTTTAATAGATATAAAGAGTAAAAACTTAAACTTAATATAAGTGCCTAATTTGTACTGACCTCTTTTCGTTGTTCATTATTAGGTAATTTTAGTTAAAGAGTACAGTAAAATTATAAAATCTTTTATTATAAAGATAAGCAAATTCATACATTTGTATCTTGCTTCGTACAAAAATTATAAAAAAAACGGCGGAGATAACTTGCTTTTAGATATAAGTAAGTTACAATCATAAAGCTATACTACAAAACCACTCCTAGCTAATTAAAGTTATGATTTTAGTATTTTATAGTTTTTGTAAAATTATTAACAAAATAATTGAATGCGTGTTCGAAGGGATTAAAATCCAAGTACTGTATTTTGTATTTGACAGTCATACGTCAGTTAAAACTAGTTTCCACTACTCGACTGAGCGCGAATGTGATAAGTAGTTCCACATACCGGCACACTATAGCAGCACCAGTAAGCCGTCTCGGTATGTAAAAGATGCACGGCAAGCCGTACCTGACTGCCTTTCGGGAGGGCTGACTGGCTTTCGGTCAGATGACTGCCACACCGTGTAAAATACCAGCGCGGTGACTGACTTACCGGGCGCAGATGAATGTATATATTTTCATATATATATACATATATATATACACATATATATATACATATATATACATATATATATATATATATATATATATATATATTTATTTATTAAGATTGAGTTGATCCCCGAAAATTACAATCTACTTGTTGGTCTCTGTTGTATATAAACGTATTACTTTTGGTACATTATAAGTTTGGAACAATTACACATGCATGTGGCTCTCTAATCTAAATTAACTTACCTTTTGTTGGTTTATATATTCACTGAAAGGTTACACATGTATGTGGCTCTCAGACTGATATAAACTTATTACTTGTGGTACACTATAGTTTTGGAACAATCGCATATGCATGTGGCTCTCTAATCTATATCAACTTAGCTTTTGTTGGTTTATATATTCACTGAAAACTTACAATTGTATGTGGCTCTCTGACTGATAAACCGATCATTAGTTGGTATATACATTCTTTAAAAAATTGCATGGACTTGTCGATCTGTATCTAAATAAAAGCCATCGCTTGTTCCTTTGATGTTTGATATATTCTTATCGACAAATTTCCTACACATGATGTTTGGAAAGCTGAGAAATAGATTTAAATGGGAATTAGCCGGGGCCTACGATAAATAACTGAGCCATGCTCGAAGGTCTTTGAATGGAATTTTCCTGAACTCTCTATCTATATTGGCTGCCTCACCATGTACATAGTACATGCAAAAAGAGTATTGCTCTCATCAACATTTTCAAATTTCAGTTAGTTGTAGAATTATTTGTTTTGGTGTTCCGTAAACCCGAAAAATTGGTTTTTGAAGTTATGTCAGTCTGACCAAACAAACCCAGGAACCACACCAAAGCCCTGAATTAAATACAATTTGCAATGTAGAAACTAATGCACAACATCTCCAGGTGTTGTCATTGTTTTATATTAAAAGGTGTTTTAAAATGTTTTTAAACCACAAAAAAATTATAAAAAAACAATTTCTCAAAGAGGCTATAATGATTTTGATTAGAATTTTGTGATTTATAAGTTTTTATAAGATCTATAATCTCTAACTAAATGGCTTCACCTGGTTTTTTAGATAAATTTCTAAGATTCATAGTAGTAAGGGCGGCCACCTTGGCCCCAACACGAGCTCTAATGGAGGATAAAATAGCATGGACTCTTATGGAGAATAGAATAACATAGGCTCTTATGGGGGGAATAGAATAACAAAGACTCTTATGGAGAATGGAATTGGGGAGTAATTACTACCCTTTGCAGCTCTTCTGCTACCCTCTGTGGAAAATATCTATCTCTTACATCCCTTTATGTTCAATCATCTACCTTCTGTGGTTAACTATTTAACCCTAGTGTCCTTCTGTTGTTAACCATCTAGCCTTCTGTGGTAATTATTTGTCCTACATTTCCTTGTACATATCTAACCCTCACGTCCTTCTGTTGTTAATCATCTAAACCTCGCATCCTTCTACATCCTTCAATCCCTTCTGCAAATCTAACTCCAGCTTCTTGTCTCGCAGTCTACTATAGTTGAAGAGTCGTGACCATTTAAAATACAGCTCTGTAATTGGTCGGGATAAAAATGCATCCTATTGGTTGTAATTCGCGTTCTGTGTTCTGATTGGTAGATATTTTTAGCGCTCTTTATTCGCAAGCGTTAACTTCACTCTGCCCCTTGCGTTCGCACTGGTCAGAGGTCCCTGCGCTACTCCGGTTGTTGATGTTTCACTTGTGCAAATATAACCTTACATTTGATTATATTTATTTTAGAGTTTTTGTATTGTAGTAATTTTAATTCTCCTGTATTGTAATAATTTTGCGTGCTTAGTGACCTGGGTAGACCTGACTAACATCGAAATTTTCACTTTCTATTCTTGTTCCTTAATACAGTAGACTCACATGCTTAGAGCAGTTCTCAACTAGAGTATTGTTTGCTACCTCTATTACCTTAACTTTCATCATAACTGAACCTGTAGCTCTGCTTTGACTTGTGTAGTTTGTGTGTTAGTATTTTTTGACTTGTGTGTAGTTATTCATACGTACAGTGCTCGCCTACATACTATTTACCTCTAAACATCGGCTCTATTACCTCAATCTGCTTCAGTCGTCACACTGATCAGGCGTGTTTTACGCTGCTTCTGCGTAAAGTGTTAAGTGTATCGTTAAGTGTTCTCTTGCACAAATTATTATTGTCTTGTTGATTCTGCGCTCTCGATTTTAATTTAATTATATCAGTGAGCTTGGCTCTGGTTGATGTATTTGATCTTTTTAAGCTTTAGAGGGTTGTATATTAAAGTTCAGATTGTTTTCTCAGTTTTCAGCATTTAATTCTCTGTTAAAGGATGGAAGTTTCCAACGTTAAAAAGAGCTCTGACATGTAATTGGTACCTCTGAAACCTATGTTAAACACTTCAGGTTGTACGGGTTGGAAACTGTTTTCAAATTCACTAAACCGCCAAGAGGTATCTCTGAGTTTGATTGGATTCGTAGAGGTTTTAATCAAATTGTTGAAAAAGCTAAATCCGACGCTGTACCTACCAACTATCTCGGATTTAAATTACAGTCTCTAAGTTTAAAAAGTGCTGAACCGGGGTACGTAGCTTTGAGACCTGTCTCTGAAGTTAGCGGTGATGTTCTTTGGGATATTTTTGGAGGCATCATTCAAAGTAACTCTGATTCTTTTACCTCTACGACACGTTTAGAATTGACGTTACGAGGGTAAAAGGCATCACATGCCGTCTTTGCAACCGCTTCTTCAAAAATGAGCGGTGTTTAATAGCCCATCATGGGAAAGTATGTAAATCTAAAAAACTCTGCCGCGATCGTAAGAAAATGATTTTTCCAACAAAACATAAGACAGCTCATGTATGCGGAGAAGTTTATTGTAAACCCTGTGATGCGTTCAAAGACCCCGCACATCAGTGTTTCATGAGGGTAGATAGTAGAACTCCGAAAGACCGAGATTTTCTTTTCATATTTTTTGACTTTGAAACAAGGCAGGATGAGTCTCTTCCCTCAGATCCTGATAAAAAAGTTCATAAAGTTAACTTGTGCGTTCCACAACAGTACTGTTTTAAATGTATTAACGGGGGTGAGTGTCAAAATTGTTCTGAGAGGCAAAGAGTCTTTGAAAAAGAACCAGTAAAGCAATTCATGGACTATGTAATGGAAGTTCGAAAAAAATTTAAAGATGTATGTGTAATTGCCCACTAGGGCAAGGTTTTGATTTCCAATTTATTCTACAGTACACCATGGAAGAAACTAAATTTACACCAAAAATAACTCCTCAGGGAACTAAAGCTATTTTGATTGAAGTAGCCAACGTAAGATTTGTTGACTCACTTAGCTTCTTCCCAATGGCCCTCGCTGCACTCCCTCTAAAGCCTTTGACCTGCCTCCCGAGAAAAAGAAAGGTTATTTCCTGCATCTTTTTAACACTCTTGCAAATAAAAATTATGTAGGCCCGATGCCTGAAAAAGTATTATTCCCCAGAGTAAATGTTTGAAAAATCCTTCAAGGACTTTGAGAAATAGTACGATGAACGAGACGCTGAAGACTATGTGTTTGATTTAAAAAAAAGAAATCTTGGAGTATTGTATTTCAGACTTGGAGATTTTAGCTCAAGCGTGTATAAAATTTAGAGCCTTGCTTCTTGAACAATGTAACGTAGACCCGTTCCTCGAAGCTATAACAGTTGCCAGTGCATGTAACTTAGCTTTTCGCCGTAACTTTCTAAAACCAAACAAAATAGGTTTGATTCCTAAAACGGGTACAGACTGACAGACAATCAGTCATTCGTTGCTTTACAATAGTTGACATGGGAAGAGGAGAAACGTGGATTGAAGATTGAGCACGTGTGCCGAGGTAAAGAAGTAAAATTCGATGAAATGAAAGTTTATGGGTTTGACAGTGAGAGAATTTATGAGTTTCACGGGTGTTATTGACAAGGGTGTCCCAAATGTTATCCATACAGCAGAGAAGAACCTCTGCAGGAGGATCCTTCAGACAGTTTCCATCCCCGGAACGAGAGAACCAAGTCCAAAATTTCCACATTGAATAGCTATGAGGTTGTAGAGATGTGGAAATGTGAATTTAATAAATTGAAGAAAGATAATAAACTAAATCACTTGAACCAACTATCCATTCTAAACACACTTCCACTCAATCCTAGAGATTCCTTTTTACTTTCTCCCCCTATACATAGCATATGGGAAAGTATTGTTTTTGTCAATTTTTTCGAATTTGAGTTGTTAGTGGAAATATTCGTTTTGGTGCTCCCTGAACCCAAAAAAGTGGTTTTTACGTGATGTCTGTCTGTCTGTGTGTGTGTTTGTGTGTGTGTGTGTGTGTGTGTGTGTGTGTGTGTGTGTGTTTGTGTGCTGTGTTAGTGTCTGTGTGGATGTGTACGGAGCTAGAGCCCTAACAAATAGGCCGATTTTGATGAAATTTGGTATGTAGGTACTAATCCACGATATCTCTAGGTGTTGTTTTCATTTTTTTGATTTTTAAGGGTAAATATCCCCCAAAAACCGCCAAAAAACATGAAAAATCCAAATTTCTCAATAACGGCTCTAACGATTTTGATTAAACTTTGGTCGTTTGTAGAACTTTGGTACTCCAACAAAATGACACCACCTGCATTTCTGTAAAAATTCTGGTTCAGAAACTACTGGACTAAAAACATCAAAAATTCAGTTTTTTTGATTTCTCATAGAAAAACATAAATATAAAAAATATTAATATTCCCCATTAAAAAGAGCTCAAAAAACAAAATAATTTTGTGTTTTTAATTACTATTCTACGATTGCTGGTTGCGGAGAAAATTGAAATTTTAATTTTGCGGTAAACGCATACGTTGTCCAATGTTATTCTTATGGGGAATATAAAAATTACTATTTCTTTCTTATTTTCTGATCAATTTCGTTCAAACTTGATATGCTTGTCAAGGTTAGCATTGAAAAACAAAAGGAAATTCGAAATATGTGCCCCTTAATAACCCTGGGGGGGAATAGGGGGCATTTCCCCTCTTAAAACCATGAGTGTATCAATGGATTCTGTAGGGCTTCCAAAGCAGGGATTTGGGTGGATTTTTTTTAATTGACTTGTTTACACGATTTTCTGTACATTCGACCGTGCTTTGTATTCTATATTTAGTAAATAAAAAGTAATTTATTCATTTCAGTTGGGCTAAAAGGGAGAAAGTATGTGTCAGTTTCCTGATACCGTTTATTTGGAAGTAGGACAGGCAATACTAAAACATATCATAAATGTGAAGAGGGAGGAACGATACAGTATGTTGATGTTTGCTCCCTTTATCCGTTTGTAAATAAATATTATAAGTACCCCGTTCATTTACGTTGGAAACTAGTGTCGAGAGAAAGGTCTTGAAGTAGAGGGATTGTTGAAATATAAGATTCTAGCTCCTTACAACTTGTATCATCCCGTACTCCCCGCTACAATGAATAATAAATTGATGTTTGTATTGTGTAGAACTTGTGAAGAAACTTTAAACCAAGGGAATGTTTTCATGTGAGTGAGGACAGAGCTGTAGTTGGGACCTGGAAAATGGATGAGATTAGAAAAGCTGTAGAAAAGGGCTATGCGATTTTGGACATGTACGAGTTGTGGGAGTACGAAGTCACCACATATGAAAACGGATACTTGTTTACAGATTTTATAAATAAATTTTGAAAGTAAAGCAGGAAGCCTCAGGCTATCCTAGCTGGTGTAAGACAGAGGAGGATAAAGAAAAGTATGTTTCTGATTTCTTTGAGCGTAAGGTTATTCAAATGGATATAGATAAAATTGCTAAAAACGGAGGACTTAGATCAGTAGCCAAATTAATGTTAAATTCATTCTGGGGCAAGTTTGGTCAAAGAGAAAACATCAATCAATCGTCAGAGACTCTAAAGAATTATTCAAGTTGGTAACTCAACCAGAAGTAAATATAAAGTATGCTGAAGTAATAAACAAAGAAGTTTTGCTATTTAATTGAATCAAATACATACGAACGTTTCGAACCTAGAATCCTATAAGTAGGTTCTCTTAGATGACTGTGCATCTCTTGTAGGACCATATGAAAAAAATTACGGTGGTTTTAAGTGAGGAGCTCTATCCAACATTGTCAGCGTGATTCCTTTGGTTAGAGGACTTCAAATTGTTTTACGAAATAAAATTCTGAAAACAGAAGCTGGACTACACTTGAAATAGTTGCTCACCTCCATCGTTTTCAAGTGCCTCAATGTGTATAAGACAAAAATAGAACCGCTGCGAAGGAAACATTTCTTGATCCCCGGTTCAAAAAGAATGGGTTTGGTTTAGATTCAAACGCAGAAATTGCACAACAGTGGGTAAGTAGTACGCTTTTACAACTATAGAGATATTTTACAACTCTTAAAGTCAGGGCCAGAATTAGGCCTAGCTTCAACCTGTGGTGCCCCTTACCGCCCTCCACTCAGGCTGCTGACCATTTTGACTAGGCCTATGTCATTAAATCATTAAATTATAGTCTAAGACGCCGACGCAACTAGGGCGTATTTTAAGGTGAATATAAGTGAATAAATATATATGTGGTTTTTGTGTGGTGCGGGCCCCTAAGCGTGTGGGCACGCCTAGCCTATGCTTAAATCCGGCCCTGGTAACATTTATTTTAGATTTTTTATAAGTAAAGTTTAATATGATTAAAAGATATGTTTAACATGTGCCAATATAATAACATCAACTGATTTGTCCAATCTCCTTCTAAAATACAAATTTTATATTAAAATCTAAATTTTCTTCTAACGGTTTATAAACGCTCTTCTGATCGCATTCATCCAAAAAAGGATCAAACTTACAATTATATAAAATCAAATAAGTAAGTATGATTATTTTTACTGTAGGTGGTTGAGAGGTTTTCAGCCTTTATGAAATAGCAGTCCAAAGACAAGCAGGGCTCTACACCAGTCACACCTGGACCTCGACCAATAATAAACAGGGCTGAATAAATACCAAATGATGAATATGACCTGTGAGTGTGCTTGGATACAAAAGGAGAAAATGTAAGCTAGTTAATATTTCATATTACTTCTTTTATTGATATACTAGCTGTTACCCGCAGGCTTCGCCCCGAATTATTTATAAAAACTATGATAGTTTTGTGTACTTCATTCTGTGGTTAGCCTGTGGAACTACTACGAATCAAGATCAGCTGTTTGTATTTTCATCAACTCAAACAAAAATGAATATCCATAAGGAATAAATGAAAACTTTGAACCCCCGTGGGGCATAGCCCTATAGGATCTTTACAATTTTAATATGCCTATATGTTATCAGGACTATCAAGTACCTCTCTGCAAAATTTAAGCTCAATCGGTCTAGTAGTCTTCACGTGATGGAACTTCAGAGTTACGCACAAACATCCATACTTTCGCATTTATAATATTAGTATGATTTCCTACATTAATTACAAGCTTTATCGAAGTAATCATGCCGTATTTATGGTCTTTAGGCCTCTAGGCTAAATCAGTAGTGCGGGTCTTACTATAGATTGCAGACTGTTTTGCTTGAATGAGGCTTTTATTTTTGGTTTCGTGTGGTGCGGGCCCCTAGGAATGCGCCTATGTATCCTATGCTTAAAACCGGCCCTAGAAGTAATAAATCATAATTTGTTAACTTGGTTGTAATTTTAATGTGTATTTTTATAGGTAGCCAATGCTCAAACGTCAACTTTCTCAGCACTGGTAGCTGACAACCAGTATCTAAACATGCCATATTTGGAGAGGAAAAAGAACTCTCTAATTATTTGGGACGAAAGGAAGATTATATATCCAAGTTTGACCAAAATGGCTCACAAATACCTTTGTATTCCCGCAACATCCGAGCCTTCCGAACGCATAATCTAAAAAAAGCAGGTCTTATGACGAATGATTAGAGAAATAGATTGAATCCAAAGAAACTAGATGACATTTTATTCCTAAATGGATGGTTCGGTACCCAGCGCAAGAAGTAAATGGCTTACTTTATAAAAGTTATTTGTACTTGTGATTTAATGTAAATTAAAAGACTTTTATTTACTAAAGCTAATATTTGTTTTAATCTTGGTCTACTCCATTTATATATTTGCCACCTAATCAAGCAAAGTAGTTTACTCGTTAGTTTACGATTTTTTCACATATAACAATATGAGTAAAGACATAAATACATCCTTGAAACGCCAAGTAACGTCGAACAAGTAATTTATTACTCTATGCAGGGAGTCGGTGGATCACCACACTCACTCAACTCTCCAACTCCCACCTACTCCACATGGTAGTTGCAGGACGAGTCGAGTCTGACTCAACTCAAAACTCGAGTCGGCGGTGGTAAACGAGTCGAGTCACTCTAGTCATAAAAGAACTCGTCTCGACACATCACTACTCGACAAGCCCTCTTGGCTTCAGACTTCATACTGTACTGTATCGGGTCAAAACATCGACTGTCACCGGCATAGCGCAGTGCCAAAATTAATTTGCTTACATAATTATTCGATTTAGAAGTTATTTAACTACAGACATTAATCCCGAATTACATGTGTACAAATACCAGTAATAAATTATATTAGTACTACCTTTAATTTTCAGGACGAAAAAATACGGTTTCCCACAAGTGGAACGATATTATCGATAGAATATTTGTTTAGGTAGCGTAAGAGCAGGACTTTCGATATTATCATTAATAAAAAAGTATTCTGTTAATATATAAACCAACATAAGATACGTTTATATAGAATAGGAGCCACATGCATGCGTAGTTGATCCAAACTTATAGTGTACCACAAGTAATACGTTTATATCAGTCAGAGAGCCACATACATGTGTAAGTTTTCAGTGAATATATACATTTATATAGACAGACATAACCACAAAAACCACTTCTTCGGGAGCATTATCTGTTTTGTATCATTGAAATAAATAAATTTAAATTGAAATTATAACAAATATTTCCACCAATAACTGCAATTTGAAAATGTTTAGGAAAACAATACTTCCTCCATACACTTTAACTTACTCTGTTTACTTAAGGGGGAGAAAATAGCACATTGCAATTTCATTTGTAATAAATTAATTGCTATAGATTGGGAGATTTTCTCTTTCTCAAACGTATAATTAATATATAGCTTCTCTGATAAATTACAAATACATGTGTAACTTATTGTCTAAAAGTAGCCTGTACAACTTAAGACTATTTTCTAAAGATATAGAGTGAAGGTTTATATATGGACATTTAAATTTATAGTTCACGTCGCAGATATTATCAATCAGAAAGTTGATCTTGATCAACTTGAGGTGTGTCAGAGCCACATGAGTTAACGGATCAACTCACCGTGTTAATATCTACACTCTTGATCAACTTGATCTTATGAAACAGATCTATATATATATATATATATATATATATATATATATATATATAAAACAAGCTATAAAAACAGATAAACAAATATTTCGATAAACAAGCTATTGTATAAATAATTTGTGCATGGAAAAATACACTTAAAAATACAGTCCAAGCAGATTCAATTTGATTTAAATCATAGACTGACTTGTTCCTGTTGATCCATTTTCTCGACGTAGATTGCGTAATTAGCCGTCCACACCTGGTTGTAGGACTTGGTCTTCGCCACCTCCCGTGTCGTCTTAAGAAAAGCGTCTAGAGGATCCAAGCTAGTGTAGGAGCAGCAACGAGCTCAGACCACAGCGAGCGCCCCCTGGGACAAAATTTAAAATCACATCGTTGTTCACTGCCTGATGAATTGTTACTTTCACATTGTTCGACATCCTGGGTTCAAATCTAACTTTTGTTGTTTACTTTTTGACGTCTGATTTGTTTAAATTCCACTTTATTTGTTTATATAAATCCATTTATTTCTAACATGCTACAAAACAAAGATCCGACAAACAATGCTATCTCTGCGGAATCGGAAGGGCATCTCCATCGAGGCTCGGGCCAAATCCCTCCCCCCCACCAATCCCAACTGGTTGCGTCTACTACTCTAGCTTGGATCCTTTAGACACTAGTTATTCTAAGCAGATCCCTGTTCCTTGGGGTCAGAATTAATTCACGTAAATGGGATTATCACTGCTGAAGCCCAACTTTGAGAATATACCTTACCAAATTAAATTATTATAGACCTTTGTATTACTACCCATCATGTGCATGGATTTAATCAGGCTGAACGCATAAAGATCTTCATATTTTACCTTTTCCTTCGGGATCCCATAAATGGTTACTTTTTCCTTTGGGAATACTGCTCTAGGTCCCGAATAGTATCTTATATTATTCTCAACTGCCTGTTTAGCTATATCTTGCGTTATTCCTACAAGTTGCACTAGTCTCGATTAGCCTTAAACTGCAACTTGTAGGTAAAATACTCTTGTTTTCTGGTGATACGGTGCTGGTCTCCTATGGCTTTGCATTGGACTAGGAATATGAGGAAGCGTCCTCAGACCTTATTAAATTGGAAAAATGATTCGACCAAAATCTTTGATATCTTAAAATAAATAAAACAAAGTGTTTGCCAAAATTATTTAAAAGTAGTCGATTAAGATTTACTCCTGTGGTAATCTGCACTCAATAACCTGCTGTGGCATAGTTGAGCGTATGGTTCAGTAAAATTATTTAGGAGTTATTCTTGATTGTAAGCTTAATTGGATGCCACACGTGCAGCGTGTCAAACGGGGATTAGAGGAAATTTATCTATGCTTTTATGCAGCTAAGACCAATAAAGCTGGTGTTGAGTAAGGAAAAGTGTAGGGTTTTAAATTTTTCGTATGTGCAGTCACTATTGCAGTACGGAATCCTGACGTAGGGTGGTGCCTCCCTTGGTTCGCTGAGACCCAAAGATTTATTTTAAACATTATTTTGAATAAGCATCATAGATATCCAACCAATTTACTTTTTCACGATCTTCCAGTTTTAACTGTCCGAAGACTACATATTAAAAGTTAAATTTTGTTTGCACCAGAAATCATGACATATACACAGAAACTCAAAACCCTTACCAAAATAGAAATAAGATAACAATTTGGCTTTCAAATCCCTAAAGTACACAATACAATGAACAAGCGTGTACAATGTAACCCATGTATTTAGTGTACGTGACCTTCCTCCCGATGTTAGAATTGTTGATGGTGACAGTATCGCTGTATTAAAACGTAGGGTGATTCACTGGCTGCCGTCTTACCGATGATGTGGCTACGGCACTGATGCAATCCCAATACCGATGTAAGCTTTAATCAAAACTTAGTAACTCAAAATGTTCTGGTGCCGGTACTTCATGATTGCATAATTTGAATTCAGATATTATTTTAAGTAGGTTATAGGTCAATTGAATAATTGGTTTTGTTTTGTTTTCCTTTCAGTTAGCAGTGGACTATTTGTCTTTGTGCATCGTGACACTAGTGACTCTTTCTCGCACGCAGGCTTGAGTTTTGGGATGAATACATATCCATGAGTTTATAGTAAATTTTATGCTTGTAAAACGTTCAGTTATCAATGGAAATAAAACATTTGTATCTGTACCTGTATTAGTTGAGAGAAGATCAATTTTAGTGTGGTCAGACCAATCTTTGCTGCCAAATTATAACGCTTCAGATATGCATTAACATTTTCATGGTTCTGCTCCGAGAATGTTTTACTAATGGAAGGCTTTACTAATGGAACTTGCTCATTAGACATCCTGTTTAGATTAACTCCGCTATTACCTGACTGATTACTTGACTCTTGCTAACAAGTTAAATTAACCTTTTCAGACAGTGTACTAAGGTGATTTTGATTTAATCCTTCCTTGAATTTGAGGAATCAATTGGCTGCTCATAATCACTATCATCACTATGAACTCCAAAATTATCCAAACCAAATTGTCTCCTACCTGCTAACAAAGCCTCATGCCTTACAACAAGTTTATTCGCAAATTCTTGATTATCTCCTTGAGAAAGTTTAATTTTATCCGTATTATTATACTGTATTGAGTCAGGGTTCCCCCGAGGTCCATCATCTACTCTACCTCATGTGCATTCTCTAACAAATCTCTATATTGATTCAAAAGAGGGAATCTTCCAGAATCCTCATCTGTCAAATTATTTTCAAATACTTAACGTTCCAGTGCCAATTTAAAATTTTCATAACTTCGAGCAACTTTTAAAGTGTCCTTTATGTAAGCTAAATTGTTTCTTAACTCTCGTACTGTTACTTCTGAGGAAAGGGTGGGGAGTTTTAGTTTATACAAGGAACCTAAATTGAGTAAATCTCTCTTCTCTCAGCTATATAAATTAATATCTAATTAGGAAAAATCCATTAACGTGTTGCATAGAAATAATATTACATTACTCTGAGTAAATTACCCATATTATTTAAAATATTTAATTCAACTTTGCAATGAATTAATCAAAGGCTACAACAAATTTTTGGATTAACAGTAAATTTATCGCATCATACTTAAATCAAGGGCAGCTTCACCATTTTTTCACTAAAGAATTTACATTAAACAAAAAATCTCATTCCTTAACCTAACCTTTGACCTGCTATCATTTTAGAAATGGAATTTCCCAATAATCTTACACTAGTAGACACAGCCATACTCTGGGGTTCTCCCCTAAACCACAACAGTCCCGGCAAAGCCTCCACCATCTAAGGTGGGGCGTATTAAAACGATGGTATAAACATGTTATTTATTCATTAATTTACAAGTTACATTTAATAACGACCAACAAGCAACACAACACAACCACAATTAAATTTGGAAACAAGAATAAATAAATAAAAACATTTTAGAAACAAATCTCAATTTAAGAAAAGAGTTAAAATTCAATTAAGAATATCTACATTTAGAATTACGAGATCTTAGTGAAAGTCTGGTTGAGGGGAGAGTGGAGTACCTTCAAAATATGTATGCAAGGCCTTGCATAAAATTTGGTGATCCGACGAACCGGCTCCTCGTCCATGCTCCAATCCAATTGAATTTCCTCTTCTTCTCTTCCTCCAACCAAGCTTCTCCCCCCTCTCTCCTCTGTGGCCCAGTTAATGGGTTACCGTAACTTCTAGAGTCAGTCAGCACCGACCTAGAACATAGATTTCTGAACCAGGCCAATGCTGTTGACTTAGCGTTCTACTTGTTCCTGGCTTCTAGAATGGTAGAGGTTACACACATTGGCTGTGGTGATGATAAATGTTTTCTTAGTTGAATGTATCTACACATCAAAGATAAGTGTGAATTCACTAATGCAAAAGATCCTAGGACTTAAATACTACAGTATATTTGTTTACTTTAGGTAAAGTATTTAGTTTAAAATATAATTTGTATCACAGCTGATCACAACTAATTGGAGTGAATTATACACTTTCAGATAATTTAGAAATATTTTTTTCTCTGCAGTGTCTGTCTTATGAAGGTTTGAGTTTGAGTGTGAGTTGAATACACCGTAAATAATTAAATGAGTCCCCGACGCAAGTATACGCTACCTAAAGGCTAACTAAAATGCGTTATAGTTGTAGCAGCAACATTTGCTTGTCTTTACTGCTCGTAGCAATTGAAAAATGTCAACAGGAATACGACTGAACAACCAATCTTTTCCATTTTAGCTACGCTGCTTTTTAATTAAATTTTATTTTAAACATAGGAGAAACTATATAATATGAAAATTAATTTAAGTAGGTAAATTGGCCAATTTAATAACCGAATAAAGTTTTAAAACATAAAAGCTGGTGAAAAAGTGTTATTCATAATCCATGTTTATAGCCCCCTGAGCTGTAGGAACAATTGTTGTAAGACTATATTACTTTTTTTTTTTTTTTTTTTAAATTCCTTTATTCTGTCACATGTAAATTATTTACAAAGAATAGAGTCAGTACTAGCCTAAATAATACATAAATAATAATACATCATACAAGTTAGTTCTTAATTTATTAAAATTGTTTGTACCTTCATTCCAAAAATACAGTAAAAAAAAGAAAAAAAGTAATACAGTATACAGTAAAAAGTGAAAAACTAAAGAATATATAAAGGCATATTTATTATGTCCCAGAATAACCACCAAAGCTCATTCAAATACAGAAGCTCACCCCAAACAAGTGAGTCTGGTTTATGAGACAAATTCTTGGAGAGAGTAAAAAGCTGATTCAATTAAATATGTTTTCAGTAATCTCAAAATCTTATTAGGGTCTTTCTCTGATTTCATATTTTGTGGGAGGGCGTCAAAAAACTTATTTCCTACATAGGTTGTTCTCTTTTTAAAAAATTCCAAATTATGTTGTTCGACTAAGCGATGAGCTCTAGTGTTATATGAATGTGTTGTGTTGCCAATTGAAATCCTATTATTGAGTAATGTAAATTTGATTGTTTCATAAATGTATAAACTAAAAACAGT
Source organism: Allygus modestus (assembly GCA_963675035.1). Classification (NCBI taxonomy): domain Eukaryota; kingdom Metazoa; phylum Arthropoda; class Insecta; order Hemiptera; family Cicadellidae; genus Allygus; species Allygus modestus. Next base: position 116,776,679 of record OY776113.1, read on the forward strand.
AAATATTTTTAAATCTTTAAAAATATGTTTGACTGAATCTTTTGATTTTAAATAAAACATTATTCTAAATGCACGTTTTTGTTGAATCAGAATTTTATCCATGTTCTTTTTGGTTGTTGATCCATATATACAAACACCGTAGGCAATATGTGAATGAACTAGGGCAAAATAAATAGATTTCATGGTTTCAATATTACACGAGTGGACCATTCTCCTTAAAGCATATAGACCACTTGAAGTTTTATTTAGTATGTGTTTAACATGGTCGTCCCAAGACAAGTGTTCATCTATAATCAAACCCAAAAATTTGGTTTCATGTAAATGTGTTAGTATTTCATCTTCAATGAATATTGTTGGATTTATCCTATTTCTTCCTTTTTTTGTTGCAAAAGATACAAAACTTGATTTACTAGAGTTTAAAAGAAGGTTTTTACTATTTAAGAATTCTTTAATTAAAGATAGGCTAATGAAAGATGATATTTCAATATTCTCTTCAGTGTTAGCGGAGACAATGACATTAGTATCATCCGCGTAAAGACACACTTTACTATTTCTGCCCCATGACACTCCAGGTAAACCCTTCAGGTAGCATAGAAATAGTAAAGGGCCCAGAATAGATCCCTGAGGGACATACTTACATATACTTACATATATACTTACATATATACAATACTTACATATATTCATGTCAAAAAAGCTGAAAATTTGGTAATTGATGCGTCAAAATATGTTTCCATATTAGTATATCATCTTCAGCTGCTCAATATAATTAATGTGAAGTTGTCAACCGGATGGTTTCGTCAAAAAACACATAAAACAATAACACAAACGGACGAAAAAACATAATTTTGTAAAACTAGACAAGCCTGTCACAAAGATAGCACACACGATAGAACCGGCAGTATCAAATCAAATTTGGCATCAAATTACCAAATTTGATAATTTTTTATATTTTTTATTTGGTTTTGATTTGTCATCAATTACCAAATTTTGAGCTATTTTGACGTGAATATATGTAATTATAACAATAGTCTTAAAATAACAAGTTTTAAAACATTTTTTAACTAAAGATTTTTCGTTATATTATATAGGAATATGTGACTTTAATATGAATCCGTTTTCGTGTTGAAAATTTATTTTAATATAATTGGTTTGCTTGAAAACAGAACATTAATTCAATTACTACGAGAACCGGCGCTGCGAAAAAAGGTTTAAAGTATGTTTTGCTCTTTTGTCACCATTAATCCTTGACCCTTGCCAAGATTTAACACTGCCAAGAGCTTAATGGTCAGAATATCTTAATTGTAAAAATGTTATTTCACTTCTAAGCTATTTCTAAACTTACAATTGTTTGTATGACCCCCTTTGTTTTTCACTACCATTTCAAGAACAGTTATGGCTTCACATACCGTAATTAGTTACATTAACTACTTTTTACTGATAAAGAAGATAATGAAGAAAAAATAACTAATATAAAACAAAAATAAGATTGTAACTTCAAAATTATAGAATAAATAGGAAGTGCTAGCCTAATGGGGGAAAAAACTATCAGATAATATCTTTGTATTGGGCTCAAGTGAGTACCTTAGTAATATTTAAGGTTCTCAATTAGAATGTTATTTCGTAGTTTGAAGAAATTTGTGTAGCTTACTGAATGCATTTGGCTGCTGCTCGTACCTTTATGCTCCCACCTGTTTACTTTTCTCTGCTCTCTTCTTCATATCAAAAGCTATCCAATTAGATGCTATCCGTTAGCTGGGATAGCGATTGATAGAAAATTGATGATTCTATTAAGTTTATTTACTTCACATTGAAGTAAATACAAATTTGCGAGTATGAATTCATTACATCTGTATCTGAGAGTTCACCTTATATGCGTCTATAGAGTTTTCGCAAATCCTACAGACTGCATTATCCATGGGAGATCCAAAAAATAATAGTAAATGTCGATACAATAGTATAGAAATTAGGAAGGCCTTCATATGTTTATTTTGAGAGGAGAATTAAATTAATGTACAAGTTAATTTTACAATTTCAACAGTAATTTCCTTCTCGAAAAAAACACTACTGATGATGGTAATGAACTTTATTTTTAGAAATGAATTTTGCGTAGTATGTCCTTGTGAAAGGCAAGAAAGTCAGTTTACAAAGCTTCCCCCTGTATGCAGAATATATCTGTAAATGTGTGCCTTATTAATTAAACAATTTGTTGATTAGCATAGTACGTGTTTTTGTTGCTTACGGGATGTAATAAAAGACGTCTTACAACACTTAGAAGTTTAAGTCTGTAAGATATTATTTTAATACACACCGTCTTATTAATTAGATAAACTAAGAAGAAATAATGAATTTTAACAATTGTAATCTTTACCTTCAGCCCAATGTCGGTGTTTACAACTGACCTTAATCCAACCAGATTACAATTCAAAACCCACATCGTGTGTAGCGCTAAAGCCACAACTATGAAAAATAATTATAATTTTCTTAATCGGTATACAAAAGTGAGGCGAACGAGCCCTTGGAATCAATCCTTAGGCAAGAATCTCTCGCAAATATTAAGTCTGCGTGTTGCGGCCCTACAGGTCCTGGATTGTCTATCAAATACTCCTGCCCGAATTTACTACAACTTAGGATGCCAGCTTTGATGATTTTCTTATTATGTTATTGAAGAGATTATTATAGGATTGAAAATTGCTTAGCCAAGCTTATAATTACTATGATATCCTTTTGACCCCTGCACTAGCATTCACATGGTATTGCATAATCTCACTCTTAATAGTCTTATTCCAATTAATTAATTAAATCCAGTTACTAATTTTGACTATGATATTTCAATTTAGTTAAATTAGGAAATAATTTTCCCATCCCCCTGATTGCCCCAAAAGCTAACTAACCACTTACTTCATACTGTATGGTTGGCACCTGAAATAAGTATACCTGCCACCTGCTGATCACTCCTTCCTCTGCCACGGTCCGCTAGCGTCTCCCCCGATTCTCGAAGGCGTTCAGCAGACGTGTCAGACTGCACATGCGTGGGGGTGTGAGAGCTTGATGGGGGAGCAAGACTTGCTGACAAGGGAGCAATTGCTATGAGGTCCTGCATGTTCGTTATTGGCTGAAGGCCAGCAAATGTTAGTCGGGTCTGTGAATTTATCCCTCTGAAAATGGTTTGGAAAATTTCCTGTTCAGTAGTTTTGGGTGACAACATTTTGAAATTCAGTTGAATGTCCTTAACGTAATCAAGAAGCTGTTCATCAGGACTCTGAGAACGATACAAGAATTTGTTTTGAGCCTGTATTAGTGAATCTGGAATGAAAAATGTTACATTTAATTTTAACAAAAGTTGATTCCAGGATACATTTTGTGCTACATTATCGATCAAAAATTCTCTTAAACGGTTTTGAATAGGTAAACTGACATTAATCAAAATAGCTTTTTCAGAAACCAGGTTTAAGTCGATAATTTTGTTTACATTTTTCAAAAAGGCAAAAATATGTTCATCATTGTTTCCAGAAAGCTTTAGGATTTCCCTTAAATGTCCCTAATGTAAGGGGGTAATCTGGACTCGTCTTTCTGAGTATTGGAGGAACTGTTTTGCATTTCTCACGCTACAGATTTGGCAGTTTCCGCAACCGCAGTCACGGTTATTTGATGAATTCCTTGGAATAGGTTGAGCATATTCGGATCCGCCATAGTTGAGGTTTGGGATGTGGATGGTATAGGTGACTGAGTAGTCTGTGTAGGTTTTGAGACAGCTTCAGTTGTGGTCGACTGAGTGAATGTCTGTGTAGGTGTCTCCGTCTCGGCTTAGGACTTGTTTTGAGACGCGACCTCCTCATCATCCAGTATTTCTCTGTGGGCTGACCTAAAGTAGATCTTCAGTTTTACTTGATTCTCCTTAAGCATTGAGACTGGGGAAATGTCCAAAGTTCGGCATTGTTCGGTGGCCTGCTCTGCAGTCAGGCCCTTTATCCATGAAACCGTACTCTGTATGTTGTCTTTGTCGTAAATCCGCATTGTCGCTTGCTTATTAAATCAAATTAATTTTGTATGATTGCACTGAACTAATCTTTATCTAGGAGGGGGGCTGGTGGGGAGGGTTAACTACTTCCTAATACATTATATTTATATAGTTTTTTAATTTATTTTACATATTTGTTCGAAATTCTTATCTTGGACTGATATACATGAAAATAGCTTAATGGCTGCCAAGGCTGCATTGAAACTGGTTAGATTCATTTATATTTTTTTATCTGTACATATTTTATTAAAATTGTATCTTAATTATGTGTAAGAATTTTACAATGTAGGTCCAGGAGCTCACCCTCCTTGACTTGAGCTCACCCCCTACATGGACAAATTGCAAAATAACTGGAAATGGAGGACTGCACTGCCAAGTTGGTGCCTTCCCCAAGACACATTTACTCCTAGCCAACGCCAACAAACTGCAAAATCTCTACCTTTTTATGCTGGTAACAACATTAGTCTGCCGGCACCTCACTTGTTACAATTCTCGCACCAACAATATTTTTACGCTAGGTGAGGCCTCTTCAAACACTGAGTGGTCATATTTCCCATTTAATTCCCATAAAATATAGCATGGCCCTTATAATTTCTGGGAAGGGTAGGGTGAGGTCACATGTGCAAGGCCCACAAACTGTGTGTGTCTTAAACTCAACCTTTTTTAAGTTTTTTTTATTATTTTTTTTGCGTGCTCCCTAGATATTTTCAACCATTGGTCCCTTCACTGCCGCTACTTTGGCGTTTATAGCCTGGGCATAATTTCGAGACACCGACGGGCTGCTTGTCATGTATAGTGGCACGAAATCCCGGGGCAGGCCAAAAAAATATCAGGTTGCAACGATTTTTTATATTTTATTTCTCTCTAGTATAAGTAAAACTCAACGCCTTGCTAAACTCTGATGAAGGGGAGGTAAGGAAGTGAATGGTAAGCCCGCTATTTTAATGTTTAATTCTCTTTATAATCAAGGTTTCCCTTGATTTAATATGTCACTCAATGTTTTATGATAATGGGACAACAAGTGAGTGCCCTTCATGGGTCCCTAAGTAAACGGTCAGTAGGGTGCTATGGCCGGTTCTGGACCACCTTAGCAAACTGAGGAGCCGAGGAGCCCCCCCCCGTGACGTCATCCCCCCCCCCGTGACGTCACCCCCCCCCCCCGTCACGTGACCTGGTGGAAACCTAACATAGGCTGGCGAGCACAGGCGTGTGAGATGTGGTTGGTAGAAGAGGGCAGAAGGTACCTCGCGGAGGACTATCCATTCGAGAAGGAGTACTGGGAATGGATCCGGTATGAACAGCAGTATTTACTATTGGTGAACGATTGGAACAGATACGGGGAACAGTTTGCAGTAAATCCTTTTTTGTAAAATTTATAAGAACTAAAATGAATATTAATTGAAGTAAATAGTTACACAAAGCCCTCCTCCACATGATGTCACCATCCCCGTTATACCTCGAGGCAAGCACTTGTTTACTTGTGGTTTTCCTATGTTATTTAATGAGCGGTGCCTAATGATCCTCCTCATTTTATCTGTGAATGTACTTGAGTGCTCATTTGTGTGCTCCTAACCAGTGACTTCTTCCTGCTTCGATTACCTTCATTAATTAAACGTAAGTAGAAATATTTTTATTAACTAAACCATTTTAAATTTTATTTTATTTCGGACGTACTCTCAACACTTTATTTACTAATGAAATTTAATCAAACCCTGTTTTAAAACAGCTCTTTATTAAATGTATTATGCCTTTCCAACGAATGATAATTTCCAGTTAACTGATTTCGAACCTGACATTACAATGTTTGAGGCATACATAAATCAGTGAAGCTATTCTGAGCGTATCATGGTTGTTTCTATTTAATATTTTATTTTTCATTCCTCTAGAACGTTATTAAGTATCCTTTGTTGTTGTAGATGAACAACCAACATTTGTGTGAGGTCTGTGGTCACACCTTCAGCCTTTTCAAAAACCTGAGGAGGCATGCAGAGTCTACCCACAACGACAGACGCCATGACTGTAACGTTTGTGGTAGACGATTTACAAGAAGGGACAACCTCAATCGGCACATTACTACTGCCCACCAACAGCCTGTGGAGGAGCTCCAAGGTTAGTAACTATAATCATGGCTACCTTTTTATAAAATGCTTCTCATAATTAATATTTAAAGAAATTTAAATTTTTAATTTTAAATTGGAATTTAAAAATTTACATAATAAACTGTGATAAGTGTTCATGCTTCACATAAGTGGTCCCCCCCCCGTTCATGCTTCCTCTATCCTAACCTAACCAACCAACCTAACCAACCAAGCAGCCCCCCCCCCCGTTCATGCTTCCTCTATCCTAACCTAACCAACCAAGCAGCCCCCCCCCGTTCATGCTTCCTCTATCCTAACCTAACCAACCAAGCAGCCCCCCCCCGTTCATGCTTCCTCTATCCTAACCTAACCAACCAAGCAGCCCCCCCCGTCGTTTTATAAGTGTAGTAACTCTCGTTATATGTTGTAGACGGAGGAGCAGAGTTGGAGGCTCGGGCAGCCAGGTTCCGCTGCGCCTTCTGCGACAGGGACTTCATGCGCCGTCATAACCGGGACCGCCACCAGACGCGCAGCTGCCCTATCGCGTTGAACCTCATCCGAGACCACTTCGAGCCACCACCATCACCCATCGCGGAGCCACGGGAGCCTCAACCCGGACCGAGCCGGGAGCCTCAACCGGGGCCCAGCAAGGAGCCGCAACCGGGGCCCAGCAGGGAGCCGCAACCGGGGCCCAGCAGGGAGCCGCAACCGGGGCCTAGCAGGGAGCCACAACTGGGGTCTAGTGAGGAGGAGGAGGAGCCGATGGAGGGTGCCGGTCTCCCAGCGTTCCAGCTCGTGCATCGAGCCTTCCGCAGACGCCTCCTCACCTTTCGACTGTCCCAACCGATGGACGCCCTGCTGACAGTTGAGGAAGCGCTCGTCTTCCTGTTCCAGGAGGTCTTTGATCTTTTGACTGGCGTGAGGAGCAGGCATCCCAGCATCAAGGTGAACATGGTCCTGGAATGTGAGTTCACCAACATCCATGGGGCCACCTGCCTGCGCTCCTTCAACACGAAGAACGTCCCGCTGACCGAGGCCTCTGACTTGGGGGATTTCCTCTCCGCGACGTTCGACACGATCAAGAATAAGAAGGAGCAGTGCGAGTTGGTGGGCAGTGGATGGACCTACCTGCGCATACGTGACCTGGAGATCCGCGTGAATGAGTACATACCGCTCGGAGGCAGGGCGTTTATTCCGCTGCCAAAGGACATTGACGCCACGCACGCAGTCATCAATGTCCAAAACAACGATGACATGTGCTTCATGTACGCGATCCTGGCCGCGTTCGTCCCGGAGCATCAGCAGAGACCCGCAAGGTACACCTTGGACATCATCGCCCGGTACGACTGGACCGACCTGCGCTTCCCCGTCACACTGAAGGACATCAAGGCTTTTGAGCGCAAGAACGCCATCAGCGTGAACGTGTATGGGATAGAGCGCGCGATGGTGGGGAGACGGTCTGGTGGAACACCTGAGTTCAAGAACAGGGTATACCCGTTGAAGATATGTAGGCGGGAGCTCCAAGACCATCGCGACCTGCTGTACGTGACAACTGAGGGTAACAGCCATTACGCGTTCATCAGGAACTTGAGCCGACTGGTCCGCCCTCAGCTCACCACCCATGACCACAGCATCTACATCTGCAAGAGGTGTTTCGCCTACTTTGACAACCGGCCCAACAAGCTTGGGTTGATGGGCGCTCAGCGCTTGGAGGAGCACAGGCGTTACTGTTACGCTAAGGCTCCTCTCCGCTTGGACATGCCAAAAAAGGAGAAGATCCGGTTCGCGCATCCCGAGTACACCCGGCGAGAGAGGTTCTGCATCTACGCGGACTTTGAGTGCTCCCTTCAGCCCGTCGCTGACGACCCTGCGGAACCACCACCCGGGACCAGACCTATGCGCATGCACGTCCCATACGCCTTTGCATACCAGATCATGGACTCGTTGGGGCTGGAGGAGTTTGAACCCCGGGTCTACTTCGGGGTCGACGCGTCCAAGGTGTTTATGGAGAGGCTCAAGATGGACGTGTTGATGCTGTGGGAGTTCCTGTTCAGCATGAGAGCTCTGCACCCTTCTCTGACCCGGCAGGAGATGGAAGAGTACCTGGCGGCGACTCGCTGCTACCTCTGCGGTGAGGAGTTCACCGAGCAGGACGTCAAGGTGCGGGACCACAACCACGCCCCACCTTACGAGTTCCGAGGAGCGGCGCACCGCTCGTGCAACCTACGGTACAGGGAGCAGCGGGTCATCAACTGCTATTTCCACAACCTGTCCAACTATGACGCTCACTTCATAGTGCGGGAGTTAGCCATTGACCCCGGCGATGTGGACGTGCTGGCGCACACGGAGGAGCGCTACATCGCTTTCACCAAGCGGTTCCACTTTGGCCAGCCCGGGGACAACCAACGACAGTCATCTTTCGCGGTGCGGTTCCTGGACACCTACAGGTTCTTGTCCATGAGCCTGGCCAACCTGGCGGCGGGGCTTCCCACGGATAAGATGCGTGAGACCAGGAAGCGGTTCCCCGACAACCGGCTCTTCGACCTGGTGTGCAGGAAGGGCGTGTTCCCCTACGACTTTGTCACGTCGTACGACACGTTGTACTCCACCAGACAGCTTCCTCCTCGGGCCGCGTTCAAAAACAGCATGACCCTGGAGGATATCAAGGAGGAGGAGTACGAGCACGCCCTCAACGTGTGGCGAGTCTTTGACTGCAACCACCTCAAGGACTATGCCGACAAGTACCTGCGCTGTGACATCGCCCTCCTCACCGATGTGTTCGAGCAGTTCCGCGACACCTCTTTGGCTGAGTATGGACTGGACCCTGCCCACTACTACACCCTGCCCTCTTACGCCTGGGATGTCATGCTCAAGACCTGCGGCGTGGAGCTGGACACGCTACGGGACTTTGACATGTACCTCTTCGTGGAGCAAGGCATCAGAGGAGGTATCTCCCAGGCCATCACCCGCTACGCCAAGGCCAACCACGAGCGATGCCGCCCTGAGGACCGACGCCTCGACGAGCCGACACGCCACCTCCTGTACCTGGATGCCAATAACTTGTACGGCTGGGCCATGTCCCAGTACCTGCCCACCGGAGACTTCCAGTGGCTCAGCCGTGAGGAGATTGACGCCTTGGACATCGCCTCGTTGGACGCGGAAGCCGACCGGGGCTACATACTGGAGGTGGACCTCAACTACCCCGCCCGTCTCCACGACCTGCACAGGGACCTCCCCTACTGCTGTGAGACCAAGCGGCCTCCAATAGGCAAGTTCCCCAAGCTGGTGACCACCCTGGACAACAAGGAGCACTACATCTGCCACTACAGGATCCTGCAGCAGGCGCTGAACAACGGACTGGAGCTTGTGGCTGTGCACAGGGCCGTCTCGTTCCACCAGTCTCGATGGCTCGAGCCCTACATCCTGATGAACACCGAGCTGAGGAAGAAGGCCAAGACCAAGTTTGAGCAGGACTTTTTCAAGCTCATGAACAATGCGGTCTTCGGCAAGACCATCGAGAACGTGCGCAAGCGCCTGAACGTCAAGCTGGTCTGCACTCCGGAGAGGTTCAGCAAATACGTGGCCAAGTCCAACTTCCTGGACCGCACTTACTACACAGAGGACATAGCCCTCATCCATCTAGCCAGGGTGAACATCGTTCTGGACAAACCCATCTACATCGGCATGTCTGTCCTGGAGCTGAGCAAGTGGCTCATGTATGAGTTCTTGCGCAAGATGAAGGACCGCTACGGTGACCGCCTGACCGTAGACTACATGGACACGGACAGCTTCGTGTTTGACATCATCTCTCAGGACATCTACAGGGAGATGATGGAACACCTGGAGGACTTTGACACCAGTGCCTACCCCAGGTCCCACCCCTGCTACAGCCCCATCAACGCTAAAGTCATCGGCAAGTTCAAGGATGAGTGCGCTGGCAGATCCCTGTTTGAGTACCTCGGGCTTCGTTCCAAGCTTTACTTCATGGACATCGAGGACCCGAGCGAGGAGACGGGATCCAAGGCTCTCAAGCGCGCCAAGGGAGTCGCCAAGGGGGTCGTCAAGAACATCCTTACCCCGACGACTACAGGGAATGCCTGTTCAACGAGGTGTTGAAGACCACCGTCAACACCCGGTTCCAGTCCCACCTGCACCGTGTCTTCACAGTCCAGGTGGAGAAACTTTCCCTGAGCCCGAAAGATGACAAGCGCTATGTCCTGGCGGATGGGATCCACACCTTGCCTTGGGGACACAAGGACATCCCACCACTGGCTGAAGGAGGACGAGACCACCTCAATAACCAACAGCAACAGCAGCCAATGGAGGTGGATGAGGAGGAGGACGTTGATGAAGAGTTTCCTGTGTAGGCTTATGTTTATATGTAAATAGTATTTTTAATTTATTTGTAAATAGCGTTTATAATTTATTTGTAAATAGTATTTGTAAGCAATTATATTGTAAAAGCTTTAGTTCACAGCAGATATCTGTGTTGTTATTACCTCACCCGTATTTCCTCATTATATTTTCAAAATCATCTACATGTCCAAGTTATAACTTTTTCAAATTAAAATAATTTAAAATGTAATTTAATAATTTAAAAAAATTTTAAATAAAAAAAATCGAGATATTGGACATGTACTTTTCTTAAATATTGAAGTAAGGACAAATGAACAACAAGTGATTGCAATATATCGTATTTATTTCAAAAACATAATAAGAATATACAAACACACAATTAAAAAGAATAAAATAAAGTATCAGTAACGTAGTGGTGAGAAGATGGAGTGGAAGAGCCTGCGGACCAGAGCGTCGTTGACCGTGGGGGACGCCAGATCGAAGAGCTGCACGTAGTCACCAAGCGCCATACCGAGGACCGCCCGGCAGTACAGGTAGGTGAGGCAGTAGTGGCCGCAAACGGAAGTACCATAGCCCTGGAGTCGATACCTGTTGTAGACATAGCGGCGGCGCGAGTTGCGCCTCAGGAACCTCTGGTAGTCCGCCTGGTATGGGGACCTGCCGTAGCTGTCGAAGTATTCCAGCCGGTCCTCAGAGCAGTAGAATGCCACCCAGTGGTCTCCTCTCTCAGTGTGTGACATGGTGTTGGCCACTATGGCGGTCTGGGGTTGAACGGGTGAGTGAGGCAGACGGTCAGAGGCGCAGACCAGAACGCTCCTCAGTCCGGGGACTTGCGCCAGGCTCCTCTCGATCTGTGTGGTGTTCATCGTGGGCGGAAGCAGCAGCAACACTCTAGGGCTGACGAGTCCGACCTGTCATTGGCCATCAGCCAATCACGCAGGACGATACAGTTGTGCAGAGCGCAACGGTTGAGGGCGCTCTTATGGTGGCTGCAGCGCAGGGTCCGGCAGGAGGGTGGTCCGTTGAGGGACCCGCAACCCAGGTCGTCCATGTCCTGCACGGTGGTGGCGGCAGGCTCGACGATCAGGTGCCGCTGAACGAAAGTCCTCTTCTGCGACCCCTTGACGTAGACGATGGGGCGGTGGATGAAGCAGGCCCGCAGCTTGTCCAGCAGGGCGACATAGGCGATATCGCCCTGGCCCCACTCGAGCCCATGGCAGTGACGCGTGAGCCAGCCGCTCTCGCGCAGTTTCTCGCTGGTCAGGAGGTCTCGATTGAAGGGCGGACGAGCGATGTGATGCATGATTAGTGTGCCGGTAGTCACGTCCACCACGCAGACCTCCTTCAGCAAATAGTCGTTGTCGCTGTCCTTGAAGCACTGCATGTCCATCACCACGTTTCCATGATGGCAGCGCACTAGGCCGGTGGCAGTGGCGGTAGGCTCGTTGTAGATTGGTGGCGGCACGTCCATCTCGCGAGGTCGGCTGAACTGAGAGCGAGCGCGCGCTGCCTCGGCCTTAAGTAGGTGGGAGGGCGGCGGTGGCAGCGGCGGAGGAGATAACCCGTTTTACCCTCCAAAGTCCACAGTCACGTTGCGGTGACGGTCCACCTCCACGACGTTGTCCAACTCGGCATACACTATGCAGTTGAACGCCTCCGCCAAGGCTTCGGAGAACCCAATCTCTATGCGCAGGTTACCGTTGCGCACCAGGTTCCAGTGGCTGGATTGAGAGGCCGCCATATCGGGCGTCAGATCAAACGCCATCAGGCAGTATCCATAGGGGTATTCGTTGCGACTGACTTCATTACCACAGTCTGAGAAATTGATGCCGGTGCCAGTGTACAGCGTGTGGTAGGCGAGCACGCACAACTCATGACCGAACGTGTAATCCGGTTGAAGCGGCTTACATGGTACTTGCTCACCATCTATGTACAGCGCGAAGAAGTTCACGTGGCTGTGGGTGAAGTTGAACGGGTTCTTCTTGTAGTCCCCGTTGAACGCCTGATTGCTGACCAGGCCAACTATAATGCGTTTTGGCAGTTGACCCAGAAACACACTGTTCAGAGTCTTGCTGCTGATACCGGAGGGTAGCGTGAAGGATTTGACTTCCACGCGCGTAATGGGATATTTGGCTGTGCCCGACTCCAGCGTCCTGCTGTGAGCCAACAGCACGCTCGGGTTGATCTTACAGCAACAGCGCATAAACAGGTTGACTTCGGCGATGTCCACTTTGTAGTCTGTCACGGTTTTAGACATGATGGAGAATGAGTTCTTTGACCTGATCAGACGAAAGCGCATCTCCACACCGTTTAACATGAACTTCTCCTGGTTGCACAGGTCAACGTGCAGATGTCCGACCATGTCCACGTACCGGCTTCCCTTGATAAACTCTCTCCTTTTCTTGAGTCCGGTATAATTATCCTCCTCAGTATTGTCCATGTTCCCGGCATAGTCCTCAAAGAACATCTCCGCGGTGAGGTGCGATGTCTTGGCATCACCACCATAGGACAACAGGTTCTCCAGGTAGGCGCGATAGGCGTACGTGTTGTTCTGAGGAGACACCAGTTTGTTGTTCAGGTACAGATCCACTTGACTGAACAGCGAGTGCAGCCAGTTGTTAATCGGACCCACCTCTTTTATCGCTTGATCACCCGTTACAGCGCCTCCATTAGCCGTTCTAATGATAGCCTTCACATGCAGTAGCGTCTGTGACAGATCCTTGTACTCGTCCCCATGACCCGGAACTATGAACTCAACGGGTGAGTCGTCTGTCAGGGAGGAGATGGGCTTGTACTGCACCCATTTACCACTCTCTATACTGGTCTGCGTGGGCGGTAGCGAGAACAGGTCCAACTCGGTCTTGACACACTCGCACGACTTCTGATGTAGAAACGCCATTATCCAAAAATGTCCCTCACGGTACTCCTGTTCTTCTTACGTCGCACAACGGTCTTGCTCCTCCTCTTCTTAGCGACACGTTTTCAGGCTTCCTTTTTCTCTTGGGCGCAGCGCGCTTCTTCTTCTTCCTAACTCCGAGGAGTTTAGCCAGAGACTGAGGGGTCACTCGCTGTACACGCCTCCTCTTATAGGTGCCACCACCACCACCACCACCGCTCAGCACGCGATCCAGTTTTTCATCAGCCTTACGTTTCAGCGACCCGGTAAACTGCCTGAGTCGGGCGTTGGCTGCGACCCGGGGGTTGGCTGTGCCCGCCGCCACGTCGCCCAAGAAGCCCACACCGGACCTCAGCGCCTCCTTGCCCAGCGCCGATGCACCGGATCTGATCAATGGGACCACTGTACGCTTCAGCCCGCCTAGGAAACTGCCGATGCCATGACCGCGTTGGAAAGCGGCTCCTCTGAATACCGTGGACACTCCATGTCCAGACTGCTGTTGGCGGTAGTACGCCAGATAGGGGTCGTTCAGGTTCATTGCTGCTGCTACTCTCTGCGCAGGTGAAGCTTCATGCACGTAGTCCCGAAGTGGAATGGCAGATGGCGTCCAACGCTGTCCCTTAAATCGATTTCCACACTATCGAAGGAGCTCTTCATCAGCGGCACGTAGTGAGGGTCGGTGAAATGCACAGTGATACTCGCACCGTAGATGTAGTTTTTTGCGTCGATGTTCACAATCTTTAACAAGGGCGCAACAGTGTCACCTACTAGCTGAGGTTCCACCAGGTTACAATACACGTACATGTGCGAAGGGATCCCAGCCAGTAAGTTGGGCGGTCTTATAGCTTTTCTATGTTTGATCAAATCCACATTGTGCACGTCGTATCCCAACTGTAACGCTAGAGTGGGGCTAAATTCCAGTTGCTCCACAGTCTGGTCTATCGAGATCAATTCCACCTTCCCAATCTCTTTGTCGTACTCAAACTGGCATTGGTATAAGTCCAATTTTGGAATGGCGTTGATGGCGTTGACCAGTTCACCGATGTCTTTATAGTTTCCAGCTTCCACCTTTGCAGCGGTCAGTTCAGGCTTGCCGGTGTCATCCTTAGTGTAGAGATATACGCGAGCGTCCTCCCCCACTGTCACAAACGAGCATGGGTAATGGACCTCGACTAAAGCGACTTCCCATTCACCATCGCCACCCAATCGCACGACTGACGGTAGATGGGTGATGTAGTTAGCCACGGTGTTGTTTGGATAATAGTCCATTGAGCTGTTGCTGGGCAACGTCAGGTACAGCTGCCTGCGCTTTGTCGTCATAGCAGCTGTTGCACTTCAGATGCAGGTACCCACGAGTTGAAGTCCTCTCCGTAACCGACCCACTTGACCAAGTAGCGCTTACTGCGGCCTCGCCCTTTAGTGTCCAGTATTTTATCTATTTGGTACATACGGTCCGGGGCAACCGTTACCTTTTGCATCTCATGCTCGTAGAAGCGCCCTTCCAGCGGCGTCCCGTTCAGGTCTCGCAGCACGTACAATGGTAGAGGATGCGACCCGTATACGTGATCCACCACAAACAGCTCCTTACTCCAGTTGGTCTCATAACCTTTGGCGAACGTGCCCTTCTCCTTGGCTATGCGCACCGTGGCACCAGGCTCGAACCTGGGCTTGCGTCGCGGGATCGCCTTTCCATACATGTGACGCCACACCTTATACACCGTTTTTCCATCGCCGCTGTCCGCGTCCACAGGTCGCAGACCACCACCCAGGCTCTTGTGCGGGCTGCGGTTGTAGGCATCCACAAGCCTGTCCAACACGTCGATGTAGCGATACGTGTTTTTGTAGGTTAGGTAGCGCCACATGCGGTTCTTGAGCGTGCGGTTGACTCGCTCCACCACCACCGCCTTCACATCGGGGTTCTGCGTGGTGACGTATGTGACACCGTGACTCTTGAACAATCGCTTGGTAGCGGCCCCGGTGAACTCCGTCCCCTTGTCAGTCTGTAGACAGCGAGGAGTCGCCTCGGAGAATATCCTCTCGAACGCTGCCGCCACCTCTTGCCCGCTTTTCCTCCTCAGTGGTACCGCAAACAACCGCTTACTGAATACATCGATCACAGTCAGCAGGTAGTTGACCCCGTCGTTGTGCTGGCTGAGACCGCGCATGTCGTTCAGGTCCGCCTGCCACAGCTCCTGAGGCCCAAAAACGGCGTAGCGGTTGCGGGGAAACCGCTTGCGCGCAGGCTTGTGCAGCGTGTAGGTGTCCTGGGCACGCAGCCATTCCACCGCTCTGCGTTTCGGGAGGCGCGCGGCTCTGGCCAGAGCAGCCACCCCGCCGAGGGAACCGGGCTGGCTCGGGTCATAGTACAGCTTCTCCATTACGGTGAGAACGGCTCCCGGTTGTCCAATGACGATTCCTGGTCAGGTTCCTCGGTTATTATCCTTCTCCTGGCTGCCGGAAGTCGCGGTCTCAGGCGGTCTAGCATTGGTGTCAACCTCGGTGACAGGGGTGATGAGGAGGCCGTCGTGTCTCCCCAGGGGCTCGATGCAGTGTCCAGCCCCCCGTTTAGGTAACGCAACGCCGTGGGATTGCTCATGTATTCTTTAGGCACGTTCATGTTTTTCAAGGCGGTCATCACTTGTTGCCAACCGGTAGGCAATCGGTCCGCCCTTCGCGCTCTCACTATGCTGTGCGCGATGTCCACTATATTGGAATTGGGGACCTTCTCGTTGTTCACATACACCACCCCACTGGCGTCCCAGGCGATGGGGCTGCCTTGCTGGGTCATGAACCGCAACAAGTTGCGCGCCACCGACTTGTAGATTTTTGGGAATGATGCCAACACCCCCTCCTCCTCCGAGGTGCTAGACTCACGTTTCACGTGACTCGGACCTGCCTCTCCCTCCTCCTCCCCCTCGATGATTGACAGGCCTATGGGTTGACGTTTAGCCGCGGAAAAGTGCAGGAACCGCTGTAACACCTGTTGATATTGTTTCCATTTTTCCGTATCATTCAGCCGCTTGTCGCTCAGTATGCGATGCATCTCAGCGTCCAGGCCGGCTGGCTTATTGGTACTGCCTGCTCCTCCTCCTCCTGGTCCTGGTCCTTCTCGCAATCTCTCGATGAGCTCCTGCGGTACAACTACCATTTTCTTAGCGTGCTCCATTTTTTTTTTCAAATTACTTTCTGCATCAACACAGGTAACACCGCATTTAACAGCAAGGGCAGGAGGATCCCACCGCCCCGTTGTACAAGGTAGCGTCGCTTCTTGACCCAACCCTCACCGCGTTTCACCAGCCGTCTGAGCGCCTGTTTGTGCTTTCTCAACTTTCGTTTATGACAGGTGGTGAGCGGCACGTTCCCGCGTAACACGTTGTACGCACACTCACACACTGACCTGATACGGCTATTCTCGCACGCTTTTAACAGGGCCTTGCGTTCCTTGGATGTAGCGTGCACCAGAGCAGTCAGCAGGGCTGTGTCTTTCTTCACGCGGTGTGACATGATGACTGACACTGGCGCGCGCTCAGCCTATTTATCACTTTTTCTTGGGCAGGTACACGTAGTTAACTGGATCGTCTGGGAAAACGGCTGAACGTACCCGCATCTCCTCGGGTGTAGACTGTTTCAAGTCTATCAGCAGATAGGCGTGAGGATCGCGCGTGGCGTCCGCATAAGCCTCCTCCACAAATTTGGGGTTCTCTGGGTATACTTGGCGAGCCAAGTGTTTGATCTGAGCGCGGTCCCGGGGATTCTTGAAACACACTATGTAATGAGCGTTCAGCGATATGTCGCGCTGGCCCCTACCCTGATGAAACAGGTTTTGCGTGATGAAGAACACGCTCATGTTGCGGTGATGGGAGCCCTTGGTGAACAGGTCCGCCACGCCGGGGCCAGCCTCACGCATCATGTCATCGACGATAACCAGGGAGGGCTCGCTACCATCGTAGTCGTCCAGGTCGGGCAGGCCGGCTACGTAGCGCACAGTAGGGTCATCGGCTCCTCCTCCACCGCCGCTACCGCAGTGCCAGGTGATACGGGCGAAGCGCGTATCGCACATGCGGTCGGTATGCCCTATGAAGCGAGCCACAAAGTGCGACTTGCCGCTGCCCGAAGGTCCAGCTACGATGGCGGTGAACGGGTGTTTCCACCTCAAGTCCATGGTGGCTACTAACACAGCCACGCACCGCCTCGACTCTTATAATTAATTGAGTTTTTATATTTATTTTTTTTATTTTTATATTTATTTTTATATTTATTTTTTTATTTTACATTAATAAGGATAAAGGAATAAGGTTTTTTTATTTATTTATTCAAACAAATTCCAGAAGAGCTCCTTTGCTGCCGGGGGGACCGCTCCTCTTGACCAAACTCATCCTCGACCCCACACCCACGTTGTACTGGCCGATGACATGGTCTCCCAAGACGGCCAAGTATCTACGAGGCATGTAGATCCTCAGCGGGTCGTCACCAGTTAGCCCCTCCAAAGTGGCCATTATCGCCTCGCCATAAGGAGTATCCACCCGCTCAAATGACCGGATGGGGTAAATTATGTTGTCCCGTAGATCGGCTATGCGGGTATAACCCCCCGCCTTGCAGCTGTTGAGGGCTGACTTGAGGTCTCCTGTTTGGTCCATGCTGCTCGTTGAGTGTCTTGATGTGGAATGGTTGTGGCTCACCACCGAGTCGTATTATATAGGCTCACTGCGTCAACAAGTTGTTTACGTCATTGTGTGTGTTTTCCGGGTCGTTGTGGTGTTTACTTCTTGCGCTTTGGGATGACGCAATTGCCTCCAGCCTTACGTTTTCCCTCGCAAACTGTTGCGCAATCGCGGGTCTTACGCCAGGCGGGTAGTGGAGTCACGATCCTACTAACTCCGTTAATTTTAGGCACTCCGGTATCGCTATTAATCCACATATTTTCTAGTCTCGTTAACAGGTCCGTGAGGCATATGCAAATTTCATCGTCTCTATCCTCGTCCAAGTATAGGCCGCAACTATGCGTAGGGCGTCCGCCTTTGAATACCGACATCTTCAATAAAACGTTTCCTAAGTTGGTAGGGTTCTTTACTGTATATTGACATTCAGCATCGCTCCAACTGCATGATGGAGAATCGGTAGGTGTATTCCTGTCCACTGTCCATCCAACAACGGGCTTCTTGCTCCTCTTCTTAGTTATGGTAGGCGGTCTAGCATTCTCATCCATGGCATCAAGCTCCTCCATCAGAGAGCGGATGGTTCGATCCACCTCGGTTGCACTGTTGCTGCTGCTCATGGCGTCTCGGGCAAAACTGAGGCCGCGGTAGCGGACCTCAGGTTTATATACCGGCAGCGCGCGCAACCGGGTATGTCCCCGCCGAGCGGTGGCGGCCAAAGAGGGCGCGTCACGACAGCAAGCCGCTGAGCAATTCAAGGGTGCAACCTTGAGCGTCAGCAAACCGCTGAGTAATGCCTTCCTGGGCAACTCCTTCAGGACCGTCCCCCGACACGCGCCGCCAACCGCTCCCGGTCGGCGGGGGCTTTTTAAGCCGCATGTAGACCAACCGGGGGGGGGACCTTACATCCTCGCATCCTCACTGCGCCTTTGCTGGTTTTGAATCGACCAATGGGGGGGGGGGAACCATATAGTTTTTCATAAAGGAATATCGTTTATTTTTATAGTTTTTTTTTATAAAGGAAATTTTACCCCCGGCGAATCTCGCGGTGGACCCTGTTGGCCTCCGCCTCCTCCCGCCGCCGCTGTTGCTCGGCGAACTCTGGGGTCCACCATCCCTGCGGTACGGCTGACGGCTTGACGATAGCTGTAAATAACGAACCAACATTAATATTCTTTTTTTTTATGAGATTTATTGATATTATAATAATGAGATTTATTGATATTATAACAATGAGAAACTGAGGATTGCTACTCACCAACTGGTTTTCCCTCCTGTGTCCTGGGGGTAGGTATCTGGGTGGGCGTCTGGGTGGCGGCGTCACCACAACGCCTCGGGCCAGAAGCAGCCAGGGCGCACGTCTGGGTGGAGGCGCACCTCGTGGCAGCTGGAGCATCAGGAGCAGCTGGAGCAGCTGGAGCAGCGGCCGGGGCATCAGCGGGGGCAGCTGGAGCAGCGGCCGGGGCATCAGCGGAGGCAGCTGGAGCAGCTGCCGGGGCATATCGGTGGGTGGCAAGGTGCCGGGCCACCTTGTCTTTTCTGCCGAATTGCTTTCCGCAAATTCGGCAAGGGTACAGTGGCGAATCCACATGCGTCAGCATATGCCGGCGCAAATGGTCGCTACGCGAGTAACGCTTGTCGCAATACATACAAGTGTACTCCATCGCGGCTGCAGTAAGAATGATTAAGACCTGGAGAAACCGGCGGGTGAAAGCGGAGGCGCGCGCGGTAAACATCACGTAGGCGATAAACAAGGAAAGCAAACGGCATGTATTGGAAAAATACGGGGGGGGTCTGGGTCGGGGGGGGGGTCTGGGTCGGGGGGGGGTCGGGGGGGGTCGGGGGGGGGGTCGGGGGGGGGGGTCCAAATGTGTTTACTAGGGAAGTTCCCCAACAATAACAAGTCCGATTTATCTCCTACACAAACAGGCTCTCGCTCAGTCGTTAAGCATGGCTGCTCCGTGGGAGGATGATATGACAGACTATGACTACGAGTTTGCACTTGAAAATGCAAATTTCGTAGATGAGTTGGAGCAAGAGGCTCTATTAGAAGAAACGTTTGCGCAGCAAATACGGGATCTGGAGCGCCTGGAGCCGGCGTCGAGCGGACTGCAGCGGCCTCCTCCATCGCCTCAGCCTGGGCCTAGCGGGCTGCAGCGGCCTCCTCCTCCTCCATCGCCTCAGCCCACACCGTCTCCATCACCGCCTCCATCGCCTCAGTCCGACTCGTCTGAGGACCCTCCACCACCACCGAGGACTGCGAGACAAGTGTACCTGGAGCGACAGGCGCTTCAGGACGACGTTGACCGAGTGTGGGTGGTTGAGCCGCAGCACGAAACACATTGGCGATGGTACATGGCCGACATGGCCAGGCTGCGTGAACTAGATGAGGAATTGGACCGCTTGGAGGAACAAGAGGAGGCGGCCGATAACGAGGAATAGTTATAAGTTTTTGTTGATAAATAAATGATTCCTTTGTCCAAAAAAACAAAAAAAAAAACAAACAAAAAAAAAACAAAAATAAAATGCAATAATAAAACCGGGATGGGGGGGGGCACAGGGGGGGCACGGAGGGGGCACGGGGGGGGGGGGTCGGGGGGGGGGCACAGGGCTGGTCCTCTCAATCATCAGCTTGCTAAACTTGTTTGTTTTTTTTGTTTGTTTTTTTGTTTTTTTTTGTTTTTTTTTGTTTTTATAATTTTATTTCATTAATACATTATAATTTTATTTCATTAATACATTACAATAAATGTGATGCTTAAATCTAAGATGATTCATGAATGTTATACAATATATGAAGAATGAAAACTTACAATACAATATAATGATAAGCCTAAACTAAAGGAATGACTTTAACCCAGAGGAGGGCCACCTCCTCATTCGCAATCAGGTTGTGGAGGCGTTGCTGCACCTCCTCCAGGTGACCGGGTTGGTTGGCGACGTATCGCCGCCTCATGAAATGATTGCGCCCGTCCGGGCCCAGGCACCCCCATCTCAAAATGACCAACTGGTCCATGACTGCAACTTCCACCAGGCCAATCACGTCCTGGATGACCTGGTGGTTCCACAATGTATACGTGGCAGTCGACATTGCCCTCTGCTTGTGGAATGAGCGTTAACGTACGGAGGAGCAGTAAACATCCCGTAATGGGGAAAAAACCGGTGACAAACAAGGAAAGTAAACAACACGGGGGGGGGTCTGGGTCTGGGTCTGGGTTGGGGGGGGTGACGTCACGGGGGGGGATGACGTCACGGGGGGGGGATGACGTCACGGGGGGGGGGCTCCTCGGCTCCTCAGTTTGCTAAGGTGGTCCAGAACCGGCCATAGCACCCTACTACGGTCGCTTTGTAAGGGAAGATCACCTTTTACACATCCTAAGCTACGAGTAGATTAAATCGAGCGATTCTATACAACAGACAAGTCCCTATATCAGGTAGCTCGCTGGATAGGCTTAGGTTAACATTAGGTGGTAATAAGTTTCTTGGGAAAAAACATGCAGTGAGTATACTTGAACTAAACAATTTTATATTTGTTTCTTGCAGCCAATGAAAATTGATGATAAAAAATATTTAATTTACTTATTTATTATTTTCATGTATAATTTTCAGTGTCCAAGATAATTTTCTACGAGTATTACTTTGGAGGGGAGGAAGGAAGGTTTGCTTGCTTGGTTTGAAAAATAATATATATTATTTCACTTAACATTCCAAACACATTATTATTTAAATTTACTCCGTCTTTTCTGGATGAATTGCTATAATATGCTTGTAAACAATTTTGCGGGGTTTCCGTGCAGATTGGCAGGCGTATGAGACAAGTTTTGGCATCTTGCAGAGTTGTGAAAAATTGGTTTATTTCGTCAGTCAATTGCTTAGCAGTAGGATTGTTGAGTAATTGTGAGAGGAGGATATTGCAACAATGAGAAGGAGTTCAGGATTGTAAAAACTTCTAACAATACGCAAAAGTGATTTAAACTGATCTTTTAAATTGCTCAAAGCAATTCCTCTCAACACATCACTGGTTCCTAAAACTAATAAAATCGGTGTGTGGGGGCTCAACTCTGAAGGATTTTCTTTTAAATGTATTTTCATGTCCAACGACGTTATCCCTGAAATAGTTACCGATTTATTGATATTAAAATTATATTTAGGTTGCATTTGGCAGTCGAAATAATTGTTGAACCTTTTGAGATGGGAATCATCGATTAAATTAATTTTGAACATAGCAGATTTTCAAATAGAAATTTACGACTATAGTTCCAAGGGGAAACGGGGAAACTATTTTTAGAATCAACTGTAGCTAGGAATTTCCTTATCCCGACAACAGACGTTTCGGCGTGGGGGGGGAGTTGACCTTGGGGGTACAGATCAATATTTGTGCATTCCAGAATGTCAATACCAATCTTAAACTACCTTAAAATATAAAGAATTTTACAGAAATGAAATAGTGGTACCCTAATAACTAAATAAATATTAATATAACTAATATCAAGATGCTGAAAAGATCTTAGACTATGTTTACGCTCATTCCTCGCGTATAAGGATAATTTAAACACATGATCAAACTTAAATCGAATCTCATAAAAAAATCAGTATCTGATTTGAGTAACATCATCAGAATACATTCCGTTATCATTTAACTGCCACCAGAATCCGGATTTTATGTCTATACAGTATAGCTATAGTTTTAGTCACTTCACTAAAAATCAATTATCGCGGTAGCTGAGGGGTATCGCACTGGCTCTTGGAGCGTAATGTAGCTGGTTCGGATCCCGCCGCCGACCTAACATTTTATCCGTGAAAAACACACATACATTTATCACTTGTTGTTATCAAAGTAAATGTTGTATTAATACGTAAATTTATTTATTTTTAAAATAAATTGAAGATTTCAGGCATGGTTTGTTGTTAGGATTGGCATGGGTGCGTTATCTTAGAAAAAACAGAGCATTTTTGGCTAAGCAGTGACTTTAACAGTGTGGTTAATTTAAC
This sequence comes from Allygus modestus, assembly GCA_963675035.1. Classification (NCBI taxonomy): domain Eukaryota; kingdom Metazoa; phylum Arthropoda; class Insecta; order Hemiptera; family Cicadellidae; genus Allygus; species Allygus modestus. The sequence continues at coordinate 116,799,677 of OY776113.1, forward strand.
TTTTAAGAGAACAGCGAATTTCCTATATGAACTAATGTTAACAATTTCTATAGGCCAAGTCAAAATATCCTTAAGGATTAACAATAAATCGTCAGGCCCAGTTATTTAGACGAAAAAATGAGATTTCAATATATTGTTTCATTAGCATAGGCTATCATGAAATTAAATGCTATAAAAATGGGTTGGCCCAAGTCCGTACATGAAACTTCGAAAATGGCAAGTAGCCTAAGTGTATATGCCAACATTTTATAGTCATAGGTCCAAGTTTATGATGAAAACAGCTCACTATAATCCAAAACTAGGAGATGTCAAATTATTTCAGATAACCTGTACAAAAGGCTTAGTTTGGTTAGAATAGTTTAATGCTTTTCTTTTGGTTCGCTACAACATTCCTGGTAATGTGTTTAAAGTATTTTACAACAGTTGTATTTTACAAAATGATATTTCAATATATCGCTTCAATAGCCTAGGCTATCATGAAATTAAATTCTATAAACATGGGTTGGTCCAAGACCGTACATGAAACTTCTAAAATGGCAAGTAGCCTAAGTGGCTACTTATATAAGACCTACATTTTATAACCATAGGTCCAAGTTTATGATGAAAACAGCTCAGTATAATCCAAACCTAGGATTTGTCAAATCATTTCAGATAAACTGTATAAAAGTCTTAGTTTGGTTGGAATAGTTTAAAGCTTTTATTTTGGTTCACTACAACATTCCTGGTAATGTGTTTAAAGTATTTGACAACAGTTGTTGGAATACCAGTTTAATGTCGGCTTACTATTACTGTAATCCAACCCTAGGCTATGGCAAATCATTCAAGATAACCTTCCGAAAAAGGCTGTTTGTTTCGAATAATCTATAGCTTTTATTGTGGTTACCTACTACATTACTGGTAATGTATTTTAGGTAATGTAGACAATTTTTATTATTAATTTAGTGAAAATATAACCTAGCAATTAATTGTCCTACAAAAATAAATTTTAAGGTTGTTCGCTTACTGTGGCTAACTTCATCAACGCTTTCTAGACAAATTGAGGCTTTGTATACTTTTTACATATGACAATCACAAAATTACCAATTGTCTAAGAAAATGTAATAAAACAAACTTTTTTTAAGTTAATATCTTAGTATCTACAGTCATCAAAAAGCTATTTTGAGTTTTTCGATCTGCCACACGCGTCGTCTGTCGACTGCCACTTATACAATCGTCGCCTTCGACGACTGACGATATTTACACAGAGTAGGCGTACTAAGGGAATATTAACTGTATAAATATTTGTTTTTTAAACGTACACTTAATAATTTATAAAATAATAAATATGCTCACAACTTAAAAATATACTTCGATTTATCTCTCTTGTGTGTTTTTTGTTGGTAAAAAAACTGTTGTTATCCAGTATAACAAAGTATACTCTAGTAAACTAACTATTGTTGCTCTGTTGTTGAAACATAGACGTCGGCTAAATTTTAACGATTCCAGTACCACTAAAATGGCTTCCAGTGTTATTCTTATGGAGAAAAAAATAAATTTGGTTTTAAGATAATTTGATTAATACTGAAAGAAATTATCTGAATAACGAACTTGACCGAGATTTTGACCTGTTAAGTTTTTCTGAAAAATTTTAAGTTTAACTGTGGAGGCGTTCTCGAGTTATTGTGGCCACAGAAACGCCAGTTGAGTTGATTCTCTTACCAGTCTAAACAGTAAAGTTGTGTATATGGATACTTTCACTTCGTTCAATTATTCAATTATCATAAGTTTAAAAACCAAAAAATAGGCTACGTAAATGCTTTTGTGCCTGTTAACCTGTAGTAACCATGATTTGTTTGCTGCTGAGTACGATTTTACATTTTATTGTTTTTATTTTATTTTATGTAATTTTAATGAAACAAGTAATTAAATAAATGGTAACCAAGTACAGGATTCTATTTCATAGGCTAGGCTGAATGCCTGCGAGGTCGAAAAAATCAAACTTGTATGCACCCAAACCTTAATAAAATATATGAACGTGTACCCATGAAATGGAAAACATTTATTTTAATAATTTTTCTTAACATTTATTTGCCTTTTTTGTGTGCTCGGCAGCAACAAGTATGAATAACTGACAGATTAATAACAGGAAAGTAGGGGGCATTGGTTCCTTCAAAACCAGCAAAGGCGCGGTGAGGAGCAAGTGAGGAGCCCCCCCCCCCGGCCGATGACCTTGACCTTGACCCCCCCGTGACGTCATCCCCCCGGTGACGTCAGCCCCCCCCGACCTTCCCCATAGCCAAGCTTGGACCCCCCCCCAGCGGCACTTTTCGTGATGACCTTGAACATGAGGAAAAAACTTTCGAAAATTAATAACTAGCCTATTTACCCACCGATTCCCACGGGACTTTTTCCAGAGTGTAGGCCTATCCTAGAGGAAGCGAATGACGTAAGAACCCCATAGATCCGCCATTAAACAAGGCCGATATTAATTTTTAAACGCGTTTTCCTTATGGGATCTCAGCTGTTTACCGACCGACTTTGATGAAACTTCACCACATGTCGGGCGACGGCCTAAGTAAACCATCCCTTAAAGAAAATTGAAAATCAACCGTTAAACGGGCCCGCTATTCATTTTTAAACGCGTTTTCCTTATGGGATCTCAGCTGTTTACCGACCGATTTTGACGAAACCTCACCACATGTCAGGCGACGGCCTGAGTAAACCATCCCTTAAAGAAAATTGAGAATCCACCGTTAAACAGACCCGCTATTAATTTTTAAACGCGTTTTCCTCATGGGATCTTGGCTTTTTTCCAGACCCCTCACTATGGTTCAAAACCAGCAAAGGCGCGGTGAGGATGCGAGGATGCAAGCCCCCCCCCCCGGTGAGCGGCTCCGTGGAGTCACGTGTTGAGGCGCGTGCTAGGGCCTACGTGACCGCCCGGGGCTGTTTACTCATCAGCGGTTCCGGGAACTGTTTACCGCTTACATTCCACTGCGAAGCTCCTCCGGAGGACGATGGAAAGTTCCACGGCGTCAACAACCGGTCTATTTAAGCGCTACTTTCCCAAGCTACTTCAGTATCTAGTGGCAACTCGTCGTGTGAGGAGCTAGGCGTTTTCGCTGCGAGTATTTGTGTGACTGTGCGGAGCCTTGTCTTTGGATATCTTAAAATGTAAGTAACATGTAATTTACTTTTTCATCAGCCAGTTTTCCGATGCCCTAAAACCTAATTAGTTAACATTAATATTTCATCTTTTACATATTCCAGTACATAGGGTCTTGTCGTTGTTTCCTTTCAGATGGAGATGAGTGGAATTGTAATGACCTTGGAACAGTCGTGTTTTATAACGATTAAAATTAATAAGCCGAACCTAAAAAGCAAAATAGATTCACTACCACTCTTTTTTATTTAAAAAAGTTTGAGCAAGATAAAAGTAGTTTTTTTGTTTTTACTTTCCCAATCGAAATGTTGAGGGCAACTGCGCCTTTGTGACGGATGGAGAGTACAGATACCCGATGTTGCAGATGGCTGTTCATCTGTGTGAGGTTTGCGGGCGCAGTTTCGGGGTTGCAAGAAACCTGGCCCGCCACGTAGCATCTGCCCACAACGATCGCCATTACGATTGTCACGTCTGCGGCAGACGCTTCGGGCGAAGCGATAACTTGCGACGCCACCTTGCTGCAGTTCATCCTCCCACTCCTCACGATCAAGCGCCAGGTACAGTTTTAGGTTAAATAAGAAACCGCCAGTAGATTTATTAAGTATGCTGTTTCCTGGTGTCCTCAGCCATGACGTCACGGCGCGCCCGTGGACTTTGATAACTAATGACTTGTTTTTATGAGAGAGTAAACGGCCCTGACTGGGTAAACTGACAATTAAGACGAGAAAACAGACTCGAGAGGTAAACAAGAGGTTGCCAGCCCTCTGTATAGTTCCTCACCGCCACCTCCTCACCCTTGTATTTAACAGGCTTGGGTAACTGGCGATCGAGATGAGGAAACAGACTTAGGGGAAAACAAGAGGTTGATAACTAATGACTTGTTTTTATGAGAGAGTAAACGGCCCTGACTGGATAAACCGGCAATTAAGACGAGAAAACAGACTCGAGAGGTAAACAAGAGGTTGCCAGCCCTCTGTATAGTTCTTCACTGCCACCTCCTCACCCTTGTATTTAACAGGCTTGAGTAACTGGCGATCGAGATGAGGAAACAGACTCTAGGAGAAAACAAGAGGTTGCCAGCCTTCTGTATAGTTCCTCATCCTCATGTTTATAGGGTAACTAATAGGACTTGTTTTCCTGTTCGCAGGCCGTCCGTGCCCGTTGTGCGCTGTCGCCCTGGTGAGTCCCGAGGATCTGCGCCACCATATGGAAGCGGTCCACGGTGCGAGCCCGTCGGCTTCGACCTCCTCCTCCACCGCAACGCCACCCGTCAGAGACCCACGGCCCGAGTGCGACGCGTGCGGGCGGCGATTCTCCCGCGAGGACCTGCTCCGGCGTCACGTGCAGCTGGTGCACGTCAACGAGGCCCGTTGCACCGAGTGCGGCGCCCTTTTCCGCAGGGCCGCGTACCTCCAGCGGCACATGGAGAGCGTCCACCGCGGTATGAGGTTCACGTGCGCCTACTGCGACCGAGGCTTCACCCGGCGCTACAACCGGGACCAGCACGAGGCCCACAACTGCCCCATCGTGAGGAACCTCGTTGTGGACGAGATGCCGCGCCTGCCCGTCCTGTCACCCGAGCCCCGGCCCAGCCGCGAGCCCCAGCCCGGACCCAGCCGCGAGTCCCAGCCCGGACCCAGCCGCGAGCCCCAGCCCGGACCCAGCCACGAGCCCCAGCCCGGACCCAGCTCCGAGCCCCAGCCCGGACCCAGCCGCGAGCCCCAGCCCGGACCAAGCACGGCACCCGACGGGATGGTGGGTGGTGGCGGCGGCGACGGACCGCCCACGTTCCGCGCCATCCAACGGGGGTTCCGCGGACGGCTCCTGACCTTCGGCCTGTCCCGGCCCATGGAGGACTTCTTGACCGTGGAGGACGCGCTGGTGCTGCTGTTCGACAGCGTCCTGGAACTGCTGGCCGACGTCAGGACCCGACACCCGAACATCAAGGTCAACATGTTCCTGGAATGCGAATTCGCCAACGTTCACGGAGCCACCTGTCTGCGGGCCCTCAAGACGAAGAACGTGCCTCTCACCGCCGCGTCCAACTTGGAGGACTTCCTGTCGGCGTCCTTCCACAAGCTGGAGGAAGAGAAAGAGCAGTGCCTGCTAGTGGGCAGCGGGTGGAGCTATCTCCGGATACGTGACCTGGAGATCCCCGTCAACATCTACACCCCGTTGGGAGATCGCGGAGCCCGGTTCGTCCAGCTTCCCAGGACCATCTGCGAGACGCGCGCCGTTATCAACGTGCAAAACGTCGATGACATATGCTTCGAGTACGCTGTCCTGGCAAAGTTCGTCGCGCAACACCCGGAGAGGTCCGCATCGTACACACCGGACGTCATGGCACGCTACGACTGGGTCGGCCTACGCTTCCCCGTGGCCGTGAAGGACATCAAAGTCTTCGAGAGGAGGAATCCTATCAGCGTCAACGTGTACGGGATCGAGCGCGCCATGGTGGGGAGATGCCCCGAGGGATCGCCAAAGTTCCAGGACCACGTGTTCCCACTGAAGATATGCAAGCGGGAGTTGGAGGATCACCGGGACCTGCTGTACGTGACCACCGGTGGAGACAGTCACTACGCCTACATCGCGAACGTCAGCAGGCTGGTGCGACCCCAGCTGACGTCCCACTGCGGCACTATCCACGTGTGTAAGCGATGCTTCGCTTACTTTGACAACCGGCCCAACAAGCTGCAACTGTTCGGTGCCGAGCGTCTGGAGGAGCACATGCGATACTGCACCGCCAAGGCCCCCCTCCGCTTGGACATGTCCCAGAAGCAGCGGATCCGCTTCGCCCACCCCGAGTACACTCGGCGCGAGCGCTTTTGCGTTTACGCGGACTTTGAGTGTGCTCTGCAGCCCGTCGCCGCCGACCCTGCGGAAGCGCCGCCCGGCACGAGGCCCCTGCAACTGCACGTCCCATACGCCTTCGCCTACCAGATCGTGGACTCACTCGGCCTGGAGGAGTTTGAGCCCCGCGTCTACTTCGGGGCTGACGCGTCCAAGGTCTTCATGGAGAGGCTCAAGATGGACGTGCTGGCGCTGTGGGAGTTCCTGTTCAGCACGAGAGCTCTGCACCCTTCTCTGACCCGGCAAGAGATGGACGAGTATCTCGCAGCGACTCACTGCTACCTCTGCGGGAAGGAGTTCACGGACCAGGACGTCAAGGTGCGGGACCACAACCACGCCCCGCCCTACGAGTTCCGAGGAGCCGCCCACCGCTCGTGCAACCTCAGGTACCGGGAGCAGCGACACATCAACTGCTACTTCCACAACCTGTCCAACTACGACGCTCACTTCGTAGTGCGGGAGCTGGCCATCGATCCCGGTGATGTGGACGTGCTGGCGCACACCGAAGAGCGCTACATCGCCTTCACCAAGCGGTTTCACTTTGGTCAGCCCGGGGACAACCAACGACAGAGCAGTTTCGCGGTGCGGTTCCTCGACACGTACAGGTTCTTGTCCATGAGCCTGGCCAACCTGGCGGCAGGGCTCCCCACGGACAGGATGCGCGAGACGAGGAAGCGCTTCCCCGACGACCGGCTGTTCGACCTGGTGCGCAGGAAGGGCGTGTTCCCCTACGACTTCGTGACGTCCTACGACACGCTGTACAGGACCAGGGAGCTGCCGCCCAAGGAGGCGTTCAGGAACTCCATGACCCTGGAGGACATCAAGGACGAGGAGTACGAGCACGCCCTCAACGTGTGGCGAGCCTTTGAGTGTCACAACCTCAAGGACTACGCCGACAAGTACCTATTCACTCTTGTGAATATTAGTTTTCAAAAATTACAAGTTTACTCTAGTTAAAACTGCTTACTCTTTTACCTCTAAAAATAAATGGGTAACCTCTTCGTTGTGGTTATATATTTTTCTCAGGTGTAAATGTTTTTTCACAATTGTTAAAATTGTTCGAGAAACATCTGTGACTATATAGCTTACAATTTTATCTACATTTGTCAGTGAATATGTAACTTGTGACTTTGTGAATCGGGCCCAGAAGGTTAACGTGAACTGAAACTCATTTTCTACAACCTTTGAGTAGTTTCCTAAAATACTTTCCCACAGTTTTTTTACCCTCTTACTTTTTCAACAACAAAAAATACTTCAACTACCGATGCAAGTGTAATTCATCAAGGCAAGTACAACTAATTGCCACGGTAATTACAGAAGAGTTCTAGAATACATTTAACGCAGGACTAGTCTCTAAGTGGGTGGTAGTTCAGCGAGCCTTCGGGGCATGATATGTGTTATTGCTTGGAGCTGCTCCAGTTCTAAGATTCACCCTCATATCGGAAAGTAGAGCCTTTGTGGATCATATTTGATTTATTTTATCCTGATAAACGATACTTGGGAAACTTTGATGATAGGTTTTAGAATAGTAAAACCCCTTTCAACCTCATTTCTTAAATGGTTATCATTTAAATACTGTACTGCTTTTAACGTTTATATAATGGAAATCTTATTATTCCGTATAACGTTTTATCTATTAAGATTAACCATGGGTAAAAGTGATAAGGTATTAGCAATGATTTTTTAGCAATATGAATGTTTCAAAATTTATCTTTACCATTTAAAGAGTCGATAATGCCTTTATTACGTCATTATTAGCTAATTAAACAGTAATTTCTGGAAAAGCGAAGTATAGTCTGGAAATAGAAAAGTTAAAATTGATATTCATGTTTTAGCTACATTAAATTTACAAACACAGTTGAGAAGGCTAAATAGAAGTGCTCTACATGTTTTATATTTGAATTACTCTGATAATAATTTAGACGAATAAGTTAAAAAACGCCTAATTTGTAAGGTTGTGTTGTTTTGAAATTGTAGTTTCGAAAATGTCTCTCCTACTGTCAGTCGTTCCTCAACACTGTTTAATGAATACTATTAACATATTTTAATCGTGTATAACTAATGTTATTAGTTTTATGACGTTTCTAGAGTCCTCCTCTCTTAGGTTATAGATATTATATTTACGAATTTGTATGTTTCAATTTAAAATACAATAGTGTTCTAAAGCCCATGATAAATTATAGGGGTTCTGTTTCATGACCAGACCGTACAAGACACGTAATATTTTGTATTCTAACTGAGCTACCTATCTTTTAAGCCGTGAAACCAAAAGGCAATAACCTAACATGATTAGTAGGGTATATTGAACACTCCGAGGGCAGGAGGAGCAGGAGGAGCCCCCCCCCGAGGTCTCGTCTGTGACACTTTGCGAATTTTTTTTTTTGCGAATTTTTTTTGCGAATTTTTTTTTTGCGAATTTTTTTTTTTGCGAATTTTTTTTTTTTTACGAATATTAACCTAACCTAACCTAACTTAACCTAACCTAACCTAACGTAACCTAACCTAACGTAACGTAACCTAACCTAACCTAACCTAAACTAACGTAACGTAACCTAACCTAACCTAACCTAACCTAACGTAACGTAACCTAACCTAACCTAACCTAACCTAACCTAACCTAACCTAACGTAACGTAACCTAACCTAACCTAACCTAACGTAACCTAACCTAACCTAACCTAACCCATCCTAACCTAACCTCGGATCAGATTTCCGATTGCAGATTCTTGTTCGTCTAGTCGAGCCGAGAAATTTGAGTACCCACAACGTACATTTGGACGATGTAGGGGGGGGGGCTATCTCGGTTACCATAAGTCGGATTTGAATTCTGATTGCAGATTCTTGTTCGTCTAGTCGAGCCGAGAAATTTGCATACCCACAAAGTACATTTGGACGATGTAGGGGGGGGCTATCTCGGTTACCATAAGTCGGATTTGAATTCTGATTGCAGATTCTTGTTCGTCTAGTCGAGCCGAGAAATTTGCATACCCACAAAGTACATTTGGACGATGTAGGGGGGGGGCTATCTCGGTTACCATAAGTCGGATTTGAATTCTGATTGCAGATTCTTGTTCGTCTAGTCGAGCCGAGAAATTTGCATACCCACAATGTACATTTGGACGATGTAGGGGGGGGGCTATATCGGTTACCATAAGTCGGATTTGAATTCTGATTGCCGATTCTTGTTCGTCTAGTCGAGCCGAGTCATTTGAGTACCCACATCGTACACTTTGGATGATGTTTACAAAAAAGGGGCCCGCACCACACTTTTGACCTTTTTTTTTGCATTCTTGGAATCTCCTCGTCAAGCCGAGTATTCTCAGTACCCACATGACATACTTTGGATAATTAATACAAGAGTTGAACAGGGTAACGCTACAACCAACAGAGCTAGCCCATCAGCGCTTGCGGTCAATTGAACTACCAGTGAATGCAAATTTTGAGGAGAATATAATTGCAATGCTTTGAACATATACTGCAAAGGGGGGTGTATCGATACACCCCCCTTCAAGTACTCTGCACCGAGGCAGCTGTTCGCACAACCGACTGACGCGTCCAGTCTACTGTCTGGGAATGCGGATGTTGTAATTTGATACCTCGACTGGAGGGTGCAGGTGTTCACACAAAAAACCGACAAGTTGAGACCTGTCTGGGGATGCGGATGCTGTAATTTGATACCTCGACGGGAAGATGGCTGACCCTTCTAGGAACCCATAATTATAGACCACCAGCGTCGAATTCCGAGCAATAAATCACCAGTTGTCAAACACCCACGGTCTCATTCTTGTTCTAGTCTTCAACAATTCCTGACGTATGGGGGAGCGAAAATCTCCCCCTAACCCATTATGTGTTAGGGGGGAGCAAAAATCTCCCCCTAGTAATTAAATCGACAGAACACCAGTTGTCAAACACCCACGGGCTCATTCTTGTTCGGGAGTTTGAAGTGTGTGGTTGTGTAATAGGCTGTGGGTCGTTCTGTCAGTGTTCACCCGACGTTTTGACCTAACCTAGAAAATGGCTCACTTAACCTACTATGTGTTTAAAGACCAGCCTTTGTCTGTACTGTTTGATAGCAGCGATAATCCGTGGTTCAAAGCCAAGGATGTAGCTCAAATACTAGGTTATCAAGATACAAAACAAGCAGTGCGGATTAATGTTGATGAGGAAGATAGGTGTAATGCTTTGAACATATACAGCAAAGGGGGGTGTATCGATACACCCCCCTTTAACTTCCAATTACAGTCTACCGTCATCAACGAATCTGGATTGTATTCCCTTATCTTACGCTCCTTGAGACCAGAAGCCAAAGCTTTCAAAAGATGGGTTACAAGTGAAGTCTTACCTTCCATTAGAAAACATGGTCAGTACAGACTTATAAACGAGAACCAACGGCTGCTACAATCACTTACAAAGTCGCTGACAAATAACCGAAAGCTAGATCAAACAAATTCCGAGTTTAAAACTACAAATGATATATTGTGTATGGAAAACCAATCCATGAATCAAACGCTGATCGAACAGACACCTAAAGTGGCAGTGTTGCCTGAAGATGTAAATCTGAAGCATATATTTTGTGTGATGATTAGGGAAACCCTTCTAGAGCAGTACGGAGTTTGTGAATACAAGTGCATTCGAACACAGAAGAGGAATTTCAAACAAGCCTTGAAAAAAGCAAAGGAAGAAGGATTTACAATGTGCTACTGTAGAGAAAATGTCCCCAACGGCATAAACATAGTGAATAAGGCTAAAGAAGTGATGAAGAGTTACGGCATGCACATTGACTGCAGATACAACAACATCCTAACCTCGCACAATTTCATTAATGTAGTTGAACATATCTTTGACAATGCATAAGTATGCACTTGTGGACTCGTTCCAGAACCTTCGACGCTAGTCAGGTAGCAACAGTCGATACGTGCTCCAAAGATGACCAGTGCGGATGACGCAAGAAAAGTAATCACCATATCAATGAACAAAATACGTTATAAACGTAACAACATCCGAGAAAGGCTCGCAATCAAGTTAGTGTTGGATAGAGCGAGAGATGTGTTTGAGAGAAAATATCATATGAAACAGCATACTAATGAAAAAAAAACAAAAATATTGAATATCATGTGAAAGAATATAACTATGAAGAAAACAAAACAGACTGTTAAATTTGACGAGGAGCTAAATACACAGTACACTTACGAGCCCTGTGAGGATGTACAACAATTAACGTGGACTCAAATCGCAATAGATGAAATGAGATTCCGCAGACCGTTGGAACTGATGTTGGGTGAAAAGATCAAACATCTAACCTATTGCAACAAGATGTGTCACAGCGAGTGCATACAGTTTACTTCAAGGGTGAGCAGACGCAACACCAGTCAGTAGTACGGTTGAAGTCGCACGGTAAGGACGTTAACATGGACGCTTACGCTTCTGCGGACGACTATATCAAATCGTTTATTCAGGAGATTGAGGTTATGAACAATAATGCTAGTGATCAGACGTTGGCATCACCTCAGTCGTCATTTGTAAAACCGACAACTGCCTGCAAGAGACGAAGGAGACCAACTCCCATCGAAGTGGAAACCAAGAAACCAGGATGGGTACCAAAACCAACAGATGATTGTCCCATAGTGTCATGGATGGACGATGGGAATACGTTTGCTGTTCAAAACCCGGGAAACAAAGGACAAATGTTATTGAAAATGGAAATGTACGATGGTACAGATATGGTGTTCATGTGCGGTTTATTTTTGGACAAAGATGGTGATATGCACCAAAATGTCAAACAAGTAGTTGATAAAGTGGAAAACATGTGGATCTATAAATCAACAGGAGTACCGAAAATTACAGGCTTAACTCAAACTGTTACACAACGCAGTGCAGTTTCGCAGCCAATGCCTAAGAAGCGAGCTGTGAGGAAGAAACAACGAGTGGCGCCGGCATTCAACTAGAGCATCCGCATTCCCAGACAGGTCTCGACGCGTCGGTTTTTCGTGTGAACACCTGCGCCCGACCCTTCGGACCACCCACGTAGAAGAAAATGGCGGCGAGGGTTTAAAAGGCGGGGCCCCGCCCGATTGAGCATCATTCGCCACCAGACCACCACCTCACATAGACCTACTCCAACTACTACTACTAGAGATGTCGAGCAGCAGCACTTTCAAGCCAGAGTTTTCGATTTTGAACGGCACTGCAACAACCGCGGACCTGAGAGCTACCCTCAACAACTGCAAGTCTGACTCTCCGCTCTACACCAGGATAGCCGATCTCCGAGAGGAATGCGGCTATCTCATCACTGCGATGGAGCGAGCCATCACACCCTTTGGCGAGACAATCATCGTGATCCTGGAGGGGCAGGTCGGGGACGACTTCTTTCTGCGAGTCTACCTGCCTAGGCGCTTCAACGAGGTCCTGAGCAACACCGACATCGAGCGCTACAACAGCGGGTTTGGAGAACGCCTTCGCTTGGTGAAGCGCAGCCCGAGGGGTTCCAATAGCAGATTCACACCTTTGGAGTTTATGTAAAGCAAGACTTGAAGATTATGTAAATACCTTTGTAAATTAGTTTTCGTAGTCAATACTTATAGTCACGTTCAGAACATAACCACTGTGTTATTTATTTCACTTAACCCCAAAAATGTCCTTTGGTAGTAAGTTTAAGAGTGTTAGTATGGTAACTGTGAGGTGTTTAGTAGCTCAGTAGTAATCATGGGCTTGATGTGGAAACATCCGTTCTCAGCCATTGTGGCGGGACCTTCGGGTTGTGGCAAGTCTCAGTTTGTGTCAAAGTTTATAAAACACATTACAGAAATGTGTGACACGCCATTTACCAGTATAAACTGGCATTATGGTAGTGGTGGTGGTGATGGTGGCGGCGACTCGAAAAATGTCACCATTAACCACGTAGAAGGTCTACCAAACTTGGAGGATTTTTCTGGTAACGAGCCGATACTTGTGATTATAGACGATATGATGCGTGAGGCCGACAACCGTGTGGTGGATCTTTTCACAAAAGGTTGCCATCATCGCAACATTAGTGTGTTTTTCATTACACAAAATTTGTTTCATCAAGGACGCGGGCAGAGGGACATCTCACTGAATGCACATTACATTGTGTGTTTTAAGAATCCTAGAGATAGAGTTCAGATTAGGTACTTGGCCAGACAAATATATCCAGACAGCCCGAAATTCATCGAGGAGGCGTACGCTGACGCTACTAGGAATCCACACGGCTACCTACTGATAGACTTGAAACAATCAACAGACGAGAATATGCGAATACGAAGTTGCATATTTCCAGACGATTCTACCAACTATGTGTACTTGCCAAAGAAAAGGTAATTTCGCCATCAGTAGTAATCATGTCGTGCTTGCGGAAGGACGCAGCTCTGCTTACGGCTTTCATACACGCAACACCCAAGGAGCGGAAGGCACTGTTAAAGGTGTGTGACAAGAGCCGCATTCGCTCAGTGTGTGAGTGCGCATACAACGTGTTGCGAGGTAACGTTCCTCTGGCGAAGAAGAGTAAAAGTCAGTTAAGCAAACACAAGGCGACGCTACGTCGATTGGTGAAACGCGGCGAAGGCTGGTCTAAGAAACGAAAGTATCTCATACAAAAAGGCGGTGGAATCTTTATACCATTACTTTTGAGCGCAGTACTACAAGCAGCACTGAGTAGATAAAAATGGCTGGTATCAACAATCAGTTCTATTTGACACTGCCCAGCAACAGTTCGATGCAGTATTATCCGAAAAATACAGTTGCAAATTATATAACACATTTGCCGAGAGCTATTCAACTGGACGCTGGCGACTGGGAAATTGCACTTGTGGAAGCGCACTATCCAATGACATTTCTATCTGTCGGTAATGACGAAACAATTGACATTTGCATACAACCGCAAGAGGAAGCAAAAGTGAACATAGAAGCGTTGGCGCGGGTTATGGACAGCACTGCCGATGTAACACCAGTAGTGTCAGCTACTCCAAAACAAAACCACAGAATTAAATTGAAGACTGGTGATTACGCAAATATTCAAGAATTGTGTGATCATATCAATTCACAAGAACTAGCGATTACTTTTGGTGTAAAGTTCACCGTTGAAAACTCATACAACAAATTCATTGAAGTATCGATGGGAACTGATGTTGGAAAAATTACATTAAGTCCGACGTTAGCGCTTCAATTGGGGTTCGATCCGAATGAATTGACGCTGGAAGGTGATGCAGTTAACAAAAGCATCCGTTCGCCCAACATTCGTCTTGGCTTACCGTCACACATGTACGTGTATTGTGATTTAGTCGAGCCGCAGATGGTCGGCGATACAGTCGCACCGTTATTGAAAATTGTCAATATATCCACGTCTACTTATGTATACGGATTGCATAAATCAACATCATTCATCGATCCGCACTATGTGCCTGTTATGAATAGATCTTTTGACAGTGTGGAAATTGACTTAAGAGATAACATTGGTAATCATTTACCATTTTACTTTGGAACGTCGTGCGTGAAGTTACACTTTAGAAAAGTAGCTAGTCATTAGTGCAAATATGGAACATGCAAAGAAGATGGTAGTTGTGCCGCAAGAGTTGATTGATCGACTGCAATCAAATGCTACGGATAACAGACCGACTAATCTATCCAGTGAAAACAGCCTCGACGCGGAGATGCAACAAATATTGAATAACAAACGTATGGACGATAGTGAAAAGTGGAAATTGTACAAACAGGCGTTACATCGCTTCTTGCATATTGCAGAGAATAGACGCCAACCGATTAGCATACCAATCGTGGAGACGGGTGGGATTGAACATAGTCGACGAGCGCACCCCGCTGCGGAAGGTGGCCCAGTGGAAGAGATTGTGGAAACGTTTTCCAAAACTTACAGATCTGATGCCCGCAATCTTTTACGTTTCATGAAACGTGACGGCAGCTTAATCAGTTGGGACAGTGGCTATTCAGTGTACATCAACGGTGTAAAAATCCCAGACTCGAATCTAGTGGATATCTTAAATTGCATAGTAAAGGTGCGTATGCGTGATTACACACCGCCAGGATGGCGGGAAGTGCTCAACGCATTGAAAGCGATGAACGTGCCAAAGGACTATATGAATAATCTAAGAGCACTAAAGGAAATAAATGCCGAATATCGATCATCATTCACAGGAGGAGAAGGATCAGACGATGACGTGGAAGACACATCAACTGAATCAATACTGAGAACACCGCTAGTAAATCGACTACGATCGGCTAGAGGAAAACGTGTAACATCTACACCGACAGGGCAGTTTGATTTTTCAAATAGAACAAATTTGGACAAGTGGGAAACGTACACAGGATAGGTTTTCAGTATTATGGAGCGTTTGTATTACAATCCCATCGAACCTTCGTCGTATGGCGGTGTAGCTCCTTTAGCGCGAGCTGCAAAACCAGTTTCAAAACGCAAAGTGATTGAATGGTTACAAACACAGGACACTTACTAATAGCACAAACCAGCACGCAAGCGTTTCCCGCGCAATCCTTACATAGTGTATGGTCCATTTGAATTGTGGCAAGCGGACTTGAACGATATGCGTGGTCTTAGTAAACACAACGACGGCGTCAACTACCTACTGACTGTAATAGACGTGTTTAGCAAACACCTGTATGTGCGGACGTTGAGGCGGAAAGAAGGAGCTGAAGTGGCCAACGCTTTCGAGGAGATATTTGCCGAAGCGACCGATACACCTCGCTGTTTACAAACCGACAAAGGTACTGAATTCACCGGTGCCAAGACGAAAAGGTTATTCAAACAATACGGAATCATCTATGTCACTACACAAAACCCAGATGTTAAAGCGGCCGTAGTGGAACGCGTGAATCGCACTTTGAAAACTCGCATGTGGCGATATTTGACTTACAAAAACACATATCGTTACGTAGATGTGTTGGACAAACTGGTTAGCGCATACAACACCAGCGCTCACAACAGTCAAGGCAACAGAATACGGCCAGTCGATGTGACTGTCGACAACAAGCGAATATTGCATCAGGTATGGCGTCGCATGTTCGGTAAGATACCGCGTCGTGTTAAGGCAAAACTGACAGTTGGCACCACAGTGCGCATATCTAAGGAGAAGGGCACATTCGCAAAAGGTTACGAGACTAATTGGAGTAAAGAAGTGTTTGTGGTGCGTCGTGTAAACACATTGATGCCTCTGCCAATGTACACTTTGGCGGATCTCAACGGTGAACAAGTGACTGGTCAGTTTTACGAATACGAATTACAAAAAGTGGCAATATGCAACGACCATCTGTTCAAGATTGCTGAAATACTAGACGCTAAGGGTCGTGGTCGCAGTAAGCGTTATTTCGTCAAGTGGGCAGGTTACGGAGACGAGTTCAATTCTTGGGTAAGAGCGCAAGATTTGCAAAATGCCTAATAGCAACCAGTTCTATTTGACATTGCCCAGCAACAGCTCAAAGGATTATTTTCCAAAAAACACAGTGTCCAAGTACACTACACATCTGCCGAGACAAATTCGATTAGAAGGCGATGGCGAGTGGGAGATGGCTTTGGTCGAAGCGCATTATCCATGCTCCTTTATGACTGTGGACGATGAATCGTGTATTTGGCTCGACTATAAACTCGTTCTGCCGAGTATACCCGTCACACTCAGCGTCGAGCACATTATGCTAAAGATGAAACCCGGTTATTACAAGAACATAACCGATTTATTGAAAATGATCAATAAAGCGAAGGATGTAACCCAGTACTTGTACTTTGAGTATGACAAAGAGCAGGACAGAGTCAAGATCACGACAATGGTGGACGGTATAAGCAAAGTCAAGTGCATTTCACCGAAGCGCTGTCTCTCCAGTTGGGTTTCGATCCGTACGAGAACGTTTTGACAAATGACCTCACAGCGATATGGCCACCAAATCTGACTATGGGACTGCCGACACACTTGTACGTGTATTGTGATCTGATTGAACCGCAGCTGATTGGCGACACTACAGCGCCACTTTTGAAGATTATCAACATTGACAGAGATAACTACACACACGGCGCGCATAAGACTGTGCATTTCATCAGTCCTCATTATGCGCCAGTTATGAAAGGAACATTTGAAACGATCGATATTGACCTAAGGGATCACGCTAGTAAAAAAGCGTCATTCCTCTTTGGGACGTCGTACGTGAAGCTTCATTTCAAAAGAGTAGCTCAGCAATTATGAATACAAACGATCCCTACTTGGCTTACTACCGTCGCCAACAGTTGCAGCAGACCGGCGGCAGTATCGATAGGGTATTTCGCGGTGCACCTTACCAGCGCGGACATGGAATTGGCAGTTTCCTAGGCGGTATGTTCCGCACCATCACACCACTGCTCAAGTCGGGAGCCTCTGCTGTGGCCAAAGAGGCGTTGAAATCCGGTGTTGGATTCTTGGGCGACATGGCCATGCACCAGTGGGATCCCAAAGAAGCCGCTAGAGATCATTTCAGCCAGTTTACAGACTCGCTAAAACGCAGGGCGGATGGCAAACTTCAACGTGTGCTAAGTGGCGGCGGCGGCTCTCGCGCGAAACACCGTCGCGTAACGCGAAAGAATACCACGAAACACCGACGCGCTACTCCTGCGCGAAAGACTAACGCGAGACTCTCGCGTAAGAGGAACGCGAAGCGCGCCATGTTCGGCGGCCGTCGTGTCACACCGCAGTCTTTGACGAAACTCCTTCGAGGAAGGTCGGCGTCGTCATCCAAGAAGGGCAAGAAGAGAAGGACAGTTAGGAAGAAGACGAGGAAGACGAGGAAAGCAGTGAGGAGAACTTCCGTAGTGATATATTCAATTAACACACACGCTAGCAATGTCGTTTCTACATCAAAAGTCGTGTGAATGCGTCAAGACGGAATTGGACTTATTCTCCCTACCGCCGACGCAGGCCAGTATCGAGAGCGGCAAATGGATTCAGTACAAACCAATCTCCACACTGACTGATGATTCGCCCATCGAGTTTGTTGTGCCCGGCAACGGCGAAGAATACACCGATCTTTCGCAAACAATGTTGGAAGTTACAGCGTCTATTGTCAAGTCGACGGGAGCGGCAATCGCAGATGCCGATGAATCGAACAAAATTGGCCCAGTCAACAATTGGCTGCACACGTTATTCAGTCAAGTCGATATGAGTATGAATCAGAAACTGGTCACACCACAAAACAACACTTATGCATATCGAGCGTATATTGAAACATTGCTGAATTACGGCTATGATGCTAGGAAATCACATTTAACATGTGGATTGTGGAACGCGGACGATGCCGGCTATATGGACAATACTCTGGACGATAACGATGGACTAAAGGCGAGACGAAAAATGACAAATAAAAGTCGTGAAATCGATATGCTCGGTCGCCTACATGTGGACATGTGTAATCAGAACAAGTTCCTGTTGAACGGTGTGGAACTGCGTTTTAAACTGATCCGATCAAAAGATTCCTTCTCCATTATGTCGGATGATGGTGACTACAAGGTGCACATTGTTGATGCGAATCTCTGGATACGAAGGTGTAAAGTTAGCCCCACTGTACTGTTGGCGCACAGCAAGACGCTTCAGACCGGCACAGCTAAATACCCAATCACTAGAGTGGAATTGAAAACATTCACACTGCCGTTTGGAGTGAGGAGCAAAACTTTGGACAATGTGTTTCTAGGTCAAGTGCCGAAACGAATCATTGTCGGACTGGTCACCAACGCCGCTTATAATGGCGATTTAAAAAAGAATCCATTTAACTTTCAAAATTTCAAAACCAACTACTTCTCGCTGTACGTGGACGGTGAACAAGTGCCGTCCAAACCGCTACAACCACACTACGAAACCGGCAAGGGAAAATACGTGATGGCGTATCACAGTCTGTTTTCAGGCTCCGGCATACACTTTAGCGATGCTGGTAATCTCATAAATAGAGACGATTACGACGATGGATACTGTCTGATGGCATTCGATCTAACACCTGATATGTCAGCAAGCGACACGACTCATTGGAACCTAGTGCGCAACGGCAGTGTGCGTATGGAGATTGCTTTCGACACGGGGCTCACAGAGACTGTCAACTGTCTGGTATACGCAGAGTTTGACAACGTCATCGAAATCGATCGTCATCGCAACGTGTCTGCGGACTTTGGTGGTTAGATCGTCGGCAGCGGCGTCATCGTCCTCCTCCTCCTCAGTCTACAACCAACACTCGCACAAGATGGATCGTTTATGCAGAGTACCGCGTAAAAATTCCGCATCTCCAATTATTGTAGATTTTCAATGTTTCAAGGACAACGCAAATGACTACATTCTGAAGGAAGTGTGCGTCTTGGAATTGGTCAGTGGAACACTGCTAATGCATCATATCGCCAAATCACCATTCAGTCGAGATTTCCTATCACAAGAGAAACTGCGTGAAAGCTATTGGCTCACAAAACACTGTCACGGATTGGAATGGGACCAAGGTGATATCTGGTATCATGTGGTAGAGGAAACGTTACGTGCATGGATCGCCAAACGACCGATTGTCTACGTCAAAGGTGCTGAGAAAAAAGAGTTTGTACGATACAATTTCATCACGGATCACTGTACTACTAATGTCATGGATATCAACGATATTGGCTGCGGATCACTGTCGTCAATCAACAGTCTACTATCAACAAACGCAGTGCGATGTCGCCACCACAGAACAGCTCACACACGATGCGCTCTAGCCAATTGCATCACATTACGCAGTTGGTTACAACTAAGTACAAATATCGCTGACGCTGATGATTACGCTGACGATGGTGAGAGTGATACCAGTTCCTGCTTTTGTTTTGCTACTAGCACTACTACTCCTACTACTGACTGTGGCGTCGACACAGTAGAATGAATACCTTAGAGATACAAAAGTGTATGGCTAAACTGCCCGTACAGAATGTTGGTGTCTACGCTGCGGATCAATTGCCCCATTACATCTCACCATCTACTGCTATGATTGTGAACACTGATCCACACAATGAAGACGGCACTCACTGGGTCGCTTTCTACCTTAACAAAGGAGGAGGAATAATTGAATTCTTTGACAGCTACGGTCAACCACAACATCTTCAATTCTACCAAGGATTCCTGAGACGCAACGCTCGTCGCTACCTGTACAACGAGCATCGCCTTCAAAGTGACAACACTCTGGTCTGCGGTCAATACTGCCTTGTATTCCTGTACTGCCGCACCCACTACGGCATGAAGATGAAGGACTTTGTGCAGCTCTTTGAACACTCTTCTGCCGGCCACAACGATGCACTGATCAGAAGACTCTTTGCACAAATGTATACCAATTGAGTTTTGAAATTTTGCATTTGTTTTTTATCAATAAACTAGTTGTGTACTCAGAATAAAAAAGAAACATTCTTATTATTTCCCATCCTCGCCTCCTTTAGTAATTACTTTTAGCAATTAGTCAGACAGACACATATTGAACGAGCAAAACAGATATTGAATGCAAATTTTGAGGTAAAAGATGAATGTAATGCTTTGAACACATACTGCAAAGGGGGGTGAAAGGGGGGTGTATCGATACACCCCCCTTTCACCCCCCTTTCGTGTTGGTGAAAGGGGGGTGTATCGATACACCCCCCTTTCACCCCCCTTGCGTGTTGGTGAAAACACTAGGTCTGACCCAATTTTGGATATACCTATCATACAATGATTCTAAAGTAACATTCATATCCTCGCCTCCTTTAGCAATTGCACTTTTAGCAAGTAGTCAGATATTTGAATTGGTAGTTTACTTTTGAATCTTAAGACTATGTGAGGGGAGGAAAAAAAAAGACAAATGTATATACGAACAATTTGGCTATTTATTTACACACCTTATAGATACTTTACATCGAGTATGTGCTCCTGAACATTTGTGTTTGGCTAGCAAAAACGAGACTCGACACAAACTAACGACTAGAACAAAAAAAAAGGAGCACATTTCTAAGTTTTACGAGACTCGATACAAACTAATGACTAGGTTTAGCAAAATCGGAAATTTACAAGTCAAGTCAGGGTCTTTGGTAATATTACACAACCACTCAACGCTCCTCATCCTCCGCCTCTTCATCGTCTTGAGGGATGTCTTCGGGCTGAGGTGGAACGTCAACATGTCCCCAAGGCAGTGTATTTACTCCGTCCGGAAGGATGTAACGTTTGTCATCGTTACAGCTCAAGGATAGCTTGTCGACTTGGACTGTGAAGACGCGGTGGTTTCGGGACTGGAACCTGGTGTTGATGGTTCTCTTCAACACGCCGTTGAAGAGGCATTCCCGATAGTCGTCAGAGGTTAGATTGTGTTTTACAACACCTCTAGCGACTCCCTTGGCGCGCTTCACTGTCATGACCTGCAACTCGTCATCTTCGGTCCTCTCCTCGAACTCGACAATGTCCATGAAATAAAGTTTCGAGCGAAGACCGAGGTACTCGAGCAGAGGAAGACCGTTCGCTTCATCCTTAAACTTTCCGATGACTTTTGCGTTGACGGGGCTGTAGCAGGGATGGTTTCGGGGGTATGCACTGGTGTCGAAATCGTCCAGATGCTCCATCATGTCCTTATAAACATCTTCAGTCTGGATGTCGAACACGAAACTGTCAGTGTCCATGTAGTCAACCTTCAGACGATCACCGTAGCGGTTCTTCATCTTCCGAAGGAAGTCGTACATGAGCCACTTGCTCAGATCGAGGACACACATTCCGACGTAGAGCGGTTTGTCCAGGACGATATTGACTTTCGACATGTGGACAATGGCGACGTCATCGTTGAAGTAGGTTCGGTCCAGGAAGTTTGACTTGGCTACGTACTTCCTGAACATCTCCGGCGTACACACCAGTTTAGCGTTCATTCGCTTGCGAACATTCTCGATCGTCTTGCCAAAGACCGCATTGTTCATAAGCTTGAAAAAGTCTTGTTCAAACTTGGTCGTGGCCTTCTTCCTCAGTTCGGTGTTCATTAGGATGTAGCTCTCTAACCACCGAGACTGACGGAACGAGATGACGCGATGCACGTTCACAAGCTCCACTCCGTTTTCCAGCGCCTGTTGCAGGATTCTGTAATGACAGATGTAGTTCTTCTTGTCATCCAGAGTCGTAACGAGCTTCTTGAATTTCCCTCCTGGCGGACGTTTGGTCTCGCAGCAGTAGGGGAGATCCTTGTGAAGGTCGTGCAGGTGGGCGGGGTAGCGAAGGTCAACTTCCAAGACATAGCCGGTGGGTCCTTCCGGGTCCAACGCTGCAATGTCCAGGGACGTGATCTCCTCGCGGCTGAGCCATTGGAAGTCTCCCTGTGGAAGACACTGGGACATGGCCCAACCGTAAAGGTTGTTGGCGTCCAAGTATAGCAGGTGATTCGTTGGCTCTTCAGGTCGTCGATCTTCAGGACGACATCCATCATGATTGGCCTTGGCGTGTCTGGTGATCGCCTGGGAAATACCTCCTCTGATGCCTTGCTCGAAGAAGAGGTACATATCAAAGTCCTGTATCGTATCAAGCTCCACTCGACAGGTCCTTAACATAACATCCCAGGCGTATGACGGCAGGGTGTAGTAGTGCGCAGGGTCTAGTTCGTATTCAGCCATCGATGTGTCCCTGAAGCGTTCAAAGACGTCAGTCAACAGCGCAATGTCACAGCGCAGGTACTTCTCAGCGTAGTCCTTGAGGTTCCTACAACCGAAGGTTTCCCACACGTTGCGAGCATGCTCGTAGTCTGCATCCGTTATGTCCTCCAGGGTAAGGTCGTTGTGAAAATCTCGCTGCAGAGGCAGTTCCGTAGTATCTTCCAATACGGCGTTCGACGTTACAAAGTTGTACGGGAACACGCCTTTCCTACGGACTAGATCGAAGAGGTGGTCTTCGGGGAATCTCTTCCTCGTCTCCAAGAGTTGAGCTGGTGGAAGTGCGGCTGCGAGGCTGGCGAGGCTCAAAGCCAGGAACCTGTAGGTGTCGAGGAACCTGACTCTGAATCCTGGCTGTCTTTTTCCACGCCCTTGCATCCCAACCGGTGCCGCTGCTCGGTCGAACAGGAACCGCTTCGTGAAAGCGATGTACCGCTCTTCCGTGTGAGCCAACACCTCAACATCACCAGGGTCGACCGCCAACTCCCGCACTATGAAGTGAGCGTCGTAGTTGGAGAGGTTGTGGAAGTAGCAGTTGACTACTCTCTGCTCCCTGTAGCGTAGGTTACATGATCTGTGCGCAGCGCCACGGAACTCGTAGGGCGGCGCGTGGTTGTGATCACGAACCTTTGGGTCTTCGCTTGAAAATGCCGATCCGCAGAGGTAGCAATTCGCTGTCGAGTTGTACTGCATAGTTTCCGCTGGGGTCAGGACAGGGCGCAGATTTCTTGCTTCGTACAGGAAGTTCCACAATCGCTCAACATCAGTTTTCAACATCTCCATAAATGTCTTTGACGCATCATCCCCGAAGTAGACTCGAGGCTCAAACTCCTCAAGTCCGTACGAGTCGATGATCTGGTACGCAAAGGCGTATGGGATGTGAATGTGGGTGGCTACTCCTCCGTGCGGTTCATCCACTTGTTCATCCATCTCCGCGGTCGGCAGTAGAGCACACTCAAAGTCCGCGTAAATGGTGAAACGCTCGCGTCGGGTGAACTCTGGATGGCTGAATTTGATTTCTGTCTTCTTCGGCGTATCCATGCGAATAGGGGCCGAAGCGGAGCAGTACCGCCTATGCTCCTCCAGACGCTGTGCACCCGTCAGACCGAGCTTGTTCGGACGGTTATCAAAGTGCGCGAAGCACCGCTTACAGATGAATATCCTACCCATATGTGCTGTAAGCTGGGGACGGATCAGTCGACCAAGGTCCTTGATGTAGGCGTAGTGACTATCACCGTCCGTTGTCACGTACAAAATGTCGCAATGGTCCTCACGCTCCTGCCTACAAATCTTCAAGGGGAAGACGGTGTCCTGATACTTTGGTCGTCCGTCAGGTTTCTGACCCACGCACGTGTGATCAATACCATAGACGTTGATGCTGATGTTGTTTGTCCGCTCAAACGTCTTGATACTCTTCAGAGCAACGGGGAATTGAAGGCCGGTCCAATCGTATCGGGCGATGATGTCATCGGTGTACGATGCCGGTCTTTTAGGGTTCTCTTGTACAAACTTTCCCAGGACTGCATACATAAAACACCGCTCATCGGCGTTCAATACGTTGACGACTGCTTGGGTGTTCTCCAGACACATAGGCAGTGGGAGCCAAGCTCGACCATCTTCACCTAGAGGAGTGTATTCGTTGATGCCGACCTCCAAATCACGAACGCGAAGGTATGTCCACCCAGAGCCGATATGATCACACTCAGCCTTCTCTCTGATAAGCTTCGCAAAAGCTGTTGTGATGTACTGGTTCAGGTCCGAGGTCGTCGTCAACGGAGTCATCTTCGTTTTGAAGTTGCGCAGGCAGGTGTTGTTGTGCACATTTTGGAATTCACACTCCAGCTTCAAGTTGACCTTAATGCTGCGGTGTTTCGCCAAGGTGTTCTCAAGCAACTCCGTAAGGCTAACAATCAACAACGCCATCACTTCTCCGATTGTGACGAGATTCTCCATCGGTCGCTGCAGACGGTAGGTTAAGAGGCGGTTGCGAAAACCCCGTTGAATGATTGAGAATACGGGGCTTGACTGTCCTGCTCCAGTCATCTCAACATCATCTGGTTGCGGGTGTGTGCTCGTTCCAGGTTGTGGCTCCGTGCTGGGTCCTGGCTGGGGTTCGTCCTGCACCATAGCCACTCGGTTCAGGATCAGGTCCTTCATGATCGGGCAGGTGAACCGCTCATGATGGTCCTTGTTGAACCCCGTGTTGAAATCCCGGTCGCAGTATGCGCAAGGGAATCTTCGTCCATGACCATCGCCGTGAAATTGCATGGTGTGTCGACGCAGGTTGTCTTCCCTCTTGAATTCGGCGCCGCATGTGTCGCATATGAACCTGCGGACTCTGATGTGGGTAGAATCCACATGTCGACGCAGGTTTCTTTCACGACGGAAACGGCGACCGCATTCATGGCAGGTGTGGTGGCCAGGACCCGGTCTTTCATCTGAAAATAAAAATAAAAAACAGATTAGGATAACTAAAGATACAAATTCCCCTCTCTCGAGAATCACATTTCAAAGTTAAGTTTGTTAATTAAAAATATCAAGTTTCAAACAGGGAATGTAATCTTCTGTACTGTTTGTCTACATTCATGATTCGGGGTTCAAGGCTAAGGATGTAGCTGCAATATTGAGCTGCGCCAACCCTAAAGAAGCATTATGTTTTAGGGGGAGCGAAAATCTCCCCCCTAGCAATTAAATCAATTGTACACCAGTTGTCACGGTCTCATTCTTGTTCTAGTCTTCAACAATTCCTGACGTATGGGGGAGCGAAAATCTCCCCCTAACCCATTATGTGTTAGGGGGAGCGAAAATCTCCCCCCTAGCAATTAAATCAATAGTACACCAGTTGTCACGGTCTCATTCTTCTTCATGTACCTAGTTAAATAATTATAAAAAAGGTAATTAGTTTCAAGGGGAAAAAGTTATTTTAATGTGGATTCTCACCTTCAACGGAGTGTTGATTGACCTCGGCAGTCGTCTGCGGAGCATCAATCACCTGCCGGGGTGGAATGACTCGGTGGTTCGCTTCCATGTGACGCTCTAAAGCTCCCCGGTCTACGAAGGTGGCCCGACATGCAGCTACTCCATCTGCAAACGCACAAAACGATTAGATTGTGAAATGTTTAACACCTACCTTTTTTTAAAGTATGTAATGTGGGTACTCTGATGACTTGATGGGGCGAGCAATAACATAAGTTATTAAAATTAAATTATATTGATATAGTCATGTAATTTTAAATTTAAAAAACAAAGAGTTCTCTATTCGCGCTAAATAGTTACAGCTGTTAAATAAAAATAATAGTATCACTCTGCGGTTATATTGCATAACGTATTTCTATATTACTAACATTTAGGTCTGATTAAAACAATAATGCAACGCAAAAAACGTACCTTGCTGCGTTGGTGTTGGTGGTGGTAGTTGTGGTCTCAAGCCGTGGAATCTGATGTGGTGTTGCACCAAATTGTTTCTACGCACGAAAATACAACCACAAATGGTACAAACGTGTGTGGCGTTCATCTTTAATATGGATTATAAGTTTTGATAATCACAAACAATACAGCACAACACGTACGTTTTAAATAGTTCAAAGGTGCTTTACGCAAATCGCAAATGATGATAATCAGCAACTAACACAAATCGCGTAGAACGGAACAGGATCGGACTAACACGTCTTCACGCACTGAACTCTCGAACTGAACTGAAGGAGGGCTGGTGATGTGGGTGACTATCCCCACTAATGGATTTCGGAGAAGGTCGGGACAAAAACTCTCAACCGCTGTCTTGGGTAAAGACCACCCTGCTCTAATGGAACTCGATACGGGCGGACTATTATGGGTTCCTAGAAGGGTCAGCCGTCTTCCCGTCGAGGTATCAAATTACAGCATCCGCATTCCCAGACAGGTCTCAACTTGTCGGTTTTTTGTGTGAACACCTGCACTCTCCAGTCGAGGTATCAAATTACAACATCCGCATTCCCAGACAGTAGACTGGACGCGTCAGTCGGTTGTGCGAACAGCTGCCTCGGTGCAGAGTACTTGAAGGGGGGTGTATCGATACACCCCCCTTTGCAGTATATGTTCAAAGCATTGCAATTATATTCTCCTCAAAATTTGCATTCACTGGTAGTTCAATTGACCGCAAGCGCTGATGGGCTAGCTCTGTTGGTTGTAGCGTTACCCTGTTCAACTCTTGTATTAATTATCCAAAGTATGTCATGTGGGTACTGAGAATACTCGGCTTGACGAGGAGATTCCAAAAATGCAAAAAAAAAGGTCAAAAGTGTGGTGCGGGCTCCTTTTTTGTAAACATCATCCAAAGTGTACGATGTGGGTACTCAAATGACTCGGCTCGACTAGACGAACAAGAATCGGCAATCAGAATTCAAATCCGACTTATGGTAACCGATATAGCCCCCCCCTACATCGTCCAAATGTACATTGTGGGTATGCAAATTTCTCGGCTCGACTAGACGAACAAGAATCTGCAATCAGAATTCAAATCCGACTTATGGTAACCGAGATAGCCCCCCCCCTACATCGTCCAAATGTACTTTGTGGGTATGCAAATTTCTCGGCTCGACTAGACGAACAAGAATCTGCAATCAGAATTCAAATCCGACTTATGGTAACCGAGATAGCCCCCCCCCCTACATCGTCCAAATGTACTTTGTGGGTATGCAAATTTCTCGGCTCGACTAGACGAACAAGAATCTGCAATCAGAATTCAAATCCGACTTATGGTAACCGAGATAGCCCCCCCCCCTACATCGTCCAAATGTACGTTGTGGGTACTCAAATTTCTCGGCTCGACTAGACGAACAAGAATCTGCAATCGGAAATCTGATCCGAGGTTAGGTTAGGATGGGTTAGGTTAGGTTAGGTTACGTTACGTTAGGTTAGGTTAGGTTAGGTTACGTTACGTTAGGTTAGGTTAGGTTAGGTTAGGTTAGGTTAGGTTAGGTTACGTTACGTTAGGTTAGGTTAGGTTAGGTTAGGTTACGTTACGTTAGTTTAGGTTAGGTTAGGTTAGGTCATGTTACGTTAGGTTAGGTTACGTTAGGTTAGGTTAGGTTAAGTTAGGTTAGGTTAGGTTAATATTCGCAAAAAAAAAAATTCGCAAAAAAAAAAATTCGCAAAAAAAAATCGCAAAAAAAATTCGCAAAAAAAAAAAATTCGCAAAGTGTCACAGACGAGACCTCGGGGGGGGGGCTCCTCCTGCTCCTCCTGCCCTCGGAGTGTCCAATATACCCTACTATGATTATAAGGATTGTAATTGTCATAGAGCGTTAACATATCGAATATCCTTAAGAAACCATTTTAGGATAAACACTATGTCATTTTTACGTAATTTTGACAAATTTAAAATTAACAAATTTAATTTAATACGCAACACAAATTTTAAACAACGTGTAATAGAATGGAATAAATGCAACGATTGACATTCACTTTGTGTGGTGGCTATAAATATTTCAGAGTGAATCAAATTGTACAAAACATAATGCCATATACTGCCAGGACGGACGTCTACCGCAGATCGATGTTAAAAAGGTAGATCTTTCTACGTTGTATGAGAAACCGTACAAATTAATATCCTGTCTGTGATGTAAGTAAAGCCTCTCCATTGCAAGACCAATCGCTTAATTTAAGCTTCACCTGGTGCCTTGGGATTTCTATTCCAATAACAATTTGTTCTCCGATCAATTTCTTAAAGCCAAATCAAACTAAAATGTGTATTTTTTATTATAATCCATATTTTGTTTAGTATATCGATGGAAGTTTCAAAATGGTTTATTTTTACAAGGATATATGGATACAGACACAATTATTCATAGTTGGAAAATAATTATAAATTTTACAAACTTACAGCATATCTTGTGTAAGATTATTATATACCAGTAATTGACGAATAATATCAATCAAACCAAAATTAAATATATGATTAGGCAGAAACTAAACTTATATACGGTAATCAATCCAGTCATGACACTTATATAAATAATATTTGAGTAAATGAGAGTTTCTTTCGGCCTGCAGACGTCAAATGTCAATAACTAGAACCCAAGATGTAAATGTTTAAGTTAGATCTTAGGAGTCTTTAGTTAAATTATATCCTATTTTTTCTGTAATATAAATAACCTTGCATTTTTCTGTTTGTATTTTTTCTTAAAATGTATAGTTAATGCTATTGAAAAGAAACTGTGGATAGTCATTGTTATCTTTAAGTTTACATCCAAAGCAGACTCCCCGAAAAAGTACATGGGATACCAAATTATACAACAATTCCTGTCAACCATTGATTTTTCAACTTTAAACATGACTCATACAATTAATATTGCACAAAAAGTAAAAAGCTTTCATACAACTTTTTAAACCTGATTTTCAAACCCATAAACCATGGGCGACGGACCTCATTGACATTGGATATTCCCTTAAAAACTAACTTGATTTCTCACCATAACCGGAATTAATATCAATAGAAGTGTTATTAATACGCGTGGTCATAAGACAATAGTTAAGGTATGAATGGCACATGTTACAAACTACCGGTTTCAAAATATATTATGTGATCTTAGGGATTTGAATATGGGGTACTATAAAGGTTAGTTTTGTTTATTTATATATATAGTTATACATATTCGGATAGTGCGATACAGAGAAAGGTTTGTTTAGTGTAAGGGGTCGGTTTACGGTTGCGGAACTAGATGTGGCAGTAAGTCTCTTATCCTAAAAGCATTTTGCTTAGACCCCTTTTCCTGCTCACCTTGCTAAGCGTTTTACCTTTACAAGCATGATCTCCATCAGACAAACTAAACTAAGGTTTTTTGGTTCTTAGCTCTTAATCGAGTTTATATTTTCTAAATACGTTTAGTAAATTATTTTAAAATAAAAAAAAACTTTAGCTAAGTTCTAAACTAATAAGCAAGTAATATAGACTTATGTATCAGTAATTAGTATAGACTGTAGTAGTATAATTATTCGGTTAAAACTTAGTTTATTCTAAAATTCGGTAAACAATTTATTTGTCAATACATTTTATGTCAATAAAATATTAAGTTAAAAATTTGTAATTTAAATTTTAGAAGACAGCAGAGAAAAACTACCCATGATAACTAAAAAAGGAACATGCAGTCGGGTTTGTAATTTTGCTGGGGAATTTTATAGTTTTGTTAAACGATATGTTTCATTATAAGTAAAAAAATATGATTAATATTTTGAGTATTATAATAGTGCTAATGCAGTTGAAAAGGATAAAATAAACTACGTCTCAAAACTCTACAAAATATGTTTACACTTATTTTGTACTTACATACAAGACGGTAAATATAGTTTTTTAAATGGTGCAAGGCAATCTATTTCAACCTTTTTGGCGTAGGGATGTGGCGACCCCACCGCCCGGTGGCTTGTCCATTGCAGCTAGCCTCTCTGGCTCCCTACTCTTCATCTGTGTCAGAGACTTTCCTATAAATCCATTTCCTTTTCATCTATGTACACACGGATCAGCTTTCTTCATCTTGCTATCTCCAACCTGTTCTTCACCCCAATTCTTCCCTCCCTCTTCCTCTATCTCTGTTACAGGCCAATTCAAGGTGAGACGTGGACCGTGCTGATGGGTGGATGGCACCAGGCCTTTTGTATGGTGTCACGAATGGTACCTACAGGATACCAGGTGCCCTCCTGCCATAAACAGCCTTGCCCGGGCATGCGGGGCTCTGTCCGAGTCGACTTCACTTCCCTAGCTACTCGTGGGAACAACATGGACTGCCAAGGGCAAACAAACCAACCAGAACCAAACCTCGAAGCAACTCCAGAAGTTGCCTTGTCCTCAATTCCGCCACGATCTGCCCCATAAGGGCAGGTTCCTCAACCTGAAATGAGTGTATCAGGAACACAGGAGGTTCCGATGCATTCTCATGAGTAGGCTATCAACAATGAGAAGACTTCTACAGATTTAAAACATGGACGATGTGAGCTCAATCACATCAGCCCCACTGGAGGGGGAGGATGAGCTTCTCAGAAGTCCAGGGACAACAAAATCTACGGGGATGCTCGATGATGCCATAGAGCAACTGAGCAGCCTGCGGGTGAAGAGACCGAACCTCGCCACTGCCCAAAGAAGGGAGGCTATTCAGGCAAAACTTCTTGAGAGAGGTGAAGCTTTTGACCCAGCTAAGTTTTGGAGGGGCAAAAAGAAAAACTAAAGAGACCAGAGATGGGTGAAACTCCAGGCACGAATGTTGGTCCAGAAGCTGAGTCGAAGGCGGCCAAGCACCCTAGAGGCAATATGGCCACCCCTCCCTCGACGGAAGGACCTACAAAAAAGGCCACGAGTGGAACTCACAGAAATCATGATTACCAAACGTTGAATGCAGGGACATCTAGCAAAGGAGTCTCTTACAGGGACATTTCTGCCATCAAAATGGCCATTGTCTTGGAAGGCTATCCTTAAGCTAAGCTTTTAGCAGAGCAATGAGAAGTCATTGAAGACGCCATCATGGATGAGCTCGA